>HG995291.1:13206393-14406393 GCA_905332915.2 Hecatera dysodea
AGGTCGTTGTCCGCCAACGACTAAGCAAATAGTGCGTATCCTGGATGACTGGATGGCTACATGGAAGAATGCGGGATGAAGGTCGGAGAAACACGCGAACCGGACGGGAAGAGCAGACAGCAGTGTGTGGGTACCGAGAGTTAACACGACGATCACACTCATGAGCGGTAGCGGGATTGAATAAAACTAACTAAATCAACTAACGGTTCAACTTTTGAGAATCTTGTCAGTTTATTTTCAATGTTGGATGAGAAAAATGTGGACAATAAACCGGAAACAGTGTTCTTTATAAGAATTTAGAGGTTAGTAGAAATAGCAGTTTTTTTGATTCTACGAGTACTTACTACGTGCAACCATAACATAAAAGTTGCGCAATCAAAATTCTATCATTACAACTGCTTAAAGTTTAAAAAACTTGTATACTGTTTCTTCACCTGATTGCTAATTAGCGTTTCTACGTTTAAATTGTAATTTAAACGTAGAAACGCCGCTCGTTTGCACTAAGATCGTCTCCATTGTGCCGCCTCCGTCGCATTCCTCGACGTTTCCTCTGTCATTTACAAGTTTTTTGTTTGTTTATTCTTTATACCTCAATTTACAATGATGGATAAAATCTTCATTGAATAATTGCAGTCACGTAGTCATTACATTGTTTTTCTGATAAGTGATGACGAATAGTGAGATCGAAAACGGATGAGAGTGCAAGCGAACTTTGATACTCTCATAATTAAATGTCAACTGTTGCAGTCAGTTTTACTTCACCGCTAGTCGGATCATCTTCACGCATAATTTACAATTATTATACTTAATATACTTAGGTGTTTCGTACATGTTCCACTGCTGGCATTTAGACTCTAGTAGCAGTTTCGACAGAAAAGTTCCCATGCGTCCGCTTACGGTTATATAATATTTTAGAAGAAGACCGCGTCAGACATTTGACCTCACCGAGCGATACCGAGACGTGTTGCACTCTCTCAGTACACACGTATGTCCCCGCGTTACTATCTAACTTTATGACATGGCACACTGTCTGCGACATATTTGTTTATCTCTTTCAAATCTATGTAAACATTTTTGAATTAAGTGAGGTTAAATACGTCGTAAATAGTCCTCGAGATTTGAATTGGGTGACAGGTCTTCATTATGTCACACCTTTTATGGATAACGATATTTTTATCTGTCCCAGATTTATGGCACGTAGATGGCGTGGCCACTTCTTAGCCTTATTCTCATTTATTAAATAATTAGGTAACTAAACGTTTGTTAACATTGTCTATAAATGTTAATAGACTGTTATGGTCAAATGTTTATTTGATGTAATCTGTCAAATGAATAGATATACTATCAGCACCGCAAAGAATTACTAAGAAGAATGCATTTAATATGAATAGCAACTAATAACCTACTGACTACTGTATAGCTGTCATCGTATATTTTATTAATTCTCGAAATCATTATAACGAAGTGGAATCATAGAAATTGTTTTGAATTCCGTCGTAACATGTGAAGTCTTACGTAACTTGCGGTTTCCTTCGTCGGTTTTGTCCAAGTTTCGTCCAAAGGATTGTTGTTTTTTTGCTCTATTTCTTTAAAATATTCTCGCGTTGTTGTAATTTTGTAAGAATTTTAAACATAACACTTAACACGTCATATCTTGTTTAGTAGTTTTAAGTTAGACTGGGCCGGTGTTTTCTAGCCTACTACCCTGGGAAGAAGCACTGAATCAAACTCAGAGGTCAGACTCTTAAAATCCATACAATCCGTACTAATCAAATCATATGAGAACCATGTAGGTTAATGTAAGAGGCGGCCTTTTGAGCCATTTTCTTAATTCTTTATTGTACACCAAAACAACGTATATTATAAAAGGCATAATAAAGGGCATGTACAAAGGCGAGCTTAGCTCAGAGTTGAGTTTTCTCCCAGCAAACCTTTGAGTGATTTATTCTATTTTTTTTTCTATTTATATCCTTGTTATATTCTTAAAATCGTACTCAGTTTCTTCATTTTTGTCTGGGATTTGTCCTAAGTTCACACCTAGTTGTGAATCTGAATAGCTATCGACTGATTTCTAAAAACTACGTATAAGTTTGTATGACATATGTGTGAAGTGAACACATTAATGGAAAGTCACTTGTTTTTATACCAAACTATATTTCAGAAATATTACATACATTTTGTATGACACTCTGCATTGAATCTCCTATTGTTTTCGGGTCGTCTGTTATCAAGGAATTATTAATATAAATTGGCAACACCAGTTAAATGAAGCCCTGCTTGTGAATTCGTTACAAACTATGTCTGCATACCGAGGCAGATTTATAACTACTAGGTAGTAATTAAAAGTTTTGTCATTCAATCCTCCGCGAGATGTTCGCTCTTCAGTCGAAATCGTTCCCATGACCTTTTGTTTCGTGGCCATACGCTAATCTTTTTTATTTACGAGTTAGCCTCTCGCCTTCGGTTTATGAACATAATATGTACTTATTAAATATCATTTACTGCGCTTCTGTAAATAGGTCAAACACTTGTTAATTTGTGTTTCAAATCTGATAAACGTATATGATTCAATATCCTGTTTCGTATCAATTTTGTATGCAAATTAATTAATAAGAGATTATTTAATTAAAATTATATGTTAAATATGAAACAAACCGATATAAATCTAATAGGTTTAACGCTATTCTTGTAACCTGAGAACATTGGCCTGGCGAGGTCTTAAGTTATAATTTAGACAGTTTATTAGATCACAACCGCAGACAACAAGTATCTGTAGAGCAACATGTTATCATTAATGTATCTGGCGCCATAATTTACTTCTTTGATATTCAGCTGACAGGTTAAGTCGTCAGAATCTAATAAGTAATAACTTTGTACATTAAATTAATTTATTGGTTGTGGAAGGGGAGGTCATCTATGTCACGGAAAATTTCTCAATAAATCTATAAAGATATCATTTCATGTCGATCTGTGAATGTAAGAAATTTCGTGTACACACATGGTTGATTGTAGCTTTTTTTTTAACCGATTCACGCAAGTTTTAACCGTATTTGAGGAAAATATATGAATTAATAGGGCTCAGAAAAGATTTTTAGGTCACTGTAATTATTTCAAATTTTCAACACGCGGTAGGTAAAAAACAAAAAGTACAAAATAACTTTAATTTCAGAACTCGATGTTTTTGGTTGCTTTTTTGTTTTTGAACACACCGACTTCCGAAATTAAAGTTATTTTGTACTTTTTGTTTTTTTTCGTTTAGAAGTCGGTTGTATTTTTTGTAAAAAGTTTTATATTGTTCACTTTTTAGTGGTTCACTCCCAGCTAAACATACCCATCACAGCGTACGTGGTATAAATCGGTGTAAACAATAAACAAACATGCGATTTCAGCTATCCCGACAGATTTGCTATCATTTATTGAAATTAACAAAAAACCGCGTGTTCGATTTCGATAACATTTTCATGGGGCCATTTGGGAAGTATAGGTACCCTTTCCAACGAAAAAAGAATTTTTCAAATCGGTTGGCAAGCGACGAAGTTATGCGCGAACAAACATAAAAAAAATACAAACATCTGAATTGAGAACCTCCCCCTTTTTTAGAAGTCGGTTAAAAAGCTTGCACCGTTTCATGCTTCATTGAAATAAAAAGAAAAACATATCACCAACAGAATGCGACGTCGCGCACGTACAAAAAGTAAGAATGCAATAAAAAGACGTAATATGATATAATTAATGTTGTACAATTTGTGTTGTAGGAAACTTCACGGGCGAGCACACCGCGCGCGCACGCTACGTGATGGTAGACCACCACGACTTCCGCGCTCGACACTCGACGCTCGGCCCCGGTGAGAGCGTCGCACACGATCTCATCGGCAAGGGATGACGCGCAAATTGCAGCAACATGCCTCACATTGCCATCATCGCATGCAACCGAAACGTGAATGAGTGCACACATGAAAGGGAAACTAAACATTATCTGACTCACGATGGATCTTCTTCATTTCGTTGCAATGCAAGCGTAGTTCAAGATGGGTAATCACATTTCAAGAAAAATTTCCTTACTAAAAACAAACTTTGTTACGGACGGGCCTGCTAGCTATGTATTTAGTCGGCAAACACATTTGGCACACAGGAAACATTGTAAAAGAAAGCTATAATGACGTAAATGTGCGCAAGAAAAGCGGCAAATGTTCAAATTAAAGGGAAATTACGATCCTATTACTGCGGGAATGTATGAAACTGAACGGAAAATGTCCGAGTCCAGACGCTATTCCTATGTTTACTGTACTTTTATTTTGCTTATTTATAACATGGGAGGTATTGTTTAGTCTGTCGAATCTCAAGAGACAATGTGTGACAATATATGGGGCGTGGTTTGTGTGTCGGTGGCGGCATCACACAAACAATGGAGAAAGCAGAGCATCAATCGAAATCATCTAGTTGGGAACATAGACACAACAAACATACATGAAGTCAGACGGTGTCATCTCTCTCATCGTCATTTCAATTCGGTTTCTAACTGTCACGAACAAATATAGACTTATAATTATCGTATTGGTTAGTTCCTGGTCATCGGTATTCATTAGCCTGTTATTAACAGTAATTAGATGAAAGTATATTTAGTTAGTTCGGTATATAGAGACCATTAATGACTAGAAAAACTCGCTTATTCGATTTGGTAAGCGAAATGTGAAAATATAGACAGGTGAAATTAAACTTGGATTTAATTATATATAGGTTACAATGTTTTTTACACGTAGAGCTCACTATTAGCCTTTCATATCTAAACCCTCAATACAGTGTTTGTAGAAAATTACAGTTTCAGTGGGTACTAATCTTTTAAAAAGGTAAAAGAATTTTTGAAATCGGTTTAGGAGTTTTTGAGTTTATTCGTTACATACAAAAATACAAATCTTTCCTCTTTATAATATTAGTATAGATAGTATAGATTACAGAAAGTAATTGTAGTGCTTAATAGAAAAAAAATATGTAAAGAAACTTCTGATTCGCTTTCGTAGGTAGATGCCATAAATAACTTGCAATACTATAATTATGGGAAGACACTAGCTCCTGTAATATAGTATACTCTAGCGTAGGAGCTACATACAACATACATACATTTTATGAATTCCCATTCATAAAATGTATGTTTAATTTATGTTAATAAAGATTTTTATTTACAATTTCATTTTAATCGGTCCATTACTCTTAAAATAAAGAATAATGGACTTATTAACATGATTTTTTTTTTGCTAAATGTTCTCTCCTGTAAAATGTGATTGTAGATGTCTTCTTTTACTTTGCTCCCATTTATATATGCTCTATTTTCATGGATGGGAAATCATTAAATGAATTCTTCCGCGCTGGTAGGCGCAGAAGGGAGCGTCAGACTCTTACTGACTGAAAGCCATCCGTGTTCTCCCAATGCAAGGGTCGCGATGACTCTTTCGAACAAGTACCGCAACCCTATAGGCTGACATCTCTTTTTGAGGCGCGCGTAGAACACAACGCACCTGGTTGTTATCGGACGGCGAGCCACCCAACGCTCGTCATCTGCAGGCTCTATCGATATGTTCCCATGCGAATAAAATTGAAAAAGAACTCTTGATTTATCAATTCCCACCATAAAAATGGGTGTTTGCTTTATGTTCCAACCAACCAATTCCACTAAGTAATTATTCAAGCGGCCACAACCACATGAAGTGAACTGAAGCGGCGAACGGCCCTCATCGAATAAACCTTCAGCGGTTCTACCCATAAAATGACAATAAAACTTGAATCGTGAAATAAAGCGCTTTCATGTGTATATCAATGGAATTCCTATGATTCATTCATAGGATGCGGGGTTCGTGAGTGTTCGAAGTAGTGGGTGGGTGCTGTGCGTACGCGCGCCTAGACTGCAAATCATTGTGGCTCTCCAAGGGCACAGTATTCTATGTCTTATTGTAACCTTCAAGGCCGTTTTACATCATGTGTATACTTAGATTGACAGATAAATTGTCTATGTGTAGATGGATGGGCCCGTCAAGTGTGAAGATGAAGATTACTCATATATGTACACGCTAATCTAAGTACAATGGTACCTTCGTGTTAGTTAAAATAATTGATGTTTGTTTGTTTACTTTGTAGTTTTAATGGTTAAAATGGTTTATAAATCGAAATAAGTTATCAACATAAGAAATGAATATTTTAAGTATTGGAATCGTTATTGTTCTACCAAGCTGGCGTACAAAATCTACCTTGATCGACTCTGTAGTTCCCAATCTACGGACCTGTTTAATTTGACCTGTTTTTCATTTCATAGGGAACACCTGTGATTACTTGTGGTATGTTACTCATTTATAAACTGATATAATTACTCTGGTCAACAAAAAAAACACGTTTTGTGTGTAACAAGAAAACTTTTTATAAATTATGTTTAGAACATGTTTAAGTATCATAGAAGTGAAATTAGAATTATTCAGATACGCACTGCTTTCCTGTAATATGATTATGAATTGAAGCTTTGAGGCTAAAACTGAAGTTTTCAAGTGCTTCCACTACGGGTTAATCATCTATTTAAAGGGTTGGTTATGTAACAAATGGCACGGCAGGATACTCAACTATCTTGTTCTATTAGGAAATATTAAAAAGCTCACTTTTTTTTTAAAACTGATGATGCTTGTTGACCAGTGTTATGTAATATCAGTTTACCTATTTGTGCTCTCAAAACCATTGTTATTTGATGGCAACGGGCACTATCTGCGTTTTTTGTGCAAGTCTATCCCAGCACTGGGCATCAAGTGGCAGGGCAACGCGTAGAGTCGCGCGCGCGCGTGACGGTGGCGCGGGTGCAGCGTTGCGCAACAAACAACGCACTCAACCCGCTTTTACTCGCCGCTCGTTTACATGGAACGCGTCAATTACGTAAAATTGTATCAAAAATTGTATACACGTACCAACTACCACTGGTATGCGCTCGCAACGAAACGTTGCCACATCTCTCTATAGAAATTCTCATAAAATGATTGTTATTTAATTAGTAGTTTACAATATCTGATACAAGTGTAGATATCGGTTTTGAAATTTGACATCGTATTGTAGATGTGCGTAGAAGTCTAATAATTATAGAGCAACACAGCCAGTCATTAAAACAATAATAATATGTTGTGTTCGGTAATGATACAGCTTACAATGGAGTAACATTCCTTTTAGGGTTGCGTAACGACAAGGAACTATCACACGAGTATCACGTATCAATAATTGTGTCAGCCCTAAATTCCACAAATGTTTATGACATTCCTGTAATACCTATCTTAGGTAGACCTAGTCGGCCTCTATACTATTTCTGATTTTCACCCATACTTGTCAGTATAGCTAAATGAACATACCGTATTGTTTCCACGTAAGTGAAAATCAAAGTTTAAAATAATCGCTCTAGTAGATTGCTCGGATAGTGCGAGTCTACTTATGCAAGACAACGCTACTTTTACTTTCATCGCGACGCGGAATAAGAAATAAAAACAAACGTTTTTCTTACAAGAGCACAGTTTTAACCTTATTTATTATATCTATGATTTTAACACAGTTAAGCGTCGGCCCGACTATGCATAGGTTGACATTGGCCCTGATATTTGAACCGTAGTTTAGTGATCGATTATGTCTCGTGTCGCGACTAGCATGCGACCATAATGGTAATTAGGTAGTCGTTAGGCCGCATGGTGATCATTTTGACATAAGTGTGTGTGACGTCACTCGGTAGCCGGTTATCACAACGCAACCCACTTGGCTGCCTCATAAGGGTTTGTGGTACAAGGCTCTTTAAAATTCACGCCGGGATCATTTTAATGGAAATGGAATATGGCAGTGGAACGAAATGCGTTAATAAAATTGAGTGGAAGACGAAATAAAGTGTAATTAATTCACTCTCTTTAAGATAATGCTATCTTCAAGGGTTGTTTCAGGAGTACTTATGGATACGAACGGCTGCAATCGTTGAAAAAATAATAAACGAAGGCGACTCTCGTTTTTTTAGGTACTTGATACATACCTTTATTTTTGGATTGTAAATCATCAAATGACTTCTCCCGCTCTGGGCGGAGCGGGAGGGAGTGTCAGACTCTTACTGACTAAAACCCATCCGTGATCCTCCTTGTGCCCTTTGCGTTCCAGGGCCGCGGTGACTACTTGATACATACCTAGGGCGGGGATTTAAGTACCTATAAAAACTTACTCATTTTTATTGAGTTACTATTGTTGTTTCTCCAAAAGACGAAAACTATTTTTTTTTTGATTTATCATCTAAATACGAAGCTTAGCCAATATTTCTATCCACAGACATAAATTATACGTAGGTATTAGGTAAGCCAACATTTCTTCAGCAGAACAAACATCTTCGGTCGTCGGTCGTCGCCGCTACGCCCTTGACATTTTGTTACACTTCTCCAGTCGCGGCATAGACAACAGACCTTTAACTAAATGCCTTCATCTTCTAAACGAATACATTTCAACTTAAATTGTTACTAATTATTCACGCTCAAAAGTACCTACCTATTTCTTTTTTTTTACTTATTCTTCTGATGACAGCCACATAATAGCTGTTAGGCCTCTGTTTGACCTGCGCTGTCTAGATTTTTCTTCGTTGAAGTACTCGAGAACCAGACTGAGTGAACGGGTTTCGGTGTAGTATTATGATGCAGCAAGGTGTCTAGATAAATATATAATATTCTAAGCTAATTATAGCAATATTCTAAGCTTTTAGTTTTTGATCTCAATAAGGCTAACTTGTAGCCACGTTTTATGTGCAGAGCATGAAATTAACATTTTTAACTTCAAGGCTATTGGAGAGTGCTAGAATGCAGCAATTCTTCCAAAAAGAATCGGATCGCGAAACAAACTTGAATATTTGGCAATATTTCAATTTACCTTTACTCCCTGTTTTGAAACAGTTATTAATATTGTCTTTCACAAGCACCTTCACTGCTAAGTGTTAAGTAGGTTCATGTAGATTTTATCGTCTCATTAAACAGCGGTAACCTCTGCTTTTCATGGATATTCCAGTCACAATAAACTGCTTAACAATACTGAACAGTTAAGTGCTTACGAAGGTCGGTTACGCGAAAGCTACGCGATAGCTAAGCGGAATCTATGCGCAAGCTTCGTGGAGTCTATGAGTAAGCTAAACGGAGGCTACGCCAAGCGTCCCTTTGCTACGCTTTATCTTTGCATCGTTTACGTAGCGTCTATGGATCGTCATAACGACGTCTACGCATCTTCTATAAAACACAATAACAGTCAACCTTTTTACAGATAGCCCTGTTCATTAAAAATATTAAAAATATAATTAGTTTAAATACTGATAAGTAGATTCTTAATAGATGCTTCTATTCAGAAGCTAATCAATATTTAAACTAATCATATGGTTATATTTTTTTTTATAAATAGGGCTGCTTGTTTTTGATAATTAGTGTTGAGAGTTATTTTTACAATACAGTTGCCCTTGGTTGACCGATAGAGAATGATCCCCTTTGTCACCTCTGTTGATGGAAGGAGAAACTTTGACGTCCTACTATTTCTTAAAAACGATCACAAAATTATCAGTTGCTAAGTGTATAAATACACGTGCTTTGTTCAGATAAATGATAGTGTAATATTAAGGACAGCTGTGCTGTACCGGTATGTGAGTTCCGGTAGCCGCTGGTACAATCGAGCACACAAGGTCGGCGCCACTCGCAGTGTTTTGTTGCCTGTCAATCACTACTCACACCTTTGCGTTTGAACAGTGCAGCGTTGCGTTGGAATAAAGCGTTGAAAGTCAACTGTTTGTTCCTGTTGTACTTGTGTTGGGCTGTACTTTTCACTGTGATGGAATCACGTGGGTTTCAATCTTTTCGAAAATGGGTAGGTGATGTTTTCGGGAACATGCTTCGAAATGACAACAATTTCAAGAGCTGTAATAAAGATATCTTTGTTGCTACCTAGCTATATAAATTTGATTGTACAGACATATTATAATGAACTTTGATGTCTCCTAATGTCCTTATATCGTCCTCAATTACCTACATAGAAATTAAACCCAAAAGTTTTGGAGTTCCCGACAACCCTTTGAGTCGAACTCGGCTTTTGAAACTCAGCTTAATTTACGTTGGAAAAGCTCATGTCAAATTATGTGATTGGCTTCAGTTATCTCGGACAACCAATCACCGCTAACACGAGATTTGACATGAATTGACTGATTAGCGGCTTGTTCAAGCTTCGTCGAACCCTTGGTGTGTTTTCAAGAGTGTTACCAGTTCATTATGTGTTTATATAAACAGTAATAAATGAAGATGACTCAACGGTTGTAGTTTTTAGTGATGTAGATGTACAGTCGACTCTCGTTAATTCAAAACTCGAGGGACTCTTAAAATATTACGAAATATTAAGTGTTTGAAATATCAAATGGTTCTAAATTGAGAGAAAATAAATAAAACTACTAATTATTAAGTGTTGCTGTTGATCAATAATTTAATTTTATTAATTGCTATTACTTAACAATAACAAAAGTTTAAAGGTAGAATTAATTAATCTTTCGAAAGAACGAAAGAAGAAAATTTTTTATTTATTTATTTTTCATCTTACATTTAACATTAAGTTCAAACTTGTATCATCGTATGATACAAGTTTGAACTTGTTTAAAAATTTCATTAGCCTTTCTGTCTCTTTCTCTCTGCAACTTTGAATTATTGAGTGTTTGACGTCGATGAGTTTGAATTAACGCGTGGTTTTTTTATGTAGCAATGATTTTTTCGTTCGAATTACCAAGTGCACAAAAATGTATTGATTTACTTCGAAATATAAAAAGATTTTGTAGGGAACTCGTGATAACTTTGAATTATAGAGAGGTTCGTATTATCGCAGGTTTGAATTAACGAGAGTCGACAGTAACTAGCTTATTTTGCTTATTCATAGTCGAATATGCATTGAGACAAAAGCATATAACATTTTGGTAATGCGTGAGTACTTCCCTGCAGAAGAGAAAAATCCGAAGAAAAGTTTTCTTGTGTTATTACAGAACCCTAAAAACAGCGCGAATATAAATAAACCTTGTTAGTCTACAAGAAAAGTGATCGCGTTTGTTCATATGCCTTCGTTTTTGTCCTTAGAAAAAAATGATTGTTTACAATTTGTTTCGCTGTTGCCACACATAATATACGTTAAGTTATATTTATGTTCCAATTACGGTTTATTTACTGGCGAGTTTGTGCAAAAATACTAACGATGTGTTTTTTACAAGCATAGTGATTAGGCCGTCCACTTTCGCAAGACATTCGAATTTTTGATACGTGCCTGTACATGTCCATGGAAATTAATTGATGGGTGGTCACTTCAAGTGGAATGAAATTAACGGGAAAGTCGATCAAATCTATACTATTATGGACGGTAGGTACATAAAAGTAGCGAAAGACTTATATACAATTGTAGATGTGAAATAATTGATATAAATGCACATTTGATTGATCGATTGAGACTGCCATGTAAGAGTGATCCAGATTCCATTTAAACGTTCGTATATATCACATAAACTCGGCTATCCGCACTTTCAGTGTACAGTGAAAGCACGGTTAGTGTGTAAGTAAGCCGAAAGCCTTGTGCTAATTAACTACAGTTAAATCTGGTTATACGACAGGTGCTAAGTTGAACAACTTAGCCGGACATAAAGTAAGATATTTTTTATGATAAAGAATTCCATTTTATTTATAATCTCAACTTAATTGTACTTACAGAACCATTTTTAGGTGGCAAACCAAATTTAATTACACTGTACAGTTTCGTTACATTAAATTTTAGTGTCCACTTTCATACAAAACATTTTAATAAACGTTCAAAACATCCATAAAATTACGCAAGTTGCTATTTTGATGATAATTAATAGAGTAGGAAATAACGAATAGTACTCGTATTTCGGATAGTTTCGTGGAAGTTTAGTAGGTACCTATAGTTGTTACCTGACTCCTGAGTACTAGTTTGTCGACTATGCTCGGAAGTAAAAAACTTAGTTTCTATTCAAGCAGAGTTTGTCATAACGACTTTTGAAACGATCACGCTGTGGTTTTAGACGAGTGCGTTGGTTCTGGAAGCGGAACAAATTGACAATCGTATTACGAATTCCTGCGACGGCGCCACTATTTTACAAACATTACATTCTGACTTTAAAGTAGGTCGTGACAATATGGATTTGAATGTCTGATGTTACCATTCGCGGGGAGTCATTAGCGATCATTCGTACAGCGCCGACCATGATTGATGACTTTGATGAGTATCGATCGTAATAATATCGCAATCACTTGCAATAGAATAGAATTATTGTTTTGTAAAGTTGTATGAACATTTAATAAGTTCAAGCGAAGCGTAACTGTCTTACAAAATGTTGAATCTAAAGTTAGTAACAATGATGCAGTGCTGTAAATGAAAATCATTTAACATCGATATAAACAGCCATTCGCTCTGCAGTAGGTAAGTGCATTACCTACCGATGCAGCTTACTCAGATACCTACTGTAGCGCCGATAGAACAGTTAAAGTAATTACCAACGGTCGTGTCTTACATCACATATTTATACTTTGCTGTGTACTTTTTAGTACACAAACGCTAAGCAATTAAGCTCATAAGAAGCTGTAGTTTGTTAGCAGTTAGAACGCTTATTAAGTGGGTATTCTAGCTACAATGTGTGCTTAATACGTGACACGTAAAGGGGTCAATGAGCAGCTCATACAATAATAATATGATGTTATATTGAATACCGTTTTTTAATCTCACAAAACGCTGTGCTGTGTTGTGAGTTTGTGACATTTGCCCGTAACGATTTAATTCAGTGTGAGTGGTAAGGTCGCTTGTCCGTGGTGCCGCTTGGCGGGGGATCATGGCGTCTGCAGCGAGCAATGACTCCGTTTTAATTAATTGCACATGACGGATGCTCGCACTGTAGACCATTTACAGTGGAATGGCTCTTATCACAAGACATTAGTAAATGGAGCTAATTATAGCACGGCGACGGCGCGACCGGCTCGTTGACCTATCAACTTGCAACTGAGCTGTTCGATTTCAATGTAATTAGATGTCTAACAATCAATAGGTAAGTATTGCAGTTTCAGTATCATTATTTCCTGTTTCGCCTGAAGTATATTTTGAAACGCTGTTATAATGAATCGGTTAAAAGTGTCTACTCGTAAGAAATACTTGATATCGGTGCGCTGCAGTCGCATAAAAAACGTGACAAACTGCGAATTTGTAAGCGCAGTTCGGTGCGGCAAACTCTCTCTAGATGTAATATCAATTTGTTGGGTGGCCTTGGCACACTAACGTGTTAGAGTTTCTCTTGACTAAATGGGGGCAGAACGTTTTGTTTGTAACTTGAGATGACAGCATGAATCGTCCGGGAAATCCTAGTTGCAGCGTCGCACCGCGTCAACGTAGTGTTTCATCGAGCCACTCATTAAACCGTCTGTGCGAAGTTTGTCGCAATGTCTGCTCACGTAGAATAGTTTGTTTACAATGCTGCTTTGAACCACTGTGGTTTGTCAATATATCTTGCTAAAACAAATGGGCGGGCGTGTGCTTATTTGGTGACTGACGGTAAAAGTGTGGCGTAATGAGTTAGCAAGTTGTTGGCAGAATCAAAGCACTATATCTAAAATACTTGCTTGTAAACTTAGACGGATACTGACACATTAATTGGATGTTGCTATTATAACAATGCCTTAGCTCTCAGCGAACAAAACCTATGACACGTGACTTTCATAATCCTAACCTCATTTCTATTTGATAGGTAGACAGATGTTGATTCAGCTCGGTGGGACAAAAAGCGTAATGAGGCCGTGTGGCTAGTCGGCGAGAACGCGAAAGCAAGCCGCTATTATGTTTATGGACTATTATTGCTTCTACAACGAACAAACCATGAAGAGGTCGAGATACAGCTTAGAGATGTGGGAGATGAGACTCTTTTAAGTACGATTATTCCACGACAATAAGGAACTGCAAAGCGCTGAGAGAAGCAGAGCTATGAAAATATAGGCTTTGGGTTTCAATACCCGTTAAATACCCGACGAGCACGAACGGTATACAGTGGCTGTCTCATTTCCTTATTCAAGCTAAGACAGCTATTCATAGTCAGAGCTAACTTTGGTTTACGGCTACAAAGCTCAAACAGATTATACTGGGGATGGTTTATTGCAAAATGTAAGATCAAGTCTTTAGTTATAGCGCCTACTTTGAACTCATTCTGAAAGAAAGTTCTATTTCACTGGACTCAGTCGCCATGTCATCGAAAAGCCCTCGATTAATGTCAATAAAAAATAAGATAAAGTGACTGAGTCGAGCCTATAGTTATTGGGGATAATGTGAAAAAAGACAAAGAGTTTTTACATTTCAGATGTATTAAAGACGGTATAGAGAGTATAGACTTACCTCAGTATAACACAAAGCGCAATGAGGCCGTGTGGCTAGTCGGAGGCCACTCGAGAGCCCGCCCGCATGGTGGAAGTTCACGTCATAGCACGACCGCGCGAAACCGATACTCCCGGCGAATCATGTCCTGGAACACAACGTACCACGTAAATAAATATCTACCACAAAATTGATTGAGTCAGGCGTTACTTTGCGAAAATCCATTTTAAATTTGAAAATGAAAATAATATATCTAGTTTTAATTTCCGCGAATATTTGTGGGTAGCAGGTATGCACCTCCCTACCGCCCGCTATATTATGCACATGCAAGATTACAAGGCAAATGTAAGGATTTTATGCACATGCAGGAAGGCAAAGTATTGGTGGCAAGGTATTGGTGTTGGGTTTTGCTTTGCCTTCCTGCATGTTCTGCAAGCAAAACCCAACACCAATATTTCATTTTCAAATTTTAAATATCTACCACAATAATACACTACTTTCCGAACGAAAATGAACAAAAACGTGTGTTCGAGTTTATTTATTTTCAGGAACAGCAACAAATCTTTACGAAAGTTTTACATTTAAATTACATTGCTTTTAGTTCTAGTAGGTCCCTTATAGGAACATAGGACTTACATTATAGAATTGGGAGTTGTAACTGATACGATTTTTGCGTACTCGTGTTCAAATAAGGAGTGATGCATGTTGCCAAAATTTACCTCGAAAGTACCAAACCTTTTCAAACGCATTTAGAAACTGAGCTAAACTTCCATTGTGAAAGAAAATCCACTATAAGGCTGCATAGTGGATTTTATTTTCTGTCACTGCACTGTTATCGTGCGGAATTTTAAAAGCACGAAAACTGTAATAGTAGAATTTAAATCTTAGTTAATTTTATAAACGTTTCAGTAATGGAAAACGATAAAATTATTTTTTATGATGGAACCTGGTACAGTTATTTGTTTTATAAAATAAAGGTGTCCAAACGCTGTATTGAAAGGAAACTAGTTTTACGTAGAGCAGTCATGCTGAGGCCGCGCAATCAACAAACGTCGGAAAATGGATAAAATTTGCACCGCGTTTAAGCAAGTTTCAATACTGATACCAGAGTACTGACCCTGTCCTTTTAAAGTTTGCCAAGATATTATTTTGTTTGTCACAGCCAGACAAAAGCTAAGTTATTTTGTACGTGAAAATGAACATTTTGTACTATTTCTAAATATTGTTTTAAGTCTTATAAATAATGTCTACTTTATAAATCCCGTATGTTAGATTTCCTGTAATAGATAAGTCGTTGGTAATATGTCCGGTAATATTTACACAGTTAAGTGCCCATAGAGAAACTTCGTGAGGGATGACACTTTATTACGTCCGGCGCAGTCAGTGCTTCTAATAGCCTTATTACCAGCTAATCATTTCGCCACAGGACGTATTCTCGAAGTATAACTCATGCCAACATAAGAGAAGATTGCCACTGTTGCAATAACGGTGTACAAAAATAGACGTCTCTGTATCGAGTACCCACAGGCTACGAGCACAAAGCATCGTCAGATATACAGGCTGTAATTTAGTATACAGGGGTTGTTTTACTCGCATCGATATCGTCCTTACCAATGCTGTGTACCAGTTTTTCGAAAAAGAAAAGCAAAGGTATGCATAAAATCAATGGTCCCGTCTGTTTCTCTTGTTTCAATTTACAAGCTCCATTTTGTTTTCATTAATCATCAATGTTTTCTTTTATTAATTGATATGTAGTTCCACCTACGTAATCTGAATCTTTTATTAAGAGACTAATCTTACCAACCATGATAAATTATTGCTGGTCTAACGAATCATCAACTGAAATGTCAAATATTAAATAAATTGACGTAATTAGTCCAATGAATTAGTGATTAAATGCCATTTTAGTGAGAATCTGGTGATTCCGATTTAAATGTCATTCTTGTTAATTAAATTTATTACATTGGAATGCAGCAACAATTAGATAGGATTGGATATGAGTCGATAGGTAATCAGAGGTCGAGTCGTGACAGCGACGCTACAGTGCAGTGCTACGCTGCTACGAAGTGCTACGCCGATGCTGCTCAGTTTAATTAGCATACACTTTAATAAAGTAGGTAAATACTTGATCGTAATGTTGCTGGATTTATTTGTTTACTTGGATTGATTTATATCTTCATGTGACATGATATTGCATTTCATAAAATGACAAGGGCGAGACAACTTTACTAAATAATACATTGATTTTCAAGTTCCCCTTAGTCGCGGTTTATGCAAAAGTTTAGTAAATGTAAAAAAGAACTTTTGAATTTGGGTAGGTAAGATCGATACAATCTTAATGATTATTTTGTGCACCTGCCTCCAGTTAAATGTCTGCATTTTTATAACTAGTCAGTAGCTCAGTAATTGACTACTGATAGCTTTTTATAGCACAATCATGACGACTTAGTAGGTCACGGAGTCGTTACCTATGGCCTCAAAGTGTTGTCGAGACTACAATGCTGAACCTGTCAAATCTATTCACTGATTGTTGCTTATTATCTGATGACTTTTACATAACTCGGAATCATTATAAATGATACCTCTTATGTTGACGGTGACAGCGGACAATGGCAATCAGATATGCCTGCCGTTTGTAAGTATCAAATGGTAATATTCTAAACGTACAGACATCGTACTATTCTATCTTAAATAAACGACGTTTGAGACGATGAAATCCTTTCAAAGGTCACACGACTTACGTAATAGGTCTGCTCAGCCGACTTTTTGGAAGGCGCACGGGAAATGCTAAATTCTCAGAATATCTATGGGGACAAATAATTTGCTAAAATCAGGTTTCTCTTAATGGGCGATGGCGAAAGAGGTTGGGTCATCTCATTAAGGTGATTGAGAATGTTAAAGTTGATAACTCGTCGAATGCCACCCGACCGGTTGGGTTAATGTCGGCTGCGCCCGCGTACACGCACGAATCTTAATATCAGTGGCTAATATATTAT
Organism: Hecatera dysodea; assembly: GCA_905332915.2. Taxonomy (NCBI): domain Eukaryota; kingdom Metazoa; phylum Arthropoda; class Insecta; order Lepidoptera; family Noctuidae; genus Hecatera; species Hecatera dysodea. The sequence goes on from HG995291.1 coordinate 13,223,793, forward strand.
TCTTTTTATCCTTTGAATTAGTTTCTAAGCGACTGAATGGCTGTGAGCAAGTGGGCGGCCAGATACCGTGAATGTCGTCAATGTGTCAATAGGTAATAGGTATAGACAAGGCAACGAGGTCGTAATTAAAAGATCTATATCATATATGATCATTGATTTTATAGATAATGAAAGCTAGATTATTTTCTGGGTGACCAGACCATTGTCTGGCCGTACAAAAACCCGTGTTTCAAGGCATACCGCGGGGTCGCGTGCTGCACGCCCTGGCCTCGCTTGCCAAATAATAACCAATCATAGACTACAATAATTGTTCACCCACCGTGAGCAGCTAACACACCATGAGTAAACATCACTAGGAAAGTTATCTCGGCTGGTTTACCACGGCTGCCATAGACGGGCTGTAGATCACATGTCTCAATCACAATAGCAAAAAGTATTAACGGCGTCTAATGAACTATTGTTTGATTTCATTCAATATGCACTCGACATAACTGGGGCACATTGCTTTAATTCATTTTGATAAAGTTATAATATCATCTAAATAAAGAGACCTCGTATTCAACTTACAAATAACACACATCGCAGTTTTAAAATTCCGAAATGTTTCGTTTACTAATACGATTTAACATAAGTAAATCGGATTGTTTAGTTACCTTGCACCGGGTTTAAAGACTTCGTCGGCAGTTCAAGTGGATTGTGTGCAAGCTTACGATTGCTAACTCTAGGTATGTGTGCACTCCATTAGCGAAACGAATCGTAATTCATGTTATTTGCACGTTTCATCCTCATTATTGGGCCTTCAAACCTTGACGAAACAAGATTAAGGCTATTCTTTGCACAATTCGGTAGGTGCGTTACAATCATCGAGTTTCCGCATTTCAAAATCAAACAATAGCAATGCGACTGGTAGGTAGCACCGCAAGCCACGGCTACAATAAAAATTGTTCGTTCATTTTGTATTCTAACAGGTTATAAGGATAACGAGTTTGTCGTTTGGTTTTTCGATTGGTATTTGCAGTCAGTTTTGGTGCAGTTTTCCTAGTGTGATCATTTCCTTTGGAGGAATTCCTACGCCGGCGCGGGCGCCGTTTTTACTTAAGTGCGGCTTCGTAAGGCGATGCACGCGTTGCTTAATCGTCACCGTTTTATTGAACAATACATTACGCCGAGTGCACTTACACTGACATGATGTCACGAATCGTAATGTGCATCAATGTAATTCTTTATACAACAAACATGTGAATGCCAAGTTATAATTTTGTGGCAATGAAACTGTTTTTCGTGCAGGAATGAAAATTGAATTACTTGGTAGAAAAGAAAAGACTTACACTTGGTTTCTATGTCAAAAATAAAGGTATTTGAAGCTTTTTATGTAGTTTAAAGTTAGATATTTGGGTTATTATTTGAAACCCAAAACTGGAGGGTTTTAACTGAGAATGTACTAGAAAACACATCAACTATTTTACTTTCAACGATAGAGTATCTAGATATATTGACATAGAAATACAAGATGACATACCACTTTAAAAAAAATATGCGTGAACATCTGCTGTAAATACCGGACTTAATTATTGAACTAGACATACAATGGGCGCAGAATGCTGGCCGTGGGAAAGGAGCTGGCATTTAGATGCGAGCGCGACCGAACATCTTCGGTTACCTAACGACACGGCGGAGACACCTCGTAAGGGCACACCAGTCATTAATATATTTAATGGCTTCACATTTACGTCTCTACCCAACCACATAGATCTACTTAGTCATTACACAAGTAACTAATATCAAATGTAACAAATGATACTGCAGCCCCTGTAATTTGTTATTTTCATGTTTCACAAATTGATCAGCTAATTTCTGAACAAAAGTCCAACTACCTATTTGTTCTTCTGAATATTGAATGGAAACTTTGTCGATTTATTTTGCTTCTCGTAACTAATGAACAATACAGAGTAGGTAAATAATAATTTCAGATTGTGAACAACCGCCAAACGGCATTTCATACAAAATTTCAAGTCGTTATTTTCCCAAATGAATGAACCGATTTTAATGAAACTTCACACAGACAAGCAGGATACAGAGGTCTAAAAAGTTAGTTGAAAACATTTTCGATAAATAGTGTTACAGTTAAATTAGACCCATTTTAAATTTCCCATACAAACATAAATTTCTAAAAAGTTAGTTAAAAATGTTTTTAACTAACTTTTTAGACCTATGTATCCTGCTTATATGTGTGAAGTCTCATTAAAATCGGTTAAGTAATTTCGGAAAATAGTGACTTGAAAATTTGTATGAAATGCCCTACGGCGTACACGCTCTTAACAAGCTACCTAAGGTTGTAAATGTGACTTCTAAAATAACAATCAGCGTATTCACTGGTATTCACTAATAGTTCGGTAGCTTGTTCGACGTCGTCGTACACGATTAGTTGAATAGCGAGTTTACAATGAGGTCTCAGTAAAACAGTGGCTCTTCTCTTCGTTCTATTGTCACGGTCACGTCAAGATAATGTCAAACATAATTTGTAATAGTTGAAAATATTTTTACCAGTGAAGTAACAAAATGCGTAGAGTTAACAACTTATGCGGCAGTTTGTAACGCTTCGCTCTGGCTTGCGAAACGTCGGCGGTCTGTTGATGGAATGCGCTTGATATGTATGTGCTAAGTAATACCCTACTTTATGTAAATAGAAAGGCACTTCATTGACAAGTTTTTGATGTTCATTCATTGAACTATAAGCCACTACGTCCAATATGACGTTTTGGAGTTATTTAAATTAGAAAATAACAGTAGACTGAGGTTATCTTGAAAGTAAAGCGTCGATAGGATGGATTGATCTAGTAATATTAGTGACTAGCTTCTGCCAGGGGCATCGCCCGCTCATAATTCGAAAATTATCCCAGGGGAACGTACTATCGGGACAAAAGTATTACTTTCTCCAAGGTACAACTTACATATTTCGGTAGCAATTTTTGACAAATAAACGGACAGACATATAGTTACCTTTTTTTTTTTTTTTTTTTCTGGATGGGAAATCATCAAATGACCCCTCCCGCCCTGGGTGGAGCGGTAGGGAGTGTCAGACTTTTACTGACTAAAACCCACCCGTGATCCTTCTTGTGCCCTATGCGTTCCAGGGCCGCGGCAACTCTTTCGAACAAATTCCGCAACCCTAGCAGGCACCGACCCTATGGGGCCCCGTCCTCGGTGCTGACGGCTCCTTGAGGCGCGCGTGGAACACAACGCGTCGTCGACTCAACCTGGTATCGGACGGCGAGCCACCCACGCTCACCGTCCCCAGGCATCAGCCACTGCGCGATAGCACAGCGGCCGACTTGTCTCTGGAGGGGGCCGAAATGGGACCATTACTGGCACTCCATCTCAGCACCCTCCCGAGTGTTGGTAGCCGCAGCACCCGCAGCAGAAGCGGCAGCGGCGGCGACAGAAGCCGCGGCGGCGGCAGAGGCGGCGGTGGCGGCGGACCTCTTGCCCCTGGTCGGGGCGGATGGCGCGCAGGCCCTTCCCCCAGCCCAGTGCTCGGCCGGCTTGCCAACAGCCGCACATGCACTGCAGTGCGGCGTGGCCTCGCACGAGCCAGCCTTATGCCCGGGCTGACCACAGCGGAAACAGAGTCCGCTGCGGTCGACCTCCGAGGGGCACATAGCTCCCGTGTGGTTACCCACATGGCAGCGGTAGCACCTCAGAGGTCTGGGTTCCAGCAGTTTTACCCGCGCAGACACCCATCCCACCAAGAGCCTTCGGCCCTCCGACACAGTTCTGGCCGCCGTCACGGGGCAGCTCACCACAAGGGTTTGCATGCCCGTGTTGTCAGGCCGGAGGGTGCCCGCCTTGACGAGCTCGGCAGAGCACCCCCCAGTCCTGGCGACGGCGGCCACAACTTCCTCCTCCGTCACGGAGTCATCCAGGCCCACTATGCGCATGTCGATGCGCTTAGTCGGCCTGGACACCCGGACCTCGTCCGCGGGTAAGACCGCCCTCAGCCTTTCGGCCAGGGCGTCCGCGAACGGGCCACTCTCCGCTCCGGCGAGCTCGAGCTTGCGGGCACCGGTTAAGGTCCTCCTGACCCCGATGCCCCCGCTGATGCCCAGCTCTTGGAGGCTCACCGCCTCCTTCGCCCGCTTCAGTACGGCGAGATACGTCACGCCCCTCTGTTCCGCTTCCGGCTGCAGTGTGAGCACTACAGCCGCGGATTTCGGGGCGCGAAGCCTCGCCGCAATGGCGTTGGCCTTCCGCCGCTGCCTCCTCGCTTTGTTTTTGGCCGCTTTCGCGGCCCGCCGTTTCTGGCCAGCAACCTGCCACTCGGCCTCGGCCGCAGGAGGGTCCGAGGGTGGGGGTGGGGGCGGCTGCGGCACCACTGGCGCCGCAGCCTTAGCCGCTCCTCCAGCCTTCCTCCTACCCCTCTTCGCCGGGGCCGACTTGGTCGTCGTCGCCGGCGTCGTAGTCGCCGGCGTCACAGGCGCTGTCGCTGGCGCCGGCGCGGCTCCGCCCTTGGCCTTCGCCTTCGCCTGGCCAGACGTTCCTGGGCCGGCAGCCACGGCGGCCGCGTACGAAGCCGCCTTCTGCCGGCCCTGGGGCCTCTGTGTCGCCGCTAGTGGGGGACGCCGAATCATGTCCTCCAAAACGGAGAACTGCTTCTGGTAGGGAGCCAGCTCCTGCCGCACCAGGCTCCGCACCTGGCTCAGCACTAGGCTCCCCTCCAGCGTCGCCGGACTCGGCCCCCCCTGCGGCTCCTCCGAGGCCGCTCTGGCCATGCCAGCCAGGTCCCTCCGGAGCGACTCATTCTCTGCAATGAGTCGTTGCGGGCGACCTCCGCCCGCAACTCTGTCGCCTCTCCGGACCCGCCGACGTTGGCCGCCGCCGCCGCCATAATGGAGGCTTTGGCCGCCGTAATGGCCTCCCGCTTGGAGGACTGCTTTCGCTTGAAGGCCACAGCGCGGATCGCGGCCTCCACGACCTCCGCAAACTGGGCCTTCTTGTCTTCGACAGTGGGACGCACCTCTCCCGGGGCCTCCGAGTCGTCGGAGTCGAGAGCAGGCGGAAGAGTAGAGGGAGCCCTACGACCGCTCCCTCCAGGGCGACGCCCCTCCTCCACCAACCTCCCTCCCCGCCTCACAGCCCCTGCCCCGCCTGGCGGTGGGGATCTTGCGGGCGGAGGCAAACTCGCCCTCAGAGGACGACCCGCTGTCATCCTCCCGTCTGGGCCGCTTGCGGAAGAGCTTGACGCCCTCCACAGCAGCCCCCCCTCCTCTGTCTCCAGAGCCCGCCGAGCTGACCGTTACTAGGTCTGGGGCGGAGCCGGAATCCGACTCCGCACCACCCCGGCGCTCAGGCGAACCCTCCTCTTCAAACTCGTACGCCATCAGCTCCTTAAACGAAGCGGATCCGGATGACGACGATGATTCGGAGCCTCCTCGGCTCTTGTTGCCACTGGCAAGCGGAAGGTCTTTGTTGCCCACCCCAGAGTACGGAGGGCAGCCCGCCGAAGCGGGGTGGGATTCCCCGACCGCTGAGCAGTCGGGACCCACCTGGGGACTTATTTTGCAAAGATCTTGACTCATTTTTGTGCCTTTTAAGGGTGCGGTCCCTGTTCGCTCCGCCCCTTCTCGGGGCCCACTCTCCTCACCTCACCTCTCCACCTGCTCGCTGCTCCCACAGTCACGTCTGATGATCAGACGCGTACCAGAGAGCAGCGAGCAAGCGTGTGTCTCTCTTGGTCTGATCCCTCACTTGCGACCTTCCGGCATGAGTGGCTCTACCGGGAAAGCTCGCAAGATCATTGGGACGCTCAAGCCCCACCACGACGACAACGTGGAGACACATTCGGTGGGGAGACATATAGTTACCTACATTCGCATTAATAAGTATAAACTGGTTATTTATGACCGCATATAAACATATCTATTTCAATTGCTAATGTCTTGTTCTTTCTTAACAAAACTTAAAGCTACCTCCATTCCATCATCAATGATCAATAAGGTGAATCATGTATGCAGAAACAAACAGCGCAAACTTTCAGCGAAAATTGAATTGATGCCTACTCTGATACCTAAGTAGTGTTACCATATAAAAGATCTGTCTCGAGGTTATATATTCTTTACTAATCAATATTATATAAAATGCTTGCGTTACTGAGTGACTGCACTGAATCACTCAGTAACGCAAGCGTCAGTTTCACGTAAGTTTAGGCACAGCCGAAATTCTAATTTTTAGATTTAGGTTCTTTGGAGACAGAGTGTAGGGGAGCAGTAAGAGAGGATTTCCCGAAATTCCTACCAGAACGGAAAAAAACGGGATTTAGGCGTACAAAGCCGCGGAAAAAAGCTAGTAATATAAATACTAGTTCTTAGAAGACTTAGTGATGAAATATTTATCACTAGCCGTCTGGTAGCTCCTCTTACGGAAAAAAATATGTGTTTAACAGGCATTATGCACGCTAATGAATTTTATTAATTAAGTTCCTAGTATGTGGGGCGTGTGCTTGAATATGAATGACACGTGTATAAGAAGTTAGATATTGAAACGAATAGTAACGAATGTGTAGTAGACATTGGAATAACAGAATATGTCAAAAACAGTGGTGACTCGATTAACCGTACTAATAAATTACTATCGTTAGTCATATTCATATGACTGCACACTCGCGAGCAATAAAATGAAATCACTTCATCGCGCGTTGCTTAAAACATTCTGTACAATTCCTATGCAATGAACTATGGATTGTGGTGTTATTAATTTGTAAGCTAATTTTTTTTTTAAAATACAAACATTTTTCAATATACCAATCCGCACTGGACCCGCGTGGTGGATTACGGCCCAATCCCTCTCCTAGAGAGGAGGCCTGTGTCCTAGCAGTGGGAAAATTAAAAGGCTGATTATGCTAACCTTTTTCGATATCATAACCAAAGATTATATTCAACTTATGTCATGGAACGTAAACACAAAAGAAATAAATCATTCAAACAAATCACCATTATGTTTGGCAGTCTTGAAACCCTATAAAAAGTGAGCATATATGAAAATTGGTCATCGGTTCAATGTTTCACGTCACTGCACTGGGAACACTGAAACTAAAAGAAAATAGGAACCACATCTATAGAAGCCGCCCAAGTCGTGATTCTAATCTAGCAAGGGTTTTTTCAGCGTACTGTCGACAGCTTCATCTGAGCTAGTCTTGTGTCCCGAAGGTACACATACGACAGGTCTATAACTAGTATACTTGGTGCATCGTCCTCACATGTATATATGATTTATTTTTGTATACCAAATATTGTAAAAAAATATATTTGAAAAGAGTAACTATGGAGTTTCTCGTCCGTCCTTCTGCATAAGAATCTACCTTTGCGAATGGACGGTAGAGTCACTTTATTATGTTAACTTTAAATGATGACGTTCAAAAGTGCCGTGTAGTGGTCGAATTGAAATAAACGTTTTACTTTGATCAGGGAAACTGGATATTTAATCCGGATATCAATATCTGGACGACAGCGATGCACGTCAGTGCGAGATGATCTGCGTGGATCCAGCAGCAGTTCAGAGATGTTCGAGGGAATGGACAGTGAGGCGAAGGCTCAAAGAATTGAACTTGACCCCAAAAAAGCCAGCCACGGGGCCCAAATTGTCTATGAAAAACCTTTTACAAGCTCACCGGACACGGATGTTTCGGGAGGTACCCGTTTCGGCGGGAGGACACGTCCAGGTATCAACACTGAGTCGATCGCTCGAAAGACATGAGAAATCATACCGTGGGGGTCTGGCCTGCTTGGGCGGAGCACCGCCGTGTCCTCGTCGAGGCGATCGGCGGCGGCAACCTCACGCGTCCGGCCCTGGTTCAAGCCATGGTCCGGAGGGAGGAGGCATGGGAAGCGGTCGCCTCCTTCTGCGAAGCAGTAATGCTAGTGAAGGAGGAAGCGGAACGCGTGCGTGAGAGGGAAACCTCACGCCCCAGCCGCCGCAACAGAAGAAGACGCCCCGGGCGTCGGGAAACGCAGGGCGATTCCCGGCCACCGTAGGCGCGGGCCTGCGGATGGCGAGCTATGGGTGGTTCGCCGTCCGATAGCAACCAGGCCCGAGTCGACGGCGCGTCGTGTTCCACGCGCACCTCAAAGAGCCGTCAGCAACGTAGACGGGGCCCCATAGGGTCAGTGCCTGCTAGGGTTGCGGAATTTGTTCGAAAGAGTCACCGCGGCCCTGGAACGCAAAGGGCACAAGAAGGATCACGGGTGGGTTTTAGTCAGTAAGAGTCTGACACTCCCTACCGCTCCGCCCAGGGCGGGAGGGGTCATTTGATGATTTCCCATCCAAAAAAAAAAAGGGCCTGGCGGTAGGAAATATTGAGGGGAAAATAACATATTTTTTTATCTATTCATATTACTTCGTATTATTTAGACGACACAGCTTCAACCTATTGTAATAATTAACTGCTATTATTTGAATCTAATAATAACGTTTCAGATGATATACCGCAATCCGTAGATCATTGCATAGAAATTTAGGTAAACACGTAATAGACTCCGGCTACAGGTTCATTAAAAAGACCAATGATGTCGAAGCAAAGGAAATTGTATAGTTACCAAAAACCGATTTCCTAACGTAAAATCGCAATTAAAATTCTTCAAACTTTTTGCGTACAAAATTTCAATCGTGATTCATTTGTCTCTACAATTTCGTTGATGCTACGTCAATTAACCATCAATAAAAATGCATTTCATTTTCATTTTGGAGGCTGGAAAAAGGCTCAAGGGTCTCTTTCATCAACTGTGATTATGAAGAGGTTTAAGAATCTGTAATATTACTTGGCAGATTATTGCATACAATGTTTAATCTTCTTTTGAATTTATTTAGTGAGACGTGGCTATTCAGACACTGTGAAAACGGCCCTTCATCGATTGATTTTACTTAATTTAACCGGAACTGTATAAGTTTCAGATATGATGTTGTGTAAAATCTGTTGCAACATGTAAACATGATCAGTAAATTACTGGCTTCGGTGCAATTACGCTGGCACGCAACAGTCTTCTATACATTTGGTACACCGCCTTCATCGTTGTTATTTCATTATGTGTTTTTTGTAGTTCACTAAAATGGTTATGTACTAATTGCTGTTTTGTTCAAGTTACAGTTTTTCCGATAAACAGTTACATTATTGTTCAATTATTTCGCAGCCAAAGCGTGAAGCCATTGATAGCAGAGAATCTTGCCATACGATGGAACAGTTTTAATGTTTGCCATATTAATATGATTTCATCATTTGTTTTCGAACCAAGCCAAATAGTGGTTAAATCGGTTTTGAGCCAATTTACGCGTTTTGCGAAACGACTATCCACTTGTGCGACAGTCAAATTTTGCCCGTAGTTATTTATTTTGTCTTCATCATTTTTAAAGGTCGGCGTGAATCGTCTCTACAAAGGTCAAGTATTTAAAACGTTATTCATTCAGTCACATAAAATTACTTATTCATCCCATTAAACGCGCACCTTCAATAAATTGAGCAGACAGGTCTCTGGGGCTTGTTGTGTTTGTGTCCACAGTGTTTTTTTTTCTGGGACCACTATCTCAGAAAAAAAAACATTGTAGACAAATGACACAGACAATGCAGTAAGTTTTAAAAATAATCATCAGGTTTGTGTCGCTACTTGCTACGAATTTCACTAGAAACTAGTCACGACTTCTTTCGACTTCTGTTTGCCGCTGAATTTTTACTTTTTGTGACACCTGGCGGAAGCCTACCGTCACGATACAGCTATTAAATCCGGCAGTCTATTATTGCGTCAAGTTGAATAACATTTTAGCTACGCCTACCTGTAGTGAGCCGGTACGGACACGGACGTTTACTGTACATTATCACTGGCTTGTTCAGGTTTCGAGTGCCACTTGGCTTAGTTTGGGACCCCGCAGAGAACCAAGACACGTCACTCAGCTGCCAGTTATAATTTGCTTTGGTCTATCAAAACTTTCAACTGCGTAATCATAAATGTTCTCGTTTTAACAATGGAATGCCATAGTGAGATCCCCTTTAAGTTGCATTGTGCAGTTTGGTTTTATAGGTGCCGAGAATATCAGGAGATTGGCTGTGAGGTGCAGCGGAAGGCGAATGAGTAAATATGTCAAGAATTCCGATGTGTAAAGTTTAAATGGAGGAACAATAGAGCTGCGGCGGGTCGCGTTAATACTGCGGCGTTACACTGTGGAATGCGGTGGTATTTTGAAAGGGGCACGTGCAAGGTCAAAGGTGCAACCCGCAACCAACAGACAGTTGTGTCAAGTAATATATCCGTTCTAATACGTCTGCGTTAATCATTGTCTTGCAACAACAATTGCTAACACTTGCCCACAATATCGCCGATAATTTATTTGTTTTATTGCAGTAAATCATCTCGGCTACGATCGACTTTATCGACACTCGTAATTATGTTGTTATTTATAACTTAGCTCATAATGCTGGTCTGCTCGGGGCTATTATTACATATTTGTCAAGAAGGCCATCTGCAGACGAATGGCAATTGATTAGTTGATGTGCAAATGTAATTGTAACAGTTGATGATAGAAAGTCAGGGATGGGAATAATGAGCGCAGTCGTGACTGACGACGATGGCGACAACTTGTCACGTGGACATTTGAACAATTAGCCGCCTGCGCCTGCGCAACACTTGTTGCGTGGATCATGGCGCATGCAGCAGAGTGCAACACTCGGGGCACATCCTATTCATCATCAACCAAGCTTTATAAGTACTGTAGCACATAAACAAAATACTTTGCATACTCCTGTTAGGAAATTGAGCATAAATTGTGAGTAAAGTTTAAAATTTAAGAAAAAAGAGGTGATAAACCTTTTATAAGTATTTTATAAAGTAATCAAGCGACGTTAGAGGTCAGGCCCCGGCGATATTCGTCTTTACTCGTGGGTGGGCCCGACTAACGGCTACGTCTGTATACCTATTTGCAAAACTATGTAGGCAAAAAATAGCATAGCGTTCACTTTCACTATTTATTCATAAAATGAACGTCTAAAAAATGAGAAACGTCTCTATAGTGAGAACTATCGAGACAGTACAGTACATCCATGTGCGTTCTATGGTGCTAAAGTTGGACTGTAATAAAGAGTAAAAGTTACGTATGCGACGCAGGAGGCGACGAGTTTGCAAATAAAACGAAACGCGTTGATGGTGATTAAGTAAAATGAACTTATTTGTAGCGACATTGGTTTTCAATTACAATGGCGTGCATGGAGGTGGGTGGCGATGCGGCGGCGTCACCACTGGAGTATTTACACACGGTGTGGGTCGACGACCCGCGCATCTCTCGCGTGAGCAACAGGCCCGTGATTACTTATCGTTTGTTATTAATAGCTAATTATGATAATTTCATTAAATACACATTGCTGCTATATCACAACAATAACATTCAGCTAGAATATAGCACCTACGGATTTATTGTACAGGGTCAAGTTGAATTACTTAGCAAAACTCCGCAGATTTGATCGGTGCAGCTGACTACCGGGTCAATGGCCACTGTTAGTTTAGTAACTTGAAATTATGATCTTAGTTTTGAGTTTTGTTATCCTCATTAGTATGAATAATAACTGCCGCAGGAGCCGATCTTCGAGGTTAAGCAACGAAGATCTTTAACAGACGTTAAGGTAGTCAAAAGAAAATATCTGAGATTCTTGAAGAAGTCTTGACAACCTATCGTTTTACCCCGTTACTGGGTTGTCGGGGTTAGATAGCACCATGTAAAACTATTGGTTGCCAGCTGCATCAAACTAGACTCCGCCGAAAGCCAACCCAAACATATTTGGGAAAAGGGAGATTGAGAATCGAAACGCATTACGTCTTTTCGCGCAGCTCCAATAGTTCATAAATTCACGCAGAGGCGGTAATACTTTTGTTGTGCGTACAGCTTAATAGTGAATTTCTCTACCGATCTCTGTGTTTCCTAAGTTACCACGTAGGGCTTTAAGTCTAGATTGAACAGGTTACTTCTAGGCTTCTAGGTATCATCGACCTCATCATGGCATTTAAAAAAAAAAACTTTTTACAAAAAAATACAACCGACTTCTAAACAAAAAAAAAAAAAAAAAATGAACAAAATAACTTTAATTTCGGAACTCGGTGTTTTTGGTTGCTTTTTTGTTTTTTGTACACACCGACTTCCGAAATTAAATTTTTATAAGACCAAAAATGGAAACTATTCTTCACCGAATAAAAAAACAACCACGTAACAGAAATCTCATTGTAATCGCTGTACATACATAGAAAAAAATCCCTATCTCAAAAACTACTGAAACGATTTTGATGAAACTTACCTACAGTATTCCCTAAGTTGAACAATATCTAGTACATACAACAAAAAAATAATTATTTAAATCGGACTTGTAGTTCCGGAGATATGCGAACACAAACATGAAAACATACATACATACACTTTCGAAATTTGGCACATTTGTTCAGACGCTGTTATAGAATATATACGAAAACTGGGCTGTTCTGGAAATATTACATACATACGGGTCGAATTGATAACCTCCTTTTTTGAAGTCGGTTAAAAAACGATATCCTTACTAGGAATTTCTCCTATATTGTGGGTGCATTTACAAACATATAAACTGACATACACAAACAGCCAGACCCGGAACAACTATATGTGGGCCATACAAATATTTGTTCCGTGCGGGAATCGAACACGCGCGAACGCTTCACAACAGCCAATCGCAAAACCGCTGCGCCAACCGTGTCCTCCTTCCATTCGCGTCCATCTTCGTATTCCATCAGGAGCTTGTAGTCAGACGCGAGCTTATCGAAAAATGTGTGCTAATCGAGCAAACAGATTGCCCACCCACAGATCAATATTTTCCTGAAAGCCTGGCGTCTAATTCTCTGGTACAGATACACAGAAAGTATATCGAAGCATTGGTGCATGAGAGAATGTTAAAACACTATCAATTCGTTTTTATTACTAGAAATAACAGTGGAGACAAGATAGGTAGCAATTCCTCGTGGTTTCATTTCTTGCAGTGTAATTACAGCCAGCCACTCCGGCTGAGTGTTGTGCCATCAAAAATAGGACAGCAATTCTCGAGCAGAAGTGACTCTTTAATAGAGGATCTTTGTAATCTCAGCTCTTAGTGCGCAATCTCGATCTATGATCATCGGGTCAGTTCTACCAATTTTTAAGCAACGTTCGCATTCGCATCTCAGTAGCAATCTGTCAAAAATATATGGAAATTAAAGCTTGTTTGACAGATTGCAACTGAGATGCGAAAGTTTTGATAACACGTTACAGTAATCAACCGCATTGTTAAACAATGAGTTTTTACATTTTACATAAGATTACGTGTTATTTTTCAGACGAATTATGTAAAATAATTTTATGATCCCAGAAAACGTTAAATCTAACTACCTAATTATGAGGATAAATGTTATTTAGTTTGTGTTGTTTAGTACTGCTAGAGTTTTACGAATTCCTGGATATTGACGAAACCTTAAACGAGGTATATCTTTGAATGTTTGGCTCAAAACTGGGGCGGGCCGGGGCTGCCTTCAAGTAGCTCTTGCCCAATCTAGGGCTCTAAACGCCTCCTGGTCTTGGCCCAGGCCCTTTACGTGGCCACGGTGCGGGCGCTGTCGCTAAAGCGACTGCCAGCACACTACCTGGTAGCGGCCCAGAGGGTCATGGTCATTCAGCTTGTCCGGGGTTACCGCACGGTCTCCGGCGAGGCGGCGGGCCTCCTTGCTGGATTGCTGCCGTGGGATCTCGAGGCGAGAGCCCTCGCGCACGTTTACGCATTGCGCGTGAAGGCACTACGTCGTCGGGGTGAAACTCTGCTGCCACGGCAAAATGCTGTGCAGCGGACGGAGCTCCGGCAGGATCTCACGGAGATATGGAGACAGCAGCTGTTGCAACCCAGCGTTGGGCACGCACCATTGCGGCAATAAGTCGGTTCGAGAGACGCCATACGGCGTCCCCAAATTTCGCCTGACGCAGGTGCTCAACGGACACGGCTGTCAACACTGTGTGGATCGCCCGGAGGACACGGTGGAGCATACCGTGGAGGTATGCTTGGGCGGAGCAACGCCGTGTCCTCGTCGAGGCGATCGGCGGCGGTGACCTCTCGTGTCCGGCCCTGGTTCAATCCATGGTTCGGAGCGAGGAGGCTGGGGAAGCGGTCACCTTCTTTTGCGAAGCAGTAATGCTAGCGAAAAAGGAGGCAGAACGCGTGCGAGAGATGAAAACTTCACGCCCCGGCCGCCGCACCAGAAGAAGACGCCCTTGGCGTCGGGAAACGCAGGGCGATTCCCAGCCACCGTAGGCGCGGCCCTGCGGACGGCGAACTATGGGTGGCTCGCCGTCCGATAGCAACCAGGCTCGGGTCGACGGCGCGTCGTGTTCGACGCGCAAGAGCTGTCAGTAAATAAGACGGGCCCCACGGGGTCAGTGCTTGCTAGGGTTGCGGGATTTGATCGAAAGAGTCACCGTGGCCCTGGAACGCAAAGGGCACTAGAAGGATCATGGGTGGGTTTTAGTCAGTAAGAGTCTAAAACTCCCTTACGCTCCGCCCAGAGCGGGAGAAGTCATTTGATGATTTCCCATCCAGAAAAAAAGGTATATCTTTAAATATATCACTTGCAACGGCAAGTGGATATCATAATAACCCATCTGTTTAACGTTCTTGTGTTTCATTAGTGAAGCTGGAATTTAATATGGCCTGTTTCTTATCACATCACCGCTTTTAAGAGACAACTTTTTGTCCCTTAATAAAAAGGTCAAGGCCCACATCTACATCACGACACTCCACAAACGGGTTGTGGTGTTAAATAGGTCGTCTTCGAGTGCGGTGGCACGTACCTGCACGTAACGTTGCAGTTGCCTCACTGCGCTTGCGTCAGCGGGCACGCGGCGCGCGCGCGGCGGGGTGGCTTCCGCGACCCGCTGACCTTCACGACCCACCAAACTAAGCACGAACTATCAAATCTTCATCTTTCGGCTAAGAGAACGATGGCTGTGATGCCGGATGTTCGTGACAAAGAAATTAAATGGAGATGCAGAGAGAGTTCGTTAAGTCACCTATCATCATATGCTACATTTTTTTTTGTTTTGATCATTTCTGTTTTTGTGGTAGTGATGAAAGTCACAAAAAACATCACGCCTACATTTCCCGAAGGGGTAGAGAGAGTTTAATAGTTACATGTAATAACGGGTGAGCCCACATGGGACACAATCACTGTGGGCTGCTACTGAGAAATTCTAAATGGGCAACCCAATAACTCTTTGCCAGACCCGTGAATCACAGGGGAATCATTTTTACACAAAAAAAAAACTGGTTAGCATTTTGATTGGCTATAACTTTTGGCTTTTATTAATTGGATCGTCCATGTTAATTAATCTATCAATCTAATGAGAGTTTTTAATTAAAATACTTTTAATTGAAAAATTAGGCACGCTATTTAAGACAAAAAAGTTAGGAAAGCAATTTATTATTACAAAAAAGTGAAGGCCGGGATGAGTCAAAGTCATCACTGATCAGACATTAGAGAGCCATGTCGAGGTCGCCGGTCGGCAGTGGTCGGCAGTGGTCGGCTACGGTCGGCAATGGTCGGCGTGTTGGCCGCATGCTAAACACCTGTCGAAACACCTCGTTATCCAATGTTGCTGACAGAAACACATATTGCACTGCTACTGGACGAGAGACGTATTGTGGTGTTACGTACAAGAATTTATTATGTCGTACAATAACGTATTCTGTTTAGATGCAATACCAATAGTTGTTTATAACTTAGAAACTTAATAAAAATGTGTAATTGATTTATAATTTTATTTATCGTCTGTGAAGGCTTTCAGTTATTATTACTGAAGGTGTAATCAAGGTTGTTTTTTGAAATTTTCAGTAAAATATTTTCAAGCTTTCTGTACGCGTTGGGGTCGTGGAAAGTGTTCAGTGAAGCGAGACGCGGGAGCGCGCATTTATTAGTTACGCCACAACTTAGAGGTCACCGCCGGGCAAGATTAATTGCTTTCATTTCAATAGTTTATTATGGCTTTTTTAACTTATTTATGTCGATTACCAGAATCAATGACATCAATTTAAGTACCAAACCGACCGGTTCAATTTGCGAATGGCACTTTACAACCAATTTCCTCACATCGAACTTAATGCAGTTTCATAATATATTTAGCTCCAATATTTTGAAACGCTACAGTTGCTGACTTGAGATCAATCGCAGTCTATTTGCTTTTATCGGAAACTTAATAATTCATATGAAACGACTCATACATACTTAGCATTTTAGAACGTGAATGCAAGACTTTAAATGCGAGCAATATTGTTTTATGACTTCGACGGATCTTGTGAATGCAAATGGTGAGGAATGTGGGTATTGCGTATAAAATCCGAATGTTTTGTTCTGCTACGTGACCGGACTGCCAAACGTTGGAGTGGCAGACATTCCCATCGTCGAAGACCAATTATAAGCAACATTGATCGGTAATAGATAATCACTGTGTTTATACGATCTATGCGGATGAACTCAATAAGGAAATGTTAAAGGTAAAAACAATCTAGAAAATTCTTATTAATTCAGCAATCAGAACTAAGCTTTTATATCTTACAATAGAACGTATGTATATTTATGAAGGGAAAACGATTCAAAAAACGGAGTCGCAGTTAAATGTAGAGTTATTGTATCCTATTGCATTGCAAATCAGTAGGCAGGGGAAAGCAAATAATCGAGCATGTACCTATAGATATTCGTGAGCGAAATATGCATTAGACGATTATGGTCTGCCTTTCGATGTTTTATAGTAGGTATTGAAGGATACTTTATTTAGATTAATGAGAACTGATTACAATATCTTGAGGTTAACGATTTCTCAAGTTCAAGTGGCATTGTCAGAACTAGAGGTTAATAGCCAACCAGCAGTCAAGCTGTCAAAGTCAGATCAACTATTCACTACCCGCCAACATAGGCTGGTAGTAATGGTTGATCGAAGTAAGAAGGACAGATGGCAGATCATACTGCAGCCTTCAGAAACCGGGAGATCTAAAGTCTGCTTTAGTGAAGTCTTAGACTTCTATTAGATGTACATATTTGGTACATGCTTTGGTCTAACAAAAACAGAATGACAAAAGTTATGTAAGTTGGGAAGATTTGCGTCACATTCGCGCAAAACGGCCATCGCTCAGCGTAGTGCTGGGATACATCTAAGAGACATGGCCACAGCGTTGGTTCAAAGTATCTAGGTAGGTACTATATCTGATATTAGTTATTCAGTTCTTGTCTGGCAGACTTCAATAATAAGTTATTTGTCCTTATAATAAAAGCTAGGCTTTAAGTATGTATATACATGTTTATAAGCTTGAAAAATGACACAAGAATTGTATGTATAATTTCGCGGCAAAAATGTGGATATATTCGTTGACACAAATGCATCTTGATTGATACGTAACCCTTGCATGCCTCACAGTGATAAATCGCGAGTTATGTTAACCTGATGAATGCGAAAACCGTTTTTATGAATAACTAAGTTGGTAGCTGTTGTCACTGTAGAGCAAACATTATTAGGTAACAAATATCAATAGAGAACGTAATGCTTATTTATATAGAACCTGTTACCACAGTTTCCAAGAAATATTCGAGGAAACTTGATTTACCGAGCAGGCTTTGTAGAATAGGCTTTGATATTTTTAATGAACGAATAAATCTATACTAATATCATAAAGCTGAAGAGTTTGTTTGAACGCCCTAATCTCTGGAACTGCCAGGCGGATTTGAAAAAATATTTTTGTATATGAAGGCTATAGGCTATACGGGAACGGGCGTACGAAGTCGCGGGCAAAAATTAGTTAGTAATAACTCGATTTTTTTTCAGATCTATCTATTTACAAACTGTTCCATATAAATTGGGTCTCAGAAGTAAGCACGGGACACGTGTCTGCAAGAGGTTTGAAACCAGTTCTATGATCCGATTGCAAGTTGATTTAATCACTCGCTCACCGACTGGCCGGGTGACCACACGGTGACCACATAGCAGTCACCGGCGGGAAACGCACGACCACTTTCATCACCTCATTAATAATATATAAGAACTAGTATTTCGCTTGGGGGCGCGAGTTGCAAGCAACCCGCGGTGTCTTTTTGGTATTTTTTGACTAACAACAAAGGGGTTGAAAGTAGGGGGTTGAAAAGGGTTGAATTTTTATTGGCCATATACTCACCCAGATACCCTCTATACAACCCCGAAAACCATTTTTCTCTACAATGTCAGGTTTGTGAGATACGCAAAGGGGTTGAAAGAAGGGGGTTGAAAAGGGTTGAATTTTTTATTGGCCATACACTCATCCAGACACCCTCTATACAACCCCGAAAACCATTTTTCTCTACTGTGTCAGGTTTCTGAGATACGCAAAGGGGTTGAAAGTAGGGGGTTGAAAAGGGTTGAATAGGGTAGAATTTTTTATTGGCCATATACTCATCCAGATACCCTCTCTACAACCCCGAAGACCATTTTTCTCTAAAATGTCAGATTTCTGAGATACGCAAAGGGGTTGTAAAAAGGGGGTTGAAAAGTGGTAATTTTTTTTTTCGTTTTATACTCGACCAGACACCCTCTATACAACCCCGAAAACCATTTTTCTCTTCGACGTCAGGTTTCCGAGATAAGCAATGGGGTTGAAAGAAGGGGGTTGAAAAGGGGTAGTTTCAGATTTTTCCCATACTCACCCCGACACCTTCTATACAACCCCATGAAAAGGTTTTCCCTCCTAGCACGGGAAGTGGGAGAACAATTATGTCAATCAATCAATCAGTCAATCAGTCAATCAGTGAGTGGTTTTTTAATTGTATATAATATAATATCGATCAACAACTCACTACATGAATAAAGACTACTGTACAAATACATGAATAGTAATGTGAAGAAAAATGTTCATAAGAAATAAACGGAACTACAGATTAAACTTAGGTAGAAGGTTACAATAAAATACCAAACAAATAAAATAAAAATACTTACGTTCAAGTGAGCGTAACATCCAATATTGCCGGCAAGTACAACAACTACAAAATATTCAAATTCTCATTAACGTTATTGAACTTTTGCAACGTCATAAAATAATCACGAAAGTTTTAGCAAATCACACAAAATTATCCAATAAGAAACACCGAAAATTTTTGAACTCGACACGTAGCGGAAAACTTTTTGGTAGTCTACAAACTGCCACTGGCGTTGGGTTTGGTTTACGAAAAAGTAAAAGAGCGATATGTGGTGGCGCGCGGTTGGAGTTGGCAAAACTGACGTACGCAGCGCGCAAGCGCCGCCAAGGTATTGTTAAAAGTTACTTTTACTTACGAGACTTGCTGCGTGCTTGCGCCTGCGCCTCCAGCGCTGCGCCGCGCGCTCGGGGACCTTGCGACTGTCGCGCCACCCGTTTCACTCTTTACATGACCACGAAAGAGAAAAATAGAGGTCTCTCTCCTCCTCTCTGATCCAGCATTTGGAAAATTTATATTTGCCGTGCGCCTAGGAATACATAAGAATATTTGTGCAAGATTAAATTATTGCTATGCAAAGTAATGGTCACGGTTCATTGAAATTTTAGGTGAGTATTGCCTTATTTCCTTGCGTGGCGAACCAATGGAATGAACAGAAAAGTGATGATTACCAGGGCGTCAAACACCGTAATTGTTACATGGAATTTGTTAATTACTGTGAAGCAGACCTAACAACTAGTAGAATTTTCATTAAAACATTTATTTGTATGGTAAATGTTTGCTTTCATAATAATAGTGATGCAGACATTTTCATTAGCTTTAGAGACTAGACCGATCTCATTTGCATGCGTGAGCAATGTCACGTGAATTAAATATGAATATCGAGTGTTTAATAAACCTTGATCTGAAAGGTGCCTGTTACCAACCTGATTTAAGTGTATCTTTTTGTTAAGTTAAACCATAATATGCAACAGCAATCGGACATAAAACGCTTTTATAAAGTAAACACAACAGTTTAAGTTAGGAAAACGTGTGTTCCATTTAAAAACCCGGATTTGTTTTGTGTAGCGTGGAATATATTTCTATCTAATCCATACGTAAACAACCTGTTTTAAAAATGAAACAGCTGTGCGTGATTCCTCTGTGCCAAAAATATTATAGGTACGGGAAAAATCAAGTAAAAATGTTTGGAAAAGCTTTTAAAAAGCGAGTTTAAATACGAGGCACGAGATATAAGATTACCTTTACCATTCTATGGCACGATACCGAACAGGCGTGAGTGTGTAATGAATAAGTCAAAGTGCATTATCGTTGACACATTTACCTCCTGGCGAGGTTAATCAAATTGCTGTGTTAGCTAATAAGTTGTGTTTAGCGCCAAAATGCTAAAGAATTGGTGTTGCAAGCTATGCTCAAGGGTTTGCATCAATCGTATTGTCTATGAGGTGATGGAGTGGAGAGCCTGGCGCGGTCGTGCCCGCCGCGGCCTCGCACGCAACCAAATAATCTGATACAGTTTATACGCCCGCTTGATTAACTTACCCACTAGATATATGAACCTGATTTGAAATTTCACTAAATACCTTTCGCGTTATACGTGACCAGAAGTTTTGGTCTACTTACGTAACTTTTCGTCCTAAATAAAATATTTTAAAGCAAGTGTAATCTGATAAAAGGAATGTCATAAGTTAAGATTGGCGCCGAGAGTTTAAACAGGATATCAAGGTAGGTAACTATTAACTATTAATAAATCCATTTTGTGCCATGTTATTTAGTTGCTAACATTTATCGGTAGCTGTTGTATGATTAGTAGGAATGACATAAAAACACAAGCCGCAAAAAATTGGGTTTCATACAGACATGTGAAGAATTGCCGTCTTATCTGATCACGATGCTAAAGAAAAATGCAGGATATTTTAACTGGCTAGTAATAGTAATAACATACATTTTCATTCTTTAATTTATTGAAAACATTTAAAAATACTGGGGTAAGTGGACTATAATTATTCTAAGAACAAAATTTCGCAATTCCACACGATTTTTTAGTATTATTATAATATGGAAAACTAACAACCAAACATTATGCAAGTCAATTGTAATTCTAGTAGCAATTTATCACTGCTACCCTACTTATCCACTTGAAGATCATAAGCCTGAAATTATGTATGAATATAGACGAGAATGATATTACGGCATGATAATGTATAAGCTCTCGAGCTAAGAGCTTGTCAAGAAAACTGGTCCAATGTATACTAAGAGCATTTCTATAGTGACATCGCTGACAGCTCACAAGGGTCGCGTCTTGAAAATATGATCTCGCTTTTCGAACGTTCGGATATTGAATCCGGTGATGTGATTGGCCAGTGATTTATATTTCTTTCGTAGCTGTCAACGAACAGCGGGGTACTGGCAAATTGGTTAAAAGCGGCTAGAGTAAAATACTGGTTACTTTGCGATTTACTAAAGAGATCTGCCGAGTTTAAAAGATTTTTTCAAAGGATTTCATTTTATTTTTTGCTTAATAAATAACGTCCAAATAACTTACCTTATCCGCAAGTGAGCCAGGTAGCAACAGTGACATACAAAATTAAGTTTTCATTCGCCGTCCACTTCGCTGTTACGAATACCAGCGTTCAATGGGCTTCCTGTCTGCTGCCAGTTTTTATGTGACTTACGCCTTCCTGATTGTTATATAGGAATCACTTATTATTCGTCTAATTATGGTTTCGTAAGTGGATATGGCTATCGATTTAACTAATAACTGGAAACTATTGAGAATACAGGAAATCTGTTGTTGCGATTTCTTGTGTAGCGAAGTTTCCAAGATATTCAAATCCCTACTCAACTAATATTCTAATTGTTACTAATAATTATAATGCATGAACGGGTTCGGAGGAAGCTTGACACATGGGTAGACCATGTCGTGGAATAGGAAATGCGATACTTTTAATCCTGAGTGTACTTTCCTTGGGATAGTTTTGGCTGTAACGCGAGCGACGGTAGAAGCTAGTAATAAAATATTACAAGTGCTAGAGTAACTCTGACTCTTCGTTACGTTTTCACTCCTCACACACACAGATTAGACCTCTAAGTAACCCTACTTAGAGGTCTAATCTGTATTTAAATCAAAATTCATCGAAATTGGTTCAGCGGTTTGGGAGTGAAAACGTCGACAAACGTTGAAAACTCGAAGTAATCATGCTGAGCAGACGAAGTCGCAAACATCGGCTAGTTTGCAGTGCTCTTGGTTCGTGAGGAAGCCCACACGTTAATAATAAATTCTGTAGGTGTGTGGCGCCATGATACGGTAGATTGCGCCACCTGCCAGCCGCGGCACGAACTACCGCCGAGCGCCCGCGCCGCCTCGCCGCCGCGCCCGCCGTGACGCGTGCAACCAAGTGCCAAGCATTTACCGCGGGAACTGACATTCTATTGAATACGTGTATGAGAAATAGGTGTAATGCTAATGATACTTTGCTTTTTCTCAATAATGTGGGCTAATAAATATTTGTATGTTGAACTAACAACGAAAGCGAGTATGGGCTTATTTTTTTAAAGTCGTGGACTAATAAGAATAAATAATATCTTAATTTAAAATATTTTAACTGACGTAAGTTGAAAGCACTTCAACTTTACGATAAGGCTTCGCTGCTAATAAAATAGCCTATAACTCTGCAAAATGCAGCAAAATCTTTTCGACGCGTAACAAACAAACAAACACACGTTTACAATTAAGTATCTACATATTAGTTAGAATGTAGATGGATAGTGATTAATTCAATTGTATTTAAATTGATGACAGACCTAAGTTGAAAACACTTCCAGCTGGTCTATTCATTCAACATATGTGGACTGAGCATGAGGTGAACTGTCATTCCGTCGTGTTCGTTTGTATTGACTCTTAACGTTTAAATTGAATGTTTGGAGGGTCAAAAGTCCTAAGATATTATATACAAGCGGAAGTCAACCAATTCGATTAAAGTCCTTCACGATTACGTACTCTTGGAATGCACTTACAATGGCTTTCATTATTACAATGAATTACAAACTCACGTTTTAAATAGCAGCTACATAATTAATAATTCTGCAACATTATTATTATCTCTAACGACAGTATTATAAAACAAATAAATCAGTTTCGTTCATTGCCGTCTAGATCACGGTCGTTAGGAAAGCCGAAACTTGAAGCGAGTATTTTTAATTGTAGTAACCCAATGGTTAAAAATTATAGGCACCTACTTTAGTTAACGAGCGATTTCGATCAATATTTATCATTACTAACGGCAAAATACATATTATCTTTATTAGTTGCTTTAAACGATTGAAAAAAAAAATATTAAAAAACACGCCTGCCATGTCAAAATGTGAACTAAAAATCTTTTGATGGCAGTGGGGGGACCTGTAAAGAACTATTTAAAAGAGTCCCCGACTGCAATGAAAAGATTATTAACTATCTTGTTTTTTTTAGTTCATTTTTTGAGACATGCCAGGCGTTTTTTTTATTTTTTTTTAATTGTTTGTTTTTATTTGATACCTTTTATTGCTATGTACTTAGCAAACTATAGACGATACAGTATGCGTAGTCTAATTTTCAAGAAAACAAAATATTTTAGTTTTTATTTACGAACCATAACTCCTTTTAATTTTCAAAAAAAATAATAGCCTATGTTACCCGGGACAACTCAACGTATCTACTGATACCACATATATACATAGATATTGGTTAAGCCATTTAGAAGTAATGGTGGATTACAGAAACTCAAAAACATACATACATTACATACCTGAACCCTGAAAACATAACACTCCTTTTTTTGGGCAGTCGTGTAAAAACACAATTTAACCAAATTTTTTTCTCAATTTTAACCATTGGTTGCAGTAACTACGGATGTAAAAACTCGTCGTAAGATTCAAAATAAGTTATGATAGATTATTTAGTCAACGTCAGTGACGTGTCACTGCGCAATATACCATATTAGTCAGAGTTCCTGACATTTGGTAAAATCAGCCGAAGTTTGGCACTAAACGCTCTAGTCATAGACAAACTCATGTAAAGGTCAATGCTGTAGCGTTTCACCTGTATCTGTTATTTACAGATTTATTAAACCAGTCACCCGCCCTTGCTTCACACAGTTTTAACGAGTTATAAAACATCGAGATTTTATTTATTTTTATAATTAATTCAATTTGAAAGGATATCAACCATAACACATCGAAATTATTTTCTTATAATTAATTCAATTTATATACATATACATATATATTACGGCTAAAGATGGGTGTGGATATAAACTTATGATTATCCGGCTAAACTTGAGGTTTTTTTTTTTTTTATGAGAGTAAACTCTCATAAAAAAACCTCAAGTTTAGCCGGCTAACTAAAACTAATGTTAATTTCTTTTAACTGTAGCAGGATAAACTGAAGCGTAACCCATTGGCTAAAAATGAAACGGGTAAGAAAACGTAAAATATTTTATTTAGTCGGTTTTTTTGTTGGTCACCATGTTCTTGGCAGTAATTAGTCTTCATCATCAGTACTATTCATTAATTTAAGTACATTCTTTTAGACCTGAATTATTATTATTAACATGATAGAGTTAACAAAATAAAACTGTTCGACATAGTCAACATACTTGTAGCATAATTCAGAATATAATCAACCTTTTTTGAAGTGAAAACTTTTCTTTAATTAAAAATATCTGCCCTGCATCCCGCGTATCAATAGGGGTGTTTCCTGAGTAAAAATATATGATTATATTTAGTCCGTCAGTTAGATTATAGAAAAATATTGGACACGTATTTTTTCCTTTATCAAATCTATAAAAACTGACGAAGATACAAAGCATCAAAGATCAGGAGTGGGGGCTTGTGACGTTACGGCTCGTTAAAAATTGTAGCGAGTAGTGACGTCACACGAGTTTTCAACGCTCTGTATCGGCTTCATTTTTTGTTTACGTGAAAAAAGAAAAAATACGTGTCCAATATTTTTTGGAAATCTATCTGACGGACTAATTAGATTTTTTTAGTCAACTACCCTATTGGCTGGCTGGCTAAAGATAAAATCATTTATTTAAAATCGAGTTTAAAATGCACATTTCTGATTCAATATTTTTTTGGAGAGATCACTCGACCGATGATACGTTAGTGCGTCGAGTGTGACCGCTCGAGTGTTTTTCTATACATTTGTCTGTTCTGGCGTTACGCGACCGATAATACGCGACGCATGTTCCATCAGATATGAACCTTCCCTAAGGCTAGTGATTCCTCAACCGATAGCATCCCTTCCAGACCAGTGAAAATCAAATTGAAGTTACAATCAGAAACAAATGCGAATTTATCTATCTATACTTATAATAAATCTGTAGAGAGGTCAATTCTGTACAAGGAATATCGACGGTTAAAAGGAAATAGGGTATAAGCGACAAAAAGTGAAATGTTCAGGAGAGCCGTTCAAAGTTTTAAATTTTAGAAAAACTGACGTAATTTTGATATTTATTAAGATATCGCGAAAAATAAAACAGTTATAAAATCAGAAAAAAATGGAGCATTTACTGGTATTTTTAGTTTTAATGATTTTACGCTATTTAAAGTGGTTTTTGTCGCTTATGACAATAGCTTTTAATTTTCTAATGAGGAAATATGGCATAAGATACAAATGACAAAGTAAAATATTAAAGGATAAGAAGCCTAAGCGACATACTGATTTCTCACACAGCAAGGTAAAAGGGTATAAGAGACTAGACAGCTCAATAAGTGTTATAGGAAAAGAAGGATAAGGTACTTTTCACAGTGGTTGTATGGAAGCTAATAGAGCACAAGAAACAGTCGGCTTTCAAAACAATACCAGGATATAAGACATTAGTGACGCAGAATGTCGCTTGAAAGCAAAGGAAAAGAAGGATAATCAACATTTGGCATTGCGTGAGTCTATGGAAATATGGATGAAAAGACACCCCAAAAATAATGAAGTAGCGCCACCAACACGATCCTTCATCAGGATAAGAGCTAAAACGGGTATTACACTACACTGTAATTTTGTCCCTAACTCGTAAAATAGGGTGAAGTATTTTAAAAGTATTAGGGAGTCGATTTTCATACAAAAAGACTAAGGATCCTTAGTCTTAGGGGCCTGTTTCAGTATACCCTACCCGTTCAAGTGATTCTAATTTACACTAAATAGTAGATTTCAAAGATGATAGTTCGTCATTATAGTCATTTTCATGTCACCTACTTACCTATTTACTAACAAGCGGATAGTAGGATTTTTTTAAATAAAAAAAGACATTGACATGACATGGACACCTTATGGTGTCCTCCCCCAAGCACATCCAGTACATCAGATGACCCGATTCCAGGGTTATCCCTAGAATCGGGTCATCTGATGTACTTCCGCGAGGGAGACCAACAATCGCAAGGCGGCGTTGGGTTTCTGGTAAATGTCCTATCTAACAACTTTGTGGAAATGTTAAGTGTGTCGAACAGGGTAGCGTATCTTATTGTGAAGCTCACCGAGAGGTATAGCCTCAAGGTAGTGTACGCACCAACCTCGACACACTCGGACGACGAAGTGGAAAATATGTTCGATGACATATCGAGAGCCCTCCACTTCACTACAAAGACATAGTATATCGTTGTCATGTTGACTTTAATGCCAAAGTGGGAGTACAGTATTGCTGCGAATAGGTAATAGGATACCATGGATTTGGAAGCAGAAATCATAGGGGGCAAATCCTCGTCAACTTCCTCGAACGGGAGGGGTTGTTCTTGATGAACTCCTTCAAGAAACAGACCCAAAGGAAGTGGACGTGGCAAAGCCCCGACAATATGACCAAACATGAGATGTCGATATCATGTTTGTTCATCATGAATGACAAGAGGCATATATTCAGAGACGTCTCCGTGATCAATAGGTTCAATACCTGTAGCGATCACCGACTTGTCCGAGGCTCTCTGAATATTAACTTCAAGGCCGAACGTATCCGTCTGATGAAGTCCAGACTCCGACCAACTCTGCTCCAAACCATGGCATGATCTGAAACGTTCCAGGCAAACCTGTAAAACCGATTCGCTGCCGTGGAAACCACAACAGACGTAAACCAGAACCTCTAAAATGTGATTTGGATCCTCAGGGAAAAGGGTACGAGATTCTGTGATATGCAGCGTAAGGGCAAGAAGTTCAAGCTTTCAGAAAGGACTTTAGGGCTAATGAAGGAATGACGTGAAAGCCCACCCGTCACTTCGTCGGCAAAGCGATTTCTAAACTGAGAGATCAACAAGCACGTACGACAGGACCTCCGGGGCTTCAATGTTCTTTCAATGTGCGGCAGATTATACAGAAGACCGAAGAGTATAATCAGCCCCTGTGTCTAGCATTTGTGAATCATGAAAAGGCCTTTGACTCGGTTGAAATCTGGTCTGTTCTGAAGTCCCTGCAGCGCTGCTAAGTAGACTGGCGATACATCCAAGTGATGAGATGTCTCTACGAGGCCGCCACCATGTCCGTTCAAGTACAGAATCAGCAAACAAGTCCCATACCGTTGCATCGAGGAGTGAGACAAGGGGATGTTATTTCCCCGAAATTATTCACTAATGCAATGGAGGATATGTTCAAGACGCTGAACTGGAACGAACGTAGCATTAACATCAATGGCGAATACATCTCTTACTTGCGATTTGTAGATGATATCGTCATCAAGGCAGAAACGCTGCAGGACCTACAACAGATGCTGAATGATCTTGCTGACTTTTCTGTAACATGAACATTGTTTCGCAGTAAACATTTTGACTTTGACTTTATTAAAACCAAGGTCATGTTCAACGAAAATGTTCTACCGGAACCGATTGCGATTCACGGTGCAATTCTTGAAGTTGTTCAAAAATATGTGTACCTCGGGCAGACATTGCAGTTAGGTAGAAACAACTTTGAGGGCGAGGTGAATAGAAGAATTCAGTTAGGCTGGGCAGCGTTTGCGAAGCTACGTCGAGTCTTTACATCGTCGATTCCACAGTGCCTAAAGACGAAAGTCTTCAATCAGTGCGTCCTACCCGTCATGGCATACGGAGCAGAAACGTGGAGACTGACGGCTCGTATGGTCTACAAGCTTAAAGTCGCTCAGTGGGCTATGGAAAGGGCTATGCTCGGTGTGTCTCTGAGGGATCGCATCAGAAATGAGGTGATCCGTCAGAGAAGCAAGGTCATCGATATAGCCTACCGGATTAGTAAGCTGAAGTGGCAGTGGGCTGGCCATATTAACCGACAACCGTTGGGGTAAACGAGTTCTAGAGTGGAGACCGCGTCTCGGCAAACGTAATGTAGGACGTTCTACACTACGTTTGCCGAGACGAACGGTGGAGTGACGATTTGCGCAGGACGGCTGGCAGAAACTGGATGCGAGAAGCCGAAAATAGATCTAAGTGGCGTGCAATTGGAGAGGCCTATGTCCAGCAGTGGACTGCAACAGGCTGTTGATGATGATGATGATGATGGGTAGGTAGCTAATACTGCAGCTAGCAGGTAGGGAACTTAAGAATTAATTACGAACACTTGGTATGTATCCGTAATATTAAACATTTAAAAAGGTAACAAACATAATAGTAAATAATAAACAGCTTATTGGGTATTGTAGTATAAGTGACGTATAAGTATGATTGTAGAACGTGGAAGTAGGTTATAATGTGGTTATAATCGACACCATGATATCTAATTTAATTTAAGTAATAAGATATTATCGACAAAACTGTATTTATATTGTACGCGGAAGTAAGGTATAACCAACAGTGTGATATTAAAATAAATTTAGGTAATGGAGCATAACCTGCATAGCTTCCATAAAGTACTGAATGGTAATAGGGTATAACTGACAGAGTAATATGAAAATGAATTTCGTATATAGGGTACAAGCGCCATAGCTATGTTAAATTACGAAATGGAAGTAGGCTATAAACAACGTTTGTACTTTGTGAGGGAAAAGCTTAAAAGGCATAAACAACCGAAAGCTCGACACCCTTATGAAGTAAAAAAGCATTACCGACAACAAACACAAAATAAATCATTTTTGTAGGGGCACAAGCACCTTTGTAGCAAAAATTACTTGAATTTTCGTCGGTTACGAAAACTAATACTATGAAAACGATTTTTTTTGCTAGGGCATAAACGCCAAAAAACTCATCGTAGAGCCATGAGAGTAAGCGCATTCGAAAGAGCGGAAAATTTTACGTAGGATGGCTTATATAACTCATTTTTGACCAAAATGTCGCTTATGCCCTACTTCCTTTTAACCGTCGATATATTTTTAAAATAACTATCAGGGGGTGATTAGTGATCGATACTGGTGCCAAAAATGCAATCAGTAAAATTTTTGTCTGTCTGTCTGTCTGTCTGTCTGTATGTTCTTTATAGAAACAAAAACTACTCGACCGATTTTAACGAAACTTGGTGCAATTATTCTTCATACTCCTGGGCAGGTTATAGTATACTTTTCATCACGCTATAATCAATAGGAGCAGAGCAGTGAAGGAAAATGTTGGGAAAACGGAAGAAGTTACTCCTTTAAGCTTCCGTCGCGTGTGTAGCCTTAATGGTTAAAGTTACATAGAAATCATGTATTACGGACGTGTTCTACATAAAATTATCTAAAAAATATCCCGAAACAGCATGTCTATCTTTTGTCAATTTTAAACCGATCGGGCTGAGAGTTTCAAAATCGGGGGTAAAGTAACTATTCCACGCGGACGAAGTCGCTGGCAGAAGCTAGTTTTGTAATATGAACCTGGATTTTTAATAGGTAATAGGAAACGATCATAATGTACAGAAACATGGTAATTATTTTTTTTTCCACAAGAGACAATGGCGATTCATATTTAGTTCTGCTTATTGAAAATATTTTAGTAAATGGAATTTGGAGTCAAGCTCATTTACTATAGAGGTCAACCGATTTATTAGACGACATTATTTCGCTTGACCTGAAGGATACCTAATCAATTATATTCTGCTAAGACGGAAAATACTAAACACATGAGTATACGTATGTAGCTAAATATGTCAATATTGTAAATACCTCATTAAAATTACTTGTAATAAATCAAATACCTTGACAGTGTCGGACTGACGTAGCCTGATGTTTAAAAGTTTTTTATATCATAAAAGCTGTCTTGAAAACATTCAATCATTTCGAACAAAAGTAGATGAGAAATATCTAAATACTGTCTGCTGCCCGCGACTTCGTCCCCGTGGAATCCCCGATTTTAAAACATTCTTTATAGCTGCTCCGCTCCTATTGGCTTAAGCGTGATGATATATAGCCTAAAGCCTTCCTTGATAAATGGTCTTTTCAACCCAAAAAGATTTTTTCAATTCGAACCAGTAGTTCCTGAGATTAGCGCGTTCAAACAAACAAACTCTTCAGCTTTATAATATTAGTATAGATATATAACTCAAAAGTGACTGACTGACTGACATAGTGATCTATCAACGCACAGCTCAAACCACTGAACGGATCGGGCTGAAATTTGGCATGCAGGATATGTTATGACGTAGGCATCCGCTAAGAAAGGCTTTTGATTAATTCTACCCCCAAGGGGATAAAATAGGGGATGAAACTTTGTCTATTTTAAACCGATCGGGCTGATGGCTTCAAAATCGGGGGTAAAGTAACTATTCCACGCGGATGAAGTCGCGGGCAGAAGCTAGTGTTTATATAAATTTCTCGGGACCTTGTGGTCCCACATCTTTGTAAGGCATACTAGGCAAGTTTGTCCTGCACAAGTCCTGCATCAAACGGAGATTATCCCAGTATACACTAGGAACCTAGGTATACCCAATGGTGCAGGAGTATTGTACGTTGTATATAAATTTGTTTTTTTTT
The DNA here is from genome assembly GCA_905332915.2 of Hecatera dysodea. Lineage (NCBI taxonomy): Eukaryota > Metazoa > Arthropoda > Insecta > Lepidoptera > Noctuidae > Hecatera > Hecatera dysodea. Next base: position 13,254,655 of record HG995291.1, read on the forward strand.
TTGTTTTTAAAGAAAACGTTCCGCCACTCTAGGAACACACAATTTCTCTTGTATCGTGGATGCGTTTACAAACATATAAATTCACATACACAAACAGCCAGACCCGGAACAACTATATGTAGGCCTTACAAATATTTGTTCCATTTTCTATATATTATACTAGCAGCGCTCCGCGGTTTCACCCGCGTAGTTGCCGTTCCCGTAGGAATTCGGGGATAAAATATAGCCTATATCACCCGGGAATTGTGTAGCTTCCCAACAGTAAAAGAATTTTTCAATCGATCAAATCGGTTCAGCAGTTTCGGAACCTATGCAATACAAACAAACAATCAAATCTTTCCTCTTTATAATAGTAGTGTAGATTTATTTAGTCGAATTTAAATTAAACTTTTAAGATTATTTATAAGATTTAAGTTTTTTTTACAAACAATTATCGCTCAACCACTGTGCCAACTGCGTTAACCGTAATAATAATAAATTAATTATTAGTATTACACTGTTTTGCTCCAGAGCTGCTGGCAAAAATCTTAGCATTTGAAATATTTATAAACCGTTTATAGAAATCAAATCGCGAGTGTTATAACATCCTGTTACTTCTCCGCAGGAAAGTAGGTACGAGATAAATATGGTAATGACTGAATATATTAGGGTAATTGAATTAAATTGATACTTACGTACAATAGATAACTGTCATAAATATCTGTCAACTAATAAATCAATAGACCTTGCACTTATTAAGGCACACTTTAGTAGATTTGATTCAAGTGGGCGGCATTTAAGTAAAAATTAAATCGGTCAAGTGCGAGTTTTAACCAAACAATTTCGTTCGTATAGAATAGGCAGATAGTGTCAGTTGCTTAATGATTCATAAAACACGTATCTATCCCGATTAAATAATAAGAAATGGCGATACATTAATCAACGCCTGTCAGTTTTTTTGTTATCGTTTTATTTGTTACGAAAGTGTTTTTAAGCAGTAAGTATAATTGTTTGATTATTTGTAAGACAGAAATTAAAAGATTATAGGATTTCAAAATGCTACATTTAATTTATTAGACATAATTTAGAATGTTCTTTAGATAGGATTAATTGATGGTAGATTTTAATTCAAATTAACAAAATTTATTTGAACGTAAATACGTCGCACAATTCGCTGTCCCCACCGAATAATATCGTAATCGATTATTACGATAGAAGTGCTTTTATGGGGAATTATTGTTCTAGAGGTGCGATTACACCCTGTGAATTTTTTTCACGTGATTCGTGCTATTACTTTTTGAGTTAGACATTTTGTAATGAATTTACCTATAGTATTCTACTCTAAATATATATATTTTTTTGTGACGAATATCATCACAATGGATTAATACTGACTCTTCAAAAACTTCATTTTCCCATTAAACCGTAATTACAAACTTATTCAAGTAGAAAAAATAAAACTGATTTCGGTAAAGTATATTACCATATTATTCGCGTAAAAATATCATTCTTATTTCACAGTAAAGTCATTTGCGATATGTCTTTTAAAAACGTTAGAATTGTTATGTTGAATACTGTATACTCCTTGATATCGAAAACATAGCAATCTATTTGACGATATTTTACCGCGCAGATTTCAACGTGTATTGATACGTTACGATTTATCATCGATTTATTTTAGCAAGTACTATACATCGCTGTCATTTCAACTGCATGTGAGAGAAAGTGATAGCCTAAGCTCCGCCCCCAGCACGTGCCACAATTTTAGCAATGATTGTTTACATTACTTTTAGTATAGTGGTGCGTGCACGTAATAATTGTTTTATTAAGTTCGTTATTAAAATAAATATAAAGTTTATGAGAAGTATTGCAGTATGAAGAGGTCTATTATAAAAAAATCCCCGCGCTAGAAGAATGTTGAATTTGATACATACAACCAAACTTCCGCGATGAAAGTAAGTAAATTTTTTTTTATACACCTAGACATAATAATTTAATGATTAATATTGCTGGCTAGTTGAATATTCTTATCTCATTATGAGATGAAATAAATACCTACCTAGGTATACATATAACTCAAGATCGAGCTAATCAGTGTTTGTTTGTGCGAGCTAATTAGCATTACTTTCCAATATAAAAACTTACATATAAGAAATACCTATTATACTTTCATCGTTAGATAAACTCTGTACCTATTGGTACAGAACCTAAAACCTGTACCTACCTAAAATAAGAGTTTGAAACAAATGAGTCAGAGTAAATATTATTAGGTAGGTACTTACATTTTTTATGAGGTGGTAAAAATCATCGAATAACTTCTCCCGCTCTAGGGTGGAGCGAGAGAAGTTGCCCTTTATCTTCTGGGGCCAGGGACATCCCTTTCGGACTTATTCCTCGACCCCAGCAGAGACCTAAGTTTTGCTGTTGGTAACATTATATGATTATATTTTTAGATGATGGTTGTTTTCGTCAAGAGCCAGTGAAAGAAGCAACAAGTCGTGAAGAACGAAAAGCAGAAGTCAATGTTACAAAAAAATACAACACACGAGGTAATTATTTTTACTTTCTAGTTGTTTATAAATGATGCAAAACCTAATTCTTGTATTTTTATTATTATTTATCAGACTGGCCTGTTGGTCTAGTGGTTAGTGGCCCTAACTGCAATGCTGGAGGTCGTGGGCTCGATTCCCAGGACAAATCTTTGTGTGATGAGCACGATCATTAAAATTTGTTCTGTGTCTAGGTGTAATTTATCTATAACATGACTGTATGTATTTAGAAATATATAAGTATGTTTATCAGTTGTCTAGTACTCATAACACAACTCTGCTTAGCATGGAACTAGATGACGTTATGTGAAAGTTGTGGAATAGTATATTAATATGTTATATTATTATATTACAGAGAAAATAACAGAAAATAATTACAATGAGCGTGATAGCAACAATGAAGATTTTTCGCCAGAGTCTTCGGAATATGTACCAAGTCCTCACCGTGAAATCAGATCTAACACACCAAGCATAACTTCTAGTTTTGGAGGAGATTCCTTTGTTATAGATACAATGATACATACGAACAATATGCGTAGTCCGTCAACAATTTCTAACTTATCTTTAGTTTTCGATAATGTAGATTTTATAGCATCACCATCTGCTATTTACAAGCTTCCAAGTAAACGGGAGATTCCACACCAGCATGAAAGCGGAACTAAGACCGATCTCAAAGTTCACAACTGCTCTCCTGAGCCAAAATACCTAGAAGAGCATTCTAAGAATTGTTCTACTATTTCTGATGACGCCACAAACTTTGCGGAAAATAATACTTTAACACCAGATGACACCGACATTACTCTGAAACCAAATGAGTCAACCATAGAATATAATGAGATTATCAATGGTTTATCTGGCTGGGCAAGCAGCAAAAATGATGAAATACACGAGGATAATCAAAACAACCAGAACACTCCTTATCAAGAACTAGTATTAGAAAAAAATAATACAGAATTAGTTCAACCACTTCAATTATCACCGTCTATTTTAAATAATCAAAATAGTAATAATAAAATGGTACCAGAATCTGACACGAGTGATCAAAATGAATGCTCCGAGGCTTCAAACCAAGTAAAAATAGAGTGCGTGAAATAAAAAGAGAGGAGAAAGCTTCAGTTGATTCAACAAGTACTACCGTAGCAGTGTTCGATTTAGAAAAAGTTCTCAGTGTACCTTAATCTGAAGTAGGTATTTTCCACTACAAAAGAAAATACCCTATTTATAATTTCACTGTCTTTAATACACTAAATAAGTCGGGGTATTGCTATCTCTGGCACCTCTCTATTGCAAAAAGAGGGGCAAACGAAATTGGAAGCTGCTTATTACAATTCATACATCAAGAAGCACAAAGAAATATTAAACGTATATCATTTTATTCTGATGGCTGCGCCGGACAGAACAAAAATAGGTTTATTTTTGCCATGTATCTTTACGCCTTAAAAACTTATGGATTAGAAAGTATAACACACCGTTTCTTTGAGACTGGGCATAGCCAGAGCGAGGGTGATAGCATGCATTCTTGTGTTGAACGTGCGATGAAAAATAAGGTATTTTATACTCCTGACCAAGTCTACAGTGTTATATTAAATGCAAAAGTAAAAGGTGAGAAATATAATTTGAAAGAAATGGAGCAAAGTGTCTTCTTTGATTTAAAATGTGTCATCTCTGGAAAAAACTGGCTAAAAGATACACAAGGCAGAAAAATTTCTTGGTCAAAGATTATGGAAATAAAAGTGTCTCATTTAAGACCACATGTCTTGCAATTTAAATATGAGTTTGGGGAAGACTATTTTGACTTGGACACTGATCAGGGTATTGGAAGAGCAAAACGTGGACGACGACCGAAAAATCTTGTGGATCCTGTAGTCAACGAGGGCTTAAAACAGGTTTATCATCAACCTATTCTATTTAACCTAAACCTCTTTATGAAGATTTACAAGGGTTGTGTGCTAGCGAAGCTATACCCAAACATTACCATGATTTTTACAAATCTCTTGTAAGCTGTGGGAACCCAGAACCGCAAAACTCAGATGAGGTCGATGAATCCGACCAAACTGATGACGAAATATAATTGTTAAATTATAATAAAGGTCTCTGTAAGTACTAATAATAAAAATTATGTAAGTTTTATGGTTATGCCTGCTTAATTTGATTAAATACCTTTTTTAACCTCTTCCATAAATGTTTTATTTTATAATTCCAGTAATTATTACTTAATGTTTGGAATACGACATTAACTGCAATAGATTTTTACAATAGCGACACGTGTTCTTTTTGCTATGAAATATTTACGTAACTCAATTTACTGTTACCACAATAGATTGTTTTGAGCAGTGAATACTATGGCAATAATAAGTTACCATTATAATGAACATCGCTACTTTACAGTCAAGACAATCGCAATGGACTATTGCTGTGTAGGTCATTGTCAACAATTTACATGAATAAAATCGTATTGTGCATTATGGTTCAAAATTGTGTTCCATTTCTGGTAATATACATTTTTAGCTATAACTTAATGAGAATAAAACCAATATTTATTTATATGACAAATAAATATTTAAGAAAAAAAAAAGCCATTTTTTGATATACCAACGATGTTGCTATGTAAACCTGTTAAGAAGTTATAAGCAAAAAACGGTTTTTTATTTTTCCTGTAAAATTTTAAGTTTTGGTTACGATATTATTCGGTGGGGACAGCGAATTGTAGGGTCCTTTTACGACGTACGTAACTTACTACCTAATTTTTATAACTCCGCCGAGAATATAAAAACATTGTTATAAATAAAGAAATAGGTGGGCCCAAAGTTATCCTTTTTACATAAAATATAGGTGTTGTATTTATATGAAACTAACCATACTTATTATAACTTGGCGAGATATATAATAAGATGTTGAAATACATTTTACTCTGGTTTCAAATGAAAAGCTAAAAATAACTTTTAGCCATTTCAGAAAAAAAAAAATTAAAAAAAAATATTAACTAGTAAAATAATAACACGAACTAAGCAAGGTTCCACCAATAAGATCTTTATGATACGGATTCATCTAAAATCTATTAAGCTCTGAATATTTTAGTAAGCTATTTTGCTTTTTATGTGTGTAAAAACCCACATGATTATACGATCGGAAAGAATCGAACTCAATTCGTTTCGAGAGAAATCATTGTCAGAGAACAGATTTTGGCGTCAGTCCAGAATGAAAGATGAGAATGTGTAAAAATATGAAAGGGAAAGGAAGGAAAGAAAAAAATATATAAGATGAAATACACACATAACTGTGGCCTATAAGAAAAGATTCTTTGCAAAAAGAAAACCCAATGCAGTGATCTCAAAGTTATTGTTCGACTAGCGACCCGCCCCTGCTTCGCTCTTTTCTTACAACTTACATATTATACACATAAACGTTTTGTAATAAATTGTGTAGATGATGACAAAAACCTCATTAAAATCACAGTCAGGGGTTCTACACAGACAGTCACACAAAAAAATGTTATTATATAATAACATCTTTTTTGTGTGACTGTCTGTCGAATAAGTGTCGAAAAAAAAAAAGAAATAACGAATGAGTAAAAGAAAAATAGTGATATATTCTTTGTGAAATAAGCTTATGAGCTTAACAATATAGGTGGTGGCTATTAACGACAAGGCTCATCTCTGTCATTGCAGCATATTGCCCGGGGGAAGGCAACGTGAGCATTCGAAGTAATAAGTCGAGCTATTTAAAAAACTAGAATTGCATCAGTCCGGTGATTATTGTAATTGGCTGTGCATATCATTATCGATTCGTGTTTAATTGAATAGCAGTCTACGCCTGGTATCTTTATATTGGCTTTATTGCTTGGCTGGTATTTAACTTGGCTTGACACGCTGCCGCGTTAATAGATAGGTAGTTTTTTTTCTTTTTGTTATCTTTTTATACATGCAGATTTTTATGCATACAGATATATGCAGCTGAAGAGTTTGTTTGTTTGCTTGAACGCGCTAATTTCAGGAACTACTAGTTAGATAGGCTTTATATCATCACGCTAAGACCAATAGGAGCGGAGCCTCAATGTAAAATATTGCGCGGGTTGCAGCTAGTTATAAGACACAAACAGTCAGCAAAACGTTTCTCAGAAAAGGTCAGAGTATTAAAGCATATTTGTATTTATACATAGCATATATCATTATGTAGATAAGAAAACCAAAAAAAGTTAAGCGTTAGCGTTAGGTTAGATAGTCAGTATCTGTTCTCACTACTTTTTATGAGAATCATGAGAAAATTAAAAAGAATATGTTTTTAAAAAGTAAAGCAGAAGCATGTTGCCCAAAAAAGCAAAATCAAGTTGCGAAATACTTTGCAATATGACCAGCAAACTCGAATAGCATCAACGATAGCCAGTGTAAAACGAATCGAAAGTATATTAAAGTCGAAAGACCATAAATCGAATTTTCTTCCGTAGAACCTTATATCACGAGCAAGTCCGTATTTCTAAAGTCGATATCGTGAATTTTCGGTACTCTAGATACGCCAGTGTGAAGACATCGCCTGTACTGGGTGAATATTACTTTTGCTGAAGAACAAAATTTAAATTTGATTCAAAGGCTTTTCGAAACCCTTTTAATAAAAGTAAATAAAATTCTGAAATTGCAATAATGAAAAGGTATGCAGGGTCATTTCATTGGATATTTTTTAGTGACAGAACCTTTGACTTTTATTTTAATTTCAATCTTTCAGGAGATAAAAGTACACTTGAAAATGATCAACTTTCATAATGATGCCAATTAAAATATGAAAAAATAACAGCTATTCAGTTCAATATACGAGTATGTTTACATATTTGATATTATGTATACCTTAACATTATTTTTTATTGTAAGAGAAAATTTTAATATTAATTTTAATATTACTATGTTCAATCAAGTTTATTCATTCTTTTATTTACATATAAATTACATTTTTAAATTTTTCTTTGATTTTTTTAAATATAAAAAATAGTCCGCCAGCGTCGGGAGCAGGGTCCAAGCTACCGTTGGTTAGGGCTCCAGAGAAAGGAATCTCTCCACTGACTCACGTGCCGTATCGAGGAGTACTACCTTTTTTTTTGTATGGGAAATCATCAAATCACTTCTCCCGGTCTGGGCGGAGCGGAAGAGAGTGTCAGACTCTTACTGACTAAAACCCACCCGTGATCTTCCCTTTACGTTCCAGGCCCGCGGTGACTCTTTCGAACAAATTCCGCAACCCTAGCAGGCACTGACCCTATGAGGCCCCGTCTTCTTTGCTGACGGATTTTTGAGGCGCGCATGGAACACGAAGCGCCGTCGACTCGGGCCTGGTTGCTATCGGACGGCGAGCCACCCATAGCTCGCCGTCCGCAGGCCTCGCAGTCCATTCGTCCAGTCCATCCAAAGAGTTTGAACTGAATAAGATCGCCCATTGTACACATTTTTTTATTGTTTGCTCTGTAATTATTATGAGGTGTCCATAAAATAAATACGTTCGGTTGTTAATAATTAAATGCGTTGGGAGACTCGACCGAGTATAGGAAAAGCTTCAGCTTCAGCAGTTTCTATATTTCAAATGTTGCTAAAGAATTAAAAGTCAATCTGTATTACATTCCTCGTTACCGCACTGAGTTATGGTCTCTTCCATATTTATATTTTTCCTTACCATTTCTCGTTGATATTTCAAGAAAACCCCTTAAAAACACAAATCGTTTTCGAGCGATGAGTAATAAATTTTAATCATAGTATAATTTTGTCTTAGAGAATGTTGACCTATGAAATATTTTCAAAAATATTTGGCATGTTTTTAATATCAAGGCAAGCGTCTATTTGACATGTAAGCATTTATTTTTTATTCTTGTTTTGATGCAATATCATGTAAAACTATTTCTTTTGATACCATTTCTAAGTTGTTTCTATTGGAGTAGTTCAAATTCTCCATCTCAACTAAAATGCTTGATGCAGTTCTTTTAGATTTAATTTGGATCGATGTCGAAAATTCACAAATTTAAATTAGAAATCATAAAAATAATCTATAACCTAATCATACAAAAATTCATTAGTATATAATATTGTTTGGTTTGTAAATATGTCGAAGCCGTGACATTGTTTTTTTTTTCGTTTTCTACAATAGAGCGTGGCTGTTTTTTATTACGTTGCAGGTAAGTCAAAATCTTGCAATTAAACTAAGAAATACCTAGTTCTATAATATAAGTACTACGTCTTTAATCGTCTCCTTGATAACTAGAAAATATTCTTTATCAAAGTTTAAAATGGACCGAAATAATGTTTTGATTTTAAGTAAAAGATTTATAAAACTGTGAGAATTGGACTATGTAGAGACAGGTTTTCTCAACCTACTTCAATTCCACTTCTCAAGCTGTCAAGCAACTGTTTAAATATTGATAACTAAGCATAATAAACAGCGAAATAATTTTCCCAGACGATTTTAACGACAACTTAAAGTGGTCGATACATCCCACGCTTTCCTTTTATCAACAAATTAGCATTTAATCGTAAAAAATGTTTTTACAAACTTTAATAGTTCACTCGTATTAGTTTTATGAATATTCATAATCAAGAACTGCTAAATAATGAAGTGATTATGAATGCTCTACGGCTATTAGTCATATATAAATATAAAATATTTGTATAATCAAATAGTATAAATGTGTGGAAAAAACAAGTTAGTGCTATTACCAATATCGCAATATCTTCTCAGTAATCATTGTGATTGCAGACGAATATTACATCTGAGTATTCATCTGAAACCTCAGGATTCTAGTATTATTTCACAAAGCCGTAATTAAAATGATTCCTGGAGCGGTACTGTGTGAGTGATACTGGCATTTGGCTGTAACCGGAGTCGAATCGAACAACACGAGATCCGTCGAATACCTATCTTATGAACATGTAGTGAACGGCAAGGTCGCGGGGGTATAAGTTTCTTTCTAATTTTATTTACACGTATAATCTCAGAACTTATGTATATGTAATAGTGACGTTAGTAAATGTTTTAGAAACAGGTATTCTCTGATTACCAGCCAGCTCTATGGGGCGTGATCGAAATCGATTGTTTATAGCGTGTAGTGTTTTTTGTAAATGTCGCTGTTGTGACATTGGAATGAAATATTTCATTACGGTCACGGCAGTTAATTGGCGATTATGAATTACCAATGCTGTAATTACATAAGATTCTTTAATAAACTACGAATTATCACACGTTCTCGTATATTTTGTAATATTTATCACGCTTGGGTTCCCAACGGGTTAAGCAGAATATATATATGAGTACTAAAACAATCGAAAGCCACACTCTGGATAAAGCAAGCGAGTTAAAAGTCGATAAAACACAGACTACTTTGGTATGTAAATGCGCGCTGCAAGAAGTTACGGTCTTAATTTAATGTCCAGTCAGCAAAATGATTTGTAGACATAAAAAGCACTCCGATCGTGAATATCCCTTCTTTAGATAGGTACTGAAATTTACGTTCGCATTATACTTGACATTCCCTCTCTTCTCAAAACTTCGTGGCCAAGGCATTGAATTAATGGAACTTTTAATTCTGGATTATTATTATTCGTTCGCTTCTAACTTAGAAACAATATTGAAATGATCCAGCATGGAATTTCCGATCAAATACCTGATATTATATTTCAATATATCCCAAACATCGAATTTAATAAAACATGCAATTTAAGATCTAAAAAGGAACCGTCGTAAAATGTAGAAACATATCTTTTGCATAGGTAAAGTTTCAGCGATATCCATATCTTTACTCCACTAGCGCCATCTGTAGACGATGCTTGTAAATGATTACTTTCCGTGGTTCGTGGTTTGGAACACGACGCAAACTCACAAGATCTTTATACACGTTAAATATAGAGGACGTGTCGTTCGACATGGTTCTATATTTCACGTCCGTAGCGTGATTGGAATTGGTTTAAAAAAGAAGATTTTATTTCAAACACTGTGTTGTTTGTCTGAAACAGAGCGATTTTGATTGGAACAAAAGGATTTTAGTTTTAGTTGTTTTCTAAATTATGTGTTTCTATGGATATATACATAGTATAGGAAAGTTTCACAATCACGTAGGAAGTTACTTTCGTAGTTATTATTTTTAACATCAGAGCAGGTATATGAGTTGTGTTTATATTTACATGGGAATATTAAATACTAGCTTCTGTCCGCGACTTCGTCCCCGTGGAATCCCCGATTTTAAAACATTCTTTATCGCTGTTCCGCTCCTATTGGCTTAAGCGTGATGATATATAGCCTAAAGCCTTCCTCGATAAATGGTCTATTCAACCCAAAAAGAATTTTTCAATTCGATCCAGTAGTTCCTGCGATTAGCGCGTTCAAACAAACAAACAAACAAACTCTTCAGCTTTATAATATTAGTATAGATAATATGTACGTGTATGTACGTGTACACATTGATGTTTGTAACACGTATGGAACATATAAAGCAACGATTTCATTGCTTTAGCTAATGCGTTGTTAATAATTCACACGCAGTTAGTGATTACTTGATTAGGTTCGAGTAATCAGACTACGATTTAATGATATTGCTACTGCGCTCTCCGGGATTAGAGGTGTTCTAATAATTGCATAATAATAAGTAAAGTATAAGCAGTTGATTAAGTTACATAGGATAAGAATTGTTTCTTTTATATAGAAGAAAACCAAGGCCTTTTTGTATGCCAATAATAACTTCTCTTTGGATACTAAAAGTCTGTATGTGTGATAAGTATATATACGTGTCTAGTTGTTTCTAATATTGGGGCCGGCTTCCAGCCTAACCGGCTGTAGCTATGTACCAGGATTTTACATGAAGCCACTGCCTATCTGACATCTACAACCCACTGACAAACTCGATACACTTGGTAAGAATGATCTATCCGAGTCGGGGTACTCTGAGTCGGGGTGTTAACCATAATGACGTTTTTTATATACAAGCTAACCCAGAAAACGTTGTTTTTCCATACAAAATAAAAAAAATATTCAGGGGTGGGGGGTTCCCTTTATCATGTAGGGTTATGAAAAATAGATGTTGGTCGATTCTCAGACCTACTTAATATGCATATAAAATTTCATAAAATTGGTCAAGCCTTTTCGGAGGAGTATGGTAACTAACATTGTGACACGAGAATTTTATATATAAGATATTAAACGTTAGACCTAATGATTTTCCATTAAATAAACAATCATTAATTTGGAATCGCAATCAACCAGCTTACTTTTCATATTTTCTGTTTTTCCTGTTCCGTGATTCACATCGTAGCTGTCATCACTGACCCGAGAACATCCACCAGACCTACTTGATTATTATGATTAAAAAGAAATCTAAACAAAAAGATACGAATTTAAATAATAGTGTAAAAGATGGTTATGTTGAGAAGATATAGGAAAACAAATAAAAGTATAATAGATGTTTATTGCTACAGACATTATGAAGTTGAATGCTTCGGAATTATGACCATTAGAGACAGAGTATTTAGGAATTGTGATTGCTGGGATAAAAATGTTAGGAGTTTAAAATTTTGGTGAACTTTGGTGCACCATGGCAAGAATGGTGTCAGATTTTCTGGTTTCTGACTGTCTCTCAACAACGGTCAAAGATGTTACAAGTAGGAGCCGGAAACAAATGCTTAACATGACTTCCTAGGCACGGAGGAGTATTGGTATGCAGTGTACGGTCAGAGCCACCCATCCACGGACCTCGTCAAGAGTTGCAGATTGAACCATGCGATTGTTTATTAAGCCACAAAAGTACTGGAAAATCTGACAAGATGCTGGATTTTTTTTTTCCTTTTCTTCATAGACCCTAAGAGAGATGTAACTGGCTTGTATAATCACGTTTTATTAAAAGGTTAGCCTGTTAAAGAACCAATTTTAAGTGTAGCCTTGCAATGCCGATGAAATTAACGGAATAGCGCCAAACTATGCGGTTGCGTGTAAGCAATTACGATGTTTAGTTTAGTGCACATGCACCTAAGCTGATATTGTAAGGTATAAAATCTGCCTGCCTGAGGGGGTTGCGGAATTTATTCAAAAGAGTCACCACGGCCCTGAAACGCAAAGGGCACTGGAAGGATCACGGGTGGGTTTTAGTCAGTAAGAGTCTGACACTCCTCTCCGCTCCGCCCAGAGCGGGAGAAGTCATTTGATGATTTCCCATCTAGAAAAAAAGGTATGAAATCTACTAGGGTGCGGACTTTGTTCGAAAACCGCGGCCCTGGAACGCAAAGGCCATTAAGAGGAACGATGGGTTTTTTTGTCAGTAAGAGTCCGAAAACGATATTTGATGATTTTCTTTCCTTTACAAAAAAAGGGGAAAAAAAAACTACATATGCCATTATAGCAGAGATATATTCGTTTGACCGAGTCGAATTGAAAATTATATTTTATTATCCTCATCTCATCTGAATAGATGGGAAAGTTTTTTTTATTTTATTTTCCTTGTTTAGTTTTTCTTTGTTTACCTGCACACACGCAGTTTAATACACGTGTCAGCTTCAAATAGCCGTTGATACGTGTATTAAAAATGTTTAACACTATGCTATTTGTGAACCAAGTGCTAACCTCCAAAAGAAATCTCATTTTTGATTTTTTGTAATTAAAATCAAGACGCAGTTTTTGTCCTTGTTAATGAAGAATCTTAATAATCACCATCAGTATGTCGTTAGCTTAGCTTACTTATCCTTCAGAAATTCAAACTAAACTTCGCCTAGGCCATTTTACATTAAATAAAACATTTAATTTAAAGTAAACCACTAACGTGAAGTTTATTAAACAATGCTGTACTATTCCATCATACTTACATAGATAATGTTGGGACAGGCGAAAAGTCAAGAATTCTTATAGCAAAGCGAGTGGAAGTTCCTGATCGATCATCTGGAGGTATCAAGTTCGACGGAGGCATTCCATATTAAACTTTTACGAGGCGCATTCACACTCACTATCAAAGACTTATACGTGTTCTCCTGAAGGCGGGTCAGTGGCTTTATTGTATTTTAGTAAGGTTGAAAATACACCTTGCATCTTCCTAGTAAACGTTTTCTAGGTTTGCTCCATCATTTTCAGAGATGGGATGGCTGTAGGCTGTCTTCATCTTAGTAAACGTTTCTTGCGCCAAAGTTATCAGAGACTTAATAGACCGTAAAGGCCGCCGGGTGCTGCGGCTTAATATATCTTTGGTGTCATACATAGGGACTGGAGTTATAGCCAGGTAGGTACGTACATATGTGTAGAGAGATAACAGGGCCATTTGTATAGCTACTTGTTCCCAGGAAGTATGTAAGCTTTTAAAAACCATGTAGCTTTCAATTATGTTTAATATGTACTGATAAATGATGCTTCGTAGAGGTAGCCCAAAATACTTATTCCCCAATCAAATATTGCGATTCAGTGATGAGATGAGAGTCATTGCTTTTCACACCATACATAATAAAAATGTGATTTGGGACTCGCACAAGATGGATAACTGAATAACAACAATTTTAAATTGAAAAATATAAAAAGACTTGTGCAAGGCCAAAAAGGCTCGTACCTCAGCATGTCATATTTGTCCTGTAATATATCTGAATTTATGTTCTAAAACAGCAGTCAAGAGCCGCACACTTAAATCTTAAACTTAGAACAAATATTAACTGAACGTTTAGTAAAACGTTTTCTTACTGTAGAGTTAGCAAAGCGTGTTATGATATGAAAAGATAAACAGCAAAGAGCCGCAAACGTGGACGATAGAAGATTTTTTTCGCGCACCACAAGCAGGTAGCTGAAACCAAATTGTCGAGGATTTCATTTCATTTCACGGATACCTTCCATTTCATGAAATTTTAATCAGCACACTCTGTGTATCTACTGGATTAATAAAGGTGGGTATCCGAAAATGAAATTTGACAAATTTTGATAACTATAACTGCTGAAGGAAAGAGGTATTCTATTTTCCCTCGCCGCGCTGAGTAAAATAAATTATTTTTACAGCAATTGGAGCGCGACAAAACCGATTGGTGGCAAAGTTTGGTAATTATCGAGTTTAATCACTTTCGGTCGAAGTTGTGGGTTGATGTGAAAGCGACCTAGTAGGTATAATGAAAGCTTAACAATGACACGTTTATCGTGCACTGGCTCAATCCGATGGGCAAATGAATTCGTGTCGGCTTTGCTCGCTAATAATCACACACACCGCAAACATATAGTTTATACTGGCACAAATGTGTACTGTGTGCGAGAATTTATTTCAGTTAATCTTGTTTTCATAGTTGCCTATAAACAGCTTTGGGCAGCGGCAATAAAGGACTTTATTTTTTCCGGAATAGTTTCGGAATAAAATTATTCTTTCTGTTTTGCTTTTTTCACAAGTTGTTTTCGTGTGTAGGAAAAGTAAATGTACTAATTCATTTCAAGGATCAAGATTTACTTATACAGGGTGAATAACTTTCTTAAATGCAGTCGTAGACTTATCTAAAAAAAATGGATTTTCTATACAAAGTTATGATTGACTGACCAAAGGATTCATGTCCTAAAAATTCATTGCAACTCCGACACAAACGTTTTATATTCATATTATAGAATAAAAAAGAAGTAAAATAGTATACCATCACCATTACTCTATCTAGTGCCTAGGGATACTTTATCAAGCCCTGCAGCTTAAATGAGTTAATGGATTTTAATAAATGACGTATCGCCGTGCTCCCGTGACACATTGATTGACAAGGAGTATGATAAAAAAAAAACGATATAGCGGTTAAACCGTTTTCATTTTTTTTGTGTGACTTGGACATGTAAGGTATCAAAATAAAATAATTGAACGATGACTTAATTGGTGAAAAAACAAAAACTGGCACCAAAAAGTTATTTAAATTCATAATCAAAATTTTGAATTGTGTTTGACTTCAAGTTGTAAGTGTGTATTCAGTTAACATAACTAATTATGAATATTTTGAACAAAAGGTAAATGAGTTTTTGTGAAGAATGCTTCCATGGCCAAAAAAAGTATTAGCCACCTGAGGAAGAGATAATTGTAGTCTATTATTACTCTGCTTACTTTAAAATCTGATATATAAATAATTAGGCCGGAAGCTAGGTTTATTTTTGTATCGTGTCCGTTAAGTATGGGAAGTACGATATTTATGAGTGAATTTACAATTACTTTCAAGAATAGAGAAAAACACAAAGGAAGAAGCACTTTTGAAAATACGACTACACCTTATCGTTTCACCCTGTATTTGTCTAGAGGTGTCTTTTTACACTCGCAAGCCATTTTCTTGAAGACAGCTAAGGTGTAGCGTTGCACTATCTTTAAAGACTTCGTTGCAGCCGGAGCAGAGTTATTAGATTTGACTGTGCTACTAATGCGACGTGAGTAAACTTATACTAATAACATGAGTAAGAAGTAAGGAGCTTTTAGTGGCGCCATAGGCAATCAACAATATTTGAGCGGCTCCATTGGTGTTATAGAAGCTCCACAGTTTTATTAATGACTGATTTACAGTTAAGGTTAAGCAAAGAAGACGGGGCCCCATAGGGTCAGTGCCTGCTAGGGTTGCGAAATTTGTTCGAAAGAGTCACCGCGGCCCTGGAACGTAAAGGTCGCGGAAAGGATCACGGGTTGGTTTTAGTCAGTAAGAGTCTGATACACCCTTCCGCTTCGCTCAGAGTGGGAGAAGTCATTTGATGATTTCCCATCTTAAAAAAAAAGGTATCGAACTCAGTGTTGCTGGATTGTTCAAAAGAGTTACCTCGGGTATGGAACGCAAAGGGTAATTAAAGGAACATGCCTTAATCATAAGCGGGAGGAGTTATTAATTCATATATTGAGTTCAAACACAAAAGTATCACGCTATATTAGGTACCCATTTCATGCTGTGTGCATATTTAAAATTAACTTTTTGAAAAGTTTGCTCTAATTGATTTCAATTAGAAATAAAATTTAATCAAGGTGATGATTCTAAAAATTCAAGAAACTTCCTTCCGTAAGCATTTCACAGCCAGAACATGACAGCTAACACCTGACGAGAGAAATATTAATTTTGCAAAGTAATTATAAGTAAAAGTAAGTTTTACTGTCACGATACTCGCAATTAAGTAAATTAGCCAATTTATATGTCGCTTTGTTTCTAAGTGGCAAGTGTCTGCGCAGATTACTGGCAAGGCAAGTCATTTACCTAAATTGAACAGATAACTAAGAATTTATGTGATTACTGTACATCGTTACAGATCTCTTTTATATCAACATTCTTTATGTGACACACCGTGTAATTGGGAAGTTCAGTATTTTTAGATTTCCACCGGAAATTGTGCGATAAAAGTGTTGTGAAAGATTCTTTTGTGTAACCTAAACTTAATGGAAACTGTTAGACAAATAATGAACACTTTGTCGTTTGCTCTATTTCTACAAACTGAATAGAGATGGGTATCACTTTGTTGTTTTTAGCGATTATTCTACTTTTCTGTCAAAAATATCATTTATGGGGTTCCGCACCGAAAAGTAACCAACGGAACCGTATTACAACCTCCACTGTCCGCCCGTCTAATAGGGTATTTTACTGTAAAAATCTAATTAGTCCGTCTGATAGATTTACAAAAAATATTGGACACGTATTTTTTCTTTTTTCACGTACCTAAACAAAAAATGAAGACGATACAGTGCGTTGAAAACTCACGTGACGTCACGTCGCTGGTAAAAATTGTAGCAACGTAGTGACGTCACGTGAGTTTTCAATGCACTGTATCGTCTTCATTTTTTGTTTACGTGAAAAAAGAAAAAATACGTGTCCAATATTTTTTGTAAAACTATCAGACTAAAATACCCTATTGCCTGTTAGCGGGTTGCATCTCATAAACCGCATTGGATATACAGATGAAATTTTCTCTGTGTTTATACTGTTGCTATTGCGGATCCCGTGGCTAAATCATAACAGTCATACATGTGACTGTTATGATTCTCTTATGAGATCTTCAAGTGGAAGTAACACTGGCCAGTCGGTTTGTGGATCTTAACATTACGGAACTCCTCCGTGTCTCAGAAAGCTCGTTAAGCCGTTTGTCCCTGCTGTCATTTGTAGATCACCAGAAGCCAGAAAATTTGAGACCGATCTTGCTAAGAGATAAAGTGTTACCCAGTTACCGGGTTGTGGAGGCCAGGTGGGCAGTCACACCTCGTAAAAATTGATTACTGGTAAAAAGTAAATTCACTGAATCTGGTTTGACTTGAAATTGACCCCAGAGTGTTTGGGAAAGGCTAGGCAGCTAACGATGTGCAACAATTAATAAAAATAAAATAGGATGTCCCAAACACGAAATTTATTTTTATTGATTTGTGGTACGGAACTCTTCGTATGCGAGCCAGACACGCATTTGGCCGTAGCAATTACGTTACTTCCGTATATCAAAAAACCTAATTAAAATTTAAAATAACTCTAAGAGAATTCAGTACCAAAAACAAAATATAATATCCAACATAATTTCAGGAGGCACGTTTTTACAATCAATTAATTTCTTATCCTTCTTTTTTTGACCAGAGACCGGAGGATATTTAATTTCAGTATCTAATGGCCGCTGACTACTTTACGACTTTTTCCTTTGTTTTCTTGGTCGGAAAATTAAAGAAGTAAAAAAAGTTTGGCTAGCCATGGAGATTTCAACTAATCAAATACTGGCTAGCTAAAAGAAAAACGTTAATAGGATTCTTCTTGATAATTTATCGAAAAGTAGTACTGAGTTAAAATTTTCAACTTTTATTTGTAAAAATATATTTGAAAATGTTCTACTTGCTTATATGTAAATTATTCGTGACTTTGGACTGGGTTTATCGAATTTTATTTGAGGAAATAAAGTCATTTTCTGTTGCTGACAATGAAAGGGATATAAAACTAATGGAGCATGTTTTATATATTTTTTATTCGTGCTAGTTCTAAGCTCTATAATTTATCTAGGCTCCTAGAAGGGATACACCAGCTAGTTATGATTTAGATACCTACTGTGTTATTTAAGTATGTAAGTTTTATGAGTAGTATGTATTATTCAGTATCTGTCATCGTGTTTAATGAGTATTACAGACGAATCGATTTTTTTGTCTAGCAAAACTTTTGAAACTTGGGAAAAATCATCACATAGTTTCACTGTGAACAATAATATTGTACACAATAATGTTTTTATATAAAATGATATATTTACTAATTCTCACATTTTATCCCAAAAAGAACGTTTGGTTCTGCGCAGAATATGAGAAGAAATGCGCACGAAATATTTTCCGTCTAGTTTTCTTTCAACTTGTTTACATTCAAGTGTAAGCTATTGATTAGAATATAGTTTCATGAGTGGTTTCATAGTAGTGTTGAGTCACGGTAGCGGGTAGTGTCCTCCTAGAAGAGCGGACCTGACTTCAGAAGACTTAGGCAGGACATTTCCCGGTACCAGAGTGGTGCGACCAGTCCCGGGAGCAAGCCTTAGAGCTGAGCGTGCGATTCGTGCGAATCGGGGGTGTCGGGGTTGAGCGCTGTCGGGCGGCAGTGTGGCGGATTGCTCGTGACGTCAGCGTCCGGGCGCGGACGGCTGGCGCGCATGCGTCTGGCCGAACACCCCCCCCGCCGTTCCGCGCCCCGCCCACACCCTCGCCCGCCACTTCTCGGGCGGCGTGCGACACCTGCACCCGCTCGTCCGCCCACCACAACTTTCGCCTACCCGCGCCGATGCAATAAAATAAACTTTCCGTTAAAAGTGCGTGTGGGAATTTATCGGACTTGAAAATCGGACTGAAATAACTTTTCAGTGACATTTTCTCAACTTTTTGTGTTTTGTTAAAAGTTCGGATGTTAAAAGTTCAGGTAAGTAATTTTGCGTAGTTATAAATGAATCTTTGTTAATTTATTTTCGACGTTCATTATTTCTATAAAATTTTGGAATAATTTTCGAAAATTCGGATGCTTTATCATTTCATCTAACTGAAGGTAAATTAATCACGTTTACATGCGAACTAAGTCAAGATTTAAACTGTAGCCAGGCAATTTTCGCACTTTTTTCGGAAAATGTGTTCAAGTGCAAAATTGGCTGGAATAGATAAACAAGCGGTTATTGGGCCCCATGTCAAGTGCATGGAGTGCGGCGGTTGCGTAACCGGCTGCGCTGAGATCAAATCCGCGACCCAAGCGCTGATCTCGTCAACACGCGCGGTATTAGGACCTACACGAAAATTACATGCGATAAAACTTTGACAGAAATTTTCTGAAACCATGCGGGTACTTAAGTACTGAAGTTCCTTCGCTCTACGATATCGGTTTTAGTTTATGGCGTAGGTACGAGTACCTATGTGAAATGGAAGTTGGCATCGGATTCCCGCCGTGTCGTTCCAGACATCGAATCGAATCCAAATCGCTTTTGTGCCAATTTCTGGGTTCCCTATTAGTGGAAGAGATATACATTATTGTGTATGAGAACAAGTTAAGCCATTAAAGATAATGGTGCGTAACAAGTACAAAGACATTGGAATTGCGATGCCGAGTACCATTTTGATTTCAATTCGATTTAAATCGTGCACGATTCACGAGATAATCCCTGGTTTTTGTTAATAGACTTTCGGAAGGTGGTCCTCGATTTTATCTTTGGGTTACGATTGCTAGATAGTCCGAAGTAGGTTATTATAATTTTTAATTATTGATTTGAGGTTTTAAGCTTTTGTGGTTATTTCAAATACGTGAGTAGGTAAGTGGAGGCATGTGTTTTTAAACTGTAATGTCTTCAATACTGATGATTTCGTCGTACAAATACCCCAAAATATACCATAGTTTTTAGTATTCTATTAAGATTCCTAATAAAATTTTCCTTTTGTTGAAACATTAATGGTGTTTTGGGGTAAAATGACGTTCATAAAGCGACTACTTTTAACATAATTGTTTTCCGAAATAAAAGTTGGTTGATCCAGAAATTTGATTGGAATTTAGTTTTAGTTATGCATTTAAATATAGTGGTAATTTATGTATGAAAATTGTGGTAATTTATGTATGTAAAGGGTGTGTAATAATATCTAGTGCCTACATGCATAAATAGGTATCTATTGATTCGTAATATTACTTTTTCGTGCCTATCTTAAAATAAAACGAGTTTATAAACTGTAAGCACCATATAACCGGCAGCAATATGAAGGGGTTTTGCACACATGGTGAAAAACCAAGCTTGGCATACGAGGGCGCGTAAGCGAAATTGTTCTCACTTTACACGCCCCGATTTTTAATACCTGTGCTTTAATTTCAATTTCCACGGCTTTTACTGTTAATGTATTTCCATTTTTCATATAACATATTATTTCAATTACTTCTTTAAATATTATTTTGGTTAATAAGATGGAATTTATAACTGATGCGTTAATTCAGAAAAACACACTTATAGCTCGGATATTGTACTAAGATAAAATGGATTTAAATAAACTCCAGCGCCAAAGGAAACGTATGAGAGAAATGTTTTTACTTTATTCTGAAATAAAAAGAACTCGACTTTACGATATTCGATACTCGCATGCTTACATTTTATTACGGGAAGCGATTGTTACTAAGGCAAAGGTACTTGTCAAAGATTGCTGGCAGCTTATCAAGATAATTTCACCCAACATCGTTGACAGTCATTTCAGGAACGAAGAACCTGTATAGAATGACAAATTGTATACAAATTGTCAAGTTAATTAATTCCTCCAGAGTATCTCAATGGACCGTGTCTATCAAATAGCTGTATCAATTTCACATCTCCGGGTCTATAGAGGAAATTTTGAGACATGTTAATTAACAGTCATCAAGGCATTCGTACTCGTTAATTAATTAACGGGATTCATTTGAACCCTTTTGATGGAAACTCGCTTGCATTATTTGTTTTACTTTAATTATAAAGAACTCTTCATACAAAATAAAAACTATTTGAGCGCTTTTACGGCTGTGTTTGTTCTTTCAGCGACGATGGACACTATTTGTATTTTTTCGTTTCCCTCATGCAGCGTTGTATTCTTCTCGTATCTTAGTTTTTATTTTCAGTTAAAAGATTATTATAAAAGAGAATTTATCTCTCTTCGTGATTAAATTGATTTCGCACGAAATGTGGGATGTTTGACTGAAACAATAGCGACAAGTGCTGAGTGTAAGTTAGTTACAGTTCGACGCAAGTTAGCTGTAAGTGTCAGTAATTATACTAGATGTGAAGCAATTAAATTAATTATTGTGACAATTCCTTCTAAGATCTTTAGTGAGTTTTGTCCGTATTTGGTATTATTCACCATTACGTTTTAATCGGAAACACGTCTGTCCGGTATTTAAATAAACCCTACTCACGCGGTACGTTTCGGACAAACACACTGACCAAATGTGTACTTGACTGAATCCTATTTGTGTACCAAGGCCGCTTAGAGATCCATTCTTGCTTGTATTTGCTGCCCCTATTTCGTGTGTACCCATCCAACCGACACTCCTTAACTATACCCGGGTTCATTTCTTTCTTCCTTTCTGGAATTTTCAAGCAAACGTTCATGTCATACTTTTCTTCATTTTTATTATTCTTGTTTATGCCCGTACTAATAGGGGCCGTAAACACTTTCATAGTAACTCTAAAAAGGCTTTCACGATGATATATAATAAGTAGTGCTTTAATCGTGTCATCAATGCTGGGAAGTTGCTACAATCATAAAGTTTCTTGCGAGGAGGTTATTCCAACTAGCTGTTCTTGTTGTTCTAAGGCAATTTCGTTGCAATTTGTTCTTTGAGAGTTTTAATTAATTTTATTTTAATGAGCTATTCTAGATCCCGCTTTACATTTTATTTTATTTTTTCGAATAGTTAGACTGGTTCGTACTGGTTTGGTTGTGTAAACACAGTGATCAACTTGTACGAGCAATAATGATTGTCATAATGGTATTAACCATATGATTTTTCTTAAGTCAAACCCATAGATAGTGGATTTTTTTAGTAATCGTTAAGGTTGATAATGATAGTTCGAAATACAACGAGTATTTGCTAATGCGTGTTTTAATGTTTCTGCTTAGATAATGGGCCATCACGAATCCATATTTCAGTCGCATTAATTAAAGAAAAGGTAATTTCGACTTTCATCGTGATGAGTTTTTCTAAAAGTTTTGACATTAATGCTTTTGGGGTACGTTTTTGCAGTGTTCAAGTTTTTTGGCACTGTTCCGTTGGACGTTTTGATTCATCTCATCCTGTGGTATTACATTTTGATATGTCTGGTCGTATTAGCTTTTAGATTAAGTTATTTTCTTTTCTCTTTTAATAAAATGTTACGTAATCATTTTATTTTACGTAATATATTAGGTAAATATTTATTTGTTGTCTCTAATATCGCTTATCTCTTATATCGCGGTAATAAGAGAGGACGTTTTAACACGCGTAAACCAAGATTTAATAGGGTTATTAAGTCTAAAAAATTCTTAATTACGATTCGTTATGATCTCAATAAAAAGTATTTTATCTATATATCTTTTGTTTGAGTTTTTATTTATGTTATGGTTTAAGATGCACATTCAGTAAGTAGGTCATTAAAAGTATTGTGTAGAGATATTAAAAATACCCAGGGTCTGGTCCTATTGTACAATAGACACACTAAAATACTTTACGACATCCCTTTTATCGTAGTAGGAGAACTTAATGAATGCTTTAAATATTTAGCAGACGGCAATAATTTATTAGCTTTAGCTATTTTGTTTTATGAACTATCGCTAGCTTGATATATTGTTTACGTTTACGTTAAAAGATGGGGTTTAGTGTACATACGCATTTACTACCATCGTGGAATCGCTGGCATGATCTAAACTATTTGCTTCAGTATTTCAGTGATGCTTCATGTAATGGTTGGGCATCATTCACGAAAAATGTTTGATAAACAAAAATAAAACAGCCTTTCTTACAAAATAGTACTGCAATACATAGTATAGTAATACAGAATTAGATAAAGTGTTCAGTTTATCCTTCAAAAATAATAATATGTAAATTAGCTCTTTGTGATAAAAACTTCAAAAGGCAAAGCGACAAAAAGTCGTTGGAAACGGTAAGCTTTCGAAGAGCCCCGGGTGCTAATTGCTACCAAAGGTTTAAAAACCTACTTTAAGTAATCCCTTGGTGGAAGTAACCCGGTACGAAACACCGTAGTTGTTCTTTATTTTATGTGGTTAAATTTTACAGTTTTATTTTGTTATTTATTGACATCATCGAGTTTTAAGGGATCCGAAAGGGAACCATAATAGGATCACTCGTGTGTATTCCTGTCTGTCACAGCCAATTTACTCCGAATCTGTTGAACCGATTCAGTTGAAACTTATAGACACATAATAATTAATTAATATTTATTTTATTGTATGTATCTATGTATTTATGATTGTAATTTTTCTCTCCACGTTTGTCTTTCTTTTAAGTTGCACCTGCTATGTTGTCTCTGCAGTAACCTAAGGTCGACTGGTAGAAAATGCCTGCGGCATTAAGTCCGTCTTTGTAAAAAAAATTACTAGTGAATAATGTTTTCAATAGTAATACTATTATGAAGAGGAAAGATTTGATTGTTTGTTTGTATTGAATAGGCTTCGAAACTACTGAACTGATTAGAAAAAATCTTCCACTGTTAGAAAGCTACACAGATATTCACGGGTGGCATATGCTATATTTTATCCCCGTGTTCCCACGGGAACGGGAACAATGCGGGTGAAACTGCGGTGTACTGCTGGTAATAAATAATTATGAACTTCTGAAACACTGATACGTAAATACATAAATTATGAGTGTGATCACGTTTAGAGGTCAAATTCAATGAAAATATACATTTTATGTTCATTCTTAGCAAGCTCTGCAGTACAAAACTAACAGCCTCCAGTTATTATTCAATCATCTGTAGGCATTCCAAAAAAAGAATACTTCTCTTACAAGCCGTATTTACAAGTATCGGTGCAAAAAATCATTTGAATAAGAAGTACTGTTTTATTGATTTATTGGAATATTGCACCCGTTAGATATGTAGCTCGTAGCTACCTACGAGAATGTGGCAACGCGTACAACGCGCGCGAATAAGCCGGTCAACCACCTGCTAGTTCCTGGGATCCTATTTGAATGCACGTTTCTGAGTATTTTACCAAAGGCAAATATACTATACTGTTTGTCATTATGTATGGTAATACACAGTATATAGTGAAGATTTTCATAGAATAAACGTTACATGAATCCAATAATTTACAACATCCTTCCAGATTGGTAGCACATTGCAGAATCGGAGTGTGGTTATTAATGGAAAATAAGAGTTCTTTTCTGTTTTGACTTTCGTAGCAAGGAATATATAACGAGTTAAAAAAGGCTGCTCATGCATATTGATGAGTCGAGTTATAATTTGAATTTATTGTTGACACAGCCTGTTATTTTAGTTAAAAGCTTTGAAAAATCCGTATGTCCTTGACGAGAGGTTCCTTGTGTCTCCGAGAAGTTATTTCCAACTGTCAGCTAACATTTCAGTGGTCTCAAAGTGGCTGTAGTTTACCTCGTCCCGGGCGGATAGAGTTGAAACAAAGCAATTCAGTCGTGACGTCATTTCCACAGTTCTGTCTTCTTTAATCGGATGTAAACTTTCATAATGTCGCCGTCATCCTTTTATCTGGAGTCGATGTGATTTATTTGTTGGATGCGGGACTTGGAATACAATTAAGTTCACCGGTAGTCAGTGGAGGTATTTGTCATTTGAGCAGCTTCTTGTGGGACGGTGGGAGTTTGATTAGTTAAGTTTTTAGTTTACAAAAGTGTTTATTACTCTAAGCTAAACTTCAGCTTTTTTTTTTACAAAATAACAATATAGAAGAAAACTGAAGTAGAATTAAGTAGATAATTAAAAATAAAAACGGTTCCATTATCATAACAATACAACACCAATTTTAATAATAACTGATAGCTCTATTACTCAGTTGAAGTATAAACCACCTCTGAAAACACCGCCTGAATTTGCTAATGTCGTCTGATATTTTCAGAGCTCTTAATACCGTATTATTTATCCGGGCAGTGCGCCCCACAGGGTCATATTTTAGTCAAAGTCTGTGACACCCGGCGTAGAAGGGATCGTTTGTAATGGCACTCGCGGTCATTATCTCATTTCATTTATACTCCATGAACAATGCTAGCTAGACGTCTGAAACAGGCCGTTCTCTGAATGAATATTAATGATCATAGTTCCAGCGTAGTGTTACTACATGACTCTTATTTCCAAATGGCAATGGCTTACCGACAGAAAATAAAACAAATCCAATTAATATTAGAACTCGGTATAAGGAAAATTCTGCCAAGAATTAACGCAGACAGTCGACCAGCCCTTAGATATTTTTTCATTAAATTGGAAAAGGAAAACTTTTCGGGAAATTAAAATACTCTCAGATCCTGTGGATGAGTAAATGCTTAGAGTTGAGAATACGCGATATTATTGTAATTTTCTTTTGTAGGAAAGTATCAAAGTCTACGAACAAATGAGAGGCTGAGAGTTTACTTTTTTATTGAACACATATAAAAAAATAACCATGTTTACTAGTGAAGTAATTGAGGGTGTACGACACTACAAATTTACCTAACACTCCGGTAAGTGGAGAGGATGACGGTCAAGAAATAAATTACTAAGTGAGACCGAGTAATAACGAGTATGTGTGTAGTTGGCAACAAGAAGTCTCGTTGACCAAGTCCAAAGTAGGTGGATTTATGTGTATCTGGCGAGTTATGTGTGGTTGGTGTTTGTGTGCAAATAGCCCGTTTTGTAGGAGCCGTGAAAGCGAGACATCTTGCCAAGTGGTTCTGTTAAGATTTCCACGCGGCTGAAGGGTAGTTAGCTGTAACTACTCACCGCTAGGGACCACCTGCGTTGCAATGAATGCACTCCGCGCGCGAGGGCCACAACGTTCCCCCGTGGCGTCGCTGCTTAATTAATGTCTTCATCCGAGCTACCAACACTTTACGTAAATTGTTTCTACTTAAGTATCTCGTTCCTTGATGACCATGTGTATAACTCTAACTATTCGTTAGTTAATCGTTTTACTTAAGGCAAAATAACTCCAAGAATCCTAAGCAAAATGAAGTGTTTGTTAGCTTTGCGGGAGCGTTTGAGCGCTTACAGAGATTCCACAAAAGCTAAGCTGATAATTAAAATTAAAAATACACTGCAAAATTTAAGGCGCTTAATTTTAAAACGAAAACGTACTTTGTTAGCAAACACTTGAGTTGTGGAGTGACGTAGGTCGATATAAGTTAAAAGCTTCAGGCGCTTAGGAACGCGCCCTACGAAAGTTTTCGTATTTTCGCTCGACTTGCACAGTTATGGACGTGTCAGTGTAACCAGCATATACTATATACACAGTGACTTTAACAACTGACGCGAATGACGTTGTATTTACCAATTACTTATTAAACTTTTACTTTTTTTTTTCGGCCAAACGGAGTGAAATTTTACTCGAAGGTAAATCTTATTGACGCCAGGAACACGAAGTGTTAATTCCCGTTTAAAAATTCAGGGTAGGTAGCACAGTATGAAAAGGTTTAATTATTAATTATATTATGGTTGCTGGGACGGTTAATCAGTTTGTTAATGATACAGATTAATGTTTTAAAGCAGCGATGTTTTCACCTTTTTTTGCAAAAGGTTAAGAGGTGTTGAAGGTTGATTTTATTAAAAAAGATTCCCTTATCTACCTCTGTTTACTTCATATTTAAACTTTCCGGGTTTTCTGGTTTTCCAGTGAGTTTTACAGGAGCATACTCAGCGTAACTTTAACGAAGCCTGCGTACCTCAGAATGGTTAAGTACATATTTCATTAATATATATGCTCGGAGCAACCTGACGCCTTGAATCTGACAAAAACCGATGAACGACCAAAGCAAAATAATTAATGTTTATCAGATGAGAAGCAATTGGCACCACCACTGACTGTTTGATTACATACGAATGCCTTGAACTAGTTCAGTAGCCTAATATTGTCTTTCGGCAAAGGCATATTGCGATTCCTTTACTTACTATAAAATCAAATCACATTCAGTTGTTTTTAAACATGACTGTATGTGCATTACACAATTCGAAGTCGTCTTTTAAGCGAATCGTAGCAAAAGGGTTCGCAAAGTGCATCATCATCATCTGCCTAGCCTTTTCCCAACTATATTGGGGTCGGCTTCCAGTCAAGCTTCCGGATTCAGCTGGATACCAGTATTCTCCACAACCCCAATAACTGGGGAACATGGTACTTCAATCCGGTAAGACTGGTGTCAGATTTTCTGGCTTCTGAAAATCCGTAACGACTGCCAAAAATCTGTAAATGACAGCCGGACCAACGGCTTAATGTGCTTTCCGAGGCACGGAGAAGTCTCGTTATGTTAAGATGGTCACCCATCCACAGACCAATCTCGGCAAACGTTGCTTATGCGTGCGGCTGTTATAATTTAGCCACGAGCTCCTCCACAAAAGCTCCAAAGAGCGGGCAAAGTGCGCAGTTTGAAAATTAGGCCTTAGGTAAATAATCTTGCTTTTTGAAGTCACTTACCTAACTGTATTTTATAGTAGACTAGCAGCGTCTCGCAGTTTCACCCGCGTAGTTCCCGTTCCCTTGGGAATACGGGAATAAAATATAGCCTATGTTACTCGTGGCTAATGTAGCTTTCGAATGGTGAATGTTTTTTAAATCGGTCTAGTAGTTTTTGAGCCTATTCATTACAACCAAAAAAACAAACAAACAAAGTTTTCCTCTTTATAATATTAGTGTAGATTTAGAGTTGTGATTGTCAGCTTAACTAAACGTTTAGTCCACCGCAATGACGGTCGATTTGCAACGTACAACGTCGTACAAACAGTTACGACTAATTGTTAGTGGTTAACAGGTACGCACGTTCCAACCTATTGTGGTGTCATTTGGTATGCTGGCTCAGGATACCAGTTATAACTTACAGCATTTAGATTCCTATTCAGTTAGAAGAGGCACATTAATTAGACGGGCCTGTTGCCGCATGCAGTGGTCTCAATAATATATTAGGTGTATCTGCCAATCCATGATGCTCTGCTACACACTCAATACATTAATTATGATCTAAATAATTATAATCACCCATTAAATTAATTATGATCGACCTTATCGAGGCATCGGAGGGGATATTTAAGTTTGTAAAGGACTGTACTAAATCGACTACTAAAACGAAGTCGCGGCGAAATGCTAGTCTTAAAAAAACACCTACAAGAATTTCGTGTAAATGCTGCGTATCATTTAAAGAACTTATCGCTAAAATATTGAGCGATTTAGTTTTTCACACTTAAATGTGCACTGTACTGCGGGGCTCTTTGCGTTTTGACCTTCGCCCATTTGAAAACGCGGCAGCGGCGGGCGGCCCACGCGGAGGACCGGGTGCATAATCAATAAATTTGTGCCTAGTGACAATATTCCATATTTTTAAAACGGAAATATTTACATATAAAAAAAACGTGATTAATTTTTATTTTGTTGTTCTAAACAACTCTTCAAATTTCTGGCACTTGATTTTTTAACTTTATACAAATACGTGTAGTGTACATATAAAAGGGAAACTGACTGATTGACATATCAACGCACACCCGAAACTACTTGAACAAAGAACATGAAATTTTGCTCGACTTTCTTTTACAATGTAGAACACAGGAGGAACAGGAGGAATTTCACTAAATTTGCGAAGATGAAGTAGCGATGAAGTGCTAGATGGCAATATAATAAAATACATATCTGTGGTCTTCTTCAATATAAAATTTGTTAGCTGCACCTACTATCTACGAGTATCTATGTAAGGTCTCATGTAAAAGTAGTAGCTTGAAAACACAGGGCGACCCAAAATGTGATATTAAAGTTGAAATAAAAGCAAATTGATCTGCAATAAAATCGAGATATTTTTATCTCGAGTGAAATGTCAAGTGCCATAACAAAATAAAAGGTTCATAAATAAAATTATACTTGAAGATTGTCCGAAATAAGCCAACGAAATGTAACAAGGAAGAGGATTTGGAAGAAACAAAAGGACTTACAGTAAGGAATAAGGCAGATTAATGATGGGAACTTGCTCCGCGATCGAAAGCAATGTTTTGTTAGTCAAATAAATACGATGCAAAATATGGCTAGCAAGTTCATGTTTTGTAAGCGCAAACATTGATTGTGTTTTAAAACAATACTAATAAATTGAACAGGTGTTAATATGAATTTCCAATGTAATACCAAAATAGGGTTTAAAAATTGTTCGATTTGACTAAGTACCTAGCAATTTGTTATTTGTATGCAGTGCAAGAGAACTTCAATTTTGAGATTCTCTTGCAACATTAATACAGAACTCACGTTTCAATTACCAACAACAAAATTTTCCAAATTCTTTTGTTCGTTAATTATTAATATTAATTATTAATCAAAATGTGTTGGTTACACGCACCGCCCGATCAGACGTGTTACATTTTAGTCAAATTATAATTAAATATTTATAACTGACGGTTGACCGCGAATAGTTTTGTGTGCACATTTAATTCAATCACTTTGATGCTCTGTTAGACTCGCATACTCGCACACTCAAGTCAAGTGTCAGAATTATGTACTCATTTTACTTAAAATATATTTTCGTTTTTTTATGCACCTGCCTGGTTACCCTTCCACCATACTTGGTAGAGAATGACTTATGTTCGCCATTGTACATTTCTGTTGTGTGAGGTTTCAATAAACAAATTGACTGTTGAAATTTCGTTGAAAAAATCACAAATAATGTATGTTTGAAATCCTACGACCCGCTGTTAAAACATCTCTTTCTGTATTTTGAGACCAAACATTATCTCCCAAGTTTCATATTTATGTATAAGTACAAGGAAGTTTGAAAGTAGCAACAGCAGTCAAGAAGTTGTGTGTAAATCGGTTGTCATGGAATGGGCATGCGATGTGGAAGAATGAGGGCTGTCATGAGGAAACTTTTTGAGTATGAATGTGGGGTGCTATTAGAAGGGGAAGAGTGAAGATGCGATAAGTGGATTGGGGTTGTGTGGAATATGATGGGGCTGGAAAGGTAAATACTGAGATGATTTCTGGTTTATAGACGTATGGAAGAAGACATACTACGCAGTACAGTGCAAATAAGTTGGAATATGAGCAGTGGTATAATGACTGGTTACATTAAAAAATGTTACAATATTACAATAATCAGCAAATCAGTAACGTATTTATCTTTGACTAACTGCTGAAATTTCAAGTTTGCATTTCATTAACTCAAGATCTGGTAATTTCATTTTTACTTTAGATCCATGTTTGGGAGGGCTTTGCATTTACCATTGATAGGTATAGAAAATTACCATAGAGCGTTTCAATAACGATACTTAACTTTAGATTATTTCAACATATTATTTGTTAATATTAAACGGGCGATTAACTCCTTTGGCAAAAGATTGATTCATTATTTTAATAAAACATAATGTTTGTTTTAGTGATGAGGATGATAGTGATAATGCGATGTATTTATTTATTTAAACTTTATGTACAATAGTGGTACATGGGCGGACTTAATGCAACAAGGCATTCTCTACCAGTCAACCTTTAGGTTAAAAAGACAACACTGTGGTAGGTGTGTGGGGATTGATCCCGCTGCAACTACAAAACCTGTGAACTGCATAGAGTACAATTGTATTAACATACATTGTCATAGTCATAGTAGTTGTTGGCTTTAATATAGTTCGCAAAATGTCATATCGCCACTACATCACTAGTTGCTCAAATTCTAAGCATTGGTCGCAATGCTAGGAGGTTCGTATTTGTTGCGGTCTTCGTTGGACTTTCAAAAGGGAGTGAGTGACTAACAAAATTGAGTCTGATGTGCCCTGAATATGTATAGTTTTTAACCGACTTCCAAAAAAGGAGGAGGTTCTCAATTCGGATGTTGTATTTTTTTTTAATGGATGTTCGGGCATAACTCCGTCAAATATTCGAAAGGGGTTTATTCCGAAATGGTCCCATTTAAATTTCATATAGATCTGATGATGTGTTTCGGAAACAGACAACGGAATTCTTCAATAAATGATAGCAAATCTTTCGGGATTAAACCACTTAAAAGTGAAAAAAAAAAACTGATGGTCAACACAAAGTAAACACTAATTATAATTATTAATTTATTTAAAATGGTATAAAGTTAAAAATATTCTCTTGCAACAGATTTTGCAATAAATCTGACTCCGGTCATGCCAAGATGTACCGTGTTACCCAATGGGTTGTGGAGGTCTGGTAGGCAGCCGCTCCACGTTAAATACTGGTATTCAACTAGATCTGGTATGACTGGAAGCCAACCCCAATCTATACTAATATTATAAAGCTGAAGAGTTTGTTTGTTTGTTTGTTTGAACGCGCTAATCTCAGGAACTGCTAGTTCGAATTGAAAAATTCTTTTTGGGTTGAATAGACCATTTATCGAGGAAGGCTTTAGGCTATATATCATCACGCTTAAGCCAATAGGAGCGGAGCAGCGATAAAGAATGTTTTAAAATCGGGGATTCCACGGGGACGAAGTCGCGGGCAGCAGCTAGTATATTATGTATGTATGTAGTTGGGAAAAGGCTAGACAGATGATGAACACATATTGAAAATATAGTAAAAAAATGGGTAGGTAGGTAATGTCACGATATGACCTTCTTGCAGGTGTAGGTCACTGGCACACTAGTAAAAATATAAATTATATTTAAATTAATAATGTAAAAATGTAGATCGTTTTTGTACAGCAGATATGTATTAGCTCCCTTCTAAGGCAGATGCCTAAATAAGTAATCTATTAATTCTGTTGTTTTGTTTACTACCTATATTAATAAATAATACCCTGAGTGTTCTCCGGTGTTACCAATCAATCATATCCAATTAGTTAGGTATTGTTGAAAATCTAATCCAGGTAGATATTGTTATTATCTGATCAAAATTCATACCAATCAAATCTAGTCTATAGTTTGTTACAGAGTTATCTCGGTAATCCGGAAATAAAGATAAATTATTATTACATCTAATATTGTATTTGGAGGATATTTCCTGGTGTCTTGGTAAGAAAATGTGGCGTGGTCGCAGTGAAGCAATGACAGCACTGACTTGCAGTCGAGAGGTTAAACCAAAGACACGCACAAAATGACTTGTTCTATTTATACATATAAGTATGTATACCTACATAATTTAGTATATATAATTTAAAAAAATACATCTTTTAGTACTTAGACATTCATAAAAACTATTTTATTTCAATGGACTCCAATATAGACAGAATAGGGATGTTGCCTGAGTAAAAATATAATAATATTTGACACGTATTTTTTCCTTTATCAAATCTATAAAAATTGACGAAGATAAAAAGCATCAAAGATCAGGAGTCGGCGGTAATCACGGCCCGGTAAAATATGTAGCGATTAGTGACGTCACACGAGTTTTCAACGTACTGTATCGTATTCGAACAAGCCGTTTAGAAGTTATGGTGGAATAAAGAAACTCACAAACATACATACATTCATGAACCCTGAAAACATTACACTCCTATTTTGGGCAGTCGTGTAAAAACTCTATTACACATTTTTATAGGAATCCTGATTGACAGTTCATTTCTATTTTTAATCTAAATTTAAAGAAAATTCTTTGTTTAAATAGTGAAATTAACTAAAAAGAATCAATAACTATGAAAAAAGTTAAAATTATCCTCAATTGCGGTGATACTGTAACACTTACTTGATATCTAGTTTGATTTGATTCTTGATTCTTGACTTTTGATGTGTGCAATAATTGTAGTACATAGTTACTGCTTATATAATATTACGTGGATACTCCCACTAATCCATAAATTCAATACTGACATCACAATACCAAAAGGAGGTCTCAAGACTAGGCTTATCGTTTATTTAGTTATATTGCAATAACATCAGAAGCCCAAGTGTTCCCCTTTGGCAAACATTGCTGTATAAACAGACCCCTAACGCTTGGTTCTTATAATTAATTTTGATCAATGCTGGGAAAAACAATACACAAAAAGTAATGTTTAAGTGTATGAAATGAAAATTTAACCACATAATGTCATTCCTGTATTTTTAAGATACGGTCGCATTCTAAACTCATTATTATTTCCTTAACTTTTTTTACAAGATTTTTTCATCGACATGATATTTTGCTTATAATTGAAGGTCGTTTCAGAAGAAAAATCTTAAGAATTTAATCGATTACAACTTTGTTTAGGAGCTTGGACTAAAATTGAACTGCTACTTAATTTTCAGTACATAAATTAAGTCCCTAATTTAAGTTTCATGTAACTAACTTGAAATTTTCCGAAACGTTTGTGTAATTCACGAGAATGTTTTAAAATTCGACAAGCTGTAAGTTACGTGGATACAGAGTTCTTATCTTAAGGGAAATTTTGCTTGAGTCAACTTTTCCACTGTTGATTTGAAAGATTAATGTGCCTTGTCTTTAAAAGTCATGGATCCTTGTGGAACTTACATAATTTCCTTAGTCAGTTGTAGGAATTTGTGAATGGTTAAACAAGCGTTCGGAGTTTGTTTGTTTTGTCAAACAGATCAGATAATTGTACATCTGTTAAAATAAAATAAAATAAGATTAAGATTTAAAAAATAAAAACTAGGTTTAGTATTTAAATAGAATAAGAATTACCGAGAAAATGATCTTAAGAATATTGTAAGTCTAATGCAGCGACATTCAACCAATGTATTCGTATTCATTATGTCATAATTTCCGCGGCTGGACACTGTTTCCCATAATACAAGCTCAAGCTTAGCTTGGGAATCAGTAGCAGTACCTCTCGTGCCATTCATCAATACGATGTATATGTTAGATTACTCTAAGATGAATGTATTAACTGGCGACAATAAAGAATTTTATTTATTTATTTAATAGTTTCATGAAATATTTCTTTGGTTATGTCATATAAGTGTGAACTAGACTTTAAGGCAAGCTTATTGGATCTCTATCATTTTTATTTAAATTTACCGTGACCCAAGAATGGCCAGAGGCTAAGCATTGCCATACAACGCTTAGCCACGGGCTCTAGCTGATGCTATAATTCTCTAAAGTATTATTGAAAATATAAAAATAGTGAATAAAGAAAAATAATAGTGTATTTTGTCTTATCTTCCTATCTGAAGTTATTTCAGTGAAAGCTTCTGGTTGATGTTTTTTTTTTATATATTTCTGATAAACATGAACTCTATGATGCAAAAGAACTTAATATAATAAGTATGTCAATATTTGTTCGCAGATATTTCGTTTTGACGTCACTTTTTAAATTACATCAGCAACATATAAAGGTCTCGGTTTTTATAATGAATTCGGTTTCAGATAGAGGTAGATATTTTCCATACGGAATTTTCATTACAAAATCTAGGTTGGACGTTGAAAACCTCTGTTTAACGAAAAATTAAAGTATTGATTTGAAAAAAAAAAATACCTTTACATTTTTATATCAGTTGAGTATTTTAGCAAAAGTTTTTTCCATGTGAGGTTTCTCTGTATGCCCGGATCTGGATATGTGCCCAGTATATGGCAATAGCATTGGACCCAATTACATTTAACTTAACCATAACAGAGCAAATCTTTATTGTATTTTTATTACCTATGTTCATTTATTTAAATAGAAATCTAATCTAAGAATCACTACTATACGAGTAGATACATTTAAATTAAAAAAAAAACACAACTAACTAAAAATAGTCAAAAGATGGCGTCGAAAAATTCCTCCGCATCGCTGGCCACTGGTAATGTATACAAAAGGCTGGCAACATTACGACGATGTATGGCAATGCTTATCCTTTGTCCAAGGTAAAAGCCAGCCCTTGGGTCACGCGAAGTGTCGACTAAACATCTTGACAAATCTTTATAGGTATAGCAAAATTAGGATTTAGAAGAACTAAACGATCTGGTTGTAACAAGATGATTTGTGTTATTAAATGCTTTTAGGCCTGATTTAATATTATATTATTTTTTTCAAAGCATTGTTTTATTGTTCTTCTACTTGTCACTCAAAAGCATGACGTGGATAGCGTGGAATTTTGAAAAATATATTGAAAACTACGAGTATACAATATCCTATTACAGATAATAAAGCCACTTTGAAAAAAACAACAACAAGCAATTTTATCCAACATCACTAATGTAAACAAAATAAATTTATCTAATGGATATCGGTTAAAATGTGAAGTGCATTATAAAAGGCTTTCATAACTTCCATTTTAGATAGCCAACATTAACAGAAACCTCGTGAATTTACATTGTTCGGTTTAGATAATTAATGATTATACTTTTATATGTTTATCTAGCGTTTTTTGTGGCTTTAAATTCCCTGATTAGAGTTTATTTATTGGCCGGACATTTTGTGGTACAGTTGGGACAATCATGTCCTTTGTAATTCATGTGTTTGAATTTTAAAACTGAAAGTTCGTTTTTAAAGCAGGCGTTGACTTAAAAATTTGAAATACAATCCGAAGGGTTTTTTTGTTTGTTTCAAAAATGTAATTTTATAAAACTTGTGGATTTCGTTAAGTCCTAATATTTCACAAAGTAATGTTAGCTGTTATCAATAAGAAATAAAGTAAGGTCGAAGTTAAAGTCATGGATTATTGGTCAGTAAATGAAAAAAATGTAAGTTAAACGGTACTCTACAGAGTTTTGGGTTGGTTGGGTTGGTTTATCGTAGGTCCTGTACCAATAGTGGAAACCTAATTATTTCTAAAAAATAAAATGATATTCTGAATCTTAGCCAGGTACGAAGCGAAATCGTCTAGAAATTCCAATGTTCTGTTACATCCGTACGTTCATTTTCTAACTAGTTGAGGCGCTATAAATCAAAGAAAGATTCAACAAAAGGAGCTTTTAAGTAAAGAAATTGGAGCGACGTCGCTAATCATTTGTTTAACTAATTTTGTCATGGCAAACGTACTCTTGCTAGTGAGCATTAATCGTTTTCGGAATGCTACTAACACTACAAGTGTCAATGCTAAGAATATATATTTCCTGTCTGCGTTTCCTGCCTATGTGTCCGTGTTTCCTGATTTCCATATTCTAAGCACGCCGCCGTCTCATTCGTCCATCACATCGTCGCTTTCTATCAGTACAATTGTGGTCATACGGGAGCCTATAAACCATTTAAAAGAGACTCCAGGAAAAGTACCTTGGTACCTTGGAAGACAGGCATGAGATACGGTCACCTCCTTCTGTGAAGCAGTAATGCTAGCAAAGAAGGAGGCTGACTGCGTGCGAGAGAGGGAAACCTCTCGCTCCAGACGCCGCAACAGAAGAAGACGCCCCGGGCGTCGGGAAACGCAGGGCGATTCCCGGCCACCGTAGGCTCAGGCCTGTGGATGGCGAGCTATGGGTGGCTCGCCGTCCGATAGCAACCAGGCTCGGCGCGTCATGTTCCATGCGCGCCTCAAAGAGCTGTCAGCAAAGAAGATGGGTCCCCATAGAGTCAGTGCCTGCTAAGGTTGTGGAATTTGTTCGAAAGAGTCACCGCGGCCCTGGAACGCAAAGGGCATTAGAAGGATCACTGGTGGAGTTTAGTCAGTAAGAGTCTGACACTCCCTTCCGCTCCGCCCAGAGCGGGAGAAGTCATTTGATCACTTCCACCCAGAAAAGAAAAAAAGACCTTGACTATTGACTTTGCGTATTTTATCAAACCTATATAAATTGTTTCAAAAAATACCTTTCCACCCACCACAAGTCACGAAATAAGTATGGTCTCTTAGCACACAATGCAAAAAAAGCTGTCAAAAATGTTGTAACACGCCATTTTTATTAAAGGGTCTTCACCCTCTGACCTAAGATCTTTGACAAAGACTTTTCATTCTGTCCTACCGGCCTACTGGCTTAATTTAATGTTAATGTATGATACGAAGAGGGGACGTAGGTATAAAGCTATAAAACAAATGGGTCAAACTGACTTCTGGAGGGGACGGACGAAAACAGTTCCGTTACAAAAAGCAAAATGTAATTCCCCGCTTCGATTCTTATCTACATCTTTTTCTGCTATATAAATGGGCGTTTTTTTTTTACGTGTATTTTGTGAATACGTGTCGACGAGGATAATCCTTTAGACATTAAATTACGTTTGTAAATCATACGATTGTTGTATAAAAGGTAACCCATACCGATTCTTCTAGATTCACAAGGCGCAGTGTGGGTGAATGTTGTATCTACTAGAACTTTTCCCTTTACCCTGTACTCGTAAGCATCCATTTTCGAAAGGAACTATTATCTCAGAAATAAACCGATATTTTTACAATCGCCGGGAGCAAACCACGGCCC
The DNA here is from genome assembly GCA_905332915.2 of Hecatera dysodea. Classification (NCBI taxonomy): domain Eukaryota; kingdom Metazoa; phylum Arthropoda; class Insecta; order Lepidoptera; family Noctuidae; genus Hecatera; species Hecatera dysodea. Next base: position 13,292,473 of record HG995291.1, read on the forward strand.
ATGGAAATACGCAAAGTATTCTATTTAGAATCAGTTGGCTATCAATAATATTCAATGTTATATGAGGATTGAATGAAAACCCGGCGCAACCATAATTAATTGAGTTGAATCAGTGCAACAATGTCCAACTTGGTAGTGGATTGATAACAAGTTCCAGTAACAAATAACTACTCGTACTAGTGGACTACGATTTCCTTGAAACAAGTTTTGGTTCAAACCTACAGATACAATAGGGATTAATCCATATTAGATATTACCTAACAAAACTTATTTCCCATGATATTTTAGGAGATATTCATGAGGCCAAAAGTATTTAGATGAATAAGATTAACTTTCATGCTAAGAAAAAGTGGACAAAAAGAAATGGAAGTAAGTAAAATACTTAAACATTTTTCTTGACTCATCTTTTCCCTGAAGGGGAAAATTTTGCCATTGAACCAAAAATGTTTTCGTCCTTTGATTTTAAATCGGGAAGGATATTGACTTATTGTTAACCTAACGTGAAATAATTTTTGCGTCTCTTTTTTGCAATTAGGAAGTTTAGCCTAATTTGCTATATTCGAAAATAATACTGCTTCTATCAATTGGAAATCTGAACTACATGTTGTGGCAAAAAGTCGCCCGTCATGGCATGGGAAAGTTTTTCGCCAGAAATAATTATAATCATCCATTATACTTTGTCAGTTTCTGTCAACTCTGATCCTTTATTATAATAAAAGCCATCAATCCTAGTCTTTTTCCCGCAAGACAAATAATTATTATGAGTCCCTTTTTCTTTAGGCGCAAAAATACAATAGCGGCTCCTATCCAATATAGGAGCCGAAAGATTAAGGCCACTTAAATGTCTTAACTCTAATTAAAATATGACCATGAAACAGTCAATTCATGAAAAATGTTATATAAACACAATTTGAAAAATATTTAGGTGTCCTTGTTTGCTTGTACTAGATTTACTGTAACATTCTCTTCATATTACGCTCAAAGCGTATGACACAGGTAAAGTGGAATAAGTTGTCAGGTGTAATAAACGCCTAGAAGATCCCTGCGCCCCTTTTCACTTCCCTAATCACACGTAATGTGGCATCAATCTATACAAATGTAGGATAATAAAATCTCTGTGTAGTAAAAGTTTTTCTAGAGCCTCCATAAGTCTAAGTTCAGGCTTGGGCGCCGTATTCAACTCGCACCATAAGCCGAACTTGATTGGACGATTTCAAATGCATCGAACTGAATTTTCACTTCGTCTCGTACTACTTGGAGTCTAGAAATTTCCAGAATTCTATTTCCAATCCGTTCAGCGCCGCATTTGGGAACATAACGGATTTTTACTACATAATGTTTGCTATTGTCAGTTTTGGGTAAAAACGCTTTCCGTGTTTTTGTGCCGGACGATAGTTTGTATACAAATTGCAGTGGTATACATAATATGAATTAGTTTTAGTTTTGTATGAGTTCTGATTAAAACTACAGTAATATTCTTCTAGGCAATTTAAGGGTACCTACATAACTAATCTATACTAATATTATAAAGCTGAAGAGTTTGTTTGTTTGTTTGTTTGTTTGTTTGAACGCGCTAATCTCAGGAACTACTGGTTCGAATTGAAAAATTCTTTTTGGGTTGAATAGACCATTTATCGAGGAAGGCTTTAAGCTATATATCATCACGCTTAAGCCAATAGGAGCGGAGCAGCGATAAAGAATGTTTTAAAATCGGGGATTCCACGGGGACGAAGTCGCGGGCAGCAGCTAGTTATTTATAAAACTTGTAAAATAGTTGCACAAAAAACCCTCAATAGCAACGCAAAATATGCTTGTCTTATATAAGTACAAGAAGAACAAAGTCATTCTCAGTAAATCTTTGACAAAGTGTAAAGCATCTCCAAGTTTGTTTTAATTAAGCCGCCAGCAAAGTACCACGAAAAAAATACAACGCTTTGTTTAAAAGTTCTATTTAAAAAAAAGTGGGAAATAAAAATCGTAAATCGTAATCATATATCGGTGGGCTTTTCCGGAATCTAATATCATCCATCGAACTCTTTCCCTGCTACGTGAGGTCAGTTTTCACTGTATGCGATTCGGAATTTAATCTTTTTAAAATATGATGTGGATTCTCTCGCTACGTCAAATAATACTACGCCCATCAGGCCATTATTTCCGAAGCTAAGGTCGCTTATATCATCCTATCTATCAGAGCAATTTTGTTTTAGAGCGGTCGTTATGACCAGTATCAAAATAATTGTTTTTATGGTTATGGCTCTTAAAGGACATAGAGAATAGGCGGGGGCGGGAATGTAATTGTTTTAATTATATTTAATGCGTGCTCATAATCACTTATTATGGTTTGGATTACATTTGTAGTTTATTTCTAAAATTAGTTTTTGTTGTTAGATGTGTATATTAATTACTGAGTTAATAAGGGATATAATCCTTCAGAGGTAGATGTATGTATTTGTGTAGTTTGTACGTGTAGCTCGATGTAGTTTTTGTTGTTAGATGTGTTTATTAATTACTAAGTTAATTAGGGATATAATCCTTCAGAGATAGATGTATGTATTTGTGTAGTTTGTACGTGTAGCTCGAGGTTTCCATCATTAGCCTCGACTCTGATCAAGCCGAGGTGCGATAAGTGTATGTCAACAGGGATTAAGAGGGGCGATTAATTGCTTCCTTTGCTCTTCGCTGGTAATACTTATATATTTATTGCTAGGATAGAATGATTTATTTTAGTCTTAATGACTAGCAGACAGGCAATCAGTTGCCTATTTAAGTTTTATAATGATGGTCTTGAGTTAAATAATTAAAAGATGTTAAATGGAATGAAAAGATTGTTAAACGTATATTTCAATTCAAATTCGAAGAATGTTTAGAAAAACGGTTTTGTCTATCTTAAACAGAACAATGTTTCCGTATGTGGAAATACGTTTTGCAGTGAAGTTTTTAAAACAAATTTTACTGTAGGACTGTTTTGTGACTATTTATAAAAAAATGGAATGGACTTTTAGCAAGTGTGCTCGTCACACTTGCTAAAAGTCCATTCCATTTTTTTGAGTTTGTCTTAAGCACTTACAACACTCATAATTAAATGCATTTTTTGATAAACCTTCTTTAAATATTTATCCTGTAGCATATCGCCCGCGACTTCGTCTGCGCAGATTGAGTACCTGCAAACGATTATCCCCGTTTTCAACCCCTTAAATCTTGTATTTCAAAAACCTAGCTCACCAAACCTGGTATGGCATGAGTCTATTTATCTATTTATCCTACAAGGGATGGTTTCTATACATATTTGAACTAGGAGCTGTTGCGTGCAAATAAACATTTTTCTTTCTTTTCTTTTAGTGGTCCAATGCATTTTTTTTTGACGTGACCACTCACATTTCGGCACACTAAGGCTGGTTACTGCTTAACCGGGCAAACTTAGATTATTAGCTTTCTATCAAGACTTCTGTTTATGCCTACTGACTTATGTCTCTGAAATGTATAGTATACATACTTTCAGGGAGAAAGGTGTAGGTGCTATTCATATATAAATTTTGAATGCAATGGGCGTTTATCAATCAACATCTTTCACGTTGAATGTTTGGTTTTTACTTTTGTAGGTCTTTCGGATTGAAAAATGCATCTATATTCATTTAGGCAATCAACCTTACCATAGGCATAGGCCACAGAGGGTTATCACAACTTTAGTTGATTAGAATGAATTATTCAGTCAGATTAACTTAACAGTAGATTGGTAGATCTACTGTGAAGTTAATCAAAATGACTGACTTTTTAACCGACTTCCAAAAAAGGAGGAGGTTCTCAATTTGTGTTACCTCATAACTTTCTACTGGGCGACCCGATTTTGATGATTCTTTTTGTATTCGAAAGCTGGTGCTTGTCGTGTGATCCCATTTAATTTGATTGAGATCTGACGACAGTATTTGAGTTATCCCTAATAATTAATGCGTGGCTTACTCTACATTGATGACGTTCTCATTCGATCTTGTGAAAAATATAATTGTGTACGATGGTTTGGAAGAGCATCTTAGTATTTCAAGGTGGTCCCTTACTAGTATGGTGAAGAACAGAGATGATAGAAAACGGAACTCTTCAATAAATGATAGCAAATCTTTCTTTGCTGAAATCGCATGTTTGTTTATTGTTTACACCAATGTGATTGGTACGTTGAGGAAAGGGGGGGGGTTGAGGGAGGTGTACCACTGAATAGCGAAAAATAAAAAAATCTTTTAACAAAAAAAAAGTATAACAACTTTAATTTCAGAAGTCGGTGTTCAAATAACGAAGAAACAACCAAAAACACCGAGTTCCGAAATTAAAGTTATTTTATACTTTTTTGTTTAGAAGTTTAACAAAAATCATTAATATAAACGTTGCCCCATACTTACAAGGAATTTGCCTTGGATCCTGTAATGATAAGTGTCGAAAATAATTTAAAAAAACGATAGATTTGAATAATGTTTTTAATGTTAACCAAGACAGTAGTATTAGGTCGTAGTTTACACACTAAAAGGTTCGCAATTTCACTTTCCAAAGGGTCGAGAGGTTTGTATTGTGTGGGTCTATAAAATGGCTGGAAATGTAAAGATAATAATATTACTAGGTCTCTTTAATGCTAAGGGCGTGATTTGCGTCTCATGTTCAGGAGATGCGGACTATATGGTTGACTGCTAGATAATGCCTTATTGCATTAAGTCCGCTCTGTGTACCACTATTGTACCTACATAAAGTTTAAATAAATAAATAAACTATTTTTATAAAGTCTGTATGTAGAGAGATAGGAGTACACTATGTACTTAGTGATAAATGAGATCAGCTACCTAGAATGAATTGAATACTGTTAATCATCACAATCTGTGCAAGCCAAAAAAAAAATCGGCTTTAATAGTTAAAAGTGTGTTAAAACATGATTGGAGTTGCCGCTAACTACGTAATACCTAAATAACTCGATGAAAACAAAAATTTGTGGAATCATCTAAATAACACAATCAATTTCAATAAAAAATGTTGAAATGTTGAACGTTTCAATAATATGATGCGGTTTGGCGTTGTGGTACAATTCGTATTCCTACTGTTACTAAAACGTTTTTGGAATACTTTTACTATGCTACAGCTAATTATTGGAATTCTCTGCCGGAGTTTATTTCTTTTTAGCCTGGTTTATAACCTGGGATTTTTTAAACTCAACTTTCAAGAAGTTAATGTGTATGCGCGCAGATCTGCCGTCCACATCATCGCTTTCCATCAAGTAAGATTGTAGTGAAACGCGAGTCCATCGATGATAATAAAAAAACTAAAGTGTTTCTTGTTTTACTACGGAACCCCAAAAAGATCGGTGAATTTAACGCCACCGCTCTCTAGGAATTATTGTATCAATTTAGTGGAATGATATTCAATATACCATTTAATTTGCGGTGATGTTTAACTTGGATGTAAGGTTGCATTTAATTTTAGGGTAATGTGATATTCAATCGTGAAGAGTTTCAGGAAATTTAATACCAGGAATTGTGCACAGAATATAAATTTAAATAGAGCTTGTAACGACTGTTTCGATGATATTTACCTTAGGATTTCCGAGAAAATGTGAGTAAGTAGATTCTCTGTTACAAAAATTTTATATTAAAGCCAGCTTGCTTGGTAAAATTAAAGTACATATTTGATTAAAAAATACTTATAGCTTCTTTTTTATCGAACCTCGTCGAAATGCTTAAGATAAATTGCAGTATCCTTATGTTCTGAAATGTACCTACATATAGTATACAAATATATGTATGTGATTAATGGAAATCTAAAAGATCGCTTAGCGAACCATGACGTAGATATATTAGAGCGATAGGTTCTGCCGATTCCTTTATGTGTCACGCGAGTCTGAGCTATTAGTCTTCAGTTGGTAGGCTGTACGAATGACGGGATCAACTTATTTCATTTTTATCGAATGGTACATTGAGAAAAGAAATGAGTGTTCGGAGATAGGTGCTATTTTAAAAGATATACGATGAATTTCCACGATCAGAATGATCGTTAAAAAATAGTACTTATATGTATATACTTTTATTATTTCGCCATCCAGAACAAGATATATTGTAAAAGTTTCAGTAAATGAAAAGACTTCTTAGTGAATTTAATTATTTATAAGAAATTTCTTATAAATAATTAAATTTACTATGAAGTCAAAAGCGCATTATTATAAATTATGTTGAAGTAATTACTACTAAAGTCGTTGCTTTTACCTTACAAAATATAGTAAGCCTAATACTTTTCAGCGTTAGTGTAAATGACATTTATAGTAAAGATTGTCAATTTGTCTTTTAACAATGTTAACAATCGATCTTTCAAAAGCAAAGAGAACACCCCACACAGCGATGGATGGTGAAAAGTCTTGTAATGCATTGAAAATGGCGATGTGACGTCACATGTCATCCCGCTCGCATGAATTATCGGCGCAGCGTGTATCGAGAGTCATCCAGCCACGATGACTGGCACTTGAATAATTTATGTAAGTTCTTTTGTCTGTGCCGCCATCGGCAGGGAAATCGTTCAGTCTTAGGGACATTCTACTTTTAGGGTAATTTGCGAGTAAAGAAAAACAACTATGTTACCTAAGAAGAATAACGTTGTTATGTTCTAATTTTGAAATAAATTCATTAAGTCTTAAGTATCTAATAAGACAGGAGGTTCATGAAATAGTGAGTTTTAATAATAAGTCATATAACTTTTATTGTAATGAATATGACAGATTGACATATTTTCTAAAAAGCTGTCCAACTGTCATATTTATTCCTCAAGTAAAAAATGGTTATGCTTTAAATAAGTTAGATTTTCTAAAAAGTAAAATTAATTTAAAAGGAAAATGGTTACTTTTACACAGGTCCAGGTTTCTGTCTATCGAAAACTACATGACATAGATTGGCCCTTGGACCGTTTGTCACCACGTCGCCAGCTAAATGGACGAAATTTGATATTTTGTGTGACATGTGTTCGATTCTCTACCCGCAATACGTTTGTTTGCTAAAACAATAGTTAAGTACAGTATTGTGTGTGCCAATTTGGATAGTTTAGTTAGGATGTAATTGCGTTATCGCTGTTTGATAATTATTAAAGAGGTGTTGGTGTGTAATTATTGGGTAGGTAAATTATGGTGAATTATTCATCAATTATAAGTAGCTATAAATTATAAAACAATTTGAAAGGGCTCGTATTTGTAACGTGTGGTATGGTATATTTCAGACTAAGATATTTGGATTGAAATATATCATAAATACATGATATACTTATGTTTAGGTAGGTAAACTAAAGTAAAGATAAACTAATACACCATACGGTGCTGTCTTAAAATCTCAAGTACACGTCATGTTGATCTGACTGAACCTAGCGCTAAGCAATTTAACTCATTAATCAAACAACTTGAATGTTGGGTTACTTGTTGGTGCCTACCAGTATCTATACTACTGAACATATGGATACAGCCTTCAGAGAAACTTCAGGTTTAGTAAGCGAATCTACATACGTATGAAACTACTTGTATGACCTACAAATGAGAATTACTCAATGAATACATACGTATGTATGTACATATCAAGACTCCTATGTTGGTCCCAGTTGTTATTTGTAGATCTTAGACTATCGTTACGTATATCCAACACACATAAAAATGTATACAAGTCTTGAACTTGGTCCGTATGGACAGGAAGCCTTTTTTTTGTTGCCTGTGTGGAAAATCCTCGTGGATATCTATCGCCTGGGGCGGGCGAAGGGGTCTGTCAGACTCTTACTGACTAAAAACCACCTCAGTGTTCCTTCCCACACTTGCACCGGGGATCGTGGGAACTAGTGCGCCTTCTACAATCTCCGGCTAGTACCAGCCCACCACTGCGGGCCACCTCAGGCTGGCGGGGAGAGTGAGCTGTGCTCCACCCGCCACGTCCAGAAACTGGGCGCACGTGGAAAACGACGCTCTACCGCCTCGGGTCCTGTTGGATGGGGGGATGGTGAACGACCCCGAGTCCGCCGTCCCTCCGGACCATTTGTGGGGGCTGGAAGACGGCGTTATCAACCCTCCACCGATGCCCGGTTCGCCTGCTGCGAATCGGGACAGAGGTCACTTCCTTTCTCTCCCTCTCCGCAGCCTAATTCTGCAAAATGACATCTTAACAGAAGGAGATCACCGCTTCCTACGACTCAGCGCTCCCGACCATTGAACGAACGACGGCCGGCAGCGGCAGGTCGGGTCCTATCTCGGATGCGAGGGCACGGCGCTGCTCCTGCCATGCAGTACACTCTCCCAGAGTGTGCTGCGCCGTGTCCTCCCGACAGTCGGTGCAGTGATGGCACCGAGCGTCCGGCTCCCTAATGACTGTCCAGCTCCCTGATGACTGGAAGCCTACCCCAAAGTAGTTGGAAAAAGCCAATGCAGATTTTTCACAGCTATGGAATACACCATCCACTTACCCAATGATTACTTTTCTTTAAAAAATGACACTGTACAGTAAAAATAAGATAAAAAGTTTTTGTTCGTGCAATATTTCGCACCGATAATTTCGCTCAGAGGAGTGCCATAAATCAGAACAGAGTAAGCCCCTGATAAAATCGATACCCCAAGTCGAAAAGGATTCGCGAGTAAAATACCAAATAACGAGAAAGTATTTCTGAACATAAATATCTCCGCCGCGATTTGTGTCGTTTAGCATTCGATCATTACTATAAGACAAGATGTATCGCGAGCCCCGTGTTTGTCTGTTTGTGCACGTACTAATATAAACTACCATTTTTCTTTGATATTAAAACTGAATAGAAATTTTCAATGGATTCAATAATAAAAAGGACCAGTGAGCTTTAAAATGTGACTGGAAGTTTAGCAGTTATCGGACAATTGTGCTGTCCGAGACCGGTCGAGGTGTCGATCGGTAGACCCCAATTTCAATTTAATTATTTAACGGTACGTCTATTTTTGGATGTGTTTTCCAGTCCGTGATCAAGTGATTTTTTTTCCTGTCTGGTTGACATCTCATTTTAGACAAAATAAAAAAATGTAATAGATGAAAGACTGGCAGCACCCCACGGTTTCACCCGCATAGATCCCGTCCCCGTCGGAATATGGGGATAAAATATAGCTTATATCACCCGAGGATAGTGTAGCTTCCCAGCAGTGTAAGAATTTTTCAAATCGGTTCAATGGTTTTTGAGCCTATTCAATACAAACAAACAATCAAATCTTTCCTTTTTATAATATTACTATAGATAGTATAGAAGAGTAAATCCAGTGCTGCTGTGACAGGTCACTCGTAGGGTCACATTTTGATTAAATGTAAGATTTATCGGGGTTCCGGAGATTCAGCGTTTGAGCTCCAAAACTGTCACAGTCACACCACGGCGAGGTTACATTGGCTACCCGACGTCAGGCATGTACCCGACGCCGCGACGTCAGGACGGAGATATTCTCAGTCGCTGAGAAGCTCTACACTTTATCTTTATCCATAACAAGAATGTCCGGGGACCTATTCGTTTGTCTGCAACTCTAGAACTAATTTAAAGTTAGAACTAAAACTATCGGAAGAATAAAAGTTTTCTGGAATATTCGTTAAAGAACTTTGAATTTGGGTCGCATAATAAAACATTTCTCGACTCTTCTCATAAGGAAATATGAGAGAAAGATTAAATATAAACAATGACGAATAATATTTTTCTTTATCAAGTAGTTTGGTTCTCATAGCAACAGTGTGTGGGTAGTGGGAGGGTCTTTGTGATAAGGGATATAAAGATATTACTCGGAGCAATCCCAATAAAGCAAAAGATCAGGGTTATGTTTCAGGTCAGGGAATGTAAACAATTAAATCCTTGGGGCGAGTGCTTACTCCGGCTGCTACCCGTGTAATCTCTCAAACGAACAGAGACATTGGTTTCTACGGAGGTTTACGTTACGTAGCAACTTTTGTGTACGTTATTTGACTTGATTTTGCGACAATTTGAACTTGAATTAAATATAGTTAGTAACTAACGCGGAGGCTCCAAGTTTTTCTGCTTGTGGTAAATTACGGGCTAAAGGTACATATTGCTATCGAGCGATAGGTAGGTAGGATAACCGCAATTAAATCTAAAACCGTTTTAAATCTGACGGCGGATTTCACACAATACGATAGTGGGGCACAATTTCCGTATCCCACGTCGGCAACATTATGATGCTCACACTGTTATTTTTCTCACCCGGCTTTTGTATTTTGCGCAAAAAGATAAGTAAGCTCAGCTTATCCTGTTTTTCCTCCGTTTTCTGATCTGTACGCAGATAGAAGTCCTCTTTAATGTTATTCTGCTTTTATTACTAGGGTCCGATTTCATCTGAACTTATCTTGGCAATCTCCATTTTACTCGAAAAGTGACGGAAACTATGTTGGAAGCTGTACGGTATTAGTCCGTCAGACGGCCCTACATCACCTCCCCGCGACGGTTGAAGAGGGTCAATTGTTAAAGGATCACCTGGTTTGCTTAAAGCCTGATAGTTCTTGATTTATAGCCGAAAATTTTCGGATATACGGTGACAAACGGCCTGGGTAAAACCGCATTTTGTAGATATCTATATTTTTAATCGCTATACAGCAAAATTTTCCTCACACACACAGATTTTCCTCATTAAATACATGTTATCAACCCCATGATTTACCCCAGCGACTGTTTACGGTAGATTACTTATTTATAAAGGGTAAAACAAAAGCTATCGCTCCCATGCGTCGTATTAAAAAGCGATTTGCAAAATATTCCTAAAGTGCAAAAAATTCGGCGCCAAACCGAGGAGTGAAACTTTTTGTCGTCACATTAATGGGAATGCGAAGTTCGGATCCATGTACTGACAAGGTACTTAGATGTCAAATTTTCCAATACGGAGAAGGTTTTATTCTCAGCCGTCCATTTTTTTCCTGGAGAAAATCTAGACTGATTCAACAAAAACTGGATTTGTAGTTCCTACGACGTAATATCTGTGTCAAAATACGTAACATGGGTTTCTTATTGCCTTTCTTTTTAGAAGTATCAGTTAGGTAGCAAGTTATCGTTATATTATAATTAGCCAATAGATACACGTAATGAACGCGACTGGTATTACAGAAACAAACTTTACCCACGTTTGTACCCCAGGGGGTTAGCGGAAATCTATCGAGTCACTACTCGTTGTACATCTTCCCTAGTCGGAATAATATACAAGCATATGTATAAAGATAATTATGTTTTGTATTAGCAACCAAATACCAATCGTTTATCAAACTATTTAATGTTAATACTATTTTTGTTTAGAAACTTGTTTTAATTCTTTGCTATACTGACTAATCGGGAAATTGGTCGATCTTTGTTAAAACCCCTCTTTAATGTAAATGTACTCGAAGACTAGAATATAATAAATATCAAGTAAGTGTTAGAGTAGTGAGAGAGTAGCGCCGCAATTGTGGATTATTATTTTAACTTTTTTACTGAATTTCACTATTTGAAAAAATAATCCTCATAACGATTTTGATGAACTGCTTTTGAGTATGCCAAATTGCTGTGATGTTGTGATTTGTGTCAATAGTGGGAACACAGACTAAATATATTTTTTAAATCTTAACAATAAACAATTCAACAATCCTTATTTTTGCCTTTTTTACTATTTTATTGACGACATTAACTCAGGTTTATTTCTCATAATTTGCCACAAAATATAAGGGTAAGTTCTTAGCTTTAACATAGGAACTAAAGGAAGAAGCTAGTCTGAAATGAATCTTTGGTATACATTCATTGTATATAAAATATATACTAAAAAAATGATAATTTTTGAAAATGTACTTGAAAGAAGTATTTGAAGACATTTTTGATGTGTGTACTTTTTATTATGTACACCATATAAGCGGCATCTATGTTAATTTTACATTCTCCCGTCTCACGGTCAGGTTAAACATAGTATATAGCACATACCTATATAGTGCAGCAAGAACAAGTCTAGTTCATCCAGTTCATTGAGTTAGCCACTCCACTCGACCATGGTTTGATGGGATTCTAGTTTTACGGAGTGTCTGCCTTTTAAGTTTAACAACCCTTGAGAAAGTTGGCTCTCCCCAATTTCATGATACTTGTATATTTTCTTGTTTCCCAATAAATGGTTTAAGGTTCATTCCTCAACGAAAATATCATTCGATACAGATTTTACAGATCTCTCTACAAAGGCATAAAGGGAAAAATACTGTCGTAAATTCGGCATTCATAAAATAATAATTTAATGTTAATCATATTACATTCGCATTGCTTTTATAATGAAGTCTGAATGTTTGCCTTTCTCGGTGTCAAATGAAAATCACAATTATATTGCAATGAAAATAATTTCAGCTTCGATGACTGACTAATTTTCATTAAAAGCCGATGTCAATAAATAAGGGAAGAGCGGGAGATATTGTACCGGCACTGTGTTATTAATTAACATCGGTGTAAAGATGGCCGCCATAAAAGAGGCTAAGCATGATTATACAGCCTTGGATAAATGAAATTAATGAATGTTTGGACTTAAATTTTATAGTCGATGTTAACATTTTAACTACCTATTTAATGTTCAAAAAAGGAAGATTTTTCTTGTTTAAAAACAAAAGTTCCGAATTGTAGCCAATTAATGAGTATTCGAGGTACTGTTTATTTCACAAAATCTATGTTTTTGGCCGCCGCAAGCTTTGCTATCATCTGTACAAACATTCGTCTTCACTCACAACAAACCCGTTACTTTCCCGTGGCCTTCACACAACCGTATTATTTGTCCAATGGCCACAATCAGCGAATGTTTACTTGTACCGGCGAGAAAAATGTTTGCCCGTAGCGTACAGAGCGGTGAGAAAACAAACATGGAATTAATTCCAACATGTCGACTACGCTCCGCTGTTGTTATACTGTATCGCAGTTTACACGTGCCGGTATACACAATACAGTATACACAACTAATGAAGAACAGATCTAAACTTAACACATGACGAGTTCCTGTAGCGAAGTTTTTTAAAAAGTTGTGATTTGTGTTCCGAATACTTGTTTTCCAAACCCTAGAAAGGTACTCGTTCTTGGGTTTGAGGAATCCATCAATAATAAAGTTGGTCTGTCTAAAGGCATAGTAAGGTCTTATTGTTATAAATTACCCATTTGCAGACACTATTGGAATTCTATAAAATTTAAAGCTTGCTTTTAATCTGCCTAGATAGTGGCTATATTCAATTTGTATGACCATTTACTGTAACTGATTTTCGTAGCTAAGGTATATTTTCTTTCGGAATCAATATTTTCCAAAGCTTTCTACTATTCATCTGTGTCTTAATATTCACATTTTTCTCCTTCATACGGCTATCAAGGAGAGAAATGTGAATATTAAGACGTGCGACACATGCCTATGTGTCGCCCTACGCAGAGGTTACAAATGGTTGTGTCAATATCGAAATCCTATTTATCCCGGAAGGTAAAAGTTCGCGATGATACATATGGGTCTCCAATATTTTTATCATTCGATAACACCCGGCAGTTAAAACCCGAAGGTATTTCATTTATCGGGGTCCGTACGCCGATCAAAAAGGGACCCACTTTTGTATTTACCGTTTAGATACCGCAGATATTTAAACTATTCATTGATTCAACGGTTTCCAATGTTGTTGATGATCGATATTAAAAAGATTCTCAATTATTTTTGAAAGTTTTCACTGAAGAAGTATGGAAAGTGGGAAAGCTCGTAAAACAGTGCTTCAGCCTTATACATTCTAGCACTGCACGGCCATAAATCGAATTAAATGATGCGTCTTTCACAAGTTGCTCTGTGCAGTGCACAACAAAATATTCTATGCAACCTAATCACATTTAAAGTCTACCACTCCTTGAATAACGTGCAGAAACGCTATCATTTAGCTTAAGTACTGGTAAAAGCGGCTCGTGTCGTGCGAAACATAATTAATATTATAATTCTGCGTAGGTTTCACAGACGCGATACTGCTACGATCATTAATATGGGCTGATGGTATTATGATACATTTTATTTGTCAATTAATGAAGGGTATTTTATTATGCGGATTTATGTGGCATACAATAAAATTCCATCACCGTCACAGGCGCCACACTTGACATAAATCATGTTTCAATGGGACGCACTCGACTAGGATTTATTTGCTTTAGTGCTGTTAATTTGGCGGTATTCTCTGAAACGATCATTAGCAATGACAACGGTATTAATTACATGCTTTGTTTTCGATTGAAGCGGGTTTGCGATGGTCACCGAATCGATTTTAACACAAGACGCAAATACATTTGTCCTACTGTTCGGTATATTGTGTTACATAGTTAGTTACATTAATTTATGAGAAATGCCGCTTGGCTTGTACTTGTATCTAGGATATGTTTTTAGAGATTGCAGCGCGAGCGTGTTCAGCTTATGCATAAATCATGTTGCCAACACGTATGTAGTTGCGGAACTATTTCCACTAGGCTTACTTACCACAATTATTCCACTTAACGTAGACATGCAAATTCATATTCCGTAGTCGTAAGTTTGCATGCTTGTTCAATACTTTAAGTTATAACTTAATGTAATATAACGTCGGCAGATGGTAATAACAGCTACTCCGATCTTTAACTTAGGTTTATACGTCAACGCCCCTAGTAATAGGGTCGGGACCATTGGCAGGACCCACGTAGTAGGTAAAGGTCACAATTTTAAGATCTTGCGATTCTCAATATTATTGAGACGGCCCCATTTACCGTAATGATGTCACTAAAAAAATTATGGACCATGTAATTTTATTTTGAGGTCTATCCCTGTTCTGTCGATATTTACCCAATAATATTTATGAAAAATGTTTTTACCTATCTATATATGTACATAAAACTTTCGGGTGGTCGGGATGAAAATAATTGAGTAAGTTTCGTTCTTAGAAGTACAACTAAACGGGCCAATTCTACCCCAATATTAAAATATTTATAAGCTTTTCAATATTAATACGTAATTCTAGAAAATTTCCCAGAAAAAGCGAAGTGTTATTCTACGTAACCATGTCAACTCGCTTGACTGACGACGGGTAAACTTTGAGGAGTGCCCCAAAGGAAATACCTATTCGTCAAAATATTTACGAAGCCAATAGACGTGAACATCGGAAACCTTGTTTATCTATCTAACCGATATATCCATGACTTTTTTATTGGGTTTGGAAAACTTCTTTTGTTTCATCCAGTAATTAACTTACATATTGATTTCAATGCAATTAAGATCAATCATAAAGTTGTGGTTATTTTCTGAATTATATGACAAATTTTGCTCCATTTTGCCTCTACTTTTCTCTTGATATACGTATTTGTCCGTACTAAACCAACATGTCCTTAAATGCCCGACCGTAATATCTGGACGATAAATCACAAGTCTTGGCTACAATCAAATAGGTACTATTTAGACATACGAGGCGAAGGGTCACTCGTATTGTATCTAGGCGATTAAGAACGAATAAGTATCATAAAAAGGTTTGAAATGAGTGCGTTGCCACTCTCGGCCGGGAAGTAACAATTTTGACCCACATATTTCATTCGCCCCTTTCTGTACAAGTTTAAACGAAGTCATTCTATGCCACCAGGGATTACAAACATTTTTAAAATGAAATTTGTTAAACTTCGCTAGATCGTGAAACTAAGTTTGGCTCTCCCGCTAGATAAAAAAATATACGAAAGTACATGGATATTGCACATACGTACATAGGCACATGTAGTAATAAAATCACGTTTTTGTTTGTTTTAAAGACCGCAGCGTCCATTTTGCATTGTAGTTTTAGCCAAACCCGTTGGTCGTTTTATCGTTTGAAGCTTTACATACGACGTACAACAACGACATATTGTATTCAAAGTTTGAGCATCAATCACGCTGAAGATATTCCGTTTTATATTAAATACGAGAGTAGGTCGGTGGAAGGAGAGAATTTCCATAAGGTGAAAGTGGTTCGCATAAAATCATGTAGGTTGAAGGTTCGTTGGCGTTAGTGGTGTGTCCCTGGAGGCGGCGAATGGGAGTCTTCATAGAGATGTAGGATACAGAACCTTCCTCCCACAATAGTGATTTATTTTGATAGATGCTACGTTTCTGCCAAATTGCCTCCAGACTTTTGACGGCTCATCTCGTTTTAATTTGAATAAGAGATACATCAATTGGCTGAGATAAAAAAGTTTTTCATATAAGAAATTTGCTAACCATGTTTACGATTTATTGCATTTTTTTAATCAAATGAATTCTAATATAGTTTTTTGGACAGTGGCCAGTCAACGTGCGCACTATAAAAATAGAGAAATGTTTTGGACATTTGAGTGGGATGCCTATGATGTTCCCCGTGGGGCTATAAACTGAGACATTCACAACCATGATAAAATCGAGATTGCTTTGAAACGTGACACGATTTATTTGACCGCTTAGCGACTGGAGACAAATGCATTCGTTTGAAGTTCAAGTAAGTGATAAAGAACTATCTCGGTTGACATCTCGATGGCTTAACGTTTTTAGTTCTGAACAACTAAAGTGTACGGGAGACTTGCTGAAAGTTTACAATGTATTATAAATTTAATTCCTAGGATTCTTTTAAAAATATGTAAAGATGCTGACAATCTAGCTGCTTTTCATAAATGCCTTCTGGAAAGTCGCTATTTGCAACAGCCTTCTGTAGCGTGAAAGTAAGTTTTTAGGTATCTACTAAAGTGTATAATTGTATACCTTCGTTTAATTAATACAATGTACAGGCATGCCTTGTACCTAAAGCTACCCTCTGAAATATACCTACTAAATATCATTACTTCCAGGACGAAGTAAATGCGTGAACTCCTTCCCCTCTGTTACCCAAAAAAAAAAAAAATTCTTTTGTTACGTTTGCATATTTTACATTTGATAAGCGTTGTACCGAAAAATAATACAACCCTAAAGAACGTTACAGTTTATTGTAACAAGCTGATGTATGTTTATTTTTCGGTAAAATATTTTGCAGGCTGTAAAATAAAGGTTTTGGTATTATAACCTCCTGAAATGTTCTGAAAATACATGCTGAAATTATGTTTGACCGAGAGAGTTCTATTTATTGTCGATTTATGCATAACTCCCTATCCAAATCTCCTCAACAGAGATTCATTTTTAACAACCGATGCAAAAAGGAGGTTGTTTGACCACTATGTGTGTCTGTCTGTGGTACCGTAGCTCTTATACGGGTGAAACAGTTTGGATGCGGTTTCTATATATGAACGTTGGTTTTATAGACGTGGTTCTTAGTCATGTGTTATAAAAAAAAACGGCTAATTGCATGTCGGACTCGCGCACTAAGGGTTCCGTACCATTATCTATAACAAGTAGAGCAACGTGAACGTCATCACTCTGAATGCTGAAAAGGCCTGCGCCTTACATTTATTTGTTTTATTTTTTTATAATACCGCGGCAATATTATTTATTTGTAATACCGCGGGCGGAATTAAATTGAAAAAGGAATATCTCCTAAAATATTTACCGTAGAATACTCAATTTTGGGCTTATTTTTTCATTATATATTCATCTACAAACCGATTCAACAAAACTTAAAATTGGAGTTGAAAAATATGTTCTCCCACATATTCCACCTGCAAATGTAATGCACAATATTGTGTGATTTAGCATGTTATTTTAATATCTTGGACTTTTTATAGGTTTTCTTATAATCTATAAGAAAACTAATGTCTGCATTTTAGGTTCAGTAGTTTCGGAGATAAGGGGGGAATGATCAATTTTCGTTTATTTTCTTGAATAACTTGGAAACTATTTATTTTGAAATTACAAAAAAATATATTTAAGATCTTCACTACAAGACCTTCCATTTGATATGTCACACGATGCAGTTTTCGTTTTTTTTAAGTTTCCACCTTCCCCTCAAAAATGACCTACAGATTTTATCTATTCACGCCACACCGCTGCGTTTGGGTCACAAAAATTCATGTGTACCAAATTTCAACTTAATCGGTCTAGTAGATTCGGAGATAATTGACTATGACGGACGGACAGACGGACACACGAGTGATTCTATAAGGGTTCCGTTTTTATTTCAGACGTACGGAACCTTAAAAATCAGCCGTTTTGCGATCATCAGCTCTTTTCTAATTAGTGAAGGGATGTGATCAACTTCCACGGGTCCGATCGAAGCGGAATTTCGTATTCTATTAGTTTGATAGTATTGCAAGAATATGGTGACCGTGACCTGATGCTACTCCATGCTTAGTTACAGCAGAGGTATCAACAAATATGCGGAATTTGTTCGAAAGAGTCACCGCGGCCCTGGAACGCAAAGGGCACAAGAAGGATCATGGGTGGGTTTTAGTCAGTAAAAGTCTGACACTCCCTACCGCTCCGCCCAGGGCGGGAGGGGTCATTTGATGATTTCCCATCCAAAAAAAAAGACGTATCAACAATTATAAAAGAAAATGAACATATTATCTATAAAAGTTAATAACCTTGACCTGATGCTGCAGCAGGACCTGAAATCTACAGGATACACTACTCCATACTTATGTAGGTACGGCGGACGCTTCGTGTTTGGGCTTATTAAAATGATCTTTATAAATAGATTGTGATCAGGGTCTGATGATGAAGCGAAAAAGAGAAATGAGTCAATATATTGATGACATATTATGCTAAGATACTGTCACTCGTTCGATCGATATTATGTTTTGGTATATTATGATGTATAGTGCCATTTAGGTGAATCTAGATCGTAGTGTTTTGGTATAGCTGGTAGGTAAATAAAGTATAAAAAACAGTAAATTAAATTTAAAAAAAAAACCGAGAGAAATATTCTAAACAGACTATTTTAATTTTTGTAAAATTGCGGCCTCCGTGTGAAGTGAATGGATCAAAACACATTTTTATTTATTTATTTAAGATTCATGTAACGAAAATGTATTACAGCTAAACGTTCGCTAGTTAGATTTCCCATCGAGTTTTGAATGTAATTTGTGTTTGACGATAATTTGTTCCGACACACTCTGAAAACTTGGCAAAGGGCGTGGAAATGTAACTAATTCACAGATTAGAAGCCGATCACGAACGAGTTGTATAGAAAATGTTTATATTCAACGGCGATGTGCTTGTATTTCACGAAGTGATTTGAAATAATCTAGAGAATGCTAGAAAAAAAAAACCTAAGTAGAAAGTAATGTAAGAATTGGAAAACAATAGTAATAAATGAGCAATGTTAAAAGTAGGTAGTAAGAAAATACATGTTCATAAGCACCCGAAATATTTGGCCAAGTAGGTTAAACTACTTTCAGAGTTATAAATCATCGTGGCCACAAAGCATCAATGAGGCGTACAATGAAAAAACCGCAAAAATGGCCACCGGGTAATATCGTAGTTTTGTATGAACAGCGGTCAGTTTTGTAAATGTTTCCACTTGGGCACGACCGTGCCTGCCTAATTGTCCGTTTAATGATATCACGAAAAATGTGTTTTCAAAAAATGATTTTGTTCAACTGAAAACAACAAATAAAAGCTCAGCTTTTTAAAGCGAAGTAAAGTTTCAACCTTTGTGAAAGGAGCTGTCAAGTACAACCTGAGGCGTGAATTATAAATGTCAATAAAAAAAATACGCACGCTTCGAGAGAAAATCTAAGTCAGTCCACTTTTAAGTAGTTTAACAGTCTGAGCTTACGCTCAGACGAATTTAGCTCGTGGCTAAATTATAACAGCCGCACGGGTCGATCTTCTAGGTTAAGCAACGCTTGCCGAGGTTGGTCTGTGGATGGGTGAACATCTTAACATAACGAGACTTCTCCGTGCCTCGGAAAGCATGTGAAGCCGTTGGTCCCGGCTGTCATTTGGAGATCTTTGGCAGTCGTTACGGATTGTCAGAAGCCAGAAAATCTCACACCAGTCTTGCCAAGAAGTACCGTGTTCCACAGTTAATGGGTTGTGGAGGTCTGGTAGGCAGCCGCTTCACGTAAAATAGTGGTATTCAGCTGAATTCGGCTTGACTGGGAGCCGACCCCAATGTAGTTGGGAAAAGGCTAGGTAGATGATGAACAGTCTGAGCTTACGTTTGTCTCCTGAGAATGCACGTTTTTCATTATACGGAGCTTGGCTAAATACCACCGTGGAAAATACTGATACTACTGATCACTTTAGCACACTGTAGCTTGTAACTATGTTCATGCTTACATATGTTAACGCATCTAATGTTATTTGGTGTGATGTGGTTGAATTACGGCCAAATATACTTGAAGATTTATCCGCGTTATTGGGAAACTAGGCCTGACAATGGTCGAATATTTTTCCTACTATTTCTTTTACCTAGGCATTTCTTGTCGCGTAAGAAGCAAGTTTTGTTGATAAAATCCTCTGAGGTTTTATATGTTACAGATAGATAAATATAAACCTTGTCTCATGAAAAACATTTCTACTTTCCTTATTGACGAAAACCTAAAAGTGTAAAAACTTTTCCGTTGTATATAAATATCAAAGCATTTCTTTGGAATACTTTCTTTTTATTTTGACGGTTTGTTTTGTAATAAATTTGTTAAAAAGGCGTAAACTTTGAAGAACACAGTATTAAATATTTAAGGAAATTGTTTGTGCATTTTCCGAGCTTCTTGTTATATTTTGATCCCTATATAGCCTTATAAAGACATGATAATTAACTTTATCACATAAATATATACCATCAATATACATACATAAATCATGGTCGAGGACATTGATTGCTTCATGAAAGAAATAAAACGAATGTTCTTGCCATGAAATAAATTCCTTCAAACTATGCTAAAACAGATCGAAGCAACCGTAGTGGGTGTTTGTATATCTTATCATATAATCGTGAATCTAGCGAACAAGAACGTGACTAGACGTTTTACTACATTGCTTAACTTCAAAGGCTTTTGCAGTCTCTATGCGAAAAAAAAAAGTCCGTAGCTGGTGGGAGGATTACAAAAATAGAATTACTTAGGGTCGTTGTTTAGTATTCAAGACTAGGTAATCACAATAAAATGAAGCTTTTATTAAGTTACGACCGAACGAAATAAATCCCAGAATAGAGAACAATGCGGGTTGTCTGTAGTAAAAGTTAGTTCCAGGCCAATTAACTAGGTACTCACAGAAACAAAGGTGGCAGAAAAAATAAACAGCTATCGACGGTGGTGACGTAACAATGCTTTGCTGGTGTTGCCAACTATTTGTCAGCGCCATTCAATGCTGTAGTGAAGGGTTAATCACAATATTTCACGCCATTAATTATTTTTCACTAATCGGTGGTGGTGGCTTGTGGAAAATTGACGCGATTTTTGGTATTTCATGGAAGTTCGAAGTGAAATATAGCCTGAATAGTGTTGCCAACAGCGGGCTCAATGTATTGTGTTTTCCAGTACTGTTAGTATAAACCGGCATAATAACTTGTCCGAAAAGCTAAAGAGTACAAGTGGCTCTGTTAAATTAGCAGTGTTATTCGTAACAACATTACTCATAATAATTAAAGGTGGCTACTAGGATACCCTAGTAGCCACCGTCCATTGTGTTCAGTAGCGAATGTAAGTGTCACCCAAAATAAATAGTCCCGGAACTATTTGGTGAAATGAAAAAGAAAACAGGGTCGGTCACTGTTTATTGCTAGTGGAGAAATTCTTTTGACAAGACTTTGCACAAGCGATGTTGGTCGTGTCTCATGTGCGGAGGAGCGTTCTTATTATCTTTGAGGCATTGGGTTCGTAAACGAGTGGTTGGCGCCGCCTCGTCAAGGCTGCGAACAGCCCTCCAAATGTCGTAAATACAATCAACAAAAAAGATATGTAGATATCTATGAAATTAGTTCATACTCATTACAACTCGATTTCATTCATATTATACAGTTTTTGATAAAATAAACCTTTGAGATTTATCGACTATTTTATCAGAATAGATAGACCGTAGCAGAGGCACATTCACATTGTTAAAAAATGTTTATGTTTTGTCTGCATTCCAAACTTTTATGTCTAGTGTACACACACTTATCGCGCCAAATTCGCAAGCGCGACATGGCGACGATTTTCTACTACTAAGAACTCTAAAACAATTTCATGTAAAAATGTAACTCCGCAAAGTTTTTGAAATTAACAGTAGGCATTGGTCGTAAAATGTAATGCGTGAATCCTGGTCTGAGAAAAACACATTACTAATATAAGTGAAAGACTTAGTTTATAGGTTCGTACTAGTCTTCATTCTGGCTGTGTGATGGTATTTGTAGGTTTACAACTTGCCAAGTTCAATGCCCTCTTTATTTTCAGTTGCTTCACGTCACAAGAGACAGTGACGACATTGTAGTGACGACATGTACCTAACAAATAGATTTGTTTAGTTTTCCTCCGGTTCTATCCATATTTTTGTTAGAAAACGCTTATTGGTATATTTATAGCATTTTTTTTGTATAAATTCAGTTCCTAGTGCAGTGAAACTGAACCTGGTGGCACATTTAACATTGCTCAAGTGAGTGTAACTTTTTCATCCAGGAAAATAATAAGGTTTTAATTCGTTTAATAGCAAACGTGCTTCACGATGAAGTGCTATTTTTGATTTATGCTATATTATTATTCATTTGTAAAATTTTAATGAAATTGGAATGACAATAGGTATTTTAACGTGTTCCAATTGCCAGAATGTTCCTCGTTTGGTATTTCGATCCGCAAATTCCATAATGGAATCTCTAGCTGCAACTATAGTAATTAATTAAGCTTAATTTCATAATGGAATATTTGTTACAGCTACCCTCAAATATTGTTGAGATATTTCATATAATTCCAATAAATAGTAATGCGAGCATGAAATAACAGTTTCTGTTAATAAATGGCATGGCAACATTCTTCATTAAATACACCATTTTGTACACTTGTTTTTATAAATGTTTTTCCTATTCTTATTATAAGGAGTCCAATAAAGTATATAATAAATAAATAAATAACAATATTTAAAAGGTCTCTTTGAACGGTTAATTTAACTAAAACAAATTTCGCGAAAAATGTTTATTCTACAAAAAGCACACCGGAGATACAAGTTAAGCCAGATAAAGGCAGAAGTGGCTGAAATAATATAGGTTCATAAATAAACGATAATACGACAGCAATATTTTACACTTCGGTTCGTAAGGCTTGATATCATAAAGCCACAAAAAGCTGTTATGATGAGGTTGAAGTCGCGGAATAAATTGGCATTTATGTGGGAAGTGCACCCTTTTACGTTGGCTCGCAGTGTAAATGAATTGCGTTTACATGAACGACTAAATTTGTTCTCAGAAAGAAATGAAATATATTTTAAAAATCTTAAGTTCAGAAATTGCGAATTTCGTTTTCTTGTTTATAATAAAAAACTTACTTACCGGTACTAGACGACAGAAAATAGAGCTTTATTGTATTTAAAAGTACACCTTCGTTCTTCCCCGCTTGTCCACCTTAAAGATTGAACTTCATGATAACTTTTATTTTCTATGTCATGAAATGTCGTCTCCCGTTCTGGGCGCAGCGGTAGAGAATGTCACTCTTACTGACTAAAACCACCCGTTCGGTCAAATGTCGTCACTTGCATCATAAAGCGAGAAACATTTCAATTTCGTTTGTCGAGTAGTGTCGACTGTGCGCTGATATGTGAGGCAGTCAGTTTCCGGTTTATGTAGATCCCGATGAGATAGATAAATCAGTTATTATACGGAAGAATAGAAAACACAACACAAATGCACTATTAAATAAATCATAACACTAGAATTTACATAATATTAAAAAAGAAATGACATAATTTGTGCCAATCTATCACTATAGTGCCAAACTACAAACCGACATAAAAAAAAGCATGACTACTAAATGCAACGAGCGATGTGTGTCTCTAAGTATGTATGTATAATCGCAGTTAGTTCATACGATGGAAATATTTCCCTCATAAAATCACAATGGGTAGACAAAACAGTAGTAAATTTGATTAGCAGTCAGCCCGCTAGCAACGTTGCTGATTAGCTACGAGTCTATACGTTATGCAACTATGCTGCTGTCACCCGCGTAGTTACCGTGCCCATGGGAATACGGGAATAATATATAGCCTATGTTAATCGCTGATAATGTAACTTTACCTTGGTGATTAGTGGAATCGATCCAGCAGTTTCGGAGCTTATTCGGTACAAACAAGCAAAAAAAGTCTTTTCTCTTTATCTGTATCTATATCTATACTTACTAATACTAATATACTAATACTTTAATATTATAAAGAGGAAAGATTTGTATTTTTATAATTTTGTATGTAACGAATAAACTCAAAAACTACTGGACCGATTTCAAAAATTCTTTCACCATTAGAAAGCGACATTCACATTTAGTAACATAGGCTATATTTTATCTCCATATTCCCACGGGAACGGGAACTACGCGGGTAAAACCGCGGGGCGCTGCTATATTATAAATCAATATTAATGAGTATCGATAATTGTCATGAAGAGATTAGTCAGACTGATTAGTGACCCTGCGTCAGTCTAAATCTTACCGTGAAAATTGATGTGAACTGTTAATCTCTAAAGTCAGATGAAATGAATTTAAGTGAAATTTCCTTCAAGCGCATTTAACTTAATTATCACGATGAAATATTTGCAGAACAGAACGAAACAATTGGCCTCCAGATAGACAGTACCTGGAGGCTATTCGTTCTCGTTATTTCTTTTCTTTGTTCTTCTCTCTGTAAATTTGGCAAGAAAATCTCAATTTTGTCTATTCTAAAGACCCAAGTACCGGTAGATATCAGTTCAAGTAAATTATAAAAGAACAATGTCAGTTATTTTGACAATAAACCACACAGAAAAACGTGAAAATTTTCACTGTTCATTTTTTTTTTTATTGAGCCAAAGTTACTATGGACATCTGACATTGTTCTTTACTTTGCTATTGTTCATCGACTAGACGAGACTAGACGACACAAAGTGCCTTAACGACTCACCGCACATTATAAAAATATACCTACCTAAGTAGGGAAGTGCCTGTATAAAAAGTATGTGTATTATTTAAAGGCTGTTTCCTCGAAATCGCCTCGGGTAGTTCATACAATACGGTTCTTTAATCAAGTTACTTTCTGGTAAGGGCAAGTACGGAGTTTCGTTAAATAGGTTGTTCGGACAAAGGGGCTTATACTATTTACGGTAATTTGAAATTGAAAACAATATATCTAGTTTTAATTTCCGCGAATATTAGTGGGTTGCAGGTATGCACCTCCCTCCCGCCCGCTATTTTATGCACATGCAAGATTACAAGGCAAATGCAAGGATTTTATGCGCATGCGAATGTTTGTGGGTAGTTGTACACAAACAACCAACGGTGGCAGTGTATAAAAAGGGGGGTGCCTTGTACTAATTTCTCATTCCGCTCCCGACGCCCGCCCGCGAC
Organism: Hecatera dysodea; assembly: GCA_905332915.2. Taxonomy (NCBI): domain Eukaryota; kingdom Metazoa; phylum Arthropoda; class Insecta; order Lepidoptera; family Noctuidae; genus Hecatera; species Hecatera dysodea. The sequence continues at coordinate 13,317,856 of HG995291.1, forward strand.
GGACGTGCCGCTCCCCGCTGCTCTCCCGTTATCGTGCTCAGTGTCGTGTGTGTTCGTTTCGTCACGCTCCAGTCGTGACGTCACCTGTGGTCGCCGACTACAACTTTGATCCGAAGCCGCCTTTTTCAAGGCAGTGGACGACTTCTTGTTTCTGTTTTGGAGGTCGTTGAAACGTAGTGCCCCTTCAGGGAAAATCCACAGTTTCGTGGTCCTTGGTGGGATACCTCACGGTGCCAACGAAGCCAAGGGGTGTTGACCCGATACACCGGCCCAAGCCCCTTCAGGGCTAAGTCAAATCGGAAGGGCTTTGGTACGCGGCCTTGGGGGCTTCCCTAGTCGCTGCCATCTGTCTAACCCCGTTCTCTTCCAGCAATCACCCGGTGTGGTTGGGTGTCTCAACCCCTTCACACCGGACCGGTCTTCTGACCCTAGGGCCCCACTGCACAATAAGATCGGCAGTGGGTTTACAAGCTTAGGGCACACAAAACTAGGCACTCACCTCCCTGTCTACACCCGACAGGGAGGGTACACATCCCCGGGATATCCCACCCGGGGAGTTAGGAAGTAGGAAGCGCTGGGAGTCGCGGAAACGTTGCTCCCGGATGCTAGATAGGAACTAAAATCCCCCCCCCCCACCATGACGGACGCTGATTTATTAGAGTTCGTCAAGGACACCGTCCTCAAGGACGCCGAGCTCACTGCCAAATATGGCGATCTGATAGCAGAGGCGCTCTGCAGGGATCGGGACCTGGTTGCCAAATTTGGCAGCGAACTTGCCCGCATGCAGCAAGAAGGTCAGGTCCCTGAGAGCCCTCTCTCCCCGCCGCCTACTGAAAAGCAGGCATCCAAGAACTGGGTACCCAAACAGGTACCCATCACCAAAAACCCTGCCCCAGCCCCCACGACTTCCGCGAAACCGGCTGTTGTCCTCAAAACAACAGTCGGCGCCGCCACCACCCAACCCGCTACCGGGAACCAGAGCCCCGCCGATTCCCGTTCACCCTCCCCAGAGGAAATGGACATTGCCGCGCCCTCTGAGCCATCTGATTCCTCTTCCTCCGAAGACGACTTCCAGGTCGTAGCCGGAGGGAAGAGGAAGAAGAAGAAGTCCCCACCCTCTGAGCAGGCCCTGAAAAAGGCCGCCCCCACCCACCCCTCCCCCCCGTCTTCAGCCCCCCAATCCCGCCCCTCCTCGGCAGCTGGGTCCTCCCAGCAGGCAAGCCGATCCGCCAGCCCGATGGCGGTTGAGGCCTCAGTCCCCAAAACCTCAGCCCCAAAGGTCCAATCTCCGCCACCCGTGTTCATTCACGACAAGGCCAAATGGACTGAGGTGTCCACTGCCTGCAAGGCCAGGCAAATTAATTATACCAATGCCCGAGCTGTTCAGCTGGGCATCAAAGTCACTGTCCCGACCGCAAAGGACTACCGAGAGTTGCACAAACTCCTCTCGGGCAGGAAAATCCCCTTCCACTCTTTTACTCTCCCCGAGGACCGTCAGACACGCGTGGTGGTCAAAAACGTCCCACGCGAAATCCCCACGGCTGAAATTCTCAGCGACCTTCAGTCGCAGAGTATTCCCGTAGCAGAGGTGCACCGAATGCACCGCCGAGGTGGAGAATCATACAACATGATTCTGGTCGTCTGCGATCCGACAGACGGTCATCACCCCATATTTAACATCTCCCACATCTGTGGCCTCTCGGGCCTATCCATCGAAAAGCCCCGCAGGAGTGGCATCATTGGCCAGTGTCACAACTGCCAATTGTACGGCCACTCCCAGCGGAATTGCTTTGCGAAGGCACGATGTGTGAAATGCCTGGGTGACCACGGCACCTCAGACTGCACTCGCCCCAAAGACCCGTCCCAGTGCGCTGAGCCGCCCAGCTGCGTCTTATGCGGCAAGTCTGGCCACACGGCCAACTACCGTGGCTGCCCAAAAGCGCCCAAACCCACCGCCCCCAAGCTAGCCAAGCGCGCAAGCGATCGCCAGCAGAGGGAATGTCCTCAACTGGTAGGAAAAACTACCATAGCCCTCAGTCCACAACGCCCCAGCCCATGGAGCGCTCTTAATCACCAGGCCCACTTTCCGGCCTTGAGGACCAGCGCTCCTGCCCCCAAAACCACAGAGGCCCCTAAGGCCACCCCTACCACCCAGCCCACCAAAACCATCCCGGCCCTCATGGACGTAGCGCTCTCACGCCCCCCCTTGACAGAGGCAACCCGGGCCACAGCCCCAGCCCCTGCCCCTGCCTCAGCGCAAGCCGCCACTATTCCAGCTGGTGATGTGTCCAAAAACATCATTTTGGTCACATACCAAGCTTTTTACTCCCCCCGCGCCCTAGCCATGGCCGAGGCGCTTCAAAACTGCAGAGGTGACCACTCAGCAGTTTTCCGCGAGTTCGGTGACGTAGTTCACCACGTCCAAATCTACACAACCCTTACCCACCCATAATGGATAAGTCCCGAGTAACGTGTAGGTTCAAACCGACAGCCCTCCGGATAGGGTTTTTCAATGCCAATGGCCTTAGAGCCCAACGTGATGAGATCGCCTTATTCCTCCGCGACCATCACCTAGACATCTTATTAATACAAGAGACCTTCCTAAAGCCTACCCATCGGGACCCCAAAATTGCCAACTATCGCATGGTTCGCAATGATAGGACCCGCTGCCACTTAGGAGGTACCCTAATTTACTATAAATCGTCCCTATACTGCATTCCTATGGACCCTCCCTCCCTTGAAAAGTTTGAGGTCTCAGTCTGTCGGCTAGGTATGACAGGACACCAACCCGTCACGATCATCTCAGCCTATGTCCCACACAACAACTCCGTGGACACTCCTGCTTTGAGAGATGACCTGACCAAACTTCTTGGCCTGAGCGACTCCGTCATACTGGCGGGGGACCTCAACGCCAAACATCCTTCCTGGAACAGTCACACGACCAACCCGAGAGGCAAGGTAGTGTTCTAACTGTGCAGCGTCCTGAATTTCGATGTCATCGCTCCAATGCATCCCACCCACTACCCGCACTCACCTTCCCACTCCCCCGATGTACTCGACATCGCCCTCCTCAAAAATGTCAACCTTCGGTTACATTCTGTGGAGACGCATGACGAGTTAAACTCGGACCATAGACCCGTGATTCTGGAGCTTGCTCCTAGATCAGGGCCGATGGACCCTACCCAGCCTCCTCCCACCCGAATGACCACTGACTGGCGCCAAGTAAGCGAAAAGCTGAAGGCTACCACGTCCCCCCATCTCGACCAGATCCCCGACCTAATCGAGTCTGTCGCAGACACGACAGCCGCGATCAATTCACTCACGGATCACGTGCAATCTGTCCTGAACGAATGTTCTAAGGAGTCTCCGGTGGTGAGCGATCACCACTGGAAACTCCCGGACGAGGTACGTGAGCTCGTGACTGAAAAGAACGCGGCTGTCCGTGCCTACAGCGCCTTTCCCTGCGAAGCCAACAAGGTTCACATGCGCTACTTACAGCGTAAAGTAAGTAACAGCATCGCTGAACTGCGTGAAAGTCGCTGGGATAAGTTGCTGGGCGACCTCGAACCCACCCATCAGGCATTCTGGGAACTTCAGAGGAAACTACGCGCCTCTGAGGTTGCCTCGATGCCTCCGCTCACGCGTCCCGACAACACCGTCGCCTTCGATGACGAGGACAAAGCCGAATGCCTGGCCGACAGTCTAGAGTCCCAATGCTCCCCCAGCTCCCAACCAGTAGACAAGGCTCATCTCGATATGGTGAATGCCGAAGTCGAACGTAGAGCCTCCCTCCCACCAGTAGAGGACCCCGATGATCCCCTCCCCCCCGTCACACCTGATGAGGTGAAGGAGATCATCGGCCGTCTCAAACCCAGAAAAGCCCCGGGCTCCGATGGAATCACCAACAAAGTGGTTCGTCTCTTCCCGGCTACTCTGATCATGTTAATGACCGCCATCTTCAATGGCGCTCTGTCCAACAACATGTTCCCACAGACGTGGAAAGAGGCTACCGTCATCGGTATCCCCAAACCTGGAAAACCCAAGTCCTCCCCGTCCAGCTATCGTCCCATCAGTCTGCTCAAAGTCCTAGGTAAGATCTACGAGAGGCTTATTCATAAGCGTCTCAAGGATTTTGTCGAAGCCAAGAGCCTCCTCCCCAATGAGCAGTTTGGTTTTAGATCAAACCACTCTTGCGTCCAACAGGTCTACCGTATCGTTGAACATATCAGCGCCAAATACCAGCGCGGTCTCGTTACGGGAGCCCTGTTCTTCGATATAGCGAAAGCTTTCGACAAGGTCTGGCACAACGGGCTGATATACAAGCTATACCAGCTCGGTGTGCCGGATCGTCTCGTGCTCATCTTACGAGATTATCTGTCGAACCGCACCTTTCAGTACCGAATCGAAGGTGCACTTTCGTCCCCACATCCCATTCGCGCCGGAGTACCCCAAGGCGGTGTTCTCTCCCCCCTAGTGTTCTCGCTATTTACTAGCGATATCCCCACTAGCTCTAAGACACAGCTAGCTCTGTTCGCTGACGACACGGCGATATATTGCTCCGGCAATAGCGAGAAGGCAATAGCCGGCCACCTCCAGAGATCCGCAAACGCACTAGGCGCTTGGTTCCGGAAATGGAGAGTGGAAGTCAACCCAGAGAAGAGTCAGGCGATCTTGTTTTACAAGCCCAAGACTCGTCTCTTCCCCCCCCGTCCCAGTCCGATCACGTTATTTGGCAAGCCGATCCCCTGGGTTGAGAAAGCTAAATATCTAGGCGTGATCCTCGATCGAAAGCTTACCTTCAGAGAGCACATTAAGACGGTGCGCAATCGTGCCGCATTCGCTCTCAGTAGGCTTCATTACATGCTGAACGCACGCAGCAAGTTATCCCTGAAAGGCAAACTACGCATTTTCACCACGTGCATACGTCCAATAATGACTTACGCGTGTGTAGCCTTCGCACACGCTAAGCCCCGCCAAATCCATAGGTTGCAGGTCATCCAAAACCGTTTTCTCCGAAAGGCTACGGGAGCCCCGTGGTACGTTAGAAATGAGCGTCTCCATGTCGACCTCCGTATCCCCACCATCAAACAATTCATGAAACGTATTTCCAAGCGTTTCATAGAGTCCGCTGAAAAGCACCAAAACCCCCTTATCGCGTCGGCCACCCGATACACCCCCTCCCAGATCAGCAAGATCCGCCGACCGCGGCACACCCTTGTCGAGCCCGATGACCCCATCACCCTGACCCAAGAGAGTAGTAGGGAAACCAGCACTCTTAGGAAAAACAAACCCAGAACGCGTTCCGTATTCCGACCTCGCCGACGAGGTCCATCGCGACGCCCCCGTCAAAACCCTCCCCGACTTTTGCCTAACGAGCCAGCCCGCGCTGCTGAGCCATTAGCGTTAAATCCCCTAAATAATATCAATCAGACCCAGCCTGTCCCTTGCTGCCCTCAATGACCCCGCTAAGCCGAGGCCCGTGTCCCACAGGGGATGCCCTTAGCGAGCGGCCATTTAGTTTTAAGTAGTTTTAAGCCCCGGCTGGGGGCCTTAGAATCTAAGGCAACCACGGGATTGCCCGGTTGAGCAGTAACCAGCCTTAATGTGCTGAACTGCGAGTAGTCCATTCAAAAAAAAAAAAAAAAAAAAAAAGTACTAATTTCTCAGTCGCAACTCAACGGTCAGCGAGTCAACACGTCCCCTGAGGATGCCTCGTGGAGAGGCGAAACACGTGTCGGTAATGGTGTTGGGTATTGCTTTGCCTTCCTGCATGTGCATAAAATCCTTGCATTTGCCTTGTAATCTTGCATGTGCATAAAATAGCGGGCGGGAGGGAGGTGCATACCTGCAACCCACTAATATTCGCGGAAATTAAAACTAGATATATTGTTTTCAATTTCAAATTAAAATGGATTTCCGCAAAGTAACGCCTGACTCAATCAATTTTATTTACGGTAATTGTAAAATTAGTTCAGTGTAGCTTACTTTTATAGGAAAAGGATCTTCATGGATTAGGGAGACCATACAGCAAAGTTCTCATTGCGGTGCTGCGACCGTTATTCAGTTACAAGACTGTAATGTAGGTGCAGAACTGTTAAAAAATATATATTCGGCAAACACATTAAAATAAACGTTTTATTTTGTTTTCGCGTTTGTACATGAAAAAATAAATGTTTGTTTTTGTTGAGCTACAGGATTAAAACATGATTGAAAAAAGTAATTCACGATTCCGAAATACCCAAAAATGTATTCAATATTCTACCAATTAATTTTGAAACTGAAAGATCATGGTAAAACAATACAAACCAAATTTCATACTTAATATGTAAACGTGAATACACAGACCGTGTTATGAGTTGTTGGTACGCAAGGAACCTCAATATTATACCATTTGTACCTCATCTAACGGTCATGAATACAAAGCAACAGCTTTGTTTTTAAAATTCATTTATCTTGTCAGTCGGAAGTCTGTTGGACGTCCCTATAGACGTAACGTAACGGGACAATTTGGGACGGCCACGCTTCGAAGAACGCTCCACTATAAAATATTTAGGAACAGAAGGTCAGCTCCTTACAACGAGCGAAAAGCACACGTGACATGCATAGAGATCTCCGTATAAAGAGCTAAAGTAACACGAGTGCGCTTCCACCCGCTTTACGAGAAGCGTGTTTATGTGTGCGAACGAATGTAAACGACATTCGTTGCGTAGATTCGACCTTCTGAACCTATCTATTCTGTGACTTCACGATGTAAATGCAAGTTCACAGGTGAATGCTGCTTATTTTCCCTTGGTGTAACGTGTTAGCAGGATATTGCAAGCGAAAATTGAGTCTTTGTTGATGAATTGTTAACGGGACTGGTGTAATTCTTGAGAAAAATTAAATCGATTTAAAAGGTAAGTGTTACCTTCAAAGTGTTTTTGTTTAATGCTCGTTTTACATTCAATGAAGATTGAGAAAACTTATTACTATTAAAAAAAACATGATTTGGCAAGTCTTTAGAACTATTTTGGGGTAGGATCCTCCGACACCAGACTCAGCTGCGAATGTTTTAAATATCAGCAATTATCGTTCTTTGTCCTTCGAGCCGGATTACAGAGTACCTATGAATGTATTAAAGTTGCGAGACAGAATTGATGTACATATACATAAATACAACGCGTCTTTGCTTGATGACACCTTTAATTATTATGATTTACATTACATTATACAGATAATAAATAATTATCAAAAAACAATTATTTTTAAGTTAAAATAGATCTCCAAACCAATAGCTAACACTGTGTCGTATTAAATGAACAGGAACGAAGATGACGAGGATTAAATTTATATACGAAGGTACTAGCTGACCCGTGCAACTTTGTCTGCGTCATATAAGAGAGAGATAGAGAACAAAAAAGTTTTGCAATGTTTTTCATTAATGCTTTGCTCTTATTGGTAAAACTGACGGACTTTTTCAATTCGAAACAGTAATTCCTGAGATTTGCGTGTTCCACCAGACAAACAATGTTTTCAGCTTCATATTATTAGTATAATTATACAGTGCCAACTTTAAGTGTCACAATCTATTGATAACTACAACTTGTTTAAAGCGAAAGTGACTTTAAACAGAGCCATTGCACTTCGTACCTAGTCTGCATAACGCTCCTGAAAATCCATTAGCGCAAAGAGTTTTCAAAACATACTTCTATAGAAATAACTGTCACATTTTATCTGTACTAAAACCTACTTTACAGTTCATTGGCATTGCCATGTAACTATAACGTTATTAATATTTTTGTATATGTATTTAAATAAACATTTCACTAGTATGAATTGCAATTTCAAAACATTCCAATTTTATATTTGCACAGCATTTATTCACAATATATTCTCATTTTTAAACAATACGGGTGAAATCACTGGCTCCCGGCTAAATTAAATGAAAGCAATATTTAGATCAGAATGATTGAAATATATTTTTTTTTGTGTAGGTACATAAATCTAATATTTTTCATATACATAGGTAGCATAAATTATTTTGTTGAAAATCATCTTGATGAAAAAATATTATAAACCGTACATCTTCAAACAACATCATATTAGTATTTGGTGTGCTCAAGTTAAAAAATATCTTTGATTACGGACCATTGAGCGAAAGTTGGCACTTTTATTGTTGTAGTTTATAATTACTATTTAAATGTTATTTTCATGCAAGCATAGGTAGTGTCTTATAACTTATTCTTTGTTTTAAGGATACGAAATCATGAAATTACTTCTTCGGCTCTGGGTGGAGCTTAGTATCTAGATTAACAAGCAAGATTTCTAGACTAAGAATCAGGACTACCGGCGAATGCCGGATTTTTTATGGCCACATATCGGTTCAGTAGTGTTTAGCGTATTAGCCCCTTTTCAAGCTGTTAGGCATTTTAAGAATTGGGCATTCATAGACTAAGCCTCATTTAAGACTATTTGACATTCGCTATAGTCACGATATCGCTAATAGAATGGCCACTTGTCTAGAGATGAAACAAGTATTCACCTGGATAATATTTTTGTATCGGTATTTATTTGATAAAATTTAGAACAAAAGAAAATGTTACGTTACTAGTCGCATTATTTCTAAGATAAACCTTATGATTACGAATTTATTGGACCGTAACGTGAAAAAGGCTGAAACCACGTATTGTCGGTAAAGTATGATTTATTCCTTCTTATGGGAAAACTTTGCATCCGCGACTTGTGTGAGAACGTCGTTACCGCCCTTGAATAATAGCTTTTATGTCTAAAGCGGCAGTACTAGGCTGGATCGAAACCAATCCTCGATCAACAGAGGTAAATAGATCCCAACAATTGTTTTATGTGGTTTACATCAAAAAATCTGCCGCTTTCTTTTGGTAAATAGAAAATTATTTCAACCACTTTTCATAAATAGTGCCGCAATTTTTGAGCCTTAAGGTTTATCCACACATCTGAGCGGCGTCATTGACATGGGCGGACCGTGGTCCTGATGTAATCGAACATATACGTCCCTATCAGAGCCCGGAGATAGCCGTCTGTGAACATGTTCTATAAAATGCAAAAACTAATGTTTTTTCGAGCTCCTGGCACTCCCTGTACATCCACGTACTGGGCACGGCTCTGATATGCGTTGATCAACCTTTATTTTCAAAAACCACTCACAAAATACTGAGTTTATTACATAGAAACAGCAACAGAATTAAAGTGCAAATATTCCACATGATTTTTCTGCTCCGGCTTTCATTTTTCCACTGAGGCTTCATTTTACGAGCCTTTGACAAGACCAGCGGAATGAAACAATTATGTATTCGTCCCATGCGGAACTTATTATTTTTAAATAATGGCCGCTCTTTAATGAATGAATCATTTCAACTTTGTTTAATTAAAAAGTCTTGAATTCTGACGCTTTTTAATAAGATTCAACGCCGTTGTGAAAGGAATTAGTAGATTTATTTTATCTTCTTTTAGACTAGGTTTACTGAGAGAAAAATAAGGTGATTTGACTTCTATACGGTTGTGACTATATTTTATTGATCCCTCGGATATGTTAGTTTTATTCTTATTAGTCAGTTGGCTGGATTCCAACTAATTAGTTCCAAGCCATTACACTAACGGCACTCCTTCGCCGGAAGTATCGTTAAAAATGGTAAACTGATTTATACATAACATAATAATGTCGAGTGCGAAGTCGAAAGCTTATTGAGGCTATAATATAACTGAGTACTGTACTTCACCGAGTATACAAACATTATTCCCCTTAACCAGCACATTCGCCTTTTCCTTTAAAATTACTTCTTTGAACTCGCTGCCGAATATGAAATTGTGAAGCGTACGTCGTGTTGGTATATTAATGGATTATTAAAGTATCGAATCAGAAACGTGCGAGTTTATTTAATTTGATTCAGCTTGATCAATCACTGAAAGACGTTTGTATATTTCTCAATTTACTTTTAAAAAGACGTGCGGTAAATAATATACATATGTAGGTGTGTTGTAAGTGGCGGTGCTTATGGAATCAGGATATTGATATTTATTTCCTACTTTTTTGACTGCTCTCTGTTTGTTCAGTCGTAGAAACTTAAGTCACACTTATAAATGTGAAGCTGGCATAACGGGCAACTTTCCAGCGACTATAAAAAGATTGTTCTTGTAACAAGCATTTGCGGCACTCAGAGCAAGCATAATTTGTTTAACTTTAAGATTTTGTTTCTTGTTCTGGACAAGAAATTGAACTTGCACGTTGTTCAAAGCAATTGCTTCAGGTTTCGTTCTGAAGTCCTGTGTTTGCTTATTGAACTATTAAAGTGAAGCACTAACCTAAAACAAATTCTAAGCTATTGTTAGACGGAACGGTTGAATGATCGTTAATCACACATTGTTAGAGTATACTTGGTGCATGATTTGTATAGAGTTTCTTATATGGCTTGCCAAAGTCACAAAAAGCGATTGTGTATAACTTTTGCGTCGTCAAAGAACTTTTAACTACATAGGTAACTGTATTTGAAAAAAGGAAAAAAAAACTTTTAATGGTGGATATTTCGCGATGCCTAATCTTTGAAGCACAATAATTTTAAGGAATGAACATATTTTTCACAGTCTCGTAGAAAGTGCAAAGGAAAAAGTTTCCGTCAAAATCTACTACTAAAAGCGCAAAAACGGAGGAGCAGGCACCTTAGCTGGAATATGCTTTTGTCATGCCTTCTACCTCGAGTCCAGTGTATCGTGTAATAGGAACCCCGAGCCTTAAAGCTACTCGTCGCGACCATCTGTTTTCGATCCAGTGTTTTCTGTACAATGTTGGAGTGCCTTGCCTGTGTGTCACGTTCGCCGAGATTGCCCACATGTTCTTGTTATGAATCCTCTAGTTCCACCCATACATATTTATTCACCAACTTTGGGATGCTGATTATTTTCACCTCATTTTTATCATTCCCTTCTTCTTTATCATACATACACACGCGTGTATAATAAATCGTAACGGAGTGGGAACGTAATTTATGGGAGCGTTTAATTTTTCTCCTGCGTGGAGCGCTTTTTTTTGGTTTGTGATCTGTTTGTGAACAATACAAAACGTGCAGGCAATATTATTGAATTATCGTGCTTCTGCTTTGCAAAGTCTTGATTATATTTTTATTCAGACTGCAAAAAACCTTCATATTTTTGTATGTGGTGTGTTAGAGATTTTAGGTTGTTTTTGTGTTTTTCTAGAAAACTTATTTTTAAGTATTCCTAACTTTATTTTGTTTTGTCAAATTTAATAAATATTGCAATTATTCTCACTAACTTCCACATACTGAAACACTAGTAAAGTTTATACTCACATGTTGTTTTCACACTTCGGTTCTTGAGCCCCGGAGGCATAAATTCCTGGTAAACCCTTGGGACGTCACAAAAACACCCTTTTTAAATTACAAATTCTTTTACAGGCCTTTTTTGATGATCGTAAAAATATCGAGTTAATAAACAAAAAGAGTGTGATGAACGACAGCGAAGTAAACCGTCAATGGCGTCAAGAGCGAGTGGCACGACCCGCAGGTTATGTGCCGTTTAACCTACATACAGAAAAATAAAAATATCTCGGGACTTTACTATCCTACCCTCTTTAACCCATAATTATTATTATTACGTTTCGAAGGGATATAAAAGCTACAGAACGCTACATGCTACGATCCTTACCCTTTTTGCATTGGACATAGATAAATGTTTTAATAACTAAGAAAGGTCCGAAGGAATTATTACATTTTTTTTCTTGAATCTGAAAAAAAAATATCAAAGAGTTTTTAAATCTGTTTAAAAAAGAAAGTAAACGTAATTTTCTAACGACGTCAATTCGTAGTTCCCGCTTAAGTGTTTCCAATTTCTCAGCGCGAAGCTTATAGACGAGTCACATTCAGCCTCTGTTTTATATTCATGTAACAACAGCAAAACAATAAATTCGCATTTCTATGTTTGTTATTTGTCACGTACTGTTGTACTAAGTCGTTATAATTCTATTGTGGAGTTTACCGTGAGTTTGCGACGAAGAAAACTAAAAGCTATCATAAATCAGTCTACAATTTCGGTCGGATAAAATCGATAGGAGCGACTTATAATTGTATAGAGGCACAAAAACTGCCTTATTCGGAGGAGGAACAGAAAGGCTTCTGCCGGCCGTTATCACAAAGTTGTTGAAGACAAGATTTCGTTAATGAGTTTCTGTTAGCCTTACCCAGATGTTAGTTATCAAAATCACTAGGCGTTATCTGTTCTGGTTTAACAGAATTAAGCGTATCTCGTTATTTTGTTATGCGAACAATATTCAAACACTTTTAATCACTTTGATTTGTGGTTGGTACCAATATGATACTTATTTATCAATAAAAGATGGTTCAGTAAGTTCTTGGAATTTAATATGAATAACTCGGTTAGTAGAATCTCTTCAATTGAGGGTTTCCTTGAAGCCAGAGCCAGTAAAAATCCATTTTCCTTGCGCTGGCTTCTTGGATTTTTGCTATCTGTTGTTTTCTCAAAGCATGAAAATAAACTAATTTATTTAAGTTCTTAAATAAATTAGTATCTTCGTTTATAAAAGTAAGCTAGTCCAAAACCACTTAAAAACAAGAAAATATTTGAGAAGATTGAGAGAACTTATCTCGTTACTTATCATATCAGCACAAGAAAAGAGAGTGACACAAATAAAACGATATCTAACAAAAACCTTCCAACAAATATGTTTGTATGTAAAGCTTCAGACGTTTGTTTGATTAATGAACATAAGTTCGAGAGCCGATGCTCGAATACAGCTGAAAGAGTTTATAGGTCACGAACATCTTAAAGCTGAGGCCAACAGAGGCCTTTGTTTGTTCTCATTAAATTTACTATGGGGAACGTGCACGACGTAGACTATGCCATCTAGTGTTGCAAATCTGAAACTTTTACGTTGTAAATATTTGACCTGTGCTGCCACCTATACTAACTACTTCCTGCACGCTCTGTTTAGGGGAACGGGCCCGCTCTGTTTAGGTGAACTGTGCCATCTAGCGTTGCAAATTTAAAACTTATAAGTAAAATATACTTGACATTGACGCCTCTGTGCTGCCACCTATAGTTTCTGCACGTTTGCAAATTATCCTTTTAGTATACTCAAGTCACCGATTTATCGTCGGATCTTACACTGCACTCAATGAGGAGCTCGTGGCCACATAATAACAGCCGGGTGGGCCTTCGAGGTTGAGGGGGCTGAAATGGAGTGCCAGTAATGGTCCCATTGCGGCCTCCTCCAGAGACGAGTCGGCCGCTGTGCTATTGCGCAGTGGCTGATGCCTGTGGAAGATGAGCGTGGGTGGCTCGCCGTCCGATACCAGGCTGAGTGGACGACGCGTTGTGTTCCACGCGCGTCTCAAGGAGCCGTCAGCACCAGGGACGGGGCCCCATAGGGTCGGTGCCTGCTAGGGTTGCGGAATTTGTTCGAAAGAGTTACCGCGGCCCTGGAACGCAAAGGGCACAAGAGGAACACGGGTAGGTTTTAGTCAGTAAGAGTCTGACACTCCCTGCCGCTCCACCCAGGGCGGGAGGGGTCATTTGATTTGATTTCCCATACAAAAAAAAGGGCCTTCGAGGTTACGTAATGCTTGCCAAAGTGGGACAGTGTGTGCCAGTGACCAACTTATCATACCGAGATTCCCCCGTGCGTCCTCTGAAAGCACTTTAAATTACCGTTGATCCCGGCTTTCATTTGAACAGCTTAGTCAGTCGTTACAGAAAGTCAGAAACTAGAAAATCTGACAACAGGTACGATGCCAAGGAGTATCGTATTGCCCAGTAACATAGGCTGTCGCTCCATGTAAGGACTGGAACAGACTCCAACATAGTAGGGAAAAGGCAAGGCAGATTGAGTTCATAGCACTCGATAAAATCACAAGCATTTTATTTTCTATATAAAAAGTAGGTAGTCGCTATATATTCGCAGTAAAAATCTTGTCAACAAAATCAAACGATTCAGCGGTGTAATTTTTATGGGGCTGTAAAGACTGGACCTTTTTTTTTGCGAATAAACATCGAAACTCTCGAATCCAGTTTCGTTAGGGTGGAGTACTTATATGTATGTACGTACCCTATATATGTATCTGTCTACACATTCCTCTCGACATTGTCCGGTTGAGCAGTAACCAGCCTTAGTGTGCTGAACTGCGAGTGGTCCATTCCAAAAAAAAAAAAAAAAAATTCCTCTCGACGTTTCTCAACGTCCCGTGATAAGATCATATTTGGTTGGATGAATGCTAACAATAATTTATCCTTGGTACTATAATCTTTTTCATCATCTGTCTAGCCTTTTTTCCAACTATATTGGGGTCGGCTTCCAGTCAAATCGAATTCAGCTGAATACCAGTATTTAACGTGGAGCGGCTGCCTTCACAACCCATTCACTGGGTAACACGGTACTTCTTGGTAAGACTGGAGACTGAAGTGGAGATTTACTGGCTTCTGACAATCCGTAACGACTGCCGAAGATCTACAAATGACAGCCGGGACCAACGGCTTAACGTGCTTTCCGAGGCACGCAGGAAACTCGGTATGTTAAGATGGTCACCCATCCACAGACCAACCTCGGCATACGTTGCTTAACCTTGATTATTGACCCGTGCGGCTGTTATTCTTTAGCCACGAGCTCCTCTATAATATTTATTTTACTTAATACCTACATTGGTTTTGGAATATAGAGATAGTCTTGTTCCAGGTCTAGGTTCTCAATTTCTACAAGGTCAAACCGATCCCTCACGTACTTGGTTGCGTCGGTGAAATTGTCTTAGAGGACAAAATGGCGTATAATCTCAACCTAATATATTGTCTGTGCTCAACTCACATGGGTAGATACGTTAGATTAATTACTATCTTAAGTAAGAGGCAAAAAATAACATGTAAAGAAAATAAGATAATGAAACACTCTCTTGTTATCAGGTCTTGTCTAGTTGATGTTTTAAAAGAAAATTCATGAATAAGTACTTAGGTACTTTTCAACTTTATTGGCTCTACGTCTGATGAGACTGAATATTTCAGCAACTCAATTTCATGTCACAGCTGTATTTCGTTGAAATAGTTTGGTGTATTTTACGTAGGTACCGGTAGGTACGTAAAATACACCAAACTATTGTTACGAGCTTCGGGTTCGTTACAATTAAAATCAGCCGATTCAATAAACAAAAATGACACTTTAATTTACACCACACTAATTACACTATAACTCACTAATCACAAAACACAATCGCACTATTAATCACTTGAGTTCGCAGTCGAAGATCGCTCTCGAAGTTATCACTTGTATCGCAAATCCAATACTGACTCGGTCGGCACATGTGCCGGCCTTATATAGGGTGCCGAGTAGAACTCCAGAAAGTTCGCGTACATATCGGTCGCGACCGACTAATAATAATAATAATAATAATCTGCTACTCGATACTAGATGGCGCTAGTAGTACCGAATGCAACCATCTTCGTTGTTTAATTCTGGCGCGCAACACTGCCCCCTCCTAAGACATGCTCGTCCCGAGCATTATCAGCGCCATAATAACGCGCCAGACGATCAACATGAACAATCTTAGGAGCGCTTCTTGTACTTTTCTGTATACGGTAGGTTACGTCATTGATCTTTGTCACAATCCGGTACGGTCCGTCCCACTTAGCTTGAAGCTTAGGAGATTTCCCTTTGCTGCGAACTGGATTGTGCAACCACACTAGTGAACCTTCCTCGAACCCTTTATTGTTAATTTTGCGGTCATAGCGGGTTTTCATCTTTTCAGACATTTGCTGGCCCGATTGTCTGACGTGCTCATGAATGTCGTTCATTTTGTTCCGCAAGTCATTCGCATAATCGGTTATACTGCGTGGGGCATCAGGTGGTATTCCGGTGATCAGGTCTGCAGGTAGCCGCAATTCTCTTCCAAAGTTTGCGAAAGCTGGTGTCACTGACGTGCTTTCATGAACAGCACTTCGGTATGACAGCAAAAACGGTTGTATGTGCTTGTCCCAATCTCGTTGCCGGTTTTCCACAACTTTGGCCAGATATCTCTCCAATGTCTGACTAAATCGTTCTACCATCCCATCCGATTGTGGGTGGTAAGAAGTTGTCCTCGTTTTATGAGTACCCATAACTCTGCAAGTTTCCTGGAATATTTGAGACTCAAAATTCCTCCCTTGATCGCTGTGAATCTCCAAGGGTACTCCAAAACGACAGAAGACTTCATGAACTAGTTTATCCGCAACTGTTGAAGCTTCCTGGTTTGGAATGGCGAAGACTTCCGGCCACTTAGTGAAGTAATCCATAACAACCATGAAATACTTGTTACCACTTTCACTTTCCGGAAACGGTCCCGCAACGTCTAGCGCTATCCTTTCCCATGGTGCACCAACATTGTACAATTTCAATGCACCTCTGCTACGAGTCTGAGGTCCTTTTACAGCCGCACAACTTGTACACTTGCGACACCAGTCCTCAACATCGTCACGACAGTGGACCCAGTAAAACCGTTCCCGTATCTTCAGTAGAGTTCGTTTAACTCCCATATGGCCTCCTGAACAGCCATTATGGTACAGCTGTAGAACATCCGGTACTTTAGCTTTAGGGACAACCATTTGCAAATGACAGCTGTCTCCCCGAGCATTTTCCCATTTACGGCACAGGACTCCATCCTGAATCACTAAACTGTCCCATTGTGCCCAATAGCTTTTGGTGATCGAACTCATCGCTGAGACATCACTCCACGTAGGCTTCGGAGCACTGGCCTTCATCCACTCCAGGATCGGCTTGATGTCCGAGTCTTCCCGCTGTGCACATTGTATGCTCTCCTTCCACTCGTTGCTGAGGTCCGTCTTGAACATCCTCACAGGTACGACTTCTTTACCCTCTTGCCGAGTACAATGCTTGCAGTCTTCAGGGCAAGGTCTTCTTGATAATGCATCTGCGTTGCCATGAGATTTCCCGCTGCGATGTTCAATCACAAAGTCGTATTCCTGAAGTAGTTCGATCCATCTCGCAACTTGTCCTTCTGGATTTTTGAATTGCAATAGCCATTTCAGCGCAGCATGGTCAGTTCGTAAGTGGAATTTCCTTCCCAGCAGATATTTGCTAAAATGCTGCAATGACTTGACCACAGCAAGTAATTCCCGTCGCGTGACACAATAATTCCTTTCTGGCTTCGACAGAGATTTACTGAAGTACGCTATCACAACCTCTTGATCGCCATTCCGTTGAGATAACACACCGCCAAGTCCTATGTCGCTTGCATCTGTGTCAACTATAAATTCTTTGTCGGTATCAGGATACCCCAAAATAGGTGTTTTGCACAGACGTTCCTTGAGCTCCTGGAATGCAATGTCGCAACTCTCGTTCCAGCAGAAATGTCGCTTCTCTTCGGTTAGCTTGTGCAGGGGTTTGGCTATGTCTGCAAAGTTCTTGACGAATCGCCGATAATAGGAGCACAAACCCAAAAATGCTCTGACCTGCGTCTTGTCTTTTGGAACTGGCCAGTCCTTGACTGCGGCGATTTTCTCTGGATCCGTGCGGATACCTTCTTCCGACACTACATATCCCAAAAAGCTAACTTGCCGTTTGAAGAATGAACACTTCTTCGGACTTAACTTGAGGTTTGCACTCTGGATCTTCATGAGCACGCGTTCCAGGTTTTGCAGATGTTCATCAAACGTACGACCTACGATGATGATGTCATCCAAGTAGACCAGACAAGCATCGCCAATTAACCCGGTTAGTACTAGTTCCATCAACCTTTCAAACGTTGCCGGAGCGTTGCACAATCCAAACGGCATGACTTTAAATTGCCATAGACCCTTTCCTGTCGAGAATGCAGTTTTCTCCTTGTCCTTAGGATCAATTTGAACCTGCCAGTAGCCACTTTTTAGGTCCAACGTGCTAAACCACTTTACTCCAGTAAGCATGTCCAGCGTGTCATCGATTCTTGGCAACGGATAGCTGTCCTTCTTCGTAACGTCGTTCAGACGCCGATAGTCAACACAAAACCGCAAGCTGCCGTCCTTCTTTTTTACCAGTACTACAGGTGAACACCACGGACTCGATGATGGTTCTATGACACCATCCTTCACCATTCCCTCAATCATAGTTTCCACTTCCTTTTCACGCGCTACCGGCAATCTCCTTGGCCGCTGACGAATAGGCAACTCTTCTCCTGTGTTTATTTTGTGTTGAACTAAGCCAGTCTTCCCGATGTCAGCATCATTTGAAGAGAAAACATTGGCATACTTCAGTAACAGTCTCTTCGCCTTGACCATTTCATTTTGAGACAGAACGCTGCGACAGTCGTCTAAAAGTGTGGTCACTTTCGTTTGTGCATCCTTGCTAAGGTTCCCAGTCGATACATATTGGCTTCGACGTAACCAATCCACTTCCTCACATGTACCAATCAGCGTGCCCTTATCTATCATCTGTTCCTTATCACAAAGGTTCAGCACAGGTACTCTTGAGATGTCAGTGGCTCTAACCAAAGTACGTGCCACTTTCCATGGAAGGTCACTGTCTACCCTTTCCACAAGTACACACCGATGAGTCTGCCCAGGATTTCGAGGAAGCCTAACCGGCACAATCGTTTCCGATCTCGGAGGAAGAACAATCTTCTTTAGGCTGTACACATTTCCTGGTAATGCCCCTTCCATGAAAAGTTCCTCTATTCCACATTTCAAAACACCTTGCTTAACGTCGATCTCACAATAGTTCTTCCTCATAAAGTCTAGGCCCAAAATGCAGTCGTCCATGATATCAGCCACGATGACATTATGAAGATAGATTCTGTTGCCTAGCTGTAACTCCATCACTTTCTCTCCACGGACGGGTATACGCTGGCCGGTGGCTGTCACCAAATTTATGCGGTCTCGGTTGTATGCGGAGTCCCCAAGGAACCGACTTACTAGTTGGGAACTGACAACCGTACGAGAAGCTCCAGTGTCAATCGTCAGTTTACATGGGGTTCCGTTGACCTCGCCCTTGATGATTAGGCTGTTCCCGTCATGGGTTTGTGAGATCGAAATCCTTGGGGCTCTCTGAACATCAGCCAGCACCCGCCCCGCAGTCCTGGCTTTTACTCGTTTCCCTGCAGTTGCTGGGCGGTGCTGTTAACCGCCCTGCCCTCCGGAGATCGACTATCTTCCCTATCTACAGTTCGCTTAGGGCAACTGGACCGTAGGTGGCCCCTTTCCCCACAGCCATAGCATCTGGGGCTGTATCCTTTAAACCGGTCGCGAACAGTAGCCGCTGCAACCTCCCTGACGCGATGGGAACGATTATCCTGCCGCACAGCTTCCACCTCCAATGCATGTGCCAAGGCGTCTTTAAGCTTCTCGTGGTGCCCGAGCCTCACGGCAGCTCTAACTTCAAGGTCGCGGATGCCGTCGATAAATGCCTGCACCAGGTTCCCTTGAATGAGCGCAGGTACAGACTGGTATGCTTTTCTAACAAGCTTCTCCACCTCAAGGGCCCATTGCTGCAGGTTTTCACCGCTGCGTTGCACGCGATCCTTTAGCTGCGCCCGAAACACGTGTTCTAGATGAGCGTCGCCATACCTTGCTTCCAGTGCCTCAATCAGCTGCTCGTAAGTCACCTCGTTACCGAGGGCTTCTAGGATAGAGAGGGCCTGGTCGCGGAGGCCTAGGGTGAGAGCAGTCATGGCCTGGTCCTTACTCCACCCGTTCGCCTTCATGACAGCCTCAAATTGCATTTTGTATGCCGACCAGGAAGACGTTCCATCGAACGGCGGCACTTTGAATCCACGTAGAGAAGGTGTAGTAGCTACAGAGGTTGCACTTCCATCTCCTACTTTAAGGTTGTCCATTGCTTTCTTTATTTCCACAATCTGGGTTTCAGCTTCTATCAGGCGGTTTTCATGTTGAATCACCTTATCTTTTACAACCTTCATTTCCTTGCCGAAAGTGGCGTGCAGATCCTTGATGAGGAACATCTGTTCTTCCTGGCGACGCGCCTGTTCCTCCTGTCGGCGGGCCTGTTCCTCCTTGTCATACTGCAGCTGTTCTTCCAACCGACGAGCCTGTTCCTCCTGACGACGGGCCTGTTCCTCCTGGCGGCGGGCCTGCTCCTCCTTGTCACGCTGCAGCTGCTCTTCTAAACGACGGGCCTGCTCTTCCTGGCGACGGGCCTGTTCCTCCTGGCGGCGAGTCTGCTCCTGCAGCATCATCATCAGAGCAGCAAAGTCTGGTGCTGATGATGACGCTGGAGCTACTGCGGACGAGCCGGCCTCCATGGTCGGCATCTGTCTCTCCGTCGTCTGTGGCGTTGCACCTCCAAAACGCCTCTGGTCCGTCTCTTGCTGGCGTTGACTACGGGTACGGATACCCTCAGTGTCGTCCTTCGGCAGAATCGGCATCTTTTAAATCCACTCTTCTGACACCAATTGTTACGAGCTTCGGGTTCGTTACAATTAAAATCAGCCGATTCAATAAACAAAAATGACACTTTAATTTACACCACACTAATTACACTATAACTCACTAATCACAAAACACAATCGCACTATTAATCACTTGAGTTCGCAGTCGAAGATCGCTCTCGAAGTTATCACTTGTATCGCAAATCCAATACTGACTCGGTCGGCACATGTGCCGGCCTTATATAGGGTGCCGAGTAGAACTCCAGAAAGTTCGCGTACATATCGGTCGCGACCGACTAATAATAATAATAATAATAATCTGCTACTCGATACTAGATGGCGCTAGTAGTACCGAATGCAACCATCTTCGTTGTTTAATTCTGGCGCGCAACACTATTATTGTTTTTATTAGTTAGGTATGTTATTTAAAAGATGAATGCATTTTATAGAAATAGTTCTGCGTAAATAGGCTGTAACGGAAATGTTTTCCTACTCATGTTTTAAACAATACTTCTGCCCATAGATGAACAGCTGTCTTTGAGGAATTTATATATATAGCAAGTTCCAAATATATCTCTATCTATACTAATATTATAAAGAGGAAAGATTTGTATTTTTGTATGTAACGAATTAACTCACAAAACTACTCGACCGATTTCAAAAATTCTTTCACCATTAGAAAGCTACATTCACCCTGAGTAACATTTATATTTTATCCCCGTGTTCCCACGGGAACGGGAACTACGCAGGCGAAACCGCGGGGCGCTGCTATATACAATATAATTATATGAAATACTAATTTATATTAGCTGATGAAGACTTTTTAGTTTTCTTTTTTTTAGTTGACTTTGACATCCTCAACGATCGGCAAAACTATTTCTATGATGTCACGTTGTTGCATCGCAACTGTCTGTGGAAACCCTGAATAAATAATCCTCGGAAAAAAGGTGTTTCTTTCTACGCAAAGATTAAAACTCATTATTTAATAATAATTTACGTTGTAAAAGATTGCTTTTACGGATTACGAACAATCACTGAATTTAGATTTCCTCATTTGAATCGATCATTTCGGCAGGCCAATAGAATTTGTTCATTGCGATCCTTTTGTATTAGCATTCGGAACGGGACTGCGGTTTAAATCAGATTCGGTAATGACTAGGTAAACGATACCGTTTTCGGTACCTCAAGAATAATAATTTAAGATGTTTTAGGTCATTCGATTTTACATATTTAGCTGAGGAAAACCTTGTAAGGACTGTTTTTAGTGTTGCGTGGATATACTTGTCTATCCTTTTTAAATGACTTCAAAAATAGGAGGAGGTTCTCAATTCAACCGTATGTTTGAATTGAGAAATCCCTGAAGAGTACCGTTTCTTATCTCCGTTCTTCATCAGATCTTCACCAAATTAAAAAGGGACCTTGAAATACTAAGATGCTTCCAAATCATCGTATAGGTACAGTTTAATTTTTTAATTTGACATCGACCAGAGAGAATGAGAACATCATCAATGTAGTCCCTAATAATGCGTGGCTCGTGAGATCTGACGACGAGTATTTAGGTACTCTTGGTCAGATCTCACTCAAATTAAAAAAAATATATATGTATAAATGGGACCACATGACAAACACCAACTTTCGAATATTAAAAGAACCATAAAAATCGGTACTCCTAGTAAAAATATATAAGGTAACACACACAAAAAAAATACAGTCCACTTGAGAACCTCCTTTTTAAGAAGTCGTATTAATGATAGCAAATCATCCGGGATTGCTGAAATCGCATGTCTGTTATTGTTTACACCAGTTTATAATATACTGGTACGCTGTGAAGGGGAACCCCAAAGCCTTAAGGTATAGCCAAGTAAGTGTAGTTTATTTTTTAATTTTCACTTTTTAGGGTGATCCCTAGTGAAAAATAAACTTTTGTGCTAGCTTCTCTTCTATATCAATCTCTTGTTCTTGTCAATCAATCTGCCTGGCACTGGAATTTGGAAGCCATCCTTAATATATTGTGAAAAGCTTATTAAAAAAAATACAACTGACTCCCAAAAAACACTATAAAGAATAAAATAACTTAATTATTTCTGAAGTCGGTGCAAAACGCAGAAATAATCCTAAAACGCCGACTTAGGTGGTAGTCATTGAACTTTTTTTTTGTTTTGACGAACTAGCTTAATGAACTAGCGTCCTAAACTAGACGAACATTTTGAAGTAAAATCGTACACTATTTATTTATTTATTATATACTTTATTGTACACCTTGTAATAATAACACTATGTGTATAGTGTTATTATTACAGAGGTCGTCTTTAGTGATTTCAGTAAGTATGAATGGGAAATTATTAACAAATTAATTACCTATTTCAGTGACGTCAAATTATCCGAGAAAGAGAAATAATTTTTCTACATTTATTTATTCCAGTCCTGTTTTAGCTACGAGACACTTTAAAGGTGAATATTAATTGCTTCATTGGCAATTAATGTTACTAGTTTTTTTTTTAACTTCAGATATTCCTGTACAGTCGGGAAATTAACATGAGCATCTACGACAACTTATTTTTAATTACTGTGAAATATTCATGTGACGGGAGAGCACTAAAGTTCTAAATTAACATAAAACTTAATTGCGTGCAACTCGTTACTTTTTTACACTTGTTTCGTCAAGTTTTAAATGTTGTTACGAATGAACCTCGCTTGATTTATGTTCGGGCGGCCTTACCTCGCAATTTATTCTGAAAATATAGACTTTTATTTTTTAGGTCAACCTAAGTGCTTGGCTCAGAATGTCCTTTTTCAAGGCTCAGAGATGAATCTCGCTCTATCTACTTTTGATCGTGACAGAGACAAATGTTCCATTAAATTGTTTTTTTACAAGCAGTGTTTTAAAATTAATCTTAATTTTTGCTTGTTACAACTTTTTTAATGTTATTAACACGATACAAATGAGCAAAGAAGCTGAGGGGAAAAGAGTTATTTTCATGTCGAGTTTCCTTAAACGGAATAAGTAAACATTTCTTTGGAGACTACCTATTTCTTTTATTATCTAAGAGTGAGAAGATTAACTCGATTTATTAGGAATGTGATGTTTGGGGAGCGAATTATAAATCCTGGCTATTAAAACGTGAATACAGCGTTAGAATAAACTGCTTCTTTCACCTCGTAAAGCTAAGGAAATAAATTCTCTCACACGACACTGTTAAGTCCTACTTTGATCGTGTGTAAGTTTTAATTTATGGCTGCTTTCCGATTCATTACATTCCCGATTAGTCTACATGTCACAACTAGAAAACACAAATGAACGCAAGTGGCGTTTCGTCAAGATTTTGATCTTCGTACAAAAACACCAGTCTTGCCAAGAAGTAAGTAGGTAACATGTTTCTCAGTTACTGGTGACGGGTGGGCGTTTTGGGGGACTGTCTTTATGTAAAACTTGACGTTCAAAAAGTGCTGGCTCTCAGCCTAGTTTGAATAAATGACTTTTGATTTTTTGATTATAAAAAATAGGGAGTCGCTTCACGTAAAATACAATTAATGTTAATAAAATGTATGCGTGCACTACATGGCGTTGCAAGTATCAGCATCCCGTAAGAAAACTAATTTCTTGTTGTGCACAAATTGTATAAAAATTATTTATATTGGTTTCGTAGTTTGTACGTGATGTCTCCAGGATTCCATCAGTGCGACGCTCAACGATCTATGAAGTTTCTTACTAAGCTTAGTAATTCAATGTCTTTTGATTTTACGTGTCGATTTTGATGAAATAAACGCTAAATAAAACTCGGGATAGCAGTTTTTTTCCTGAAAATATTGAGACAAATAACCACCAATGACTGTTTTTGCGTGATGCTTCTACAAACGCACAGACAAACGGACAAAAATTCCTACGTGTCTCAGTTATTTCTACGCATAGACATTAAATGATCAGACACTTCTAGTCTAGGATTTTATTGTATGTATAGATTGGCCCAGAATTCCCTATTGCCTGAAAATTAAGTAACACTTAAACTTCCTTTATACATATATTTTAGAATCAATATATGAAATGAACATCATAATACAAATAAAATATTAAGTACCTACCTACATGGATTAACAAGAGGACAGTAATAAAGGATCATAAAGTGGTCGATTCTGAAGCCTGACTTACGAGAGACAATATCCGTACAAGGGCAAACGATAAAAGAAACTCGTCCCCGGAAAGCTGGGCCTTCAAATTGAAAAGGCCTATAGCCAACATTAAGCCGGGATTGGAACCAAGATTATGGAAGAAATATGTGATATTTATATGTGCTTCAATAATGTCACAATTTTCATCGCCGGGTTTCTTTTAAAGTACATAAATGTTTTTTACTGTGTCGAATAATGCCAAAATCCTTTTACCCTTTTTTAATCCTTTGCTTTTGGAGAGATAAGAGGTTTCAAAGCGTTTTAAAATACCGAGTTCCAATTTCCAATACCTGGAAAAACTGCAACAACCAACGAAAATTCAACACGATCCTCCACGGTTCAACAAAACCTAAACAAAATTCTACTCGAAAAACCACAATTATACAAAAAACAAGCAAGTTTTATACCTAACTAAATCAATAACAAGCTCTCTAAGTTGCTAGCAAGTAAAACATTGGATAATGTAAATTAGTTTAGCGCCTTGAGCAGTATCGGGTTGCTATTCCGTCAGACGGCAGACCTCTACTACCCCGGTACCTCCACTTTTTACTCGACCCGTGTTCAAACTTTCTTAGCCGGGTAAATAGTTAATACAGTCTCGTTCTATTTTATAAGTACACTTGTAACCTATATTGTTTGTTAAAAAAATCTCTTTGAATCGCTTATAACAGTTTTAGAATGGTACTTGTGATGTTGAAGCGAGGGAGTGTTTATTGAGGTTAAACTTCTGGAATGGGGAAAATGAACTTTACTATTCCACTACACTATACATTACTAGCTTTTTCCGCGGCTTTGCTTTCGTGGCATAATGCATAGACAGGGCCTCCAAAGGCGAATTAAATCTGATTGATCTACCTCATAGGTGACCTCCTACATGTCTGCCCTGTACCACCAGGCACTCTATGGAGACATTGTTCCATCTCGAAAAATAGCCTAAGAATTGTACACAAACTTTAAGTGAATAATATTGCCACATACTTGATCGTGTCAAGCCTCATTCGTTAACCTCCTTTGACTTCAAAGTACAACTACTTCAAAGATAACGCTAAACCTGAAGAATGTTCGTTATCATGTCTTGTTTACATCAACGATTTCACAAATCGTTAGAATTTCACGTCACGCTTAAGGTGGCACGTGGCTCCTAAATTACAGAGATTAAGGGTATGTTCCACCACGCTGCGTGAGGTAACGTTGTTATACTTTTATATCGCACTTAATTTCTAGCGTGTACTTCAACGTAAGTAATTTGTACATGAAGGTTGGGTCTGATACCTCCAAGTAAATAGACGGTTTAATGTCACGTTAAGATTAGATTCATTTGATATATTTTGACTTAAGATTATTCGTCAAATTCGCTCTTTATCGAGTAACGTGCATCACATAATCTCAAGTAAATATAGTATGGAGGAAACGTTTTTAACATAAATATTAATATCGATTTTGATCTCATCTTATACTCATACGAGGTCCACCCAAAGTGCCACTATAGGTACCTTATATATTCTCCGATAATGGATTTTCCAACTCTAAAGAAAAATCTGGTCGTCTTGGAAAAACAGTCTTGCAATTCAATCCTGGGACACAATGCGAAATGCAATCGAGACTCCATTTTGTCTGGCTGCACACATCAATTGATTTTTAAAGTGAGAATAAATTGGCCAATCTTCGATAGCGCTTTTTTCGATGGCGAACGTATCTATAATGTGATTTTTAAATGGAGCAATTTTGGTCGCTATTTGGTGTCGCATCAGTTCTTAATTGAGTTTTGATAAATGGTTAGTGCCTTTATCAGAAGAATTTAATAATTGTTTTCACACAAAAAAAAAAACTAACTACGTCAATTTAACACACGTGTCACGTTCTACTTGTTATTTTTTAAACAGGGCTTCAAAGTAAACGCTTCGCTTAATGCTCTGCTCTACTCGAAGACTTTAACAACGTGTGTGCAACGAGTTTATCTTCCTTAATCACCTTCGTAACGTTGTATCGCTGTAGATGTTAGATGTAAACAATCGATACTGAAGGCGTAGCGTGAAAATCGAATTCACACTTGACTGGTCTTATTTTATTCAGGAGAACCACGGATTGGTACAAAGTAAGTACGTGTACACCGCTAATCTATTAGAAAGGTTTGCATAATTCCGTATATCGCATTCAGCTTTATGTATGCGTCATTCCTTCTCTTTGATATCGGGAAATTGTATCTGTTTTTGCTTATTGAAATTGATGTCGCTGATTTAATATTACCAGCGCTTTCATTTTATGATTTAATTAAATGGATATGGAAATGTTGCTTTGCTTTTTGCTACTTAATGTTTTGTATACACACAAAGAAAATTTAGAGTTAGAAATAGTTTTGCTTTATGTGAATGAGAATATTCATTTTCAGAAACTGTAGATATAAGAACTGACTTCCACACAAATAATGCAACACTATTTTCATATGGATGTCAGTTCTTACGATAGATACTTTTTTTTAGTTTTTATTCACTACTTTCTTTAAATTATTAACGTAGATATGTCTATATGCTCGTTAGTTTCTGAAAATGAAAATTCTCATAGATTACTAGCCATTACCGACCTGGGATACTTCAACACGATAAGCAGAAGTTTTGACAAGTATACAATATTGATACTGGCTAGATGGTTCACAAATAATATTTGCAAATGGTTGCAAATGAGTATTTCAACTTAGTCTGTACATATAAGTCAAGATTAAGGGATTTGTGTGTTTGTAACATGGGTGTTTGCCAACTTTCCGCGTAAATACAGTGTGTTTTGTAAAATATAGTGGAAGTACCCTACTCAGTAGTCGTGACAAAGAGAACAAATAATGGCCCGGTTGTAATTTGACTTTGGCAAAAAGTAAACATTAGCTCAATGTGGGCTAGCATAGGTAATGACTCTGCGGAATTGCGTAATAGTGATCCATAACTAAAATACACATAATGTACGACATTTTGCTATATTCCAACAATTTATAATAACTTGTAGGTATAAATCCTATTAAATTTATGGTTTATCTCCGAATAAGTGATAATAAGCTGTATACTTTTATAAACTAAAGGTTTTACTTTAAAGTTTCTCAAAATTCTTAAAAGTCTCATAAGATCTTGTGACCGTCTTAAGATATTCAATGTTAAAGGCCGATCAGAAGAATCTATGATAATATTATAAAGCTGAAGAGTTTGTTTGTTTGTTTGTTTGAACGCGCTAATCTCATGAACTACTGGTCCGATTTGAAAAAATCTTTCAGTGTTAGATAGCCCATTTATCGAGGAAGGCTATAGGCTATATTTTATCCCCACATTCCCACGGGAACGGGAACTACGCGGGTGAAACCGCGAGTGCTAGTGCCAAAATAAAGGTTTTATACAAGTTCTTATCTTTCATTCAGAAGTAAAGAATTTTGAAAACCTTGAAGTTTCAATTTAAATAATAGGTTAGCCTATTATTTTATTTTTAAGAAACATGTTTCATTCTTAAATTTTTTCACTACTTTAATTTACATGGAATACTTAAAATGTTTATGCATTAATCGCTTGAATTAGTCATTTTTACTGTTACTAATAAGTTTATTAACGAATATTCAGTTTATTGTGTTCACATTAACTGGCCTTTTATAGGTGAAACGGCCTCCACCGATAAACAATGTTTCCAATGGAAAATACATTACGTACACAAAATTTAATTCGCTAAAAGCGCACGTATAATTTCGTTAACAATACATGATTCATGTACCTATCTAATTTATACTATCAGTGCCCATAATACTGATTTAATATAATTTATATTACGTTATTTCATGAATATCTCCGGAGATAGTAAGGATATATAAGAGAAACACTGTTTTGTACTTCAATTGCCCTAGGGCACGCTCGCAGCGTCTTTGTACTGCCTGGAATTATTTTTTTATTTACTTACGAAAACATACTTTTGAATTATATAACGTTACATTTTAGTTTATAATGCTTTGGGCAAAATCATAGAGGTTGATACAAGCTAAGCTGTTAAGCGATTTTGGAAAACTTTTTTCGAAGTGAACCAACTACCGGGCTAAAAGTACTGTTACGAGCTTCGGGTTCGTTACAATAAAATCAGCCGATTAAATTAAACCAAAAATGACACTTTAATTTACACCACACTAATTACACAATAAACTCACTAATCACAAAACACAATCGCACTATTAATCACTTGGGTTCGCAGTCGAAGATCGCTCTCGAAGTTATCACTTGTATCGCAAATCCAATACTGACTCGGTCGGTACATGCGCCGGCCTTATATAGAGCGCCGAGTAGATCCAGAAAGTTCGCGTACATATCGGTCGCGAGCGACTAAGGTCCGAGAATTCTAGCATAGAAAAATCTCGAAGGTCCTTGACTTCACCAGTTCTGCTACTCGATACTAGATGGCGCTAGTGGTACCGAATGCCGCTATCTTCCGTACTTGATTGTGGCGCGCAACACTGCCCCCTCCTAAGACATGCTCGTCCCGAGCATTATCAGCCCCATAATAACGCGCCAGTCGATCAACATGGACGATCTTAGGAGCGCTTCTTGTACCTTTCTGTATACGGTAGGTCACATCATTGATCTTTGTCACAATCCGGTACGGTCCGTCCCATTTAGCTTGAAGCTTAGGAGATTTCCCTTTGCTGCGAACTGGATTGTGCAACCACACTAGTGAACCTTCCTCGAACCCTTTATTGTTCATTTTGCGGTCATAGCGGGTTTTCATCTTTTCAGACATTTGCTGGCCCGATTGTCTGACGTGCTCATGAATGTCGTTCATTTTGTTCCGCAAGTCATTCGCATAATCGGTTATACTGCGTGGGGCATCAGGTGGTATTCCGGTGATCAGGTCTGCAGGTAGCCGCAATTCTCTTCCAAAGTTTGCGAAAGCTGGTGTCACTGACGTGCTTTCATGAACAGCACTTCGGTATGACAGCAAAAACGGTTGTATGTGCTTGTCCCAATCTCGTTGCCGGTTTTCCACAACTTTGGCCAGATATCTCTCCAATGTCTGATTAAATCGTTCTACCATCCCATCCGATTGTGGGTGGTAAGAAGTTGTCCTCGTTTTATGAGTACCCATAACTCGGCAAGTTTCCTGGAATATTTGAGACTCAAAAATCCTTCCTTGATCGCTGTGAATCTCCAAGGGTACTCCAAAACGACAGAAGTTTTCATGAACTAGTTTATCCGCAACTGTTGAAGCTTCTTGGTTTGGGATGGCGAAGACTTCCGGCCACTTAGTGAAATAATCCATAACCACCATGAAATACTTGTTACCACTTTCACTTTCCGGAAACGGTCCCGCAACGTCTAGCGCTATCCTTTCCCATGGTGCACCAACATTGTACAATTTCAATGCACCTCTGCTACGAGTCTGAGGTCCTTTTACAGCCGCACAACTTGTACACTTGCGACACCAGTCCTCTACATCGTCACGACAGTGGACCCAGTAAAACCGTTCCCGTATCTTCAGTAGAGTTCGTTTAACTCCCATATGGCCTCCTGAACAACCATTATGGTAAAGCTGTAGAACATCCGGTACTTTAGCTTTAGGGACAACCATTTGCAAATGACAGTTGTCTCCCCGAGCATTTTCCCATTTACGGCACAGGACTCCATCCTGAATCACTAAGCTGTCCCATTGGGCCCAATAGCTTTTTGTGATTGAACTCATCGCTGAGACATCACTCCACGTAGGCTTCGGAGCACTGGCCTTCATACACTCCAGGATCGGCTTGATGTCCAGATCATCCTGCTGTGCACGTTCCAAGTTTTCCTTCCACTCGTTACTAAGATCTGTCTTGATCATCCTCACAGGTACGACTTCTTTACCCTCTTGCCGAGTACAATGCTTGCAGTCTTCAGGGCAAGGTCTTCTTGATAATGCATCTGCATTGCCATGAGTTTTCCCGCTGCGATGTTCAATCACAAAGTCGTATTCCTGAAGTAATTCAATCCATCTCGCAACTTGTCCTTCTGGATTTTTGAATTGTAATAGCCATTTCAGTGCAGCATGGTCAGTCCGTAAGTGGAATTTCCGGCCCAGTAGATATTTGCTAAAATGCTGCAAAGACTTGACCACAGCAAGTAATTCCCGTCGCGTGACACAATAATTCCTTTCTGGCTTCGACAGAGATTTGCTGAAGTACGCTATCACAACCTCTTGATCGCCATTCCGTTGAGATAATACACCGCCAAGTCCTATGTCACTTGCGTCTGTGTCAACTATAAATTCCTTGCCGGTATCAGGATACCCCAAAATAGGTGTTTCGCACAGACGTTCCTTGAGCTCCTGGAATGCAATGTCGCAACTCTCATCCCAGCAGAAATGTCGCTTCTCCTCGGTTAGCTTGTGCAGGGGTTTCGCTATGTCAGCAAAGTTCTTGACAAATCGCCGATAGTAGGAGCACAAACCCAAAAATGCTCTGACCTGCGTCTTGTCTTTTGGAATTGGCCAGTCCTTGACTGCGGTGATTTTCTCTGGATCCGTGCGGATACCTTCTTCCGACACTACATATCCCAAAAAGCTAACTTGCCGTTTGAAGAATGAACACTTCTTCGGACTTAACTTGAGGTTTGCACTCTGGATCTTCATGAGCACGCGTTCCAGGTTTTGCAGATGTTCATCAAACGTACGGCCTACGATGATGATGTCATCCAAGTAGACCAGACAAGCATCGCCAATTAACCCGGTTAGTACCAGTTCCATCAACCTTTCAAACGTTGCCGGAGCGTTACACAATCCAAATGGCATGACTTTAAATTGCCATAGACCCTTTCCTGTCGAGAATGCGGTTTTCTCCTTGTCCTTAGGATCAATTTGAACCTGCCAGTAGCCACTTTTTAGGTCCAGCGTGCTAAACCACTTTACTCCAGTAAGCATATCCAACGTGTCATCAATTCTTGGCAAAGGATAGCTGTCCTTCTTCGTAACATCGTTCAGACGACGATAGTCAACACAAAACCGCATGCTGCCGTCCTTCTTTCTTACCAGCACAACAGGTGAACACCATGGACTCGATGAAGGTTCTATGACACCATCCTTAACCATTCCCTCAATCATGGTTTCCACTTCCTTTTCACGTGCTACAGGCAATCTCCTTGGCCGCTGACGGATAGGCAACTCTTCTCCTGTGTTTATTTTGTGTTGAACTAAATCAGTCTTCCCGATGTCAGCATCATTTGAAGAGAAAATATTGGCATACTTCAGTAACATTCTCTTCGCCTTGACCATTTCATTTTGAGACAGAACGCTGCGACAGTCGTCTAAAAGTGTGGTCACTTTCGTTTGTGCATCCTTGCTAAGGTTCCCAGTCGATAAATATTGGCTTCGACGTAACCAATCCACTTCCTCATATGTACCAATCAGCGTGCCCTTATCTATCATCTGTTCCTTATCACAAAGGTTCAGCACAGGTACTCTTGAGATGTCAGTGGCTCTAACCAAAGTACGTGCCACTTTCCATGGAAGGTCACTGTCTACCCTTTCCACAAGTACACACCGATGAGTCTGCCCAAGATTTCGAGGAAGCCTAACAGGCACAATCGTTTCCGATCTCGGAGGAAGAACAATCTTCTTGAGGCTGTACACATTTCCTGGTAACGCCCCTTCCATGAAAAGTTCCTCTTGACCACATTTCAAAACTCCTTGCTTAACGTCGATCTCACAATAATTCTTCCTCATAAAGTCTAGGCCCAGGATGCAATCATCCATTATATCAGCCACGATGACATTGTGAAGATAGATCCTGTTTCCTAGCTTCAACTCCATCTCTTTCTCTCCGCGGACGGGTATGCGCTGACCGGTGGCCGTCACCAAATTTGTGCGGTCTCGGTTGTATGCGGAGTCCCCAAGGAACCGACTTACTAGTTGGGAACTGACAACCGTGCGAGAGGCTCCAGTGTCTATTGTCAGCTTACATGGCGTTCCGTTGACCTCGCCCTCGATGATTAGGCTGTTCCCGTCATGGGTTTGTGAGATCGAAATCCTTGGGGCTCTTTGAACATCAGCCAGCACCCGCCCCGCAGTCCTGGCTTTTACTCGTTTCCCTGCTGTTGCTGGGCGGTGTTGTTAACCGCCCTACCCTCTGGAGATTGACTATCTTCCCTGTCTGCAGTTCGATTAGGGCAACTGGACCGTAGGTGGCCCCATTCCCCACAGCCATAGCATCTAGGGCTGTATCCTTTAGACCGGTCGCGAACAGTAGCCGCTGCAACCTCCCTGACGCGATGGGAACGATGATCTTGCCGCACAGCTTCCACCTCCAGTGCATGTGCCAAGGCGTCTTTAAGCTTCTCATGATGCCCGAGCCTCACGGCAGCTCTAACTTCAAGGTCGCGGATGCCGTCAATGAATGCCTGCACCAGGTTCCCTTGAATGAGCGCAGGTACAGACTGGTATGCTTTTCTAACAAGCTTCTCCACCTCAAGGGCCCACTGCTACAGGTTTTCACCGCTGCGTTGCACGCGATCCTTCAGCTGTGCCCGAAACACGTGTTCTAGATGAGCGTCGCCATACCTAGCTTCCAGTGCCTCAACCAGCTGCTCGTAAGTGACCTCGTTACCGAGGGCTTCTAGGATAGTGAGGGCCTGGTCGCGGAGGCCTAGGGTGAGAGCAGTCATGGCCTGGTCCTTACTCCACCCGTTCGCCTTCATAACAGCGTCAAATTGCTTTTTGTATGCCGACCAGGAAGATGTTCCATCGAACGGCGGCACTTTGAATCCACGTAGAGAAGGTGTAGTAGCTATAGAGGTTGCGATTCCATCTCCTATTTTAAGGTTGTCCAGCGTTTTCCTCACGTCAACTATCACGTTGTCCACTCGATGATTAATTTGGTCGATTCGTGATTCAGCTTCCGTCAGGCGGTTCTCGTGCTGAACCACCTTATCTTTAACAATCTTAATTTCTTTGCCGAAAGTGGCATGCAGATCCTTCATGAGGAACATCTGCTCTTCCTGGCGGCGCACCTGCTCCTCCTTGTCACGTTGGAGCTGTTCTTCCAACCGACGGGCCTGTTCCTCCTGGCGGCGAGCCTGTTCTTTTTGGCGGCGAGCCTGTTCTTCCTGGCGGCGAGCCTGTTCTTCCTGGCGGCGGGCTTGTTCCTCCTTATCACGCTGCAGCTGCTCTTCTAAACGACGGGCCTGTTCCTCCTGGCGGCGGGCCTGCTCCTGCAGCATCAGCATCAGAGCAGCAAAGTCTGGTGCTGATGATGATGCTGGAGCGGCGGTGGACGGGCCGGCCTCTAAGGTCGCCAGCTGTCTCTCCGTAGCCTGCGGCGTTGCACTTCCAAAACGCCTCTGGTCCGTCTCTTGCTGGCGTTGACTACGGGTACGGATACCCTCCGTGTCGTCCTTTGGTAGAATCGGCATCTTTTAAATCCACTCTTCTGACACCAATTGTTACGAGCTTCGGGTTCGTTACAATAAAATCAGCCGATTAAATTAAACTAAAAATGACACTTTAATTTACACCACACTAATTACACAATAAACTCACTAATCACAAAACACAATCGCACTATTAATCACTTGGGTTCGCAGTCGAAGATCGCTCTCGAAGTTATCACTTGTATCGCAAATCCAATACTGACTCGGTCGGTACATGCGCCGGCCTTATATAGAGCGCCGAGTAGATCCAGAAAGTTCGCGTACATATCGGTCGCGAGCGACTAAGGTCCGAGAATTCTAGCATAGAAAAATCTCGAAGGTCCTTGACTTCACCAGTTCTGCTACTCGATACTAGATGGCGCTAGTGGTACCGAATGCCGCTATCTTCCGTACTTGATTGTGGCGCGCAACAGTACATACCTATCCTAGGTTTTAATTCCTGGATAAGATCTCGGGCAGGCCATGTCCTGATATACCTCATTACTACTTACCTACTTTTTTTTTTGGATGGGAAATCATCAAATGACAGGGAGTGTCAGACTCTTACTGACTAAAACCCACCCGTGATCCTTCTTGTGTCTTCCCTTTACGTTCCAGGGCCGCGGTGACTCTTTCGAACAAATTCCGCAACCCTAGCAGGCACTGACCCTATGGGGCCCCGTCTAATACCTACCTGCTTGAGTTCAAAAATTAATCTGGTTAAAAATATCGATGTTTGATTACGATGAAAAGATTATAGGGCTTACATTAAAGTAGACCGAATATACTACTTGTAGTTGGAAGTTTTTTTTTAGACACGTACTGGAATATTTAAAGATAATTTTTTTTCCGATCTACCTCTGAGAAAAGGGTAAATATACATAGATAGCACGTTTTAATGATTATAGTTATCAACGCCGTATATCAAACTTACCCATTTATTAACGGTTAATCAAATAGGTAATCTGGTTCTTTTAGCTACGACCATACCTTTCGGTCTTTAAGCGTTTCATAAATAAATTGTTGTGATTGAAAACAAATTCAGGCAACACCAGACAATAGCCTGTAAAACCACGCAAATTAATTTTGGTAGCTTTAATCCTTTCAATAGTTTATTCATTAAATAACCGTACGTATAATATGTTGGTATTATATCCATGTAAGGTGGACCCAATATGGGCACATCAATTCTTGTAAAAGGTAAATAGGTAAACTACAAGTGTCACCTTTGAACAGTGATACGTTTCTACGTTGTCTGCGACAAAATAACATATGTGATACAAAAAACTCTTCAGGTGTGAGTTTTTCAAAAAGTGAAGTGAGCCCGCCAATTTTGCGCCCATAGAATCACGATTTGACCCGATTTTTGCCACCCTTTTTATTGTCCGGATGGGAAAAAATGCTCTGGGCGGAGCGGAAGGGAGTGTCAGACCGTGTCCCTCCTAATGTCCTTTGCGTTCCAGGACCACAGTGACTCTTTCGATCAAATTCCGCAACCCTAGCAGACACTGACCGTATGGGGTCCCGATTTCTTTGCTGACATCTCTTTGAGGCGCGCGTGGAACACGACGGGCCGACCTGGGCCTAGTTGACGGTGGACAAGATGCGTTGCTCCACCCAAGCAGGGCAGACCTTCACCGTATACTCCACCGAGTCCACCGGGCGATCCACACAGTGTTGACACCCGGACGTGTCCTCCTGCTGTATCTGAAACAGGTACCTCCCGAAACGGCCATATCCGGTGAACACCTGCGTCAGGCGGAAGATGAGGACGCCGTGGCGTCTCTCCAATCACTCCTCAAAGAGGGGACTTACCGCCGCAATGGTGGCGCCCAGCGGTGGGTTGCGACAGTCGCTGTCTCCATATCTCCGCGAGATCCCGCCGGGGCTCCGTCCGCTGCGCAGCCATTTGCCGCGGCAGCAGAGTTTCACCTCAGCTTAGCGCCTCCACGCGCAACGCTTATACGTGTCCGAGGGCTCTCGGGTCAACCGAATGGTCATGACCCTCTGGGCCGATACCAGGTGGTGCGCTGGCAGTCGCTTTAGCGACAGCGCCTACACCGGGGCCCCGTAAAGGGCCCCTGGCCAGGGCCAGGAGGCATTTGGACCCCCTATATTAGGCTTATTTGACACCCTGTGAGCATGATTTGACTTGTATTTGTGAGGGGTCTTGATAACTTATTTGCTATTGCACAGTAACACGAACCTATGATTTTTTTTTTACGTTATGTAAAAAAATATTTTACTTGTAAATAGTCTGTCGCGGAAAGAAATACATTAAATCATACACAGCTCAGAGAGGTAATCTTCAAAATGTGTTTCTCACCAGTAATTATTTACCGAGTAGTTTATGTGCCACGCACGTATGGCAAAAATGCCTTTTATTACGAAGAGCTCTAGAGTTATGGGCTCCATCCATATGAACCGGCTGCTGTTTACACTTGATTGTGCGCCCGTATGTTTGTATTACTAACCAGAAGCTGTAACTTATGCTGTATTCTTTTTATTATGATTGATGTAACTATTTTTTCTTTTACCGCTTTCTTTTTACCAAAATAACTGATAACCATCTTTCAAAATACTCTGTCTTTTCTCACTTGATCATTTTTTCACACAGTACCTACTCGTGAAAAATGAAATGGCTAGAAAGGAGAGGACTATTGAAAAGACGGAAAATAAAAGAAGAAATCACGCTGAGCCGACTCTAGATAAATTGAGATAAGGGAATGATGCTGTTGGACAATGGACTAATTCTTTGTCAGTATTAAATAGGTGTTATCTTCTTCTTATTCTTCTACATTTACTTGTGTAATGAGTTCAGAACTTAAAAGATGATTGAGTTGACAAACCATCCCTTTAAGAGTCAATAACTGCCAACCTAATGCACGGTAGCTGTACCAGTTGTTCTTTTACTTAGGTATATCTGAACACTCTGGCCAATTTCGTTGCTACTTGCAATGCATCGTCGGAGGTAGCGCATAAGTCACTTTTACAATTTATCTATACTTACTAATAGTATAAAGAGGTAACATGTTTGAGTTTGTGACGTTTGGTAATCTCTGGATCTACTGAACCGATTTTCAAAATTATTTCATCAAATAATTAAAAGAAAGCTACGTTATTGTGGAGTGTCATAAGCTACTTATCTTATGACACTCCACAATAACGTAGTAGCTATTTTATCTCCGTATTGTCACGGGAACGTGAACAAAGCGGGTGAAACCGCGGGCCGCTGCTAGTATTATATATAATTATATTATACCGTAATTTTAAACTAAACGTTTACCTACGTACACTGCCCTCCAAAAGCATAAATCGTCAATCATCCCAAATTAACTAAGTTTGGTTATTATATAGGAAATGACTTAATCGATGGAATAATGCGGATGAACCGTAAACATTATGAATTGCGAACAACGCATTGTTTGAACGAAGTTATATATAAGGGGAATATGGTTTTCGTAGCATTTGAATTTATCTATCTGCTTTAACTATTCACAGAAGCAGATCATAATACTACGTTCTGTTCGTTTTATTAAATAAATCGAACTAACTTTTCGATATCAAGAAGAGCTTCCTAAACAGGATAGGCGCAACACATAAAATTGAAATGCAAAATTCAGTGTTTTTTACAATCCTTTACTGTGCCATATCTCATATTATACTCATTTCTCAAGTGTTTATTACATGAATTGTTGTAAATTAGTTCATCCAGGAATAGATGCTAGCAATTTCGCAGGAACCACCATAAAGAAGAACATTCCACCGCTATAAAGGTACAGTTTAAAATTATCTGGCAGAATGCTCAATTTTGAGACGTTTTATAGCTTGAACTTCCTGCCTTTCTCTCCGCTCACAGTTGTCTTGAAACATGGAGATATTACAAATATCTCAAGAATTTTTCATGAAGAATTATTTCTGTTTTTGTGTAAAAATAGACGTTTGATAAGACTGAATTGAATAATTCCGAATTAAATCTCGGATGAAATTTAACACGTAGCCGTGAGAATAATGCACGATGCACTGGATTTATTGGTAAGAGCATTTCACATATGAGGTTTCTACAGTTACACAGATGCCACGGTTACGTGTAGAGGTTTAATGCCTGCTTCCCTGAAGATAACCATACAACCATAGTATGTACGGAGATAAAAGCTAGTGATGTGGTATGTATGTATGTGTGTAGGTAGGTATGCGAAGATCATAGCGTTTGGTATTCGGCTCAATGAGTTGCTTCCTAGTACACTTCAGCGACATAATATCAAGGATTGCTTTAATTATAAGTAAGCTGCTCAGATATGCAGGCATTAACGCGTGGCCTCGAAAACGGTAGTTCGGCGCGACGAAGTAACATTGAGCCACTCGTCTCAAGCTCCGCCACTTTTGAATATGCATGATGAGCCTCCAGCCTAACGGGTACCCATATATACCTATTCGAGTGGCACCCGTCACTAACTCACAAATACCTGAAATTAAAACCAACAAGAACAAAGAGCAGTGTATTGCTCAAAGTGAAATTAATCCTTTTGGTCCGATCTGTATGTGGCACCCGCATTTATCTATGATGAATATGTAACGGCCTCTGTGGAACGTTTTACATTCATCAATATGGGGTTAGTGTGAGTGTAACGATTAGTTGGCAACTGAAGTTGTTTATTTATTGGCGCTAACGTAAGCCCACACTGAATACACATTAATTGGAAATAGGTTTATTTTTCCCTAGCTTACTGGCACGTAGAGATCAGATTAGCTTGTTTTAAAGTATTCCTTTTAATTCCAAGCGATAAACAGTTTTGGCTGTTAAGAATTCAGCTCGCTTCAGAGTCGACCTTCAATTCGCAGCCACGTAGCGGGAAAGAGAAACTAGAGGAATGCTTGTAAGAATTATACAGATAAACGTCTTCATTGTTGTTGATGACCTAAACTCAATTCAGTTGGAAATCTTCTTCCATATAAAAGCATCTCGGATTTATTCTCTTGCAGTGGAATGTCTGGTGGTCTGTGCTCCTGGGACAAAAGCAATTTTCGTTAAGAGGCTATTTGGGGGCTTGCAACGGAGTTTGGCGGGATCTTCTCTGTTTATTCGTCCATACAATATAGTAGTTTATACTTACGGGCATTTCAACTAAATGAAAACTCTATCAACGAAATTGTAACTTCATTTAGTCAATTATTACACGGTTTATTTCGATGGTAGGTATATTAGA
This sequence comes from Hecatera dysodea, assembly GCA_905332915.2. NCBI lineage: Eukaryota > Metazoa > Arthropoda > Insecta > Lepidoptera > Noctuidae > Hecatera > Hecatera dysodea. The sequence continues at coordinate 13,356,997 of HG995291.1, forward strand.
AATATATAACGTCGTTCGCAAACCTAATTACAAAACAATGCAAAACATCAAAAGTTTTCTCTAATTAAATACAACTTCGTTACTGGCCTATTTGTTCTGGCTAACCACTTTTAATTTATAATCTGGAAAACAAACTTTCATTTTCGTCTTTAGGAAATCCAATAAAGTCCCGTGGCACAAAATTGCTCTGAGATTTCCGCGGTGTAGTCAAAGCACGTTTTTTTCCCTTTCAATAAGGATGTGCGTGTCAAGTGGCACAATACCTCTGCTCGTGACGTGCCAAGCTAACTCTTGTATTGTTTCGATATTTTTTGTTTCCACAAAACACTGCAGCTTTTCTTCAATCTTTTCGTATGAAATCCTCTATCTCTCAAATATGATTGGAAAATATTTCTTTTTTTTTATCCCCACCATTTTGCCATTATACCGCCAGAATAACGAAACAGTACGAAAAGGGACATACAAGTTGCTCAAGTCCTTTTCTGTGATGTAAGCTTTCTTCGCCGATTGTTCGACCGTCGTCTTTCGCCACAAACGCGATTGAATAACAAAGAAAACACCGAACATTTTCACATTTAAAATATTCATTGTTGAAAAAGAGCAGTGTTTAATCGTGCATTTTATACAACAATAGGAGGTTTAATGTTATAAACTAATTTATGGAATAATGCACGCTGTGTATTGGGTGGATATTTGGTGCAATGATTAATTATATTATCGGAGTAATGTTGAAAAGCCTATATTAAAATAGGTATGATTGGGTAAAAGTGTATTGACACGACGAAAATTGTGTTATGTAGTGCCTAAAAGACAATTATGTGTATGATAGCTTTAAGTATATTTAACTTTTCATACACGATTCCTTATCCTGAAAATTGATTAAGTTTTTACAACAACGCAGTTTTACAATACATTTTTTGTAATAATTAGAGACGCCACTGCACAGTGCAGTATGTACATCCAGATACATTTACCAGTTTAAATTAGTAAATGGAGCCTTTAGCCGAGAGTAAAATATTTATACGGTATTATCATCAGTATTCAACGAGCCGGATAATCTTCTTCTCCTTATTTCCATAATCACGGTTGCGATATTCAACTAACTCGACTAAATAATCTCGACTCTTAATTCTGACTTAACAGATAGTGTGTATTAAGTTTGTTCTCTTATATCTGTGACTATCTTAGGCGCCCATTTAATTGAATAGTCTATGTATTGATGGCTAGAAGTAGTTCTTGGGCAGACTTAGGTCAATTGTAATATAGTTTATGCACTTTGTCTCACTTGCAAAACACAAAAGTTTATTTTTTAATTTAAATTTATAAACTGTAGGTTGAAAAATATTACATCAACCTACCCAAAGATACGACATGTTTAGTCAACAATTTTGATTGATTTTATTAATTGTATGAATAGAAATACAAAGAATTAACTGTATATAATGTGGAAATCTTTACTAAACTTATTTCGATTTAAAAGACTTTATTGTTGTAGTACGCAGTAGTTTTTTATGGATGGGAATTCATCAAATCACTTCTTCCGTTCTGGGTGGAGCGGAAAGGGAGTGTCAGACTCACGAATGACTAAAACCTATCCGTGTTTTTCCTAATGCCCTTTGCGTTCCAGAGTCGCAGTGACTCTTTCGAACAAATTCATTTTAATACTCACTGGAGTATTAAAATGAATAGGTAGGTATTGTTCTCCCTATTCATTTTAATGAACAGGTATTGTTCGTATAGGTATGTATATTTTTCCAAACACATAAGAGACTTTTGTTGACTGTACACTCATTTCCGATGTAATTTAAAACATGCGGCGTCGCCTTATGATTTGTTTTCTACTCGGTGTCTATAATATGAACCCTTTGAACAGTTATAAATATGAATCTTTACTAATTGAAATAATTTCGATTCCTTTTTTTCGAAATGTCACCTTTTGACGTATGTTCGAAAAATATGCCACGGGTTTCCGATAAAAAATCGAATAACTGTCACTGTTCCGAATTAAAGAAGCGTTGAAATTATGGTTTCAAGTTTGATTAGAATCTTGTAAAAGGTTTTCGCCAGTTGACTACAATAACTGCTGTTATATTTATAACTAGCTTCTGTCCGCGACTTCGTCCGCGTGGAATAGTTACTTTAACCCCGATTTTGAAACTCTCAGCCCGATCGGTTTAAAATTAACAAAGTTGAATACAAATTTTCATCCCTTTCGACCAAATTTGATTACCATAAAAACGGTTCTAGTGAGTTAATCTTAAAAGATAGACATATACTGTCGCGGACATTTTTTTAGATCATTTTAAGAGGAATAATTCTTTCCTACATATTTTTTTGGTATCTTGAACCGTTTTCGCAGCGCACGCAACGGAAGCCCTCAAAGATGAATAATTTTCCCCGTTTTTTCCACATTTTCCATTTTTTCTTCGCTCTTATTACTTGCAGCGTGATGTTATATAGCCTAAAGCCTCCCTTCCTCGATAAATGGTCTATTCAACCCAAAAAGAATTTTTCAATTCGAACCAGCAGTTCCTGAGATTAGCGCGTTCAAACAAACAAACAAACAAACTCTTCAGCTTTATAATATTAGTATAGATTATTATTATTCATTTTTAACAAAGACTTGTATTAAGAACAGAACAAACGTAAAACAAGCGTACACTTGACGGCCTTATCGCACAAGACAATCTTTAACAGACAACTTTTTTTTTTTTTGCATAATTTCAAAATAAAAATATAATCACAACTGTACACATGCCACCTAGGCACAGTCACACGTTCCCTACACGGCAGTGGCTCCCAACCAGTGGTCCGCGTCTAAAACAAAACTAAAACTTCACTATGAAATTATAAAAAAATTGACGTCGGTAAACAAGTGTTTGCACCCACTTTATGATGAATGAGCTGAATCAAATAAAACATTCCTTATATTAATAAAATCTTACTTATAGCTTATTTTTAATAAAATAGCTTTAGTACCAGGATGATTATTATGTGATTATTTACGACAACATTGGCTGTATAACATTCAAAACGCAAATAACAATTCAGGACAGTGTTGCAGTCGGAAATAAAATTGAATCAGGAAAGTGAATCCGTTATACCAATACTCTAAATAAAAAAGATATTTGCTGAACACAGCATACAAGAGTTCAAATATTATGCAGATAGGTCGAAGCAACTAAAAACACATCAAATAAATTCGTTGGTGTAGTTTCGGATGCAACGACCGAAATTAATCCGTTTATTTCGCTGACATCATATCTTTTTTAATTCATGTGTCGGATACAATTTTTGCTAGGCCTTCCGTAGCTATACACTCGTGTTGTCGAGTTACGCAAGCCATTAAGGGAGGGTCTTAATGGAACGACACCCGAAACGAGAAGGTCCGTTGTCGTAAATTGACGTTCTGCCGCCGACTTCCTATGTACTCAGTCTTGGGATAAACATTCGTACACATCGACATTTCAATTTTGTTTTACTTACACCATCTATTCAATCCGCATCTATTAATCCCGAAGTTAAATCAATATTGATTTATTTCTTCAATCTTTTATAAAGCTTTTGTTCGCGAAGAGTTTGCCAGTGAAGTTCGATTTTCAATGGAAAGTATTTGGCGGAATATCAGGTTACAAAATTAATTAATTGGAGAGCCATGGAAAATGAATGAAAGTTTTTCATGGTATTAAAGAAATGTTGTGTGGCAACAGAAACTACTAGTTACTACTATATTTCTGAAAGGATTTAATTACATAAAGTAGTAGGTACGTAAGTACTGCTTGGCTGTAGTAACTTAAGCAATATCTAAGCTTTATGAACTTATCTCAATATTAAAGATCAAAGTAGCAAATCTTACTACATTTCCTCTTCTCTTGAACTATCTCTTTTTTAGACACAAACTTGGACCTATCTGGAACGGTATCAAGTGAAACTTCATTTGAGCTGTAATATTTGTCGTGCCACGGAATAACTTTGACAGTTTAGCATAGTTTCAAAGAAGATTCACGGAATTTAAAATTCAAATGAGTTCGTAATATCTAGGTATATTGTATGGATGTTCCGCAATCTACGGACAAGTTTACTTTGTATTGAAAATGTTCTGCGTGAAGCATATCCGCCTCGAGCTGCTCTCGCCCCGTTTCGAATTTCTTTAATTCTTTCAATAAAAGGAACCTTGCCACTGAAGATCATTAAAAAATAATGAAACAAGGTTCTGTTTTGCTCAGCAATTTACAAAATAACGGAGCAATACAATTATTTAATCGGGCAAGGGGCGGAAGTGCCGGACATTTCAAATCAACTGAAGATATTCTCAAGAGACATTCCTTCTAATACCTTTGCTCCGGCTGCCTGTTTGAAACTGTTAAAACTCACAAAAGTTTTTAGTAGGTAGGTACAGATTGTCAGATATCGCGATACTTAATTTAGATAAATGTAACCGTTTTGTCCTTATGAAAACCTTTATTAAAACTTTGCCTAACTTTATCAACTTTATTTGAGTTGCTACTAACCCAATATAATAAGACGAAATTTCATCCCAAAGTTAAATATTTAGTTAGTAATACACAATATCCATCAAAACAAAGCCCCGATTGAACTAGTATTCAAAGTTTATTTTGTAACGAAACTTGGGTGAATAGTAATGTTAATCTGAGGGTCTTTTACCAGTAAACCTATTTCGATAAAATTATACGTTACTAGCGGGGAGGCTACTCATTTAACAACGATTGCATTGATATTGTACCGAATGAGCGTACCCTTTGTAGTACCCTTTCTAGACCATGGCCAGATGACCAGCGTTCTCATTGAAATCACACGCGCGTCCCGATACCTTACCTGTACTCATCAATAGCCTACACGTCATAGTCTGTATGAAAGCTTTGTGTGCTAACATGTGGGTAATCTAATATTCTGTAATCTTCCCCTGAATGTGTTCTCGGGCTATTGTCACTTCATCAGATGCTTTCTCTGCTCGAAGCGTCTTTGTTTGGAAGTGCAAGTTACTCGTACAATGGCTGAGTGAGTGAGATATGTGGTGTACGGGTATCAATACGTTATGGAAAGTAGTGGTTTCTCAGTTTTTTGAATCTTAGGATTTTTATTTACTTATAGTGTAGCGAGACTACTTGCATTCTTGCAAGACTTTTAACGGTATTTCAAGTCCAGTACAACAAGTAATCATCTTTTTGAACACTTGACACTATTTTTGTACAAGTGTCAATTTAACCGTAAATCTAAATCTTCAAGAGTACGGGTAGAGGTACTTCTAATAAATCTAGTCACAAGATGCTGTTAATGGCATTAAAATATTTTCATTTGAAAACAGGACCTGTTTTTATTTTTTAACTAGATAAAAAAAGCTAAACACCTACCAAAAACTAACCTAGGTAGCAGGTTTGTTGCTAAAAGTCCATAAACGCTATTCCGCGCAAAAATAAATAAACTAAAAACTGAAATAAATTGTAGCGCGCAAACAACAGAATGTCTGGCTAGTCACGAATAAACATGTTTCCACCATTACAAATTGCTACTGAACTACACCCGCTGGTGAAAGTATGGGGAACACAATTTGACCTATCAAACGGTCTTAAAGTGGCTACTTTGCATACAAAGCACACTTTTACAGCTGTCGTTATCATAGGCCCATGCGGTTGATGCGACCGCTCCCTTGGCGCGAGTAATAGTCACGAGCGATGGACTAGTGAAGTTCTCTGTAACGACTCCGATTTATTTTATGTACAATGTTTTTGTCGTGACCCTCGGGAGCGTAGGGACTGCGTTTTCGTCTACCCTAGTCCCGTTATAATAGGCCGGGGCAATATTGATTGTCACTTTTCCTATAGAAAACTTAAAGATTGGTCTCGGGGGACACGTTTATTTCTTAGTAATTTGTTAGTTACCCGGGTTAATGTCATAAGCGTTTCGGAGATTTTTTTTTCTTTCGGGTTTATGTTATACGTGTCTACAGACTAAGATAACATTTATGAGACTGTGACACCACCCTCTGAGATCGTGGTAGGTACTTCGACAGCGATGAACAGTCTCCGAGGAAATCGAAGCTTCTTTTCTTAAATTGCTCTTGAGGCGATTCCCAAAAGATTCGAATGTTGTCATCAGCTCGGGCTTACGTTTCGTTTACATGGAGATATTGGATAATGCCGAGCCATCATTTAAACTCGGTTAATTTTATGATAAACTGTGACACGTAGCGTAGCTGTGCAAAAATAACATTTTCGTGTATTTTATACAGCGTACCTTCGACGTTTTAATGAGATCATTTTTTATCGGAATCAATCACTATTACGATCTTCATTGAAATAAGTAACAATTGTGCTTTTGAACAGAGCTCAAGTAACAATTTATTCACCTCAGTATACAAACATCTGTATTGTCAAACTCTGTTTACCAGCAACAGGTACTGCGCTAAAAGCACTAATGAAATTGCTACAGTCAGTTCATCTATTTATGTCGCTAATACGTCACTGCTACGTCTGCCGAGTAATCGAATCATCAGCCTATGAGGTTTCGTTCCACTGGCTGAAATGTATTCCTGATCTACATTCCAGTTCATTGTCCTTACCATGCATGATAAGCAACGAATTGAATATCAACATTCTTTTTTGGGTTAAGTTATTCCGGCCCACTAGTGATGGATGACTTTTGTCTGACGTCATACAGCAACTTTTTACTTTCCCTTCGCGTAGTTGTTCTTTGGATAACTATGTACTGTATACATGTAATAGCTACTTTGTGATGTTTGTGATAGGTCAAATGGCTTATACGGGGCAACTAGGGTGCTACATAAGTGCTGGCCTTCCATTTAATCAGGGGTCAGACTAATAGCTTAGCCGCTCAGATTGAAGATGCTGCTCTCAACTAAAGTTGGTTTTAATTAATGAAACCAACTTTAGTTCCGTACGCTTTGCACGAAATACGCGTTCGTTAGTGACACATAAAAAGTATCATATTCAAAGTAGTTTTAGTACGTAATATGCAAATGATAAGCTCAAACGTTATGTCTAGCATGTGCTAGTGACTAAATTAACGCAATTTAAAGTAAAATTTCGCTCGTTTAATGGCGACGAGCACGTCTATAATTTACTTTTTAGTTTACAAACTGGGAGCTCTGCACATATTACTCGTTGCCCGCGCCGCGTTCACTGTCAAAGAAGTTTTTTCTGAACCTGCCATATAATACCCAGACAAACTCAATGCTGTGTAAAAACTAGATCTAAATTCTTCTGTAAGTGCAAAGCAAGGCGAACTGGGAAATCTCTTGGTGTGAACTTATAAAATGTCCTGTGAGTCAAAATATATCGAGCGTGAAAATGTGTTTTCTCAGCAAAGTGATCTTGTCGGCTTTTGCAGCTGTCGTACTGATAGTAGTTGCCGTGGCGAAGGTGCAATTTAACGTTATGGGCCATAAACATGTATAAAAAATGTGAAATGATCTCTCTGATGTTGGATATAACTAATGCTGCCACAGCTGTCTTTGCTTAATTCCGTTCGAAATGAGCGGGCCGCTGCAACACGTCCAATTACAGCGAGCCAAACTGGGCGCTCGACGAAACCTCGAAGCTTATTTTAACTTGAAAGTGCCGTCAGTTTAAGCTATAAAGTCTCGTCAAATAGTCGCCACTGAGAAATCAAAAGCTGTGTAATAACGAATTTGGAACACAATTCTTCATTCAATTCCAATAAGTATCCTAATGTCAACGTTTTGTGAAATTAAATAGAACCTTATACAGACATGCATGAATGTTATTATTCTGCACAAAAAGAGAATTTCGATTTATCTTCAAGAAACGTTATTATACGAGATAGCTGTGTAAGTCTGGAACTCAATACTCGTAGACTGATATTTAATTAGATGAATTCCAAAGAGCTTTGAAATGCCTCTGGTAACGAATAAAAAATGTGCGCAGTGTGAGAGCCGGACACAGTGTTTTAAAATTCCGAAGCTCATTTTTTTTCTAAACCAGGGCACACATAAAATATGCCGTTTCCTTTTTTTTCATCACAATATTGTTCTAAAAGTGTCACGCCGTTTTTGTCGTTGAATATTCAAAGACTCAATTTATTGGTATTATGATGGACAGACAGAAGTACGGGGTTATGTCTACGTGATAGATAAATAACACCTTCTAGCATTTTGCCAGTTTGAAAATATCGGAATCTGCTTTTACAGTAGAACAAGCATCAATTATTCAATTTTTCAATCCGTTATTCCTATCAGGGAGCTGTTAAGTTATGAGTTATGAAACATGTCGAGTATGAATAATATTTAATTCCGAATGTGAGTGTCTGCGTAGCGAATTTTGTAAAGTACGTTGTCCGTGCAACAGTAAACAATGCAAATTAGAGTGGGTCCTGCCAGCCAGAGATATATGGAAATGAAGGGGTTTTTAGAATTGTACAGAATCCAGTAATAAGTCTTGTTTCACTCGATGTAGATCGTACTCAATGATAACGTTAAGTATTTAGTAGCTCATTAATGTGACAAAGTTCTACCCCTTTTAATGGCTTCAACGATTGATCGTAGTCAGCATACTAGGAAATAAATCTTTCGAAACTTGAGAGCCTTTGATTAATCAATGTGATTGAAGACTGCAATGACCCCATTTTTGTTTTCTTTTTGGAGCATAATCAAGTCGGTCTTACCAAGTTCAATTTTCGGAGGATCGATGATCGAAACCTCCGATGTAGTTAACTGGACTTTTATACCCATTTGTTTTGAACGATACCCTACGGGGTCAAAGTCTTTTTTTTTCTTTTTTTTACTCTTTTCTGGATGGGAAATCATCAAATGACTTCTCCCGCTCTGGGCGGAGCGGAAGGGAGTGTCAGACTCTTACTGACTAAAACCCACCCGTGATCCTTCTTGTGCCCTTTGCGTTCCAGGGCTGCGGTGACTCTTTCGAACAAATTCCGCAACCCTAGCAGGCACTGACCCTATGGGACGGGGTCGAGGTCTAAGGTGCTAATACCCGCGATCAAGCGATATTAGAGTACTTACATTCTATCCCACCTAGAAACAGACACAAAAAAAACAAACTTCATAATTGCAGTAGTTGTATGAACTACGCATAATTTGTTAGCAATCACTTACTAAGTTGGGATTAAAGCCAAGTCTAGTTGACCGAAGTCGACGTGGCTTCATAATGTGACCGCAACTTATTAACAATAAATTTATCCTACATCCTGCTCAATCCTTAACCGCGCGCAAATTGTAGGTTTATAGTAGGTACTTACATCAAAGGAAGATTCAATTAATGAATAAAAAGCTTTTACGAATGGAGAAAATATAGGAGGGAAATTAGAATTTGTTCATTTAACTCAAATATTGAAGTAAGATGCTCTCGATCTCGGAGAGTGGGAAGATCCTCTAAACAAATCTTTGCCATCTCGAGGCTTGCCCTTATTACGTACAAAGTTTTAATCGAGTTTAATTTTTTTTCGTAGCAACTGCATGCAAAATATCGCCTTTGGTGGCGTTACTTCATATATCTAAATGAGCTATATTGGGGTCGGCTAGTCTATCCAGATTCAGCTAAGTACCAGTGTTTTATGTGGAACGACTGCCAATCTAAAAAAATAAATAAATAAATCTAACCTAGTAACTAAGTAACAGAGGATTCAGATTTGTTCTTAGTACCTAGTACTGGTGTTAGACTGCCTTAACGAACGTTAAAGATCTACAGCCAGCAGCTCTACCATGACGTGTTAAATCCATCATGATTCCTGTGTCAGGGAGAGACGGAGTTACACAAGACGAATAGCACTATCCCTTTCTCTCACACTGAATCATGATAGTATTGGCACTTCGTAGTAAGGCCACAGGACCCAAAAGCTAAACGTGATTTCGAGTTACGGCGAAGTCTTGGTAATAATAATAATCTTTAAAAAATCTTTTAACACAATACAGTACATATATAAAGAGCCACAAGTAATCTTAAATAGATAATGTATGCTAGCATCCAACTAATCACTATGTGAATAACTAAATTAACAATATTTCAGGACTTATGGATTTTGTTTATGATGAAATTTATTTTAAACCTACAGTTATTTTATTTATCGACTAAACCTGAGCTAGGTTTATAAAACTTGTGTTTCAGGTCATCACTTTTCAAGACTAATCATTAAGGGTGCATGTATACAAAATTATAGAATAACAACTTATGAATTAAACCTTACAATTATACTAGAACTTTCAATAGTTTCTCTGTGTCTGTGTAATTGAGTTTTAATAGATACTCTGATATCAATGTACTACATGTAATATAATTTACGCTATACATATCTAACAATTTATTTAGCTTATTGAATAAAAACGTCCTAAAACTACGGTGCTATGACTTGGATGGTCACCCATCGAAGTTTCGACCTCAGCAAGCGTTGCTTAACTATGGAAATTGGCCCGTTTAATTGTAATTACTTAGCTACAAGCTCTACTCGTAGCTTATACCTACATACTATGTATATCTAAATGTGAATGATGAAGGTAGACACGGTATTTTGGGTAGGAGCACGAGTCTTAAACGACGACTATCTAAACGGTAATTCTCATATCATTAAGGAGCTTTCGCATTACATAATGGCTTTCTGATTGCGGGTTATTAACTACTAGGAATTTAGAAGAAACCTCACACAAGAATAGACAAGGTATATCAGGCTATCCAGTACCTATGCGATACCTGATATCCTGACATAGCTTGTCTATCCTTGTGTTCGACAGCTCGTAACGAGGAGATGTCCAGCCTCTAACATCGTTGATACTGGATATTGTTGCATTCCAACCTGAGTTTACGATTGTCAAAAGGGTATGGGATTGACATAAACACGTTCTGGAATGGCGCATGGTCAGTAAACAGTCAATCCAACCCCTTGGTCACTAGAAAATGTATTAATTAAACATAGAAAAAAATTCAGCAAAACAAAATAATGAATATTTATTTTATTGTATTATCGTGCTCCTGTGTAGGGTATTAGACCCCTTATCCTTTGAATGTAAAATATTTCAAACATAACTTAAATAACTGTCTGCTGTGACGAGGCGATAGTTCAGCACTCCTGTTAGATCTGGTCACGAGACACTGAATCTACTACTTGATACTTTAGGGTGCTAAATAAAAAACCTGAGTATCCAAGATAGGTATAATTCTGAACTTGAACAACAGAGCAGAACTGAACTAAAAATCACACAATTACCATGGCGGGTCATTAACACCCGGAAAATCTTAACAGCGAGATTTAGAAACATGAAGTAATTGCATAACGCCATCTGTTGATCGAATTTTAAATTAATTACTTATTTTGATATTGGAACTTGAACAACTACATAGTTTACATATTCGTACATAGTTTCAATTAGTACCAAGGCGAAGACGTCGTGTGACGAGGGTGTGTTTTGAATCAAAATCAACACTTCATGCGGTCTTGACATTTAATCCTAGAGATTTAACTTTGCCTTAGCTTAATCAAATTATATCATTTATCAGAAACTGTATAGGGACAGATAATTGATGTGTAGGTTGTTTGTTCATAAATTGACATGATTTAGATAATATTAAGTTTAGATATAAATTAAACCCTTTAAGGATAACGTCTGATTTCTGAATTTTAAGTTAAGAATTTCCTAGACTTCACTTTTGTTTGAAAATCAAGCACTCTTTGCCCGTAAGGTACGGTTTAACACGTTCTTATGAGCATTCAATCTTCAAGGTATTTGAAACAAGCTTTAATTTTTGAACCAATTGTTACTAAACTTAATACGGAAATACAAGATACTTAAAGAATACAATAAATACTTTTTAAAATTCGGTGTAAAAACTTTGTTGAGAAATTTGTGAACTTTAAAGTTAAGAGAGAAAGAGAAAGTAGAAGTCACTTTCTCTTTCTCCCTTAACTTTTTTTTATTAAGCTCACACTTTAGAGTAGTAAGCTCTTTTAACTCTAGATTCACAATTTAGATACCGGGTTTACTAATAAAATAAGATAAATGAATGAACTTTTACAAAGTATTAAGTGATATCCAGTCAGCGTCACAATACGGATTTTATTAATAGTTTATGATCTCTAACTAATATCCATAACTATGAACACGTGACATCGTCGTCATTTATGGGAACATAAAACTAATTATGTTTATGGGCCCTTACTGCAAGCCTTAACCTTATTCGATATTAACGATTGCGTACTAATATGCGTTCCCGTAGACTGTCAAATTACGAGGTTACTGCTCCACTAAGTATATCATGAAATAATTCATGAGGACCGTTAACTGAACACGGTTTTTCGTGAACATAAATAGGTTATGTCACGTCAAGGGTTCGATAAATTCAACCGGGAACTAAATTGAGCCCGACGGCGCACGACCTACAAAAAAGTGTGATAACGCTGAACATAAATTAATTAACGTGTACTAGCTGTAAACAAGATTAAACCTGCAGTTGCTTAAAACGAGGACCCGCTGTAAATGGATAAGGGCTCTGTTACTGACTGCCTGTTATGGAATGGGAGGTAAAATTTATCTAACGAGCAACTACATTGGAGTGGAAATGTTGTATTTTTAGGGTTCTGTATGGAAAAACGGAACCCTTATAGGATCACTCGGTTGTCTGTCAGTCGGTCTGTCTTCCTGTATGTCATTCCGTCTGTCACTACTGTTTTTTTTTCCGAAACGGTCTAATATAACCGATTCAGTTGAAATTTGTTACAAATATGTATGTATAACTTTCTGTGACCCAAACACGGACTCGTAACGAAAATAAATAAATTTAAAAAATCGGGTCCCTTTTTGGGGCGAAAATGAAAAAAAAACAAATTAAATGAAAAGTTTTTCTCACTCAACCGTTTCACATATCAAATCAAAGGGCGTATTGTAAGGGTCGCAAAAATATTTTTTTTATAATTTTAAAGTACCTACTCCATTCCGCAGTTATTACATAATACAGCCCTTATCTCCGAAACTAATGAGCCTAAAATTTTGAAAAATTTACAGATAAGGTCTCTAAAGATTACAGGAAATAAAAGAAGTCTATGATTTTAAAGTAACGTTTTAAAGAATATTATTCCTTCGGAACACTTTGCACGCGAGTGCGAGACAACTCACAGTAGGTCAATTTTTTTTCTTATGACGCTAAAAGATGTATATTCTGAATAGTAAATGAAGTAAAAACATGTATCAATCTACGTTCTCATTTGTGCGCTAACTATGCGGTATCATCTAAATTGCTAATTTAAAGCGACGCACACACATTTTCACAAAAGCTCTCTCCGAAGCATTATATTATATACGCCAATATGTTTGGGACTAGGGTGAAGATGTGACAGACTATTCTAAACAGATGTAGGTACCCAAATTTCACTATTATCCTTAACCTATTCAGTTAAATCGGTTGACGTTCTGGGTCCGCTCTTATCCCGGTCCACTTGTACTTATAACAAGATATTCGTATGATAACTAGTGTAACCCATTTGACCGCAGCAAAGCTCCACAAACTCGTAGCGTCGTAGCCAGTTGCTACGAGATCTTGCGTAGCACTGTTACGCAAATGTTATATTGATTAGGCCTAATTTGTAATTACAATGTGCTCCTTGAAGTCATTACCATACAAATAAATGTCCTCCTTTTGTTGCAGATACGCAAATGAGCCGAGTACCAGAGATCGCCGTACGGAGAAATATAAAATATTATTATGATTTACCGTCCATAATCATTCTGTGTCATAAACAGTAAATTTTGACTGTAAAATAGACTGTTGTAAACAAAAAGTGCGGTAAATGTTGGGGTGGGTGACAGTGTGTGGTGGGACGGTAGTTTGAGGGTGGATGGTGTTCGGGGGAGTGGTATGGCGTGGCGGTGCGGGGGGCGGGCGGGTCGCGGGCGGCGGTGAGGGGTGCGATGCGCGGGCGCCGGGGCGCGGCGGCGGCGTGCGCGGCGTGGTATGCGTGGTGCGCGTGCGCCGTGCTGGCGGCGTCGGGCGGTCTGCGCGTGCTGCAAGCGGACGCGCGCTCCGCCTTCTACGTGGGCATCGCCGCGCCGCGCTCGGCCGCCGACGCGGTGCGCGCGTTCAACCGCTCGCTCGCCGACCTGTCGCGCTCGTACCTGGCCGGCGACTACCCGCTCCATCTGCGCAACATCACGCTGCTGCCACTGTACATCGAGCTGCCAGAAGATGAAAAGTAAGCGACAAGTCGTCATTTGTTTCTTTCTTTTATTGCCTGTAGGTACCAACATATCTCTCTATCTATACCTGATAAGTTCACTGACCCCGTAACAAAGAAGATAGTTGAGCAATAGCCGAGCAGACGTGTAGGTAATAAAATGTAGGGCAACCAAAGTGTTGTTTAACGAAACCTTCTTAATTGGTTGTCGTGTTTATTTATCTTATGCAACATCGCTTTCACGCTGTACTTTCACTCTGAATGTAATAAATTGGATTCAGTGTAAATCCTCGCAGCTCTCCAAACAGCTAACACTTTTGAGGTCCTATGTTCGCTATTCTACAGAGTTGGCGGGTCGCACCAATCCCCCAGAACATGTCCGATAAATGGAAATAGGCTTGCTCGCCACCCATCACATTGTAACGATTGACTAGGTTGTGGGAGTTTGAAACTTCGATCATACCACTAGGGGATTAAGGCATGCATGAATCTATCGCTACTGATTGAGCCTGCAATATTTCTAAAAGCTTTTTTAATACGGCTTAGTTGAAGTGCCAAGGTTTGACAGAGGTACAAATTACATTATCCTTGTCAAATCGAATGAGGTGAGCGTCACTGAGAACCTTAGGGCGAGGGTTCGATCCCCAATTAATAATTTAATGGATGGAAAAATGTATAATTCAATCTTCTTTTCAGGAGTAGATATTAATTGCCAGTAATAACTCGGGTAGCACAAGCTGGACAAAAGCGTATTAAATTGTGAGGCACTTGTTCTATCGCATGGGGTCTAATAAATATCGAAGAATTGTTCCTTCATGTTCAAAACTGTTTGTGTTGCCTAACTTTGGTATGGCTCATCCGTTATGCAATATCATCTCGTTTAAGAACCACAGGCGGGCCAGTGTTGCACTCTTGAATCAGTCTAGATAGAGAAAATAATATTCTGTAATGATTTCCTTCTTTGTACTTTTAGGTTAACTTACCAAGCTATTTATAAGCTGACACAGTTTTACATTTATTTTGTATATGTTTCAAGAGATAAGTAAAATATTCACTTGTGGTCTCTGAAACCCTCTCTGTTATACATACGAAACCAACTACAAAGTTACTGAAGTATCTACAAAACACCATTTACAGGCACCGTCCAAACCGAACCCGTTACAATGAAATCAATTGATCAAAAAGATTTCTCAGGACTGTGGCTCAATAGAATGAAGCGATAGCATGAAGCAGTCATTTTATCTCCACAACATAAACGGACATGAGCCGTCAAACAAAACTATTCACAAGTTTCGATTTCAAACAAACCCGCTACACATCTTGTTCGAGCGAGCACTTTATGGATATTGTTCGAGTTGTTTCGATTTGATCGGAACGCGTCGGAGTGCCGCGCTGGACCGCAATAGTTTCGCAGTTGGAATCTGACGGGATGCGGCTTTTGCTCGGTATCAATATTAGCTTGGATGTTACATTTTCCAACTGATAGTGGAAATCAAATGAGGGACGACTTTAATTGAGTTTACTGAAATCAGAGATACTAGTCCTGTAATAATCTCGGAAAACAATGTACCTTCAACATAAAATAATACCTACGAATGAAAACGAAATCTGCACAAAATCACGTTTGTCACCTTGCAATTAATCAAATAGAGTGTTTGAATTTGTTTTAATTTTCCTCACTCCTATTTTCCATCTTTCTTTTGTGTAAGCTTTACAACTTTTCTAAAACTTTTTCCCTTAAAGCACAAGATTCAGGAAAAATATTTTTAATATTTACAAATTGAAAATATCCTCTCTACTTTCATAAGAAAGTTTAGTATGCTCTCCTCAATTGATTAGCGATTACACCCGATATTTACAACTAAATTACGATATTTTTTATTTATTTATTACCTATTGTTTATTTTTGTACGGTACTACTGCAATCTTCCACGTTTTGCTGGCAAAAATACGACAGCTTTTGCCATGTTATTTAACACATTTTCGCTTAATTTTATATGTTCCGTATTAACAGAGTCACAAATATTCTATTTTTAGTATTTCAAATTCCCTATAGATACTACATAGAACAAATACAGGATATTATGCCGAATCTATTGAGTTCGATGATCGATAATGCTTGCGATTAATAAGTATTATAGTTTCGTTCGAAGAACTGACCGTGACGTACATTGATGTATGAGAGAACATTTTTTCAACAACAAAGGCAATGCCTTCGATGTTATTTCCTATATTTTTGTCATTTATAAAAACAAGACGTGTACAGGTCACACAGACTATTTACGGGTGTCAGTATAAAAACATTATAAATAACATATACCATAATTGTAAAGCTAAGAGTTTGTTTGGTTGAACGCACTTCGCTCAGGAACTACTGATTCGATTCGAACAAATATTTGTGTGCTGGATAGCCCATTTATCGAGGAAGGCTATAGGCTAAATAGCATAACGCGACAACCAAAAAGTGCGCAGTATCATTGAAAAATGTTGAAAAAACTGGTTTTTCTTTTCTTTCTCGTATGTGGCACAGACGATGTTGTTCGGGTCAAATAGTAATCAATATAAGACACCTACATTTTTATACCATTCAGTGAAGTTATGTATATCTTTTGGCAAAAAATACCTTATCTAACCTAGGACCAATTCAGCACTAGACATGTACAATTTGACAGTTAACGCAGGTAAACGCTTTAGTTGTCATTAGAGCACCTCATCCAATTAGAATTCTAGTGCAATGCAATGAGAAGCTCATGATTATTCGGTACGATAATCAAGCTACGCTTCATGAGATTACATTGCTTTATATTTCTATGTACCTATTCGTAGGTGCTTAATACCTACAGGATATAATGATTTTGTAATTACATTTTGTGTGGCTAGTATATTAAAAACCCAAAAAAAAAGTTCCCAATGAATACCTAACTAAGCAGTAGTCCTCTTCTTTCTTCTTTGAGTGCCATCTTCTATCGAAGGTTGGCGACCATCATGGCAATTTGGACCCTCGACACAGCAGCTCTAAATAGGAAACGTGTGCTTTTGTTGTTCCATTGGCGCAGTACAATACTAATTATTTATTCTGATTTCTAAAACTGAGCCACAGCATTTCAACTGAAGTATTCTTTATCTTCTTCTTTTCGAGTCGATGGTTAACTCCTTAGATATTTCGTTCCAGTAGGCGGCTACGTTCTTTGCAGCATCCGTGGCACTTGGGGCACTACAATGTGTGGCTCACAATCTGAACATGAGCACCGCACTCACATTGAGTAGGTATCCGACGGGTCTAACCCAATTCCACCAAGTTATGCTTGCAGCAGCCTGCCTGGGTGCGCAACTGATTCAGTGCCTACTATATAGGCCACTACAGATCACATCTTCCACGTGGTGAAGTAGCGGGGTGGTGGTGGATGGTATTATCCCCACTTTGACACTTCGGAATTCGACACGTCTCGGATCGGTGCCACACTGGACTCACAAATTCGCCAGCAGAGAAGCATAAGGAGATGCCAGTGGTGCGAAGAATATCAGTTTGTAGAAATAAGTCGGCGCAATCGGTTGTTCCGGGACCCGACCTTCTGCGTGGTGTGGTGTATTTAGTTCTTCTCTACAACAGTATTTCATTTCGATTAGTCTTCTGATGTGGGCCTACGATGTCTTGTGGGGTTGATTTCTATCAACCCCACAAGACATCGTAGGCCCACATGCAGAAATCGGAGTTATATTTTTAACTGACAGTTAATTACTAACACGAGGCTATTTCATAATAGCATTGGGTTAGCAACTAACTTGGAGTCAAAAGATAACTTTTGTTCCTACAAGCGGGCCCTAGATTCCCACAGCTTCAATTTTATGAATTCGTCGTAGACCCTATGGAATTGTTACGCAGTCGTAGCATAGACTACGTATTTCGTAGCATGCTACGTAGCGCACCAACTAGGGCCGTCGCCATTCATCAAAAAAAAAAAAAATACCTATTTCAATATTCTGAAAACCATATCCTGGGTAATCTGAATCAAGGTTATATGTTTATAAGTTTTCTTGGCAAGTTGGTTACTGAGCGAAAACTATAGGGACATACCGCAGCGTATATATATTACCATAAAGTAATATTTTATGATACGCTGCTCCGATATTAAACCTACGGTTCTACCCACGCTTTATCGTAATGACTTTATTGAGGATAACATTTAGATATATGTACATATAAATATATGTACATATATAAATGCATATATGATGGAAACGTGCCCTCATCAAAGAGTCTATGGTGAGCGCTTAGACGTTCATGATTTAAAATCTTTTTCGGATAAATAGAAAAGAGTTGGCAAAAAATATAGCGATTTCTTTTTTTATTATTTAGGGTTATCTTAGAGATGTTTGATAACGACGCAATCGACGACGAAATGTAAAGCTTTTTTTTTTTTTTTCTGGATGCGAAATCATCAAATGACTTCTCCCGCTCTGGGCGGAGTGGAAGGGAGTGTCAGACTCTTACTGACTAAAACCCACCCGTGATCCTTCTTGTGCCCTTTGCGTTCCAGGGCTGCGGTGACTCTTTCGAACAAATTCCGCAACCCTAGCAGGCACTGACCCTATGGGGCCCCGTCTTCTTTGCTGACGGCTCTTTGAGGCGCGCGTGGAACACAACGCGCCGTCGACTCGGGTCTGGTTGCTATCGGACGGCGAGCCACCCATAGCTCGCCATCCGCAGGCCCGCGCCTACGGTGGCCGGGAATCGCCCTGCGTTTCCCGACGCCCGGGGCGTCTTCTTCTGTTGCGGCGGCTGGAGCGAGGGGCTTCCCTCTCTCGCACGCGCTCCGCCTCCTCCTTCGCTAGCATTACTGCTTCGCAGAAGGAGGCGACCGCTTCCCATGCCTCCTCGCTCCGGACCAGGGCCCGAACCAGGGCCGGACGCGAGAGGTCGCCGCCGCCGATCGCCTCGACGAGGACACGGCGGTGCTCCACCCAAGCAGGGCAGATCTCCACCGTATGCTCCACCGTGTCCTCCGGACGATCCACACAGTGATGACACCCGGACGTGTCCTCCTGCTGAATCCGACACAGGTACCTCCCGAAGCAGCCGTGTCCGGTGAGCACCTGTGTCAGGCGGAAGGTGAGAACGCCGTGACGTCTCTCCAGCCACGCCTCAAAGAGTGGACTTATCGCCACAATAGTGGCGTGCCCAACGAAATGTAAAGCTGGCTTAAACACATTATCTAGGCCATGCCTGGTCAACAGATGAAAGCATCTAATAAATGCAAATTTCCACGCATATTAATTACCAGTGAACTGAAATTTTCCATCCCTCGGCGAGTTTCTTGAAATACATACGGAAAAGAATATTTAATTAGATTGTTGTTTGCGTTCCTCTTTGTAATGAAAGTAGTTCTTGGAGTAAGATTAATTTATTTGTTTTTAAGGTTTGATTTACGATTCATGTGTGTTTGATAAAGTTTAGGACGCCTATCATTCACTGTGATTGTTTAATTTCAAACCACAAAACAACAACAAACTGCAGAATATGTAGCAATTTTACAACAATTAAAAATTATAATTAACAAGGTTGGACCAATGCCATACATTTATTTTTTTACACTTATTTATAGAACTTGTGTAAGCTTGCGTCTACTCCGATGGCAGTGCCCAAGGGCTTGAATTCAGAATAATAATTTGTTTATTTCTCTCTCACCACAATATTTTAACAATACATCAAATATAATGTTATTTCAAAACTTTATCATTGTGGGAGACTGGTACCTGAGCTAAGCTGTAAGCCTGTGTTTCAGGACACCAGGACTACGCCTTTTACATAAAATCAGTACCAAGTAAATAACATTTGCTATTGTACTTAACTGGTGAACACGAACAGAAATTATTGTTCAAAAGTTGCAGTTAGTATGAATGTTGTTATTGTTTAAATAACAACATTCCATTCAAGAATAACCCCAGAGGACCATGCAATTAGTGCAATAATCGTAAACGTTTTGAAAAATATATAAGGTTTAACCTCTGTAAAATACAAAACTTGGTTGATCAGAAAAGAAAAAGAACATTCATTTGACGACAGTCCATCAGATACACGTGACATACAAATAAAAATGCTGAACCATAAAAAATAATATGGTATTTGTAATATATGTTAAGAACTGTCTCATACTGATGTATACACAGTATATACATAATATGTATAAATATAGTACCAGACAGATACTGTCTGAAGCGTTCTTTGGGTGTCGAAACAAACGGTTGGTGAGTTGGTAGTGATGGTTGCTAACCAAGATTCTATTAGGTAATGGGCATAGCTGGCTGGCAACTAAACACAAGGTAAGATATATAAAAGTATATTTATTTACAGTGGATAGAAACAAAACCTATCACCAATAGGTACAGGTTAGGTTGGTTAGGTGGTCAGGCGTTACATACGCCGTTATTATTTCACGTAATAGTTGGCATCGAATTGTTTGAAACTAAAATGAAATGTGGTTCAGCTGTTGGCTTAGTTCAGTGTTATGTTTCAAAGCTATTGCGGCCATAAAATTATAGTGTTGAATAATAGCCTCGTGTTTTGTTTTCATGTTTTGAACTGTTCACCCAGTCATTTATTAGGGTCATCTGGGTAGGTGTCAAAATACTTTGTTTTTATTAAACGTATGAAGACTATCTATCTATTCTGTCGACATCTCATCGTGAATTTGAGCAAAGCAAAGTGGCAGTGCACTCATTCCATCTTGCTTGTAGTCTTAATGCTCACTTCAACAAGTTTTCACATCTAAGGTTACCAGTAGTGCAGCAGTGCTGCACTGCTGGTAACAGTGGTATAAACCCAATGATAAACATTGTCAGGTCTTTTGGAAGTAAATTGTTAATTCAGAATGACTTAGAGTTTTAGAGTGAATGAACTTAGTATATGAATGTATATGTCAACAGTAAATTGCGGACTCCGTAATATATCTTTTAATGAAGATAATTTCTCGATATCTTATGCAAAAATCATTTTGTATAGAATAAATCCAATCCAAATTCAATAGTCTCGAATATATCCGCGGCTTATTAAGAAAATTACAATATTACGCGATATTTTACAACTTTATGGTGTTTGCATTTTTCCGGTGCCATATATTCAAAATGATGAAAGTGCCTTTGAAAATTAACGCGGCCCTGGAATGCAAAGGGCACTAGAAGGATGTTAGTCAGTAAGAGTCTGACACTTGCGCTCCGCCCAGAGCGGGAGAAGTCATAAGGTTTGTGGATTTATTACAAAAGTTTTTGTAATTGGCAGCAAATAATTCCCTGAAATATAAATGAGTATCTGCGAAATTATTTAGTGCTTATGAACCATTTTCATACTAGGGTAGTTGCTTAAAAATTCTAAGTCCGTCGGATAGATTTACAAAAATATTGGACACGTACTTTTTCTTTTTTCATATAAACAAAAAACGAAGATACAGTGCGTTGAAAACTCTTTCTATAGATTTCATAAAACAAAAAATACGTGTGCAATATTTTTCCATAATCTAACTGACGGACTAAATATAATAATTTTATTTTTACTTAGGAAACATCCCTATTGCGGTTTGATTAGAGCGGAGAGAGGCGCTTCATTAGATTAAGCGTTGAATTTGTCCCTTGCGGCGTAGTGGTTGAGCGATTGGCTGCTGCGCTACGTGTCGTGGGTTCGATTCCCGCACGGAATAAATATTTGTATGGCCTACAGATAGTTGTTCCGGGTCCGGCTGTTTGTGTATGTGACATTGTATATTTGTAAACGCACCCACGACACATGAGGAATTCCTAGAGTGGGGCAACGTTTTTTTTTTAAAATATCAATATTTAAGTGCCCTACAGTCATAACCCGGACCATTTGCAAGATGATAAAAAAATATCATGTGATGAATCCTGAGAATGAGGAAAATGTTTAATATTTATTCACTCTCAGATTGATTTAATATGTCTGATTGACGTTATTATATTAAATTAGTAAAACTGTTTGAACTCGCACTATACCTAATTAGCATTAAAGCTTTATTCATAAAAGTCAGATTTCACGAAGTAAATTAATGAACATTTAATAACTAGATTTATATGGAAAACGCAGAGAGAAATTATTGAAAAGATTATTGTAAATTAAAGAAATTAAATAAGCCAATTTATTACTTGTGTGGAAAGTAAAAAGAAATATTCAAAAGAGAATTATGGCTACTGAATTTATGGCGGAATTGGTTCGAAAGAGTCACTACGGCCCTGAAACGCAAATGGCACAAGAAGGATCACGGGTGGGTTTTAGTCAGTAAGAGTCTGACACTCCCTTCCGCTCCGCCTAGAGCGGAGAAGTCATTTGATGATTTCCCATCCAGAAAAAAAAAAGATGAAGGCATTGTCATATTAATTATCATATTCTGCAATTACTTTTTACGATTCTGTTTTAGCTTTAGTATAAGTATAGCATAGCATAATTAGCCTTATAATGTTCCCACTGCTGGGGCACAGGCCTCCTCTCTAGGAGAGGGAATGGGCTGTAATCCACCACGCGGGCCCAGTGCGGGTTGGTGTATGTAACATGTCTTCGAATTTTTGGTTCTAGGATATGCCGGTTTACTCACGATGTTTTCCTTCGCCATTTTGAGAGCAGTGGTGATAAAATAATTATACAAAGTAATGCACCTGGCTGGGTTTGAACCCGCGACTTGTAATTCGTAAGTCGGGGCCATTACCACTCGGCTACCACTGCTCCTTTTTCTTTAGTAATATTACAGTTATTAAGGAAATAACTGAAACTGGGACGCTCATTAAAAATACAAAGTACACCGTATATCAACGCATCACGAGATACTCTTGAAAGAAAATAAAAGTCGGAGCTATTGGAATACTTTTTATTAAAACACAAAATATTATTTTAGAACAGTATAAACGTAAAGGTTACACTGCCACATAATAAGAACATTTTTATAAAATATTTGTATAGGAAAATATGAACGGAAAAAGAAAAGAAAAACAATAGGTACCTATTTTAAATTAAGAAGAGATCGGGTTTATTTTTTGCGGCAAAACCACGATTTGTTATTACCGTAAGTCCTGAAATATGGCCTCTAGGGCATAAAAGAGAAAAAATGTGTGTTCTCGCAAAGTGAATTGGGGTCAAGTTTACTTGTTACTGTTTATTCAGTTCGGATAGCGAATATTTTCAGGTCTTCTGCGTCCGAATCAAACACTATATTGCATTGTTTTCCAAACTTCTTGTATGGGATGTGGTATAAACACTCCATCCCCGCTTTTTCAGCTGCTCTTTGTGCCTTAGCACTTGTAAAAATTCCGCCTGTTGCTCGAAAACCCAAGTTCTTTGAAACATTTATTCTGAAAATTACAATAAAAAGGCTTATCTAAATTAATCCAACATTCTGCACCATTGTTACTATATGGTGTACATAATAAAGAGTATTCTATTCTATTGTTTCTGGACCATTATAAAAAACTAGCTTCTGCCCGCGACTTCGTCCGCGTGGAATAGTTACTAACCCTCCGATTTTGAAACATTCTTCATAGGTACTCCGCTTCTTTTTAGCATGATGATATATAAGCTATAGCTTTTCTCGAGAAATGGGCTATCTAACACTGAAAGAATTTTTCAAAGCAGACTAGTCGTTCCTAAGATTAGCGCGACACAAATTTCATAGATAAGATTCTAACAAAGAGACAAACAAACTCTTCAGCTGTATATATTACAAAACATAAAGCTGAAGAGTAAAAAAATTAAAAATTATTTGACAGTAAAATTTAGGCAGGTCAACAATTGCCTAAATATAACTGTCAAATAATTTTAAATGACTTAAAAAGATATGACTGTCTCATATTCACGCAATAAAGATAAAATTATTTTACAGAATCATGGATTAATTTAGATAACTAGTTTAATAGTTGTCCGAAACGACAGCATATAGTATTTAGTTATATTCGGTTGCCCTCAAACGGATTGCATTTCGTAGATATTGACATCGGAATGCAGTTGCGGTTTCGCCCCTCCCACAGCCGGCACGAGTGTACAGTTCGCAAATTGTTCAGAATGTATTTTTGTTAACTTGCAACTCTATCTCGGCAATCTTATCCCAATAGCTCGATGAGATTTGATCAAAGTAACCCATGTTCAATTTTGCTGAGAACTTTTTCTACTACCCTACATTTTTCTAATTTAGCTTAGATGCTCCACTAGGCGTGATGTGAAGGCGTAGATTACCTCGTAGACCTTAATAGAGTTACTAAGGTCCTTTAGAAATATCGCCCTCGCCGCGGCTACCTGACGTTAGTCGGGCAGTAATTACGGGTACAGTATATAGGCTGGCCAATGGACAGTTTTGTGAGGATTAGGGTATATCTTTTACCTGGCCTTGAGCAATTCCACTGCGATGCCCAGCCCCCGGTACTCGGGTGCGACAGACAGGCCTGCTCCCATTAGGTACGTGTTCACGTTGTATTTATCATAAATCGCTGTCACTTTCATGGCCTCCGCGAACATTCGCAGGGATAATAAACCCGCTTTAGACTTGGGCTGTAAAGTAATAGCACTGTACATTACGTATAATGTTGTTTGCAAGATGATAATAGCTGCGGATTTAAAAATAGAAAGCTGCGATAAAATAAAAAAACAATTCCTATATATAGCTCTACCTGGTTTTATAAAAAGTACATCCATTCGTTTTCATTGTAGATACCATCTGAATAATGTGATGAGCTGATGGGTGAAAACTAGGTCGCCTTTGAATAAGTACCAGCTAGAGAATGAATGGAAATGGATCAAGGGACACTGCACAACGCTAAAGACAGATAAATAAGCGCAGCATAAAAAGTTTTAGTAAAAGAACGTGCATATTGAAAGCGCGCGTACGGTGTTTAAAAATAGAATTAAAGGTGGTTTCAAACCGTGAAATAATAAGGAGGGCTGAAAAGAGGTTAGACAACCGTTATTACCGGCCTGTGTTCAACGAAGCGTCCCTTTTCCTGCGGCAAGCACATGTTCACCGCGACGAGCGTGCGTCCTGAGCCGTCTCCTTCGGCGAGGAAGCACGCCACGCTCATTTTCTGCCTAATGATCGATGTCAGTAACACGCGGTATTCTTGTACAGCGTCTAAATCCTGCGCTGTGCCTGTCAGTAAGATTGGTACAAGATTAATTATCCACAACCTATTAAGATCTTCGCTTTAAAATTTACAAGCACATCCCGCTTACTTTACATGAACTTTTGCGCGTTCACAAAAATAAATATAATTACAAGTTTCATTTCTATTTCACTGATATTCGTAATCGTGTTTATTAATCTAATTTTGTAAATGAAGATTTACTTTGTCGTCTTAATTTAGATTAAGTTACTTTTTCTTTGATGGTGAAGTTGAACTTGATTATAAACAAAATTGATCTGTTGTGAATTTAATGGGTAAGTTGTAAGGATTCGTGGTTCTATGCTGAAATGGTTTCAGTTTGTAGAATCCGGCGAAGTTTGGCCAGTCGGTAATCAAATTAATTCGGCTATTCTCTGGTATCAAACAAAGTTTAAAATTCAGAAGTCAACCGATGAGAGCATTGGCGAGAAGGGTGCCTAATGACACCACATTTAAGGTTTTTCTCGGCCTCGAGATAATTGGGCGTCGGCGCGGGTCATACTACTGCTAATGACTTGGTATTTTCTTGCGTAAGAAAGTGTGCGCTAACACGAGACGGGGATTTTCGTAATTGCAAAAAATATGTACCTATTTATGCTGTCAATGAATTGGATAGATTAGGAATGGTTTCCTTGATTTCTTTTGAACTCAAATCGTGTGAACTCACCGGCAGACTTCCACCACACATCTTCTCGGATGTAGTTTCCAAGCATAAACTCAACTGCAGTACTCCACATACTTTCTGGGATGTCTTCTATTTCGAACTTCAGCATTCTACCGTCTTGAACTATGCGTTCAAAATTACTCCACACGTTAGGGTACCCACGGGTAGACATCGCTTTGTATCGCAAGCAAAGACTGAAGCCAGAGACGCTTTTAAAGCTATAAATTTAAAACGACTTCTGAGACATTGAACGACTGGATTGAGACTGAAGTATACTTACGATGCGTCCCTTTTGGTTACTTTATTACGATGTGATACAAGGTCTGATGCGCTATTGGATAACAATATAAACAGGGTGATTAAAATGTTTCAGTGTTATCGCTTCGTGCACAAAATGAACTATGCATTACAAAATACAAAATTATTCCATCATTTTGTGATCAGATTCTCTCTAAGTAATGCTAATCCTGTCATAGATTGACCTTTTACATAAATTATTCGAAATGATCCAATCTGTGAGCTCAACATTAAAGACTGTTTGAAACAGGCTGTATGTAGTTACTAATGCAAATAGGTCAATGCGGCGTTGTGATCCGTGTAAATGATATTCCGAGAACTAATTGTGGTCATAATTGAGTTGTAGGCACACTTTGCTATTCATACTTGCATCAAAAATTCACAGTACATATTGTACGCGGGTAACAACTTCAAGTACAAAGCTAGGGCGAGTGCTGGCTTACACAATGTTCTGGATATTATTATGAAGTTGTTACTCGTATGTTACAGTCCCACTAAAACCCTTCTTTGTTTGTTAAACTCCATGGTTTAAGTTTGAATAGTTAAGTGACGGACCCTGCTGAAATTAATGAATGTACAAGAACAGCGATTTAAACAACGTCACATGTTTTGAAGGATTCTTCTTATAACTGATGTGCTTCAATTTAATCTTTTACACAGTAAGCGTGTGCTTCATAATAATGATCCAAAATGTAATTTTAACGTACGATTTATCTTCAGCCTGTCTAGACATATTAAATTTTATGAAAAGTACCTATCTTTTCACAAAAGGTTTTATATAAATGTGATATTATTCCATTCTCTTTCATTGCAATAAAAAACTATTAAACACATTTAGAAGATGAAAGTTACGGTTTTTGTAGGTGAAACTTGTGCTATCATAATTTAAATCCTGTGTAGAAACACGAAATACATAAATAAAATTGTGAGGAAACCTTATCTGCCCTTAGAGCTATATTAAACTTAAGTTATGTCACCTGCCACCTTAGAAATTAATTACTAGCTTAGCGTAAGCGTAGAGTTTCAAGTATCCAGCACGATGATTGACATAGGATTATGCAGTCGTACTTAAAGGGCCTGGGATTAAGCTTGATGACATTGTTCATAAAATACTCTATTATATATGAACTCAAAGTATTTTTAAAGTCTAATAAATGACTCGCGTTTGTAAATGATATCCAGTCAACTTGAAATAACTTAAAGGACATTTTAATAAATCATCCGCTCTGACAAGTTAGGTTTTATTCGATTTATCTAACCCGTAACAGAAACAGCCTAAAAAAAATTTTTTCGCAAGCGGGTTCAAAAAAATGCTTCATGAAAGGTGACCCTAAGACGCAGCTCTATTATTAACTGTTGGCAATTTTGTGATTCATTTTCTCTGAAAAAACAACAGTGTTTTTTCTAAAATAACCTCTGAGAGTAATCTTTTTGGTTTATCTGTGGTTGTTTGGGATTTCGTATAACATGGGCCATTTAGATTAATATAAAGATAAAATACAAAATATGACACATTGTCTAAACAAATGTCCCATTCTACGTGGGTAAATATTGTTTTACTGAAAACATGATTTTTTAACCTTCAATGCACGAACTCGAATATTTTTATTTGTATTAAATGTTCCGAATACTGTGAACTGGTGTGCCAAGGTATTCATACAAATTGGCATCGATAAATTGAATATGGTTACTACAAACAAAATTTCACGAATATTAACCATTCAATTATTGGTATTCAAATCAAAGATATGAATGAACACTTCACCAATCACCTTTAGTTAAATTCAACTGAAATCAGGAAAGAAAAGATTTCAACTCGATTTGAGCAAAGGTATTTCCAGTAAGAATTTATTTTTGGAAGTTAAACTTATGAAAATCTAAGGCCTGTTTCGACGTCTTTGAAATAATTGATTTCAATACGATAAATGTAATTTTTTTCATGGAATAGTTCGAACAATAAATAAGGCTGTTCGATTCATTTTTCTTACAATAACTCGAACTGCTTTTTTATTATTCAGGTAAAAGTAATAAAAAAGTGTTTAAAATGGTTTAAAAAATTTAATTAAAAAAATTCTTTAAAAGCATCGCCGTCGAAGACCAATTCGCAGGCAGACAGATACAACACTTATATTTTTATTCGGGATTTTGAATGGTGGATAGATTGAAGTATGTAAATTAAACGTTGGTACCACCGGTACTAATCGGTAAAAAGATAGTTACGTACTGGGCCGCGGCAGTTGTTTTTTTTTCTTTATGTTGCTACTTTAGAGAACGGGCAAATCCAGATTAGTACCTACTACTATTAAAAATATAGAAGTGAGGATGGGGGGATGGATTTTTGTTACTCACTCACGCCACAGAATGACAGAACACACAGAACGAATCTGCATGAAATTTGATACAAGGATAGACAATAGTCTGGAATAGCACATAGGCTACTTCCTATCTCGGGGGTATGTTCCCTGGGGATAATTTCTGACATGATGAGTGAAGCCGCTGGGAGAAATTAGTAGGTTATAAACCATTGTCATTGTGAGTCTCTGTAGTTCTTACTAACCAATACCACAACTTCTAGGTTCGGTGTTCGAGTGCTGGAGCGTACATGCTCGGCACTCGACGGGCGGCGGGTGGCGGCGCTGCTGGTGTGCGGCGGGGGCAGCGCGGCCGCAGCCGTGGTGACCGCCGCCGCGCGCGCAGGCGTCCCCGTGCTGCGCGCCTCGCCCACTCACGTGCACCTTTCCTATGCCATCGCCAACGTAAGTAAAATAAAAAGAAAGAACGTTAAATGATAAATTAGTGTATTTTGCATATCTCTATATAGCATAAAACAAAGTGGCCTCCCGCCGTCAGATTGTCGTCGTAAAACTTTTAAATGACGCGACGAAATTGAATGGGCTTTTTCACTATAGTTTAGAGAATTTCTTTCGAAAAGTTTATACATAAATCAATATTGTAAAACACTTCCGTTACTGAGTGACTGACACAGAATGCAAAGCCAAACTACTGGTCGCAGAAAGCTGGTACCAGAAATTTGGCATATAGGTTCCCTGGCGAGTGTAATAGCACTAAGAGAGGATTTCCCGAAATTCCTACGAACGGGAATAACGGGATATATGCGCGTACGAAATCGCAGCTGCTTCGTGTAAGAAATCAGTGTTTTAGAAACAAAATTATAAATATTGTAGAAAAGCGATTTTCGGGCGCACATCAGTAAATATTACCCGTGTGAAGCCAAAGTAGGTAGTAAGCAAACTACCGACCAAAAAAGAAAAGGATTATTTATAACCATTATAAATAATTCTTTTACACGTGTCAACTTTAGCTATACTCGCGAGCAAAAACATGGAATCACGCGTTACACAAATCGGGTTTTGGTATTCCGTAACCAAAGTTTACTCGCCTTATGTCACGGAACGTAAAAACAAAAATATGATTTTTTAAAACAAAACATCCTGTAGTCCTGAAACTTTATGAGGTAGTCTTTGGAGGAAAGCACCTAACAGGCGGACCCGTCCAGACGATGCAAGTAGTTTGTAGTAGTTTGCCAGTCTTTAGAAAGAAGACTAACACTTGTCAATACAACATTGTCAACTTCTTAGATCTAAAACTAGTGTATAAATATAGTGTGCAGCTGGAAAGGCTGTAGATCACTTAATCGGTAAAGATACTGCATATATCTCATCCGTTCTACATATTTACAATAATCCTAGTGATAACTTTTGTTTTTCTGGATGGGCAATCATCTCTGGGAGGAGCGGAAAGCGGAAGGGAGTGTCAGACTGACTTAAAACCCACCCGTTATCCTTCTTGTGCTCTTTGCGTTCCAGGGCCGTGGTGACTCTTTCGAACAAATTCCGCAACTATAGCAGGCACTGACCCTATGGGGCCCTGTCTTCGATCCTAGTGATATCTTCATTTTATTTTCCTCAATTGGTGGAGGACTCATAAAGAGAGAATTATCGATCGTGATAGGAATTTACAATTATGAAAGTTCTCTTCTACTCATTAGTACTCTGCATTTCTGCATTGCTTCATATATAGCGTGGGGACAATACATATCAATTTAAAGGACCAATCCGCAGATCAGACTAATTCATTAATTTCTATTGTGAAAAATAAAATGTACTCAGAGAAAAATATTCTAGAAAGAGTTTTCTTCCCGTTGCTATTTCAAACAGTCTTTGATCTTTACGACACGATCCATCACCTTTCTCACGACAGTGTAAAAACCTTACAATTGTATTAATAATAAAGGGATTATAAAGATAAAAGGACTGTTGGCTTCAGTCATTTGTTAACATTTTGCGCCCCCACAACAACAAATTGCCCAGAGGGCTACTTCTGTAATTGCCTCTCTCCACGGGGGAATTAGTTATTAGTATCGTAAATACTACTGCACAAACAATATTCCACCGCTGGTGTTGCCATTTAAAACCGCTGGGACGTATTTGGTGGTTTTATCAGTTTCCCCTAATTGCATTAAGTTGATATGACTAGATTATCGACTTTCAGACTTAAAAGCTTATTTCAGACCGCGTGAAAATACAATGATATCGTTTAGCATATACTTACATATATATTATGGACGGCTCGCCGTCCGATAGCAACCGGGCCCATGTCGACGGCGCGTCGTGTTCCACGTGCGCCTCAAAGAGCTGTCAGCAAAGAAGACGGGTGGGTTTTAGTTAGTAAGAGTCTGACACTCCCTTACGCTCCACCCACAGCGGGAGAAGTCATTTGATGATTTCCCATCCAAAAAAAGGGCAGGTAGGTTAAAGAAACATTGCATTACCAAAGCAAACTATCAAATAAATCACGCAATGTGGCTTTATTTTCTGGACGGGAAATCATCAAATTACTTCTCATTTGACGATTTCCCATCGAAAAAAAAAGGACATCTCTCGCCGCTTCCACTCTCCCCGGTGATAAGGGTAGGTGACGGTCCTGCAGCCCTATTATGACGTCTTAAATCCATCATGATTTCTGTGTCAGAGAGAGACGGAGTTACACAAGACGAATAGCACTATCTCTTTCGCTCACACGAATCATGATAGCATTGGCACTTCATAATACGGCCACTGAACATCAAAAAAGCCTCGACCTTAGTTTCACACAGTTAAAATAAAATTTTTGGTTGTCTGTTCTGACCAAAGTATTCTGCTATCTTTTAAACTGCGACGGCAGTGACGTGTGACAGTTGATAGCAAACGTGTCTCCATGCATGGCGCCTGCTTATTTCTTCTCTGAGAAATGGAATCTACAACATCAGCCTTCAAGACTTAACTTAAGCGTCTTTGTTGGAGGAAAATGTTTCGTAAGTAAATAATGGCGCTGCGTTGGAGAACCCTTTTCATTATAAACTAGGTTATAGTATACCTTTTTGAAAAGCAAATGTGTCCATAAAGGTAATCCTTCTGGAACATTAAATTATAATAATTCAGCGTCAAGCAAACGCAAGCGGACTACCGATGATAGTCGATCCCTATTATCAAAAGTTTACGATGCCATTACTCGACTGAGTTTATATGGAATCACATGATAAATCTTTTCACTCCGTCTGAAACTGACGTAGGACTAAATTCAAGATAAATAACACGTAATAAAATAGAAATTATACGGTTGTATCGTAAAAAAAAACTCGGGTTGTCGTTGGTGTCTTCTGGTAATAGACTGCCAACGGTACCATTTATGCAGAGCTATTAATCGTCCTTGCTATGATAAAGTCGGGAATAGCCAACCAGCCTGTGAAATAATGCGTCTACGTGACGACCGCACCGAGTGACGGTGCGCACGACACGTTCCGACATTATTTATAGGATATGCTGATGACATTATTAGATCTCTCTCCTTACCTTTTCTTTGAACTCCTAAGGAACGGCTGAGCTTCGTAAATTAACCTTAGTTTTCAACATAAATCTCTCAATCTTAACATTACCGGGACCACCTTTTGCGTGTTAGCGAACCGCGTTACGTGCAAATAAAATCACGTCAAGAAAAACTTTTCAACGTTTTAACTTGTGTTTTTAAACAAGGCAACAAAATTTATTTTGTCTCAACGAAAATAATATC
The DNA here is from genome assembly GCA_905332915.2 of Hecatera dysodea. NCBI lineage: Eukaryota > Metazoa > Arthropoda > Insecta > Lepidoptera > Noctuidae > Hecatera > Hecatera dysodea. The sequence continues at coordinate 13,389,341 of HG995291.1, forward strand.
TTCGATTTGATCGTAAATAAATAGAGAACCGCATATTACTGTTGTTGGCTTCAGAAAATATTGTTCATGCGCAATTATGAGACTCTGAGAGAATGTGACTTTAAATTTAAAGTTGGTGTTTAAAATGCTCTGACAACGTACGCAAATTAGTTCACCACCGTCGTTTAAGCTGTGTGTGGACGTGGGTTTATGCAGAGTTCCCTGAAGTTGACGTTTTGAGCTTGCGGAATCCAGTTATTCTCTCACGAGCGAGGTCAGGAATGCCCATGTCATCTTAAGGCCTAACTTTTAATGTGACTTACATGCGTTAAGTCTTAGTTGACACTAGGCAGTTATACTGGGATGTTATTATGGTGTTGAATAACGTGTTTAGAAGATTAATGAAAGGCATAATTAATTGGATTCTAATTAACTCGCGATGCGGATAATTATCATGAGCAGGTATGAGTTATAGTTTACAATGTAATCAGAGATTGTATATTGTGTAGGCCTATTAATTATAAGGCCTATGGAGTACGTCAATAGCTTAAAATGCCAACAGACATTACATTTAATAACGAATAATCTCCCAAAACTACTGGTAGTACGATATTAAAAAAAAGGAATAGCTGGTTTTCGTTAACGTAATTTTTCTAGAACTATTATCTAAATCTGAGGAGCTCGTGGCTATAGACGCACACCCGGCGCATGGGTCGATCTTCAAGATTAAGCAACGCTTGCCAAGGTTGGTCTGTGGATGGGTGACCATCTTAACATACCGAGCTTCCTCCGTGCCTCGGAAAGCACGTTAAACCGTTGGTCCCGGCTGTCATTTGTAGACCTTGACAGTCGTTACGGATTGTCAGAAGCCAGTAAATCTGACTCCAGTCATGCTAAGAACCTCCACAACCCATTAACTGGGTAACACGGTATTACCCAGTTAATGGGTTGTGGAGGTCTGGTAGGCAGCCGCTCCACGTTAAATACTGGAATTCAGCTGAATCCGGTATGACTGGAAGCCGACCCCAATTTAGTTGGGAAAAGGCTAGGCAGATGATAATTATTTAAATCAGTAGACATTCAGAATAAGAACAGATAATGTGAGAAGTGGTAAAACGTACGAGTGTCTTAATACTCAAATAAAGATACGCCGAGTTTGTCACACGCAAATCAGATTTTTATGGGGTGCATAATATTCCTGCTGTGCGGACATATATTTCCCGCCTTCCTGTAGAAAAACTTTTTCAGAGGTGAGATATTCCTCGCAATTTCCCCGGCATTGGAATCGTGAACATAGGACGGGTGTCGCGGTAAATTATGGCCATTTATTATCCACTTTCGTGCCGATTACGACTCGACGTAGACTAATAACAACCTCAAAAAGCGCGTCACGATTAGGATACTACCACTCAAATACAAATTATACAGATTATGGTCAAATCCTGACGACATGAAGTGTACAATTAAGTAAGGTGAGGGTAATTGGGGTACGGACATATAAATTAACTGCTATTATTGTAAGGCAGAGGACTTGTGTAAACTTATGTAAGATTGTTTTCTTCACAGGAATTGCTTCCACTAGAGATTCGACTGGAAATTACTGCTCGAGAAACTTTACACGCACTCAGGTAAAGTTATTTATAAATTTCAAAATACTACTTAATCTCAAGGAATATTAAAATATTTCAAGATTTTTCTTTTATTTTCAGAGCAACATTGCTGCATACCCACTGGCACTCCTTTACTTTGCTAGCAGAAGAAGATATCTATACCACACTTTCCCTACGGAAAGACTTGTCTTCAATATTAACAGCTCCGCCTTTAGATCCGAAATGGTTATCGCTTCCAAAAAAGTTCTCTCGCCACGTTCTTTTCAGGTAGGTAATTTAATTTATTTGAGTGGGATTCTTAAACATTTTATCGATCAAATTGTTATGGATTTAAAGCTTCAACTATTGGCTATCGAAGAACAATAAAACTTTATTGGCTGTATTACGACAGCGTGAACAACAATAGTACTCCAATTTATTTTGTGTGTGCAGGCGGCTAGCTGAGATATCAAGGCTGACCCGAGGCGTCGTTGTCTTGATATGTGATGTCAATTACGCTAAGCTCGTTATGGATGAGGCCAAACGTCTTAACATGCTTGAAGGAAACTTTTTCTGGCTTTGGCTAGATGCTTCAAAAGATGTTGATATCTTCCACAATATAAGCAACCGAACCCTTTATACCGAAGATCAAGATATAGAAAGCTTAAAGGATAATGATGAAGCACTAGTATACGAACGCTTTGACCGCAGCAAACGAGGCGATGCTGACAATAATACAATAGAAGATCAAAACAACCCTGAAACTTTGAAGAAAACTGATAAAATCGTAGAAAAAAATGCTGACAGTGATGAAATTTATGTAAAAAATAGTTCTATAAATTCAAAATTTCGTCGCATAAATCGAAATATAAATATTTCAGAAACACACAGTGTAAACAACAAATTATTATATTTAAATTATAGTAAATCGTATGTTAGTAATCGCAATATTAGTTCGGGAAGTATGAAAAATGATAATGTACATAACAAAGGCGTTGAAACTTCTAAAATCGAAAACAATTCAATTGCGAAGGGAATGCCCTTTCATAATAGGAATAATAGTAGACGTAATAGTTATAGGGAAATGAAAAATGAATCTTTTAATAAATATGTAAATAGCATAGATGTAGATGATCTGAATGTAGCTAAAAATGTAATGTTGGGACGAGATTATATAAATAGCAATGATGATATTAGAAAATTAAATGATAGGATAGGTTTATCAAGTGATATTAGTGATTTCATAATGAATCCCAAGGTGCATGCGTCTTCGGTGCATAATTTTAAAGAAAAAACTGAAAAAAGAAGTGACAAACATTTGAAAAAGGATGAAATTTTAGACAAAGAAAGAGCAAATATTAAAGATAACATAACTGTGATCTTCAAAAGCCTTCCTGTCGGACTATTGGCTCTGCATCCTCAGCCAGTGAAAATAGGTAAGACATATAAATACCTAGGTAATTGTAAATTTTTCTTCAGAAAAATATTACATATGTGACTATTACCACTGAAAAGAAAAAAAAATCCCAATGATTTATTTCAAATTCTGTAGAACCCAGTAATTCTTTAAACATTTATTCTGTGTTCGATTTCCAGCGAGATTTAACTTTAGATTGATACGATCAAAGTTTTGTGCTTCAAAAGCTGTACCGGACTCAATTGAATGGTCCTCTAGATTAACGTAGGTTTATACAAAGGATACTACATAAAAGGCTTAGCGTGAAAGCTTGACAATACGTGACGTTATTGGGATGCGATTGTGTCGAGTTCTTGTTGGTGAGCGGACCACCCGCTGTGATTCCAGCGTAAAAGTTCTGCTTGCCATCTTTTACTCACACATTTTCATCGGACATCAACCTCTGTTGCTCCAAGTTCATTTGAGGATCAACTTTAGGAATTGAAGGTCAATATTGGCTGAAAATGTTTCTGCTGTCTAATTTCTTGTCGCCTATTGGGACTGGTTTATAATTTCTTTTTTAAACACGCTTTCATGCCTAGCAAGATATGTGACAGCAGCAAAACTTGCTTTTAGAATACTGTTGTATGGCTATACTAGTTTAGGTACCCTGAAAGCTTTGTCTAGACGTCATAACCACGAGTATATATATTGGTATTGTGTACAGATCCGGCGTTTATACGTGGAGCAGTGCGGATGACAGTCGGTGCGCTAAGGCGAGTGCTTCATGCATGTGACGCATGGTCTGCCCAAGCGCAGTTCTTGAGCGATGCCACTGCATCGTGCTGGGAGGAAACGAGTGATGCTGCCGCTGACTTCTCTACGGAATTTGTAAGGTAATTTGCCTTGAGTTTGCGCAAACTTTTATTTAAACGGCGTTTCTTTTTACTTAATGATTCTCGACTTAACTTCATAGGTAAAATGCCTTGTATTGCTCTGCGTAATAACCTGTAAGCCGATTTGTGCCGAAGCAGATAATAGTTTCGAAAACAAATTACTGATTTCACAAATAGTTGTTCGATATTATTCAGTACAGTATTCGGCTGCATTTATTGAAAGCGAACTTAATACTCTTCCCTCTGTACTTCATTGTTTAAATTTAAAAAATAAAACGAACGTTACTACCACAAGTAATTATTATTCCGTCACGGAAACCAATTTCAAATAATGACGGTTAAAAACTGAAAATTTCATCGGCGGCGCCCAATAAAATAGATAATGGTGCCGAAATTATTCAGCAGAAATATCTTTTGTCAACTGCTGAACTTTGCGCTAAGTTAGAAAGCTGCTAATGACCTCGATTTAAGTTGAAAAAGAGCCTTGAGGATATCGGGAGCAGTCGCGGCGCCGGCGGTGAGTGATCGCTGCTCATACCATGACGGATCCTTGCCATCGCAAGCGCCTTATTAAAATATTAATTTTGATAACGCCTGAGGTTCTGAACCGCAAATTAATGGGTGTGGATTCTTTTGTGCGCGCAATTTTATTAAGAGAGTGATAATGGAAGATTACAATGAAATAGCGCGCTTGATGTCCAGATTTTATGTAAGAATTGCGCGATTATAATTACGTAAGAATATATATTTTGACAAAATTTCTAGACCATCTAATCAAAGCTTAAAAAAATACTCAAGTTTTTGTCAATATTAGCTAGCTAATTCAGAATATAAAATCATGTCAGCATAAAGTTGGCAATAGTTACAGTAATTGAATCGATACTATAAATTGATACTCTAACGACGCTGTATTGTGAACAAATTTAACGCTCTATCAATAAACATTAACTTAACCAACGACTTAATTAACCGTTAAACCTTAACAGAGAGCAAAATAGTTCTGACTGTGGATGTATACAAATAAAATGAGACTTCAATTCGAAGGAGAAAGACGTGGCTAAGGAAAACAATTAAGAAGTTTTACAGTTATTAAGAATTGAGACATTCGAGCTGCGAATGATAATAGAGGGGTAACAAGCGAGGAACATCACCATAAAAGCAAATTGACTAGCGGGTCCAACAACGAGGCGAGATTACTTTTATAGTGTCTCTATCTTAAAGAGCAGGTCGTGGCTTTATATCGGTGGCCGCATTACGCTACATAAAGCCTTATCTACTAGACATCGTTGGTCACCCGCAGTAACCTACACCATTCGTTTCGTGTAACGTAATCCGATTCTTGGCATTGTTACATAAATGTACAACACTTCCGTCGTGTGAGTTTAGATCTTAAATCGTTTAGGTGCGGTGTGAGTGGCTTGCCGTTGTGGAAATTCGTACCGAATTGTAATTAGCTTCAAATTTGCAAATTCAGACTAGAATGGAAACCAAATTCTTTTCTGAGTTCTGAGCAACAGTAATTGCTATCGCAGAAGAATTAAGAAGCAGAAGTGAATCAAGAAGTGCACTAAATGCTTTTTGCATTCAGTGGTTTCATTTTCTTAGCATATAGCTAACCATATCCAGTAAATTTCAGGTTATTCAAATAAACTGTAATCCTGTAATCCAATATTTTTTCTGGATTTCCCAGAAAGGTGTTGTTAGACTATATAAATGTTTTATGATTTTATGATGCGCGTTTCTCTGAATCGAAATAAAAAGCTACATACATAGGTATGTTATTACTTATGAATCACTTTGAAAAAAAAAATATCCGAATCCGTTCCGAATAATTCTCTATTGGTAAACAACAGGTACTAATCAAAACATTTTAGTAATTAATAAAAAAAAGAGCTTGGCTTTATTACAGACTGTAGTTGACCGCATTCCACTTGATTCCAAACGGGAGCACTGGCTCCGCAATAGGATAGGGTACGCTTGAAATACGCTCGGAAAAAATCTTGGCATATACCAATAGTTTTACTTTTATTTTGTTTTAGCCGAGTTTTCCGCTAGCGCCATTCACTTCTTTAATAAAGTTCTGATTAAAGAGTTCTAGAATCTATTCATCTTTCGCAGAATCTATTTAGAGAAAGAGAAAAAGTTACAATTACCCTTTGTTTAAAGTTTATGAGAGTTAAACAGAAAGTATTAAGACAATTAAATGGAATGTTGATAGTAAACTGCTTAAGTTTATTTATTGCGTCGGTGTGCGGTCCGTCGCGTGGCGCCGCGTTCCTACCTGACAGTGACGAGGGTGTTACGACCGCCGAATTGCGCAGACACCAGAGAGTGTATGGTGCCTTTTAAATAGAAGAGTCGTGTAGCCGTACAACTACCCGCCTCCAGCACATTTTTCTATCCATCTCAATTAACATATCACCGACCCCGACACATGTTTCGCCTTTAGCCCCAAGGGATGGGTATCCCATGGAGTTTAGCAATAGTTTCTAAACCTATTTAATTTTAATTTGGTTTTAGTTGGTGACTCCCAGGGATCCTTGGAATTGAGACAGATACAGGAAGTCAGACGATACTGATGTCTACATGTGCTTCCTTTGAGAAATTTTAATTAGCTTGCTATAGTTTACCAACTTGTATTTTCTATCTGTTGAGTTTTGAGGCCTCCTTTCAAGGTAGATCGATGACCGCAGAAATACACTGGATATGAAATGTACAGGACTGGTCGATGTACCAACACTTGATCCCAAGTCTATATGTCCAGCAGAGGACGCATTTCAGCAGAAATAATAACGATAATTTTGTGTCCAAATTCCGCAGATTTCATATCATGAAATAAAACAGTCTGAGCAACAAAACAGCTCAAAGAAACAAAGAAATCAGCCATTCATATAATGCAAAATTCATGCTGGTATGAATAAAAAACTGTCATCCACAATCAAGCTACACGATACACGTAGCAGGTGAAAAACTCGTAAAAACAAAAGAGTAGCGCGTGACATGTCACGTTCACGTCATATCAGTAGCCTTCATATTTCAATTCAAAGAAAAATATAATAATAAAACTGCAAACACGTTCGAAGTGTTCCCACAAACTCCCGCTGAATCTAATATGTGCTGAGGTCAGAGAGTTACAGCAATTCAGCAAACATGTCTCTTCGGGTCTTGGGAAGGCTACTCGGAGAATCAATGGGATACAATATTTTACTCGAACCTTCCCACTTCATTTATCAATGAACTTGGAACTTTGTGATCTTGAAACTTTAAATTACGCTGTTCAGTTGGTTTTTGACTGTCTTATCACCGTCTAGTTTTAGTCGGTTTATTAATTTTAAGTTACAGACGCTTTGAATAATTGGTTAAGAACTTGTCTATGTTTTGTTGGTAGTAACAAGAGTAGAGTACCAAAGGCAAATTAACTTCCTGGCTAGCGTTCACTATGATTGATTTTTAAGTTGGATAATCTATTCAAAAGCATCATCAGTCACTCATCCAGCTATCTAAACATCATAATCATCATATCAGCTGAAATACGTCCACTACTGGACATAAGCCTCCCGCAATAACAAAATAACCGCCACAACAATCGGTTTGTCTCGCATCCATCGGCTAAACGCGATCCTCATCAGGTCCACCATGTGGGAGGCCTTCCAAAGTCGCGTCGTCAGTACGCGATCGCCATTCCAGAGCTTTTACGCCCTATCGACCATCTGTTCTGCGAGAAATGTGTGCTGCCACTGCGACTTTATTTTGGCGATCCGTCAGGCTATGTTTGTTGCTTCGATCGGGCTGATCAAGCAAGGAAATTCATTGCATCGCCATTGCCCTTTCGGTGACTATAAGCCTTTTGATGAGGTATATTGTGAATGAATACGTTTCAAGTCCGTATGTCATCCCTGGCAACACGCACCAGACAGAGACTTTCGGCTATCCATAGGCTTACTCCAAATAAAAGTTATAATGTGTAAGCTTAAACTATCGATGAAGGCATGTCTATACACACGTAATTATTTATTTTATAACAGGATTAAATCCCTACCAGTACAATATACCCCAACTGAACCCAATTCATCGAAATAGAATAGAATAAATTGGCTCTAATTTAGCTCTTACGTGATTCGAGAGCAAACTCAATGATGTAAACTCGCTAGAAAAGATCCTGTTGGGTACATCACATTTCATCTAGGATGAGGAGAATCGTTGATTTGTCGAGCTGAGAAACAGATTTATTGGGAAACCTAAGATAAAAGGGATATTTTTTGCGTTCACACTACAGTCGCGAACTGACAAAAACACTTTTCAATTTGACTAATTTCTTTTTACAATAAGATTAAATTTTGTCATCGATTGTACTGGAGATGATACTGCAAATTAAATTTAAACGCTTCCTAAAGTACGAGAATTGACCTTCTAGTTTTAACGTTTTATTTTCAAAATACAAACAATATTAATTGTACCAGTTTTATCGTCAAAAAAAGAAGAAAAACAACGCCACATTAATACGCATAACAAGAGCACAAAAAGGTAAAAAACCACTTGATTATTTAAATAAATAAAAAACGCGCGCATTCTCGAGTTGTTTACAATGTTTAAAAATAATAAAATTTAAGAATGGAATTTTTAGTTATGTTTGAAAGTATAAATAACACCGAATACTCGTGCCAAGCCTCAACGCAGTTGAAACCGATTGAATATGTAGGTGGAAACGAATCCTTAGCGACATAAAGCTCAGTTTTATTCAATATATTTCGATAATCCATTACTATTTATATTACGGACTAATTCGTTTTCCTTTTTGTCAACTACCCTATTATACGAGCGGAATGATACCTGCAAAGCTTGAAGCTGTTAGTATGAAATATCTGAGTGAAGAGTGAAACTCCCAAGAAAATTTAAGAAGAAACCAGAATACATACCGAAATTCTTGATAATTGCGCTTAATGGACCTACGCTATATTCGTGGGACAGCACGAACCGCTCACAAGAAGTCGATCTGAAAGTTGAAACTCAAAATGTTGCCTTATAAATTTACCCAAAGAAAATTATTTCTACATCCCGTCCCGGTATTGTTCAGCATCACATTAAATTTTCTCTTCCCAAATTCTGTCTTATGTTTTTTTTGTCAATTGAACATTGAAAATTCGAAAAATGTAACCAACCGGCCAGTCTGAAAACTCAAAAAAGGCTACGATGTCTTTGTTGCAAAATGCTATACAGTGTGAAACAGGCCGGGCTTGCTAGTTAAAACTTCAAAGGCTAGTTTTAAAACAATGAACAATTTGACGTTACACAAAAAGATGTAAGCTACTGTACAGTTTATTAAATCAGTGCTAGTGAAGTTGGATAAGTGGTGCTTAAACGACGTAACTGAAACTGAGTAAATATTGAATAATGGCTATTATCATGAAACAATTTAGGAGTTTATTGCTTAATTTGAATTTTTAGTGGTGGTTTTACCTAATATTGATTTGCACCCTTGTTTTTATTAACGGTATAAGCTTAACTCAGTGGGCCCCGTCTCCCTTCTAATATAAACTATCGGCACGTCTCGTTTGTTATTGCTAAGGAAAACGTTAGGCTTACTCTATCTTTAAGGGTCTGATCCTTACACCCCGTTATAGTTGCGTACGATATGAGTGTCTGTGTAATTAATTCTTTTTCGTTTTCTTAGGAAGTTATATATATTTGCACTCACTGTTTTAAAAAGTTACTAATTTTATATTTCAATACTAATCTGACTATAAATATACACTGAAAATTAAAATAAACTAAAATCTTCCTAACTATAATATGGCATAAAAAAATTCGTCCGCATCGCTGTCAACTGGTAGTGAGCCCAAAAGACTGGAGGCATTTGTTTGTTGTATGGCAATGCTTATCCTCTGTCCGAATCCGAGTAAAAGCCAGCCCTTGGGTCATGTGAAGTGTCAACTAAACGTTTAGCAAGTTCTTTAAATATCACATGAGCACTCGGACCGCACGGTCCAACAGTTTTAATCACAAACGGCTCGAAAATACATAATAATTGCCAACTGTTATTACATTTCCGCCGTTTGAGGTTTTCAGCAGCCGCAGCGATAGCACCAGCACAACAAGACGAGCTAGGAAGATGGGATAGCGCAAGAGTATCGATACGAGTAGCATAAGCATAAGCATAATCAGCCTTTTAATGTTCCCATGCTGGGACACAGGTCTCCTCTCTAGGAGAGGGAATGGGCCGTAATCCACGACGCGGGCCCAGTGCGTGTTGGTGGTGGGTTGGAGTAGCGTTCCACACTAAAAGCTTACACATCTTCCATGGAAATAAAGGCATACCGTCCGGTCGCTTGCCATCGTCGCGAGCAATCGTTGTCCTGACAATTTTTCTGCACGAACGACTTGTAATCATTTATTTTAATTGGTATAAAATGTATTTTATATCTTTATCTGTCTAGCCTTTTCCCAACTATATTGGGGTCGGTTCCCAGTCAAACCGGACTCAACTGAACACCAGTAATTAACGTGGAGGCCTCCACAACTCATTAACTCGGTAACACCGTAGTTCTTGGCAAGACTGGTGTAAGATTTTCAGGCTTTTAACAATCCATAACGACTGCCAAAGATCTAGAAATGACAGCCAAGACCAACAGCTCAATGTGCTTTCCGTTCTGAGGCATGGAGGAATCTTGATATTTAAGATGGTCAGTCTGTGGATGGATTCCACAGGCTGACCTCGGCAAGCGGGGCTTAACCTTGAAGAAAGAGTAACAGCCGTGCTGTAATGACCGGGGTTCTAAGTAAACTATTAATGAAAAATAGACAAAGGTAAACACACTTATTTACTTATTAATAAAATTTCGTTTGACAGTACAGACGGGTGAACCTTAACTAACCTAATATCTTAACTTAACCTAATAACTGTCATTAATAAACAAAAACAGTACAGAGAAATCAATTGCGGTAACAAATAAAATAAAAACTTTATACTATGAGAATAAGCAAAAATAAATAAACTTTACAAAAAATGTATGCAGAACAAATAAATAAAAACACAAAAAGCAAACTCCAAGCCAGGATCGAACTCGCGGCACGAGTTTGGCACTCGGTGGTAATACCGTTACGCCACTCAGTCACTTGTATACCGTGGCGAATATGTCGTTCCGTAGGTGGTTGGTGACGGTCAACAAATAACGTTAATTTGCTAATCGGAAGCCGGAACTCGACCCATTAATATTGCTTCCGGGCTATAGGGGCGTTTCCGTAGGCTGGGGACAAAATGGAAACAGTCAGCCTTGCAAAGCACCTCCGGTTATCCAACCCACACTTCGTTAAATAGGCGTAAACACTTACCCCGTTACTTCCAATGTCACACACAATTCACAATATTCACCGACAATAAAATGTAATATTTTACCGTTATTTCGACGCAATGGCTTTAATTTCTAGAAATTACAATATAAATTCGGAGCAACCGTTCGTCTCCCGTGTCGTTAACCGATCTTTCTTTTCGGTCCCACTTTTTTACTCCCACCGTCATTTGTCGATTCTCAAATTTATCATGATTTCAAACGACACCAATAGCGCCATCTAACTTTGGACTCACGAATTGATTACTCGATCACTACAATATCCCCTCTCCTCTAAAGAATCTGACCAGATTCAAACCAAACGTTTAAGGTCACAGGAATGCCATTTTCCCAGATCTTTGCCTCTGAAGCTTTTTAATTTGTAAACGTCGTCTGATATTTTCTCGGCAATGACTGCTTTCTCGAATTTTGGTGCCAATTTGGACATAAAAGCCTTGTTAGCATTGGATAGGGGTTTAGTGCGTTTCCAGACCAGGTCACCCACTTTATAATTACATATGCGACGTCTCTTATTATACTGTTCGCTATTGACCTGATGTGATTGCCGTATCCTTTCACAAACTTCGTCATAAATTTTACTTCTAAACGCCATATTTGTTTCGAATTTGTCTTTATCGAAGGTTATCGGTTCGTCTAGTTCGAAACTATAGGGTTTCATGCCCAGGATGGCTGTCTCGCGTCCAAAAAACAAGTAGGCTGGTGTTTTTCCCGTCACTTCATGAACCGATGTTCTGATCGCATGTCCTATGTGCGGTATATACTTGTCCCATTCTTTGTGATTATCTTCAACGTAAGAAGCTATAGCCGAGCCAATGACTTTGTTTACCCGCTCAGTAGGGTTAGCCTGTGGATGGTAGTATGGGGTATACCATAGTTTTACACCGTATCCTGAAACTAGGTCTTTAAACTGGTTGGATACAAATTGTTTTCCATTGTCACAAACTATTACACTAGGGGTTCCAAACATTAAAAATATATTTTCCTCCAGTATTTTAGCTATAGTGGAAGATTTTCCATTTCTGAGAGGGTACAGAAAGCAGAACTTGCTGAACCAACATGTTATGACTAGCAGCATAGTATTGCCATGCTTTGATTTCGGAAAAGGGCCCATTAGATCCATGGATATGATTTGAAAGGGTTCTGTTACTTCCCGTTGCTTTCCCATTAAACCAGATGGCTTGTTATGTGAGTGCTTGTATTTTGCACACACTTCACATTTCCGCACGTAGTTTTTCATGTCATGAATTAATGTCGGCCAAAAATAGTGCTGTCTCGCACGATTGACCGATTTTTTAACACCAAAGTGACCAGATGTAGGATCATCATGACATTCCTTTAGAATCCCTTGGCGAAGTTTTTCCGAGATCACAAGTTTCCAACTGTCATTTTCATTAGGAAATTGTTTTAATTTCGTGTATTTCCACAATTGTCCTTGACTGATTTCCCAACTCGGGTCATTTTTTTTAGCTAGCACCAAGTCTTCTTTTGATTTATACCATTCATCTTTATCTTCTGGTGTTATCTCTAATATGTTAATTTCATCTTCAATGGCTCTTGACAAGGCATCCGGTACAGTGTTATATTTTCCTTTGCGATGGACTATCTCGTAATCAAATTGTTGTAAGCGCATAGCCCACCTTGCCAAACGCCCATGAGGGTCCTTATTACGGTGTAGCCACTGAAGGGCACTATGGTCCGTAATAACCTTAAAATGATTGCCTTCAACATATGGACGAAATTGTTCTACTGCATGTAGAACACTTAATAGTTCTCGCTCTGACGCTGAGTACTTGCATTCCCTTTCCGAAAGTTTCTTGCTTGTGTAAGCGATGGGTACTTCCAGACCATCGGCTATTTGTATTAAAACTCCACCAGTTCCTCTGTTAGAAGCGTCACATTGAACAGAAAAGGGTTTTGTGAAGTCTGGCACTCTTAATACCGGTGTCGACGTCAGTGCAGTCTTTAGATTCAAGAAAGAGTCTTCCGCCTCTTTATTCCATATAATACGTTTACTCTTCTTGCCTCCCTTGGTTAGTTCATGAAGTGGAGCTGCAACAATGGCAAAATTTTCCACAAACCGCCGGTACCAACTAGCTAAGCCAATAAAACGCTTTAACTCCGTGTAAGTTGTAGGCCTGGGATAGTCGAGTATAGCTTTTACTTTGTCCGGGTCCGTACGTAACCCTTCCTTGTCTACAATATAGCCTAAGTATTTTAAGGATGATCTCGCAAATACACATTTCTCCAGGTTAATTGTCAATCCTGCTTTCTTTAGCTGATTTTTTACGTGTCTCAATGATGATAAATGGCTATCAAAGCTGTCGTCACATATGACGATATCATCTAAATATGTGAACACTCTACTCTCAAATTCCGGCGTGAACAAGCGATCCATCAACCGTTGTTGTGTTTGTGATGCATTGCTCAGTCCAAATGGCATGACTTTGAACTGATAAAGCCCTTTACCGGCGAGTCCAAAAGCAGTCTTTTCCTTGCTTGATTCTTCCAACGGTATCTGCCAGAATGCTGATCGTAGATCAATAGTTGACAGGAACCGAGCGTTTTTTAGACTGTCTAAGATAGTGGTAACTCTAGGCAAAGGATAAGAGTCTTTTACTGTTACCTTATTTAACTGACGACTGTCAAGGCATAATCGATTCTTGCCCGACGATTTCTTCACGAGTAATACCGGAGAGCGCCATGAGCTAAAGGAGGGTTCTATTACATCATTGTCCAGCATTTCCTGGATTTCCTTTTCAAGTTCCGCCATAATTGGAGGAGCAAATGGATACTGTCTATGTTTGATAGGCAGGCTGTCACCAGTGTCAATTCTATGGTTAATCAACGATGTTCTTCCTAAACCTTTACCAATCTCTGTTGCCATTTCTTCTAACAATTTGTCTAGACGCTCTGTCTGTTGAACAGAAAGTTCTTCCCGCGAAATCACTGGTTGCGAGATGTTAATTTCCGTAATGTCAGCAATCGATGTCCCAGACCCTATAGCTAAATTAAATGTCTCAAAAAAATTCATACCTAAAATAATATCATGTTTCAAGCAGTCCATGATATAAAAATCTACCACTTTATATTTCCCCGTAAACTCAACAGGTAAATGAACAATGGTATCCATTGTATGGTAGGTGCCATCAGCCGTTGAGACCATTTCTTTATCGACTTTATGTCCTGAAAACCCCAATTTCATGATTTTCATCCCAAATCTCTGCGACATCACTGAGACGGTAGCACCAGAATCCAACAATCCCGCAAAAGACTGATTTAATATTTTTATCTCAGCATAATATCGATTGTCTTGACTATGTTTATTAATATTACAAATCGTCCCTGTTCGGGCGCCAATGTAATGACCGGGGTTCTAAGTAAACTATTAATGAAAAATAGACAAAGGTAAACACACTTATTTACTTATTAATAAAATTTCGTTTGACAGTACAGACGGGTGAACCTTAACAGCTAACCTAATATCTTAACTTAACCTAATAACTGTCATTAATAAACAAAAACAGTACAGAGAAATCAATTGCGGTAACAAATAAAATAAAAACTTTATACTATGAGAATAAGCAAAAATAAATAAACTTTACAAAAAATGTATGCAGAACAAATAAATAAAAACACAAAAAGCAAACTCCAAGCCAGGATCGAACTCGCGGCACGAGTTTGGCACTCGGTGGTAATACCGTTACGCCACTCAGTCACTTGTATACCGTGGCGAATATGTCGTTCCGTAGGTGGTTGGTGACGGTCAACAAATAACGTTAATTTGCTAATCGGAAGCCGGAACTCGACCCATTAATATTGCTTCCGGGCTATAGGGGCGTTTCCGTAGGCTGGGGACAAAATGGAAACAGTCAGCCTTGCAAAGCACCTCCGGTTATCCAACCCACACTTCGTTAAATAGGCGTAAACACTTACCCCGTTACTTCCAATGTCACACACAATTCACAATATTCACCGACAATAAAATGTAATATTTTACCGTTATTTCGACGCAATGGCTTTAATTTCTAGAAATTACAATATAAATTCGGAGCAACCGTTCGTCTCCCGTGTCGTTAACCGATCTTTCTTTTCGGTCCCACTTTTTTACTCCCACCGTCATTTGTCGATTCTCAAATTTATCATGATTTCAAACGACACCAATAGCGCCATCTAACTTTGGACTCACGAATTGATTACTCGATCACTACAGTGCATCTGTTGTTGTAAATAATGTTAAATAATTAAATGAATTTTATTATTATATAAAATATGCCTTGCCTGGGATGTACTGTTAAGGCGTTATCTATATTATGACTCTAATCAAACTATTTAAGTAATTTAAAAATCCTGTGGGTATAATAATTATGTAAAATTGTACATAATTATTACAGTGTCTACAAAAGGAAAATTAGGAATCAAACGTAACGTAATAAAACAATAATCTATATATATAAAACAAAGTCGGGTTTGTTACAACACTTATAACTCGAGATCTGCTGGACCAATTTTCTTGGTTTTTGATTCGTTGGATTTGTCTCCGCCCCGAATAGCAGAATACATCTTAAAAACAATGAAAACTTAACGCAGTAGAAAATGGTTTTAGGTGAAATATATTTAGTGCGTCGTAGATAATTCAAAATTAACAAGAGTGTAACCTAGCAACCAAAACAAAAGATTAATAAAATCTAGAAAGGTCGCCTTCATAGAATAAGGCTGGAAGTGCTCAACGAATACATAATTATGAAAGATGAATCAGTTTCCATAAATATTCCTTAGTTTCGTAGCTGTCAAAAATTCCATGCGCTAAAGATTCACAAGTACTAGAAGACCAGAAAGAAACATGTCGAAAACTTAAGAAGTAAGGATTCACGCGTACCAGCAGACCATAAACATGTCGAAGCATTTCTGGGGCTGGAATTGTGAGTGAAGACTTACAAAGTACCAGGATACCAGAACCATAATTATTTAACATCAAGCTATTATCCTTAGGAGACGAAAGAAAGATCACTGAGCCAGAAAGAATAAATGGCGCAGGCAGGTGAAACCATGGGATACAGCTAAGAAGTATTTTAGCTTTAAGTTTTCTATTTTAAAAATTATTTCACCAATAGAAAGCTACATTTCACCTGCGACTTTCTTTTATATTTTTAGAACATCATTCATACCCCTAAATATTGTTTTTACTTTATATGGCAAAACAACGTTTGCTGGGTCAGCTAGTTGGACATAAAATTATCAGCGTGAAAATAAGTCTCCGTTCTTCATTGTAAATATAATTAATTTACCACCCAGCGCTGTCTGTGTCAGTAATGGTGCTCTATACCTAATATTGACAAAGCATAACCTTAAATCGGGTCATGTATCTAGGTGAGACTTTCAAGGACCTCGCTCTTGACCCCCTAATAGTGGCGCTGGAAGGCACACACCCCGAGGAACGTTATTCAATAAAATACGTGATCGGCATCCGATTTTAACCCTATTCAGAGTCCCAGAGATTGTTGTAATGTACCCCGAAGAAGCGCGTAAATGCTCGGGATCCACCAAATGATAAATGAAGCTTGTATCGAATCAATTCTCTTCTTTTTGTAAATCATGAACTCGCGTGAAACTTATGAGACTTTTTGTTCGGAATATCATCAATATTTTGGACGTTTATTATAATGTTTGTGCTGATACACCCGTTTGTGAACGTTTTATTTGGACAAGAATGTGGATTTATGAAGCAATGTGAATAAAGTTTCAGCTATATGTATGTATTTGTGTTTTATGCTTACCTATAACGTAAAAACTATTTCGAATTACTTTTATAAAATATTAAATTTTCGTAGATTAAACACAGACCCTACAACTCTTTTCTGAAATTACTTTAGAACCAACAAACAAGACTGAAAGTAAGTATTTTGTTTAAAACACGCCAGCGTACATTTCAAAGTACTTTTAAAACTTTTCCATAGTTAGTATTGTTTTCTGGCTAGCCAGCATCTAGTAAAAAATGTATGTTTTAGCGGTAAGTTTTTGCTCTGTTTTTACTTTTCTACTCCATGTGAAATCACCGAGTTACTTCTGAACTTTAGAAAATAAAGGACAGCTCCTGAGATAGTTTGCTCTTACGCTACGACAAACGAGTAATAGCATTGCCTTCATTCACTGGCGCTTAAATTAGTTCGTACTTTCTTCCAATTTGAAGCGAAATAGCTCACATTCCGTCTACCTTTGCAGTGGGTAATATTCAAATCCCTGAACTCATAAAACATTCCTTCTCTGTTAGGAACTTTGGATTTACAGCCAGTACCTAGATATTTCTAAATGTTTATCAAAATACGCTGGAACGTACTACGGTATTTGATGAAAATGGAAACTGTCCGGAACACCAATTCGTTTAATTAAATCCTTCAAATACGAAGTAAACCAAATAATTAGACTGCGCACAATCGTTTTATTAATTACTGTTGCCGGACACCGCAGTCATTAAGGTTAATCCGCCTACTTTGCGGCAATATATTGCTGCCATAGGTAACCTCCATCGCAGCCAATAACAATCAATAGAGTACTATTGATTGTTATTAGCAAAAAAATTACACTAAAGCCTTTAAACAACCATTATCTAATAAATCTTTTACGTCTTTCTGACCAGCCACTTACAATTAAAGAGACTGAATTAGAGATACACAGTAAGTAAAAGTATATCATAATATATTTGGGTAAAATCCAAGTCGATCACATTATCATAAATCGGTCGGAACTGCACGGCAGCAAGTTTTGGCAGACGGCCAGGCTGTGCACGCTGACTCGACGAAATAATCGCCATCTATTGACATGACTTGACGCAGATAGTTCCCTTTTTAGTTCATTCAGAAATTAGGACAGCTAAATAGGTCAGGTCACTGGTGAATACAGTTTTACGCACTCTCGGCTTAGCGGCCATTACAATGCTCCTTGTCCACAATCATCTTCCTTTTTATTGCACATGTCTTGACAACTTAACTGTTTATTGTTAGAAACCAAACCTTTATTATTTCCGACACGTACTGAAGTTTTGTAAGAGTGCCTACAGGCGCTCATTTGTTCGATTCGATAAAATGTAACTACGCAAACATGTGTTTACCAACAAAAATCAACAAAGGCACCGTTGATTAGCTCCCAATATCTTCAAAATGTTGAGTGAGGAAAGTATTAGTATATAAATAATGCTTTAATTTTAACTTTTTCCGAAACAAAGTTCTTAGGCGTGTTCCGGAAAATCCCTTTGGTTTTACGCACAAGGAATAATAATGGTTGGTAGACATCTGGTGCTTTGAGAATCTCGTGTTTTGAGCCGGCTGGCTGGGCAGACATTGTCGGGACGTTTGCCCTGACTCTAAATCCCGGATTAGAGATGAGTGAAACTTTCAAAAGCCTTGGGCGGCGACAGTTTAACGTTTGTCTTAGACTAAACATCGTATGAATGTGTCCTTGTAAAAAATATAAATAGTTTCATAATTAATCTTTTATTTTGGTTGGCAATTTGTCTTTTTTTATCTTTTTACATGCATGTAAATCATGATGCGAAATTGTGATGCGTCAGGGAAGCGTAAAAATGAGTAACACCGATTACAAGCTATGGCATGTATTTAGCGGCGCAGGCGTGCCAGTCGTTTAATTTCACAAGAGACTGGAGATTTTTTTTGTGCAAAAGTATCATACACAGACATTTTTATATTTTTTTTGTGATTTGTGCGTATTTTACGCTACCATATAAATTCCACCTCAAAACTAATTAAGATAAACCGTATTGTTTGACTTATTTTAAACTGTCGTAGTTGCAGAATCGAAACTGGTTATTTTACAATTTAAAATATATGTAGTACCTACTGTTAAAAGGCGTTCCTGCGTGGGTAATTTTAAGAAGAGTTATGTTTAAAATAGAACATTAAAATATTGAAACGAGCCTGGGTCGTATGGGTTGTGTTATTTTATCATTTTGGTCGGGCCGGGCTCGGGTCGAATGTGGGTATCGGCGGGCCAACGCGGATATTGCATGTTCACACCCATTTCCTCGACTGAGGGCAGAAAACCACACAATTTTGTTACCTAACTAGTTTTGTATCTACATATAAAAACATATTTCCAAGCTGGAATGGAAGCTTTGGGAATTAAAGCAAAATATTGTGTCAACCGTTCGCGACTGATTGTTTGAGAAATCGCTTGTGCTCTATCTTGTATAAACCTACACATTTTTCTTTAGTACTACCTACTGTTACATAATTGTTTTTTTTCTGTGCAATCGCAATAATTGTTCAAAATATCAGAAATTGTGCAATGCCAGAAATTGTTCTCAATAGAAACTCATTAAAATTGTAATCCCACTGAATAATTTAGGATTTTAAACATTTATCCAATTTGTTAACTACCACGATATTATTCCCGTCACCGCTTTTGATATACAATGGATAATACCTGCACTTTAACAATAACAGGAAATTGGATACTGCTAGTTTTAATCCAAGCCATCACATTCTGTTTATTTTGAAATGTGCCATATTCAGTACTTAATATTATTTTTATCCTCAGAAAAATATTTGTTCTGCTGAAATTCGCCGACTGATATCAAATCTATTTTATTATCTTTATCCGAGGTTGTTTTGACTTCGTTTCATTGTGGTTTCGGAGTGTTTTGTAACATAATGCCACCGTTTTATAAATAAGCTCTTAATTCTTGTCGATTCTTCGGATCACGAAAACAAATCCTTCATGCTTGTGGCAATTTAGTAGGTTTATTATTTCAATATTTTGAAAATAAATCTATTTTCGGAAATCCACTGTCTTTACCTATTTGAAAGACGCGAATTCGCGATTTTTAATCAGAAATTTCAACGTAATGCTTAAAACAACTTTCATAACAAAATTATTTATCATTTCAACAATCTCCACGAGAATCATTAAATAAATTTTAGTGGGCAAATTAATCGGAATGCCACAAAAATTTATTTCTGAATTCTTTATTTTTATAGTAAATAAATTATATTGTTCTCAGAGAAACACGGATATCTGCAGCGGCGGCGCTTGCTGGAAGCAAGGAGCAATCTGAGCGATCACTGACAGCTTCTTTCGCTCTGTTAAACTTAGTACCATCAGGGATCGAAGGAGAGAACATGTGGAGACAAGTGGGACGCGTACTCGGACGTAGCGTAAGACTGCACACAATCGTGTGGCCTGGAGGTAGGCTAGTAGCTCACGGACAGTCCGACGGTGCCCGCACAATATTCCGCATCGTCACAGCACTAGCTCCCCCTTTTGTCATGGAAGGCGAGCTCGACGAGGACGGCCAATGTCTCCGGGGCCTTCTATGTCACCGACCACAAACGTCCGACCGAGATAATCTAACCCTCGCGTTCAATGAATTGGAAAGGGAAAGCGATCAAGATGATTTTTTCTTCCCCACGTCGAAACCCGTATTCACTAAAATGGAAACGCATTGTTGTTACGGACTTGCAATGGATCTTCTGGAAAACATAGCTCAAGAACTAGAGTTCGATTTTCATTTATATATTGTAGAGGACGGATTATACGGATCCAGAAAACTTATCAAACCATTTCACCGAATATTTGAATATAAAACGGTAGCGAGCGAATATGCCCCAATAAATTACCAGAGTTATCGTTCACAATACCGTAACGGTTACAAATCACTGGAGGAGGACGCAGAAGAAACGCCATACCTATTTGATATAGAGCCAGATGAGAGCGTTGAAAAATGGAATGGTATTATTGGGGATTTAGTGTCCGGGGCGGCTCATATGTCATTTGCAGCTCTAAGTGTTTCCGCAGCTAGAGCAGAAGTCATAGACTACAGTCAGCCTTATTTTTTCAGTGGAGTGTCAATACTAGCCGCCCCCAATCAAAGACCGGATATACCGCTGCTTGCATTCCTCCTTCCATTTTCACCAGAGCTTTGGATTGCAATATTCACTTCACTAAACGTAACTGCTATAGCTGTGGCCATTTACGAATGGCTGTCACCATTTGGCTTAAACCCTTGGGGACGGCAAAGATCAAAGAACTTTAGCATCTCTAGTGCGCTGTGGGTTATGTGGGGACTTCTATGTGGACATTTAGTAGCATTCAAAGCTCCCAAGAGTTGGCCTAATAAGTTTCTGATAAACGTTTGGGGTGGATTTTCTGTGATATTCGTCGCGAGTTACACTGCCAACATAGCCGCTCTGATTGCTGGATTGTTTTTTCACAATGCGGTTGATGACTACCAAGGTCGAAGTAACGTAAGTAAATTAACGTAAGTGTTGTATTAGTTGGGTGTCTGAAGAGTTTCTCATAGTTATAATTATATTGTAGTGGTTGTCCCTACGAGTGGGGACGGCCCGGTCGTCGGTGTCTGAGTACTACGTTCAGCGAAATAATCCGCAGCTGGCGCAACAAATGCGTCGTTACGCCCTTCAAGACGTTGAAGAAGGCATTCAGCGACTCAGGTAAGATATTATACGAACCTTTTATATAGACGCAGGCGGGTGTAATAAAGTTCGTACGTCTGGCTTTTAAATTATAATTTAACTCAAGTTATAAGTTCAGACATAATATACGCGTATAAAATCGCAAAATTTTCTACTTTTAACTTGTTATGGTATAGTATACTTAGTGTTTTAAATTGTTAGAATGTTAGGAATCTTTCGGAAACTGAAAGCCAGCCTAGTGGTTCTTAAAACTATCAGGACATCAAATGTTTAAAACTATTCTACCAACGACGAACAATGAAGCGTTTGTCAATGACTTTGTCAGAATATGAAAAACGTACACTGCAGGACACGGTCGAGCACTATATTGAACGAAGAACTAATATCCACAATTACCACATTTGACATATGAATCGCTGATTGCAGCTTGTAAATATTAACAGACCTCTGGAAGTTATCTTTTACCTGTCTACGATTTACGAAAACCCGGATTCATAGTATAGTTATGTATTTAACTAATTGATATTGTACTATGTAGGTAGGTATACACCCATATATTGTAAAGACAGTTAATATCGCATCGCGTGGTCAATGAGATTGTCAATCCGTTAATATGGAGTCAGGAGTGAGGCCGCAAATATCAATTAATCTGAAATGCATATAAAGTAAGCCCCATTCGTAAAGTACCCATTATTAATGCTATTGTAACCTCTTGAAAAGTAATTAGCTCAATGAATCGCTTTTAAGTTAAATCGAAACATTCATTTTAATGAAAGGAATCTGAAAATCGACAACGAACCCAGTAATTTGATTAAAACAATGCTTTGTATTTTTATTATCTCGTAAAATTTTCAAGCCCGCAGGACTCCGATCGCCACTTAATACCTTTTAGTACATTTGTTTTATAATCAGATTTAGTACCCGCTTTCGTATTTCACCAATTAAGCTATAAAATGTCACTAGTCAAAACAAAGGGAGGGTTTTAAGACCGGAAAAGCCCCGAACTTCGTCAACTAAAAGCTGAGTGGTTGCAATGTGTCATGTGAGGTACTTTGTTGTTAGATATTTTGTACCTTATTCAAACATCGGATTAAGTTAACATTACTCTGCAAAAGTATCTGTTTTTATTGTACTTTTTATTGCTGTGACAGGCATTATATTTATTATTCTACTTCGAGTTTTAGGGATCCGTTCGCTTACAGGTTAACGCTTTGCGTTCGTGAGAAGGGTGTCTGTTTACTTTGTAAATATTTTCATTGCCCTGAAAATGTTATGAGCAGTGTCGGTTTCGAAATCGTTTTCCTATAAAATCTAAAACCGTTGCTCTTATTTTGTTGCAGAAATGGTACTTTAGATCTTTTAATAGCTGATTCTCCAGTCTTGGACTATTACCGAGCCACTGATCACGGATGTAAGCTCCAGCGCATTGGCGATCATCCTCTCGCTGAAGATGCATATGCCATCGGCATGGCGAAAGGATTTCCTTTGAAGGTAGGACCACTTACATTACAATTTTAAAAAAAGGTATAATATTTCACAAAGCTAATGCGTCCTGAATTAGGCGGAGTGTGACTAAGCAACGTGTCTGAAGAAACGTAGCGTAGATTTACATGAATTGGAGGACTTTAGGAGTCCTGAGTGGTGGGGGCAACTCCGGATCTTTGCTCGAAAGATTGATGGATGACGCACACGAACTCCTAATGGTGTGATCGATAGTCGGGTGTCATGTAGCTCCAGCTCTGCCGATTATACGTCATTTTATCTTGACATTGTTCAATATACCCCAGGGGTTCATCCGAATCAGTGACATAAATCAGCGGATCTGAAAGAGAGTTTTTGTTTTTAACCGTGACACGCTTTGAGATTTTCCTTTTATTTTTGACGCTTTGTTATACTGAAAAATCGACACAGATGTGACGCTATTGTTTATTTTTTCTTTTGTAATCGTCCGGGCGTGGTCCGATTGTTCAGACATTTACAAATATGTCCACTTGTACAACATTTGCATTTTGCAACACTCGTGTCCGGTTTTAAAAATTACCGTCGTTGTTTTTGTTTCAGGACAGCATATCGGCTGTGATAGCTAAGTACTCGTCCAATGGCTACATGGATATTCTAACTGAGAAGTGGTATGGTGGCTTGCCTTGTTTCAAACTCAGCCCAGACTATGGAATCCAACCAAAACCACTCGGTAAGATTTACTCTAAAGAAATAGTTTCATTTGTTTCCAAGAACTTTTCAGCTATGCGGACAGAAGCTATTATATTTGAAAGTGTCTAATTAGAGAAACAAGCTTTTGTTTCGGGTTCATGAATATTTACGTGTCACTTCGTAAAATCAAGTTTCTGTAAAAGATGTCACGAGAATCTTGTTAGTGCCGCGATTTGGGCCGAGCGCTGTGTATTACTATTTTAATGTGTATTCGTAACATTTACGTAGTCGGTTGGCTCGTCTCTGGCGGAAATTTCATTAGAATTTATCGCCACCCCCACTTTAATCCGACCCCTCAGCGTCGCGCAGTGAAGGGAGAGGTATTACCACCAGGCGACCTAAAAGATTAAACATGGGATTTATCGTTTGAAAAAATTGAGCTGACACCGACAGTGTGTGTTATCTCTTATTTGGGATAAACTCTCGAAGGCGCGATCAAAAGTAAAGTGACACGAGAGAATTGTGCCATACATAATTTTATGAAATTTTTAACGTGCCTTTTGATGGCAAGATAGCTGTTCGATTCGAATTTCCATGATATTAAAAGTTATGTTTTTTACAACTTAATATATCTGTACTCTATTCACAATAAGATTAGACATTCAAACAAAACTGTTTACAGTCCGTTCAACCGATTTTTACTTCTATTCCGTAGGCATAAGGATGGCATTAAAAGCAAAAACTAGATTTAAAAAGATTTATTTCAATGTCTAATCTTATTGTGAATGGGGTATAGGTACTGCTGTAGTATTTATTTTTTAAATTAACTTTATCTGCTATAAAATAACATAGCACTTACGTGAGATCAATTGTGCGAGCCAAATGATCTGCTATCTCAGGATATATCTCAGAAAGCTATAAAACTTCGCGGTTCGCTTTGGTTGTTTGCAACGAAGCCTTAGAAACTCAAGTTTTCGTATCTATATTTGATATTGTTAAAGTTTCCACACAAAATTTAACGTAATATCTACGAGTTCTACTTACAATTTCAACAAATATTCTAGAGAGATGAGATTTGTTAAATCCTACAGGAAAGTTTTGTTACAGAATATTTAACGTACCTACATAGGAAACATGATCGTAAATAATTTAGTGAACCTAACATGTGCTTGATTTAAATGGGATTTTTTAGATGGATGGTTGTATAAGTGCTCAACTTTCAGCAAAATAAAATGTCTGAATCGTTATGTAACTGATACTGTTTGTACAATGACATGGTCCTCGATATCTTCATATAAAAGGTATTTGTACAATGTTGGAATCATTTGTGCGCGTATTTCTATATATAGAGAGTGCAAAATAACGTCTCATCTTAGCTCAAAACCTACTCCATTTTCTCATTATAAAGGATCGATCAATTTAACAAGCCCCCTCGGACATGAGACAAATTGCCAATCTTATAGATTACGTAATGGAACCCATACATCGTGGCAAGAACGAAATCAACTTAATATCGAAAGAATTCATCCATAATAGATCAATTTTATTCTTTGATACAGATCTGAGAGAAAAATGTGGAAAATAAATCTCATAATGAATTTTGATAAAATCGTTTTAACGTTCGAATAGCATCTTGATAATTTCTTTGCTTAATTGCCCGTGTTATTTTTCGTCGTAACTTTTTGGAAATCGTAATAGAGTCTCATGAAACAATGAATTAGCTATTAGGTACCACGGGGTGTGTTACCCTGAGTAAACTTTGGTGTGATGTTTGGTAGTACATAGGAGAGAGTCCCAAGGAAGATATATTTACTACCCGCTTATATAACTTTAAGTAGTGGTTCATGGAATGGAAAACTTTATTCTTAAGTGCTTCTGCAAAGCACACAAGAACTAAGTTTATGCGAGTTTCAAATGGATTTAAAAAGTATTAAGAAGTGTCAAAAGAAAATCGTTTCAAATGAATTAAACAACCATAGAAACTTACTTTGAAACTGGTAAGTTATATTTAATTTTTGGAGTACATTATATACCTCTAAATACGAACATTTTCCTGAAGATCAATTTGAAAACTTTCGACCTTGACGAAATTAATATGAAAGTAACAGAGAGTAATTAAGTAGCCCGGAGCATTCCACTGATAAAATGTCTGCTTTAAATTATAATTCCGAGTAAAACTTTTGCTGTTTTCGTGCTTAATTAAATAAGAAACAGTTTTTACGGTTTCGAAGAACAAACAATCATAATAAAATTATTTTTTGATATTTATAAAGCACAACTTGGTGGTTTTAAGAGTAGCTGGTGGCTAAATAATAAAAGTAGCACTATGACTGACCATCTTAACATACCGAAAATTCTTCACGCCTCCTTCACGCCACGGGAAGCGCGTTAAATTGTTGGTCCCGGCTGTCATTTGTAGACCTTTGGCAGTCGTTACAAATTGTTGGAAGTCAGAGTAACCAGTCTTGCCAAGAAGTATTTACTATGTTACCCAGTTTCTGCGTTATAGCGGTCAGATGGGCTGTAGCTCGGTGTATTCGGCTGAATCCGGTTTGTCTGGAAGCCGACCCCAATAGAGTTTGGAAACGGCTAGGCAGATGTTTAGTTTGTTTTAATTCAATATGAAAAGACTACTCAGACGTCTATGTACTTAATGATTTTCTCTGAACAAGTATTTCGCGGTATTCATAAAACAGTCGTTTAAATATAGATTTTCTTTCTAAATAACTTAAATTTACTCATATTCGAAAGCTGAAAGAAGGGAGGCCCCCGCCTCATTAACTTTTGCGGTTAACCTTTCATTTATGAAGTTTAAACTATAGGGGTTTATTGACTGTGAAAATTTGTCAGAGAAACCTAAATCCTTTTATTTTCTTTTTTTGTTATTTCTTACTTTAATTTAACGTTAGTAGGTTATTTAGAATAAAGCGAAACTTAAAATAACAATTAAAATTTACTCCTACTCATCGAATCTTTCAAATTTCGATGATATTGAGAGATATATATTTTTCTTGTCCATGTACGGCGATATTATTTCAACTTGAGTATAATAATAAGTAACAAATATCTTTGTTCGAAGGTGTGGCAGCTGTGGCGGGGGTATTCATCCTACTGGGAGTAGGAATGATCGTGGGCTGTCTCATATTGATCCTAGAGCATTTGTTTTATAAATACACGCTGCCCGTTTTACGACACCAGCCCAAAGGAACGATATGGAGGAGCAGAAATATCATGTTTTTTAGTCAGGTAAGTTATTTGTGAATTTGTGTAATACAAAATGTCACTTACAATTTTAAACAATGTATAAAATGGTATTTTCCTGATTAGTCCTTTAGATAGAAAACAAAAAAAAAATGAATAGACGTACCTATCCCATATTTTTGTTTTTTTTTTCACATTAATGATAGTTGAAGATGACACACAGAGCAAGGTTTTCTCGCTCTGTGTCATCTTCTACTATCGTTCTTATGACGTCACGCGTTGGTACACTTTTTACAAACAAGTGACGTCACTAGCGCCACTCCTTAAATTTGCCTTTTCAATGATAGTCGATTTGAAAAGGAAAATATGAGTGTGTCAATTTTATTTTTTACCATCTAATGGACGGACTCTTTACAGTCAATACAAATAGGTATATGTATATGTCACCCGAAAATTATAAACGCCGTCAGATTGTGAAATATCGCGTGAAATTGTAAGCTGTTTTTTCTATTGAATTTGGAACGGGATTGAATGTACACAAAACGATTTTTTCACAATGTATCGAGAAATCTTATAAAGATTTATTACATACAACTAAAAATATTAAGGAGTCTGCAATTTTCCGGTGACATAATATGTATGTAAAACTCGTGCATTTCTGAGTGACGAACAGACAACGTAACTCTCTAAGATTTCCCGAATATTCTAGGGGAAAGGGAAATAACGGGACATGTTCGTATGAAGTGGCGGGAAAAGCTATATTCTTAGATATTCCAGATAGTTCTTATTTTTCTTTTTCGGTGTCGTCACTTCTGGTTCTTTTTACACGACTTGACTGCCCAAAAAAGGAGTGTTATGTGTTCAGGGTTCATGTATGTATGTATGTTTGTGGGTTTCTTTATTCCACCATAACTTCTTAATGGCTTAACCGATATCAATGTTTGTATTTGGTATCGTTAGAAACGTTGAGTTAACCCGGGTAACATAGGCTAGTGGACATTTTAAAAATAAGAAGGAAGAGTCATGGTTCATAAATAAAAATACCAAAATATTTGGTTTTCATCAAAATTAGACTACATATACTGTCATATATGACTATCTTCTATCCATGTCTAAAGCTTAAAAAACGTATGAAATAAAAAACATATAATTAAAAAAAAAAAAACAAACTAGTCATGTTAATACGTGAACTAAAAAAATAAAAAGCAAGATATTCATCTAATAATCTTTTCATTGCATCGGGGCACGGTTCCTTTGAATAGTTCTTTATAGGTCCCCTAACTGCAGCGGCAGGCGTGTTTATTAATTTTCGTAATGTATTGTTTTTTATTTATGGATTCTACTCCCGATTCTGAAAAAAATTGTTTCAAACAAACTTCTTTTTAATTACGAGTTGTATAATTTCAAAGCTAGTATAAACTACTTCGATAGATTTTGCGTATGGTTTAGTTACCTATTCGTATTTTCAAACGTCACTAAGCTGAAAATATCCCAGACATAGGAATCTGCAAATTTCTTTGAAAGAAAACCTGGCTTCATGATATGAAGACCTTGTTCTCTAATTGTCTATACAACGATCATGAAATCGTATAAAAATGTTTCAAAAGAGACGTCAAGACTCACTTTTGTGACTTATTAAATTAAGCTAAGATTTAATTAATGTAATCGCATTAAAAAACGAATTGGAACAAAGCTTAGAGTCGCGACCGAAGAGCATGTTTGTACTTCATTAACGAAGAAGCTTGTCTGACATTATAACTACACAGGATGCAGTATAACGAATAATTATATTTTGAAATTGAATAAAAAATTGGCCTTTGTTTAAGGATATTAGGTTGATTATTGTGTGATAGGGTTTTTGAATAGAAACAACGTCCTTTCTTTACGCTCCATATATTGACACTAAAAATCAACCGCTTCTAACGTGTGGACTGTATATGCATAGATATAATTAGGGATAGATAGGTATACACTCATACATCAGTTCGCAATGATATAATGAATAGCGACATTTTAATACTATTTGGACAGCCTTATTGTAATAAAGCTTTGAATACAAATTGAAGAGCTGTTTTAGTTTCATTTTAAATTAAAACATCATTAACCGTTTATTAGACCTTAAACATACATATATCTCCGTGTTATGTGGTAGGAAAACATTTTCTTAAAATAAGCCTCATTTTGTTACAAGAACTATGTTATAATGCTGTTACTAGCTGTGCGTAATAAATAAGTAGCCTTCTCTGTGAAACTTGAGCACAAACAACGCCATTATGTTTTACGCTACATCGTTGTAAGTAGGTACCTACGTAAAATGTTCATTATAACGCTGCTCTTAATGTTACAACCTAAAATAATCCTCTTAACTAAATTGTAGGTAATGTGTAGAGCTATGTAAGTCAAAGGCTATCGTATCATCGCAAGTTCGCCTGCGGCAACGTCCAGACATTGAGGGTACTTTGTTTGCCCTACTCAACCGCGAAGCTATCATGGCTTCTTCTAGGATTACCGCGCCACTGATCAGAACGGCTTTTACACTGAAAGAGCGTTCCTCCTTGCCGCATTGTCTCACTGAGTCGCGTCTTCTTACACCTATTGTTATCTACGTTTCTTTTGTCTTTTACTCAAACTCATGCGGCGTATGTTCATCTTTTGTTACAGAAACTGTACCGATTTATAAACTGCGTGGAGCTGGTTTCACCGCATCATGCGGCCCGAGAACTGGTCAACACTATCCGTCAAGGACATTTTACTTCGCTTTTCCAAAAAAGTGTTAAAAGGGTAATTGCTTTTTAACTAAGAAACTATAAAATTATAATCCAAGTTGGTCAGATTACGATAGGAATGAACATTTGTTTCAGAAGGAACACGAACAGCGTAGACGTCGAAAAAGTAAAGCACAACTTTATGAAATGATTCAGGCGATAAGAAAGTAAGATCCTTAAATACTACCAGAGTGAAAACATAGTATCCATTCATTTCTTTAACGATATTGTTGTTGTTAGCAGGGTCCAGCAACGCGATCATTCTTTAGGCTCCATAAAGGAACAAGAACCAGTAGAGACAGAAACTGAAGCATCAGAAGAGGTAACAGAGTGCAAGTTCTTATCTCCGTCCCCCGATGTGTCCAATCGCTCGCCGCGACCTGGACCTGGGCGATCACCTAGACAGCTGCGCTCACCGAAAGGCCGTAGAAAAAGATGTAGTCTCGCGGGACTCAATGTACGACGATTTAGCACCGATTCAGTTCTGAATTCGGACTCAGTTTCTAATATATATGAACGCACAAGTCATAATATAGGAAGAAGACTAAGCCGAGATGTCCTGAACAGTTCGCCTCCAGATATTAACACTCGTCTTCGAACACCCTCGCCGATGGTCCGGCGAGCGGAAGGATCCTCCACTCGATCTTACCAAGATGTCTCAGATAGATCTGACAACTATCTCAGTACAGACTGCCCTACTTCACGAGCTAGCGTCGAGATTTTAGTTTCTCAAGACGATTCCGACTTGCCACCAGCTCCACCGTACCCAAGGGTAGCCCCGGTGGGAGGAAGGTCGGAATTGTCATTATTATCGGAAGAGGAACTGATAAGATTATGGCGCAGTTCAGAACGAGAGGTGAGGGAAGCATTGTTGGG
Organism: Hecatera dysodea; assembly: GCA_905332915.2. Classification (NCBI taxonomy): domain Eukaryota; kingdom Metazoa; phylum Arthropoda; class Insecta; order Lepidoptera; family Noctuidae; genus Hecatera; species Hecatera dysodea. The sequence goes on from HG995291.1 coordinate 13,419,985, forward strand.
AGCCCTTCAAGAAAAGAGAGCTAATTTAGATCCTAAACAAGATCCGGGATGAACGGAAGGCTATAATCCGCATTTGGAAAGGAATAGGTCTGTTCAGAATCACTTTTCATCTCTCGTTGCCGCTCGGCGAGTGAGCGATAAGGAGTATCGACCAGAATACGCCCGTAGTGGTTGAGTTAGTGCCTTTTTACATTGTTTGATGCGGACACGTCTCACAGGCGTTAGTTAGTGAATCGGTGTTCATTTCAGTGTCTTGATATTATTATTACATTTGGAAGGCTGCCTTACTTTACATTAAATTGCTTCTTCAATATTGGATCTGCGTCAAACAATTTAAATAATGGTACTCGGTAAGTAAGTTAAGTACGGAGATGTTGACGTCCAGTTAATTGATATAAGCTTTTATTAGGCGTATTATTATTATGTATGAGTAAAATCGTAGAATTGGTATTAATGATCGTAAATGTTATATATGTGGAAGAATATTAAATAGCTATGACCAGACATTTTAAAGTGCTTTAACCTATAGTCTAGATCGTGATAGATATTTAATTCGATGACATTATTGTCTTTAGTAAAAATTTAGAGTCATAAACTAAAGCATTTCAAATATCAAATTGTTTCGTCATTACGGAATAAAATTTTGTTTAGTACCTAATTGAAAATGTAATCTCTGGGTGTTGAATGGAATAACAATACAACAATAATTGTGAATAAAACCAATTAGTAAATAAATTATCGTTCCTAATTTTACTGTAGCTAACTTATTAAAACAAAGACATTAATGGAATTCAAAGCAAATGAGACTTTATTACTGTACCAGGTAAAAAATACTTTTATGAAGCAAATAGGTCCGCGTCTGAGTAATAAAAGCAAAATTAATTTGGTAAGGGAAAGATAAAGAACCAGTAATGGATGAGATAGTATAGGGTGGTCTGAAAGTAAGTACCTATGATACAAATAGAATAGCAAATGTTGATCGGAATCCTCTGTTCAAAATACAAGAGTAACCTTATCCACCTTCTTCCATGTCGTCCCATCTAATTTTATATATTTCCCCGATCCTGATATCAATTTATGAAATGTCTTTCATTTTACGGTGTAATTCGATCAGCTCGGAATTTTGTTCGAGCCATCTCTTAGAGGCAATGTAATGCGTTAGCGCAGTTTGATAAATGATTGTCGAATATTGACATCTCTTTAGAGCGTTACTTTACGAACAAGCTTCGTAAGGTAATTGGGGAAAATATATAAGCGCAGCGAACGATGTGGGTTACCATTATCGTAGCCAAGCGGGGTTTTGCGGTTTCCTTGTACCCTGTTTAAGTACTATCTAATTTGTTTAAAGCATCCCCTTTTCGTAATCAATGTTAACTATATTACTCTATAGATTAATTCATAGTGAAACTATATTTTATAGTTAGGATTTTAATTAAATTAATGAAATACTGCCAAACATCGGATTAGGTGTTAATACATATTAGAGTTCACTTCTTCCTAGAGTTGCACCTTAGTAGCCTTTAGTTTAGAATTTTCTCTCTCTATTACCTTTACCCACACATATTTCATATGTGTACTATATTTATCCTATCCTTTGATATCTTTCATTAATATTCCCTACTTGGTAAGTCTAACAAATTATACTGAAGAGATTAAGCAATATTTTCCGAATAGATTTTTATACTTACTCTAGGGTAATGTTGATTTTCTGATTTGTATTTTTTGTTTTTTTATAACTTAATTGCAAGAATAGTTGAACAGCCATTAAATGTTTCATAGATGATAATTTGATTATTCGGTTTTTTATTAAGTAGTCTTGGTAAAATTCATACATTTCATTTGATATTATTTTTAGTATGAATATTTCATGACTGCGTTTAACGCGTCCCGCAAGGTAATTTATAATTAACAGCTTTTTAACTAAACATATTTTTAAATGCTATATTTATCCATACTGTTTATGTAACAACCGCAATATGTCCCTAACAACTATAATTATACCTATTGATTTTTATTCGCTTGCAAGTTCATAACATTCGTTGGCAAAAAAATCTAAAATGGCTGTTTATTATAACATTATCAATTTACTTAGCCCCAGTTTCTTGAACGAAAACTTGAAGAAAATTATTGCAATAATAATAATAATATTTTTTATTTGGAACACAACCATTAATTACAAAGTCTTAATAGCTACAACAAAGACAATTTATTAATAGAATTGCAAAGCCTGCTGTCCAAACTAGGCAAATAGGCGATATATTGTCTTATGCACGTTATACAACGCAATTCCTTAAAAGAGGTCTAATATTAAATTGTTCATATTGATAGTACTCATCAATATGAACAATTTTTTCAATGATACCAACACTGAAAGCGCGAAATAAAAATGAAGACTGCCCCATATATTGTATTTACCCGTTGTACAGCTATCATTGGTTAAGTGAGTTTTAAATAGCCAAACGCTTCTTTTTTTAGAAACCAGGGGTTGCTACAGTTATTATAAATTTTATCGTCGTCCACGATACCTCACTGCTACTATCAAAGATACCATATTCAAATCACTCACGGCTTTTCGATTTTAAGAAAAATCTCTTTTGTACCTGTGTGCTATGTAGGTCAATGCTTTATCTCAATTACACTCTACTTTCGTAATGTTTGAAAAAACAAGGAAACTTTAATTTCTCACAGACTTTACCACCTATTCCAATTTCGGACCAACATATAAATGTATTCTTTGAAATAAATTAATGGATTAAATCTATTGGATGTGAGTCATCTAGTGATAAATAAAGTCTTATGCATTTCTCTCTCTAAAGTGTAGGTAATGTGTAATGTTAATGTAACAAAATAAAATTGCGTTAAGTAGTAGGAATGATAATATTTTATTAAAAATCGGAAGGGCATGCTCTATCAAATTATTTAATTATATAGGTACGAGAAAAAACTTTAATCGCAAATTAATAATTTTAGCGGATATAGTTTGGTTTAAAGAATAAATTGTTTTCGTGGTCAGTTATGTTCTTTATGAATGTTATGTTTTTTTTATTGCTTGAATACTTACTACTTGATACTTGATTCCGGAAAAAAGATAACAGAGTACATCATAGTCTTATTAAAACTTTGATGGCACTCATTAGGAACCTATTAGCTGTCAAAGTCAATATTTATTTGTCATGTTTATTACAATATAAGGCACGACTCGGACTCGGCACGAGCTCATTAGGTGAGATCGTCAAAAATAATTAGATAGATACAAATTGATGATTTGTTTTTATTTGCTGATTCTGATAAAGATTTTATCATTTTAGATTTAGAATTAAGGTGGTGATTTACTTGTGTTGTACTTTAAAATAATTTAAATGTTTACAATTTTTAGAATAGGAATATTTTTTTGTTAGCGTTCTTGTACGGTGCACCGATGGATATAACATTCATTTACGTAAACTAACTTTTTTTGAAATTTGTCTTGGTTTTTCCCAGTAGTCTATGAGTGTGTCCCAAAAATGTAGAGACATAGTTTCAAAATTCACTGCAGTATGATATCTTGAAAGCCATCTGACATGACGTGTCATATCAGACATCACAGCTCAAAGTTATTGGATAGTATCGCCGGCTGGTATCAAACACGTTGGACGTTGGTGCCGGCCACTGTGACGTGCTTCAGCAGCTTGATGTATGTATGTATGTACGCCTGTCGACATTACCTAGACTTGAACTGCAAAGTTCACAAACTATTGTTTAAATTGACCTCAAAGCTACGATGACATGACATATCACATTTACCTTAAAAATATTCCAGTCTTCGTATGTTCTATATTTTTTTCGACACAGTTATTTTTACAGTGGTCCGTATCGAGAGGAATAAGCAATAATACTGCGTATCTCGGGATAAGCTAAATTGTCTCGGAAGCCGCTACCAATTTAATCAAAACAAAACAAAAGAAATGAGAAAAAGTAACGACTCCATTTTCCTTTTTACAAAGCGGAGGATAAAATGAATGATAATATTTATTATAAATATCACCACTTTTATTATATGAAATTACTACAATACGAAGCTGGAAATAAAATCCAATTCAAATGTTTAACCGGCAGCTCTTGGGAATTCAGTTATTTCATATAGAATCGAGCCCCGACTTCCCCAGACGAAATAATATCACAATCCGAGTATAATGAACTGAAGGGAGGCATCTGGGTGATTTTCAATTTAAACCCAGTAATTCTCAGCTAAACGACCAGAAAGCTTCTTGACACGAACAAAATTAAATAACTCGAGTCAGTCACCACCTTTATTTTGTTTGTTATAACATTAGACATTTAATTTAATAGGTATCGAATATTTTATCTGTATATTATTGTAAATATATGAATGACTTAATAGGTATTACAATTAAAATTAATGTGTACTTTGGGCAGATATTCGTTAATAGGACAGTGATAAAAAATATTTTAAAACTGTGAGAAATTATTGAAACATTTTTGCTCATGTGTCCTCTATTCATGTGTGATTATAATTATTCAGCTGTTAGGAATTGATATTAAACTGTAGTAAGAAAATAAATTGTGTAGATGTGTATAAGTAATATGAATGTTCTTAAAAAAAACGAGTTTACAGAACAGAAATTCTTAAAGTGGTAGATTATAAGAAAAAACTTACTGTCCTATAAATGATGATTATATACTTAGTTGAGAAAAATAAAATATTTGTGCCAATATTGTTTGTTTTATTTCAATATCGACCATATCGAGTTTTTATATTCATCCCATCAGACTACCTAAAATATGCAAAAAAAAACAAACAATGAAATTGATCGGAAGACGTCATCTTTCACCTTTGTATCGATCTATGATTAGACGAGAGAGATCTGTTCTAACATAACCAGAGTACATACAGGGGGATGTCCTAGTAAACCCACTTGACATAATATATTAGTCGCATTAACGATACTCTAGAGACGTGGCAACTTCAATAGACGTGATAATTAATAAGGTCTGGACCAAGCCATAGCTTTTGTTCGAAGGGAGTAAGGTGTTTGACTAGCCTCGCGATGTTAAAAAGGGGCGCACGGGAACACCACGCGCCGCCACCTCGGGTCTGGATGAATAGGGGGCGACGGACGTTGCCAAGTCTGCCGCCCCTGGAGCCTGTTAGGGGGGCCGGAAGAGGGCAGAGCCTCCTCCAATGCCTGGTGCTGCGGGTGGGGAGAGAGGTCGAGATCTCCCTTTCCCTTTCCGCAGCCTCCTTCTGCGCGGTAACTGTTTCGCAGAAGGAGACCACCGTCCACCATCCTCGCCGCCGACCATAGATCGGACTACGGCTGGTAGTGAGAGGTCACTGCCTACCACAGAGATGAGGGCAAGGCGCGGTTCCTCTAAAACGGTACACTCTGCCAGTGTATGCCTCGCTGTGTCCTCCCGACAGTCAACGCAGTGGTGACACCGAGCATCTGGTTCCCTGCTTATACGACACAAGAACCTCCCGAAGCAGCTATGCTTCGCAAGATGATATTTCATCAATAATTTACACAAAGCAGATCAGAACAGAAGTAGGATTAATAGAATAGGATACCGAAATTTTATAAACTTAAATTCTTTACATTTGTTTAAGAGTACATAATAATTATTCTTACCTAATACATTTAATACTAAACAGGTATTCACAGGTAACCTAACTCGTAGCACTTATGTATATTGAAAGCATTTTATACAATGCCAAGCGAAGCTATAAATTTCTTCGCTAATAATATTCACTGCAAAGCTAAAGCAGCATCATTAATCTACCACAAAATCACTTGTTTCACGAAACTACTATATCCTAAAAACCTAAAATATTACTTTAAAGGTTAGAACATAATTGCAACATGCATCTCGAACGCTAAGATTGAAACCACCTGTATCATGGATGCAGTAAACAAAATTAATGCATAACAAATAAAAATATAGCAACCGGTATTGCAAAGCAACGCTGTATATAACATTTTAGTTTAGTCGCCTCTAAGCCTTGGTCAACGTCTGAGCATAAGTGACGACAAATGCAAGATAATACGAAATAAATATCAAAATGAAAATCCTCATAGTGATAGTAGCATTATGTTCTGTACAAATTGTGACGTCGACATTTTGTTTTTGGAACACTGGCTGCCCTTATAAGTACTTCTCGAATAAAACCCCTTACAATTTAGTAAGGGGTGATATAAGGGACTCTTTAGTCAAGCTTACTGGTAAGTAAACACATTTGAATTGATCTATTTTTTAATTCGATAAATATCCACGAACTTTTAAAACTACATAAATATGTACGATGTTTCAAGTAAACAGAATACACTAAGTAGGTTCCCATTAACTAATTATAACTTGTTTTGATAACAAAAAAGAATAAGAACTATTTTATTTTAAACATATATTTTTATCTAAACTACTACTTTTGTTTACTTGTATTTTATCTGTTTGTTTGTTACAATTTGGCTCAAGGATTACTCAACAGATTTTAAAAATTATTTTCGCCGTTAGTAAGCTACATTACTAAATTAAAATATATGCTATATTAAGTTTTCGAAAAACCAAGAGATCCCTACAAAAATTGCAATAATAACCCAAAGGAGCATAATATTTTGCCTAATAAGTTCATTATTTAGCGTGCGTCGGGAAAAGTATTAACGATAGGTACATAAAAATAATGTATTACATGATTAAAATAATTATTCATTATTCCGTATAAAAAGTTCACGAGGGTATAGTAGTGTCTGATTATAATGGTTCAGTCACAATAACCGTATTTTGTTCAAACTATCCAATCAAAATCCGGGTGGAATGGAATAATGCTGATGTTGGTATCATATAATTATATTAATCCTTATCCATTTAAATAATTTGATATACATATTAAGGTTGATTATGCACATGTAAATTACACTTTAAATTATTCAAATCGGACTTTTCGTTTAAAGGTTATCTATGCAAATATTATGAAGAGGAAAGATTTTTGTTTGTCAGAAAAAGGTATCAAATAAAAGACTAAAAAAAAACATGCCTGCCAAGTCAAAATGTGAACTAAAAAGTAAAAACAAGATAGATAAAAAGATTAATATTTATTTATGTTTTAGTTCACTTTTTAACATGGCAGCCGTGTTTTTAATTTTATTATATTTTTCCTCGTATTCCTATATAAACGTGGACTATGCGATTGAAACCTTGGGACACTGCTAGTATATAATATATAGCAGCGGTAGGTAACGGATTGATCTCATGAAATCTTTGATACTACTGGTAGTTTGCGATTTGCCAAATGTCATCGTCATAGACCCAGAAGAAAAAGAAACATCTATGAAAATGAAATTTGGCATGGAGGTGGATTAAAATATGAAAAGTCAGATAAGAAAGGATTTTTAGCAACCCCCCTCCCCATATAGTTGTAAGCCTTGGGAAAATATACTTGAAATGTAGTACAAATACAGCCATAAGTGAATTAAAAAGGATACCTATCATTCTTATTTTTTCCGAACTGGGTAGTTCTCCCCTAGCACGATTTATGGATTTTAAAGTTTGTATAGAAGAATCTTATTTTTCAGGAATAAAAACTTGAAAATTGTTGCAAATACTTATTTAAATAAAATTTTGTTTTTGTTTTTAATTCGTACACATTTTGTTTGCGATATAATGGTCAAATTCCGCTAAAACTGAATTATCAGAAGGTTACTTTGATAACCTCTCAACAAACAATTTACTACCAGTAATCACTACAAAAAGTGGTGTAATGTGTAGATACCACTGAACAGTTTCGTAGTATTTACTTATGTACACACTCTATACTCAAAAAAGATAAATTGATACAGAGAAAAGAGCACAAAAGTACTGCTTCTTTCAACAGAAATTTCTTCTAGCAGAACTACGAAAAAGAAGATGAAGAGTGAAATAATCGAAGTAGACACAGTGAGAGACAGAGAAGGAAACTTGAAATAGATTATACTAACTAAGCTAAAACGTATTATTGTTTATTAATAAATATAAATTAAACTACAATAAACTTACACTTAAATATGTATATACACATAGATTTACCTAAATACAAAATTATAATAAAATAATACATACCGATACTACACAGAGGATGACAGAGCAACTACTTTTTCTTTGACATTTCTCTGGACTCCGAGGTCCCGGCCACCCAAAGGCATACAAGGGGCTGAAGCCAACTTGTTAAGGCCCCGTTAGACGCTTTCAATATTATGAGTTAGTTTTTTTATTGCTTCCGATACAAAATAAATTAAACATCCTATCTTCTTACGCTCACTATCAAAGTTGACAACAAATGAGTAAGAATAGTTTGAAATCTCCCCAGGTTGTGAACCAGTCAGCATATGGGGACTAGTTAGACATGGCCAAAGGAACCCTGGTACAGAGTTTGGAAAGCACATGAAAGCAGCTTTGGTTATAAAAGATTACGTCGTCTCTAGCTATGAGAAAGGTAACTGTTCGCTTTGCGCTCAAGACGTCGAAAATTTACAAAAATGGCAAGTTAATAAAGATATGTTCGACAAACCTTTCCAACTTACCAAAGAGGGTTATTTGGAATCTGAGGGTATTGGGAGAAGACTGAAACAGGCTTTTCCAAAATTACTGGTGAAACTGGACAAAAATGACTATGAGTTTCGTCCCGCGCCTGGAGCGTGGATGGCTGATAGTGCCAAAGCCTTCGTTGATGGTCTTTATGAGAGGCAACTAACTGTGCAACCACCCAGGACTGATTTCGATATATTATCTGTAAGTGATATTTTTTATTTTGGGCACTTCAATTCCTACTGATTGAGCCAAAATTTGAATCCAATAGTAATCCGCACTAATATTATGTCCGATTATTATAACAAAAATAAATAATAAATATTATTTTCCAGCCTTATGACTCGTGTAAAAAGTATATTGATATGAAAAGTGACCCAAAAACCTATGAGGAATCGGTGAAATTTCTGAGCACTTCCGAATATCTTGCTGTAAGATTAATAACATTTGTTTTCTGTAATTGATTTTTTTTTTGTATAAATGGAATTTTAATAATATTTCATTATTTTCAGGCAAAGGATAGGATCCAAAGACGTCTTGGTATAGATTACCCTTTAACAGATACAAATATTACGGCTTTATACGACTTATGCCGTTACGCTTCATCGGGCCTTACTAACAAATTCAGTCCATGGTGTGCGCTGTTTACGACCGAAGATTTGAAAGCCATGGAGTATATAGCTGACTTGAGGCATTACTACAGAAGTGGTTACGGAACACCCATAAACGAACTATTTGGGCAAATAACGTTGACGGATTTACTGAAGCGTTTTCAGGATGCAAAAACTGGGAAAGGAAAAAAGATTACAACTTATTTTACTCATGCTACTATGATGGACATGGTGTATACTGCCCTTAAATTATTCAAGGACAATGCCCCCTTAACTGGCGCACATAGAAAGCCCGATCGGAATTGGAGAAGTAGCAAACTAGCAATATTTTCCGCTAATCTAATGGTCGTCCTAAACAAGTAAGTATCGGTTGAAGTTTTACCGCTCTATCACGGTCGCAACACTGTAATGGAAAGAGGAAAAATTACATTATTTTGAGACAGTTCAAAGACATTTAAATTTGTAAACTTTATTTCTTGCTGATCGCGATACACGTAGTAACAGATCAACGTTCGAGGAAAGTTCACTTTGGAACTGTACACTTAGTTTTAACTAGAGCGGTGATGACAATCTTCTTCTTATGCTGTCGATGGCTTATCACATTATACTGTTTGGGCCTAGTAGTTGGCCACATTTCGTGCTTCGATGCAGGCATTGTTTGTTTTTTTTTTTTGGGACATTCCAGCAAATGGGACATGGTCTGCAGTGCGATTCTGTAAATAACTCAAGTGTGAGAGAAGTCAAATGTCAGTTCGTACAAACGAGATGGATTGACAGTTCGCTTCATACTCACTCCTCCCAAGTGTTGACACGGTTACATGTTGACAGAAACACCGGCTGAACCGCACCGCACTATCAGCGGGTGTTTGATGGATCAATAATTCCCCATTTCGGCAGATCATTATATTTGCAGCGAATGTAAAGATATTTTTTAATATAATTATTTGTGAGATGAAATGTACTAATTATTTTTACAGGTGCAACAAGGGACCCGACGATTATAATGTTGTATTTTACTTGAACGAAGAACCATTACAGTCAATTTGCCAAGAAGGAGTATGCAATTGGAACGAATTTGAAGATAAACTGTCGCCATTCCTTAATACAAATACCGAGTTTTGCGGATAGTTATTTGTTTCAAGGCTTTGGCTTTTTAATATGCTGAAGTAGAATTATAAATTTATACATCCTCTTAATAATTAATTATATAGCCTAACGTGATATATATTTCCTATTTAAGATACATAACAATTTTATAACCATGATATTTTATGGTAAGTTAATTAATAATGATGAATAAAAAAATATCTCTAAGCTGATATCATGGCAATAAAAATCCGAAAGATACTTAAAATATTTCCGAGGACATTGTGTTATGTAAATTAAATCTATTAATAAGAAAAACTGTTTTCTATTATGAACCAAAAGCGAAAGCTTTGTTAATATCCTGTAGGTATTCTAGGACCCTTCAGGGCCCGTTTCAACCCTCCACCCTGAATACAAACTTAGCAGAACAATACCCCAGGTGAGTACTCAGCTTAACGTCAAAAGTTTCAGAAGGATTTAGGAAGCATATACAGGGTGAATTCTTTTAGTGTACATACATACGTGGATGGCTAAATCCAAAACTATGAGGAATAGCAAAACAACACTGAAAGGAGTCGAGAACACGATTTCAAAAAAAATTGAATTCACTCAGTTGTTATATTTTTTAAATCGGTGTTCCAAAAGGTTTTCTGCTATTAACTGGTATTACAAAGGGTGCAGTGTTTGTTTTTTTAACATCGGGTCCGAGAATCCACTCTAATCTATTTACGTTAGTTAGATATTTATGAATTTGTTTAAATTTTTTAAATCAACCGGTTCTTGGGGAGGAATATTGAATTCTCAAAAATCCTATGATGCAATTTTGGTTTTCATAAAAATCGTTTAAAACATCTGTCATAATAAAAACAACTTACAAAAAAGCAGCTGCACTTAAGAGTTAAAACAAGCAAACAAAAGAGAGATCAACAACTGTTTTTATAAAAGAGGCAAACGAAGTTCTTTCTGATATATAAAGCAGTCACTAGATGCAACTTAACAACAAAAAATTAATACAACGTGAAACAATATTGGAAAAGTATAATTATAGTAGTCACCATGAACAAGTTTTACAATGGGACCAACACTGAAATAGCGAGTAATAAATCCAAAACCCAACATAAACATACGTATGGCTATTTTTTATGTTGTTTTTTTTTTTAGTAAAGAACTATGTGTTGCATTTTGTTCAAAATTGTATGTTCTGTATTTTTGGAGACTGAATGGTAATTTTTAATCTACTTTCTAGAATAACTTAAAATCCATTTATTTAAAAATTACAAAAACGTATTGTGACGTTTTGTATCACGGAGATTCAAAGAAAAAAACAATGTGAAGTACAACAGCACGTATCAGGCAAATACACCTTTTTTTATGGGAAATTATCAAATGACTCCTTCCGCTCTAAGCGGAACGGTCAGGAGTGTCATACTTTTACTGACTACAACCCACCCGTGTTCCTCCAAATGTCCTTTGCGTTGTACAATTTACCGCAAATTTACCAGGCACGGGTTCTACCGGGCGCTGTCAATTATGCTGACATATCTTTGAGGCTCGCGTGGAACACACGCGCCGTCAACTCGGGCCTGGTGCTTATCGGGCGGTGAGCCATGCAACACTCGCCGTCCGCAGGCCCGCTCCTATGTTGGCTGCGAATCCCCAGCGACTCCTGAAGCCCGGGGAGTCTTTTCTGCTGCGGTGACTGGGGCGTGAGGTTTACAGGCAAATATACATGCTTGACGCTGATATTAGGCTGAATGCCTGTGGTGGCTACGGAAATCGAGCTGAAATTAATATGTGTCTAGTTCCTCTATCTAGGTTTTTGACTTCAAACTAATGATACCGGGTATCTGAAGAAAAAAAAATCGATGAATATTTTAAACAAAATAGCATCTTAGTTTACTGTTCATAAATTCCTTCACTTATTTAGTATTTTTTAAATCATTCGACTAAGCAGATAAGAAAATTATTTAAAATCTTGTACTTAGAGTATAGTACAGATTACAACAGTAGGTAACCGTTGAGTGTAGTGTTCTATTTTAATTGTGGTAACCAATAAACATGAAGTTTTTATTACAAATTTTGCTGGTTTGGTTTTACGTAATTTATTATTATTTTACAGATGCAATAATGGAACCGAACGACGACTATTATGTTGTATTTTACATGAATGAAGAACCATTACAGTCAATTTGTAAAAAAGGAGTGTTCTTGGAAAGAATTTGAAGATAAGCTGTCGCCATTCCTTTTTTATTTGTAATACCGATATTTGTGGGTAGAGGTAAAGACAAAAACAGAATATTTGATCATAAATATTTTGTTAGATTTTTACCTATTTCAAATAATACACACATATTTAAAACCTAATTATGTACATTTAAATTGACGAATCTTTTGAAAGGTAAATTAATAAATCTTTATAATGGCTTTATAATTCCGTTGTATATATTCGTAATGTAGTCATTAGGATTTGTTTTTAATATTTTATGATTAAATATTTTAATCTGTGGGTTATTTTTCCATAATGGATTAAAATAAATAAAAACATGAAGGTTTCTTTACAAAGTGTAACAGAGTGAACACGGCCCCAAATCTGCTATTTTTATAAATTTGTTATTCCAACACGATCCCATTTTCATTTTGCTATAAGTTCGTAATCTGCTAAATTCATAATGGTCAATCTTTGGCCTCGTAATACTTTTTGATAACTGAACTATTACTACACAATGACGTTCTAATGGTAAGTCCATGATCAAAGGAAGTGTCAAAATCTAGCAGATTACTGCATACGTCTGTCATTCATTTGTCATTATGTACGAGATTACCATTCTATGCTATTTCTTTCAATGGGGTGTCAGTGGTTGACCACTGGAAAGTCATAGTGACGCTTTATATTAGTAGATTAGCAAACTTGTAAAAATCAACCATTATGAAATCAATGATAGAACATTCTGGCACTATTCTAATAGCAGACTTGAGGCCCTGAAAAGCGGCCATTGTAATCATCATTATGAACAACTTTTACTATGAGGTTACCTCGAAATAGAAAAAATGTTTTGCACTATCAAGCAGTCAACCTTTGGGAAAGAATAATGGTGGAAGGTACAATTTAGGAAAAAAAAAACAGAAACATGATTAGTATTTAATAGCTATAAAGACATACTATACATGCAATGCCATAATATATGTATATCTACTCAAAGTAATAAACTAATGCACGAAACCAATTGCTTTAACCACAACCTATATGCCAGTGGTTAAGCAAGGGTGCATATGCAGCAGGCGTTCGTGGCTAAATTGTAACTGCCGCACGGGTCGATCTTCAAGGTTAAGCAACGCATGCCGCGGTTTACCTGTGGGTGACCATCTTAACATACCAAGATTCGTGCCTCGGAAAGCATGTTAAGCCGTTGGTCCCGGCTATCATTTGGAGATCTTTGGCAGTCGTTACGGAGTGTCAGAAGCCAGAAAATCTGACACCAGTCTTGCCAAGAAGTACCGTGTTTCCCGGTTAATTGGTTGTGGAGGTCTGGTAAGCAGCCGCTTCACATATAATAGTGGTATTCAGCTGAACCCGGCTTGAATTTGAGCCTACCCCAACATAGTTGGAAAAAGGCTAGACAGAATTTTTAACATTAGCTGCCATAAAGGCCTATGCAATTGGGTATATAGGGCAAGAATCATACCTACTAGGTAATCGTTCCCCTAGATTCAAGATTCAAGATTCAAGATTCAAAGCATTTATTTCAATTAAACCCTTTACAGGCACTTCTGAATTGTCAAGTCGAAAGAGGTGAAGCTATCTGCACGTTCCAAAGCGTAGATCTCTATGGAGAAGAACGTGCAAGAAACTCCACGGACACTCTTTTAAATTATGTTCTGTATTACATAACCTTGGTTACATCCTTGGTCGCTTCTATATGTGAGGACAATGCAAAATAAAAAAAAAGGAAACTATAAAAACAATTCAAAGTATAAAGATTAAAACAAGTCAGTGGCAGTTAAGAGGTGACCAGTCTCAACCGACGGCGCCCGTTCACGAACATGACGCGTGTATTGGCACCATTTAGCTCAACCATTTTGAAGGGAACCGAATGATCCAACACACACGCCACCATCAGCGAAACAATTGAGCAAGCATGACATGCTCTCAACTGCCATTTTAGTTCAAGTCACAAAGTAAACTATAACTTATCACATGTAAATGGCTCCATGGTACTCACATTTACAATATTTGAAAATAAAATGCTTCTACATTATACAAAACTATGGTTTACAAAAACCAAGCAACTACAAGTAAAAAAAAAAAGAGAAATTATTAATTATCAAATTAATATTATATATAAAAAAAAGAATAAATAAATGAGACAAAAAATAAAAAAAGGGCGAGCATCTCTTCCAATATAAAATCCTAAACTTGTTTATCCAAGTGGTTGAGGCTGTGGAGCAGGACCGGCATTTAGCCAAGCATTATTATCTTCAATGTAATCCCCCAACTTATAATATGCTTGCCTGCATAATGTGCGTTTAATACAAGTTTTAAATTTCGTTTCATTCAGTTCTAATATATGGGGAGGAATTTTATTGTAACATTTTAAACAATACCCCATGAAAGATGTGGCTACTTTAGCTAGTCTGAAACCTGGTTGAACTAATTGATCCCTATTTCTAGTAGCATAATTATGTCTGTCGCCTCGCTTACTAAAGAGATGTAGATTTTTTCTAACGTACATAATGTTTTCATATATATATTGACAAGGTACCGTCATGATGTTAATTTCCTTAAACAGTTCCCTTAGAGAATCACGCCGGCGTAGATTGAAAATGGCTTTGATGGCTCTTTTTTGCAGAATAAAAATTGACTCGATGTCTGCAGCCCGGCCCCATAACAAGATACCGTAAGACATTATACTATGAAAGTAACTGGAATAGACTAGTCTCGCGGTATCAACATCAGTAAATTGGCGGATTTTCCTAACAGCATATGCTGCTGAGCTTAGACGTCCTGCAAGAGATGCTAAATGAGGACCCCATTGTAGCCTTGAGTCAAGCGTAATCCCCAGGAAAACCGTTCTATCGACGAATTCTAGTTTTTCCCTGTTCAATACTATATCACAATTACTACTTTTGACATTTGGTAAAGCAAATCTTATGCACTTCGTTTTCTTCCCATTTAAAACCAAATTATTAGCAGTGAACCAATTTTGGACCTGCAAAAGGGCATTATTTACGATGTCAAGATTATTACTACGTCTATTTATTTTAAAAATCAAAGAAGTGTCGTCAGCAAACAAGACCATGTTTAGCTTGTTTTGCAATAAATGGGGTAAATCATTTATATAAACTAAAAATAAAAAAGGACCCAAAATTGAGCCCTGTGGAACGCCCATTTTCACGTTTAAGCCCGATGAATTAACACCGTTTATTTGCACTACTTGCTGTCTATCATTCAAATAAGATTTAACAAGGCTTAAAGCTGTTTTGCCCAGTCCGTAGTGCCCAAGTTTCAGGAGTAATGTTTCGTGATCCACACAATCAAACGCCTTGGATAGGTCGCAGAAGATGCCTATGGCATCTTGTGCCTCTTCCCACGCATTAAATATATGCTTCAGTAAGGTGACACCAGCGTCAGTAGTACAATGTCCTCTGGTGAAACCATACTGTTTATCATGCAAGATGTTATTCGTGTTAAAATGATAAAGCATTTGATTTAGCATCACTTTTTCAAATACCTTACTGAAGACTGGCAACACGGATACTGGTCTATAATTATTTGTGTCTTTACTGTCCCCGTTTTTAAAAAGTGGTATTACTTTACTGAATTTCATTAGGTCCGGAAAGACTCCTTGATCCACACACAAATTAAATATTAAAGCTAAGAAAGGGGCTACAGTCTCAATAATTGAGGTACAAACTTTGATAGACAATCCCCATAAATCTTCCGTAAGTTTAATTTTGATTTGTTTGAAAGCTTTCATTACTACTAAGGGGTTTATATGCTTAAAATTAAATTCAGTCGGGCAGGCTGACACATTCGACTGCAATAAATCAAAAGCAAGCGAAGGCGAAGAATTTAAAGCTTCAGTAGTTTTAATAGGGATACTGGTAAAGAAATTTACAAATTCTTGAGCAACTTTTAGGTTATCACTAATAAGACCCTGAGTAGTCTCCAATGTGAAATCCGTATTATGTCTTTTATTCCTGTTTGTTTCGTTATTTATAATTTTCCAAACCGTCTTCACTTTGTTGTCTGCTGTTTTTACCTTTTTGCTTATGTATAAAGCTTTAGCTACCTTACAAGTATTTTTATAAATTTTTGAGTAAGTAGCTACATACTTATTAAAGGCTTCAGTATTAATATAAGGCTTAAGGCCGTATAGCTCGTAAAGTGTTTCCCTACTTTTTCTGAGTCCTTTAGTCGCCCAGTCACTAAATAAAAACTTAGGGCAGATAGTTTTAGTTGTCTTTTTAAAAGTATTATTGAACTCAGTTTGGACAACAGAAAAAAATTCTTTATATAGAATATTGCCATTATTCATTGTGAAATCTAGCATCTTGGACCGTACATATACTGAAACTCCTTGTGTGAGGAATGAATTATTTGTGAACTGTAACTGTGGTAAAGTGTGTTTTAGGCTGATTTACTTAATTATTAGTTTTTAAAAGTTCAGAACTTCTAGTTTTTTTTTCTGTGTTTTTATTTGACGGGAAGCTAACCAAGGTATTTGTAATATACATATAAAACATAGGTAGTTTTACGAATAAGAATGCAGTTTGATGGGGTTAGTCTCAGCTTTTTATGATTTTTACTCAATTTGGAAGCCTGCGTAAAATAAGGTTTCAAGTTTCTTCCTTTAGGTAACTGAATTGTAGCCAGTACGAAAGTCGTTATAACTTAAGTTGAATGTACAGCAAGTGCTCGCTAAAATTAAGTGCATTTCTGAGATTGCACTACTTTATGGCTTTTATAGTGCAAGCATAATGAGGTGCTTAAAAGGTGATGCATAGTATTTTCAAACATTTAACAGAGAAAAGAGAGCTAATACGATATTTAATTTAAAATATATTTTATTATAATAATATAGTTACATAATGTAGGTCTATTAAGGCGGATTACAGATGATTTTAATACAATTCTGTACATTTTTCTTTACTGGAGAAATTTAATTAGTCCGTCAGATAGAAGTTCCAAAATAATATTATGACATTTATTTTTTTTTTCACGTAAAAAAAAATGCAGACGATGCATTGCGTTGATTCGATTTTTTACAAGCGACGTAACGTCACCAGCCACCCACAATTTGACGCACTTTATCTTTATAATTGTTTATTGATTTAAATGGCCAAAAATATTTGTCCAATATTTTCGAGTGACATCTTACGGAGGGACATATGTAAAAAGAATTACAATTTTTCTATCAATTGAAATACTCTATTGTATTAGGATACGTCTGTCCACTTAAATTCGCAGAAGTTAACAGTTGCGTTCAGGAACGGTTTAAACGTGTCTTCAAACTCTTGCCAGGAACATACTCCTCCATTACATATGTCTAATAACGGCTTCTCATTCCAATAAAACGCTACCTTATAATCATAGTCATCCTGTCCATATTTACTGCACCTGGAAGCAAACATACTTTTAGCCCACTTCGCAAGGGCGCTTTTTTAACGCGCTAAGAATTTCTAGTCAAAGTGAAACTATTTTTGTGACAACGATGCACGATGGCTCAAGGCAATAAGCTCAAAGATTCGAGACTAAAACTTACACAGATCCAGACTGAACACCGCCATAAAAACTGACTTATCTAAACACATTGAGTTATCTAGATACAAAGCGAATGTGCTAACAATATCTTTTGTCTGTTGGTCGTAGTGACGAAGATACTGACAGCTAGTAACGTAATCCAATCAGAAATCGAGAAAAGACAATAACTGGCTGCTCGATCGCTTTGTTACTCTTACACATATCTGACCGTATTCACAGCCAGGCAGGAAACGCTTGGTGCTGTTCTCTACGTCATGCGCTAATAAAATATCACGAAAGTAATTCGATCCATTTTGACAT
This sequence comes from Hecatera dysodea, assembly GCA_905332915.2. Lineage (NCBI taxonomy): Eukaryota > Metazoa > Arthropoda > Insecta > Lepidoptera > Noctuidae > Hecatera > Hecatera dysodea. The sequence goes on from HG995291.1 coordinate 13,438,300, forward strand.
TCCAACAATCACAATAGGGTAGTTAACTAAAAAAAAATCTAATTAGTCCGTCGGATAGATTTCCAAAAAATATTGGACACGTATTTTTTATTTTTTCACGTATACAAAAAATGAAGACGATACAGTGCGTTGAAAACTCGTGTGACCTCACTACTCGCTACAATTTTTACCGAGCCGTGACGTCACAAGCCCCCACTCCTGATCTTTGATGCTTTGTATCTTTGTCAGTTTTTATAGATTTGATAAAGGAAAAAATATGTGTCCAATATTTTTCTATAATCTAACTAACGGACTAAATAGGATCATATTTTAATTCCTCAGGAAACATCCCTATTGCCTATAGATTAGCCGAATTCTATCGTTTTAGTATTTTATTTGAGTGAGGTGTATAATTTGTAAGCATGTCAGTTCCATGACAGTAAATGCCTTTTATTTTTTATCTTTTTGGAGCCCAAGGATGCACTCTCTATTCTCAAAGCCGACAATTGAAAGTCTAGTGTAACTTCATCTGACGCCGTGTTTAATAAACGGTCGTTCAAATGAGGGCTACCTAAATATAAGTACCTAACATTATATAACCCTGATCGGGGTCAAACGTGCAATCAGATAACCTTGTATTTCGTTACACGAATGAATCAAAACGATAAACACTCAACAAGTACCTACTTTGTAGAACAGCAATAAATAATTAAAAACGCGATACACAAAGCACCTAACAGGATATCGTGAGGGTCAAGTTTGAAGACCTGCCAGTGCATCAATTACCCGGCGATTATAATAATAAGCTTAGGTTTCACTTATGTATTTTCCTTACGACATACCTGTGCAATACAGCAATCATATTACTGGCGAACGTCGATAAAAATGAAGTCCTCCATTTTCTATTTATATCTCTATGAGCCCCCATAAGTGGGTTCGTGTCCTTATAAAGATTAAGCGCCACTAATATCATATCCATCATTGTAGCATGAGTGAAATAAGACATGACTTTCTTGCCATTGCCGTTTTTCGCTTCTTCGAAGTTTCTCAGCAAATCCGCCAAAGGCATTTGGCCTAACCTCTTGCTATACTGTGATACTCCATAACCATTTCTATAGTTATGTCTGAGGTCGTCAATGTACTCAAGAACTTGGAAGTCTTCCACAGAGAAGACGGCACACCATGGACTTGGGTTTTTAGCAATCCCGTTCCATGTATAACGACATAAGTCATATATGGCTGTGATATTTTCGTTTGAGACTGTAAAATTCAGACCTAACTTTCTGTTGACACGTTCTTTCATCTGAAAATTATTCATTTGATTCAATAGTTACTGGTGGTTATAGAAAAGAGCATTCATAAAAGAAAAACTGAATTCATTAACCCAAACTCAAGCGATTTTATATGGGGGAATAGGCAGTGAATTATATAACAAATTGGTTTTTGCCCGTAACTTCGTATGCGCATATCATGTTTTTTCCATTCCCGTAGAAATTTCGTCTGGTTTTCCCCGACACTCCCCCACGTCGCAGCTTTTTACGACAAGTACTTTCGACTGTGTTTTGTCTATCAGTCACACACTCATCCGTAACGCAAGAGTTTTAACATGTAAATTGATTGATTGATGATTTATCTGAACGTAATTAATTCTGCGCTGGTTTATATCACTCACATTTAAATAATCTGCAGTTTTCTTAAATTCATCTTCCTCGTGATAAAGATCTGTATTGCGTCTAACCGCTACTTGATATTTACCACATGTTGTATAGGGCTGAAATATAAAAACGTAGCTACAATCAAAATATCACTCTAAACTATTACATCAACTGATTAGTTTCAAAACACCTATTATCACTTACTGCTACAATCTGGTAATCATTCGTGCTATTTTCGATAGTCAAGTTAGTTTGGTTCAGACCTTCAATGAAGGCTCTAGCACTCTCTTTCAAGTGACGGTTAAAACCTGGAAGAAAAAAGTAATCCTTCTCCTGAAGTTCCTTCAGCAATTTCGAAAAAGACTTGTTGATCCTGTTGCCAATACGCAACGCCTCTTGATACCCTTCCTTGTTGATTTCATATGGCTCATCCAGCATGGCCGTTTCAACTTTCCAATTTTTTATATTTTCAATATCTTGCGCACACAGCGTACTATTTTCTATTTCATAACTAGATATAATAAAATCTTTAATTTTGAGAATGCTTTTCATGCCTTCTGCGTACTTCTGACTGGGATTTCTCTTGCCATGCCTCATAATTAACCAGACACTGACTGCTTCGCATCCTATTCAAGAAATAATAATTATCAAACTATAAAATGCCAAACAAAAAAAAAAGTAGAGATTTAATTTCAAGGAAAAACAAAAAATGTGACTGATTTTGGAATATATAGGTAACCATTTAAAATAGAAAGTACCGTGTTTTAGCATTTCTGTCAAACAACAAAAGCTTATTACTTTTAGAAATGTTCTGCAGAAATAAAGGTGGCAAAATATGTCAGAACAATCATCGAATGAAAACCGACTTACCTTCTGGTTTTACGATCGAATCCCTTATATCGCCTCTTACAATTTCATACGGAGTTTTACTGCCAAAAAAATTGTATTTGCACTCAGTATTCCAATAACACTCTAATGTTAACACATTTTTTACGTAAAACCAAACCAGCACTGTTGATATTAAATTTTTCATATTTAGGAACACAAGCAATGGTTTTAATTTAGTAGACACTACACTCAACATTGACCGTCGTACGTTAAATAAACACGATTAAGAATTTCAATACTTATCTCCTTACTTAAATTGAATGTCATTATAATTAAGTTATTAACAGGAATTAGGATATAATTGTTTACAATATTCATAGCTAAACTTGGAGTGAGAACGTTTCTTGTTTTAATAAACAGAATATCATGAATATTCAATAATAGACCACATTAATTTAAGCATAAGGTGCTTTTTGCTCTTGAACATACCTGCTACCTTCCTAGAAATGAAATTCATAACCTTGACAATTTATTTTTGTATATATTTTAGAGTAGGGACACACATATGTATGTATTTATGAAAACGTTAACAAAACCTTGAAATTTATTTATTTATTGCTTTACTTTTTGATTTATAAAACTGTGTCCAGGGCTTTGTCTGCGTGTTTTATCTTGCTTCTCTTACTTAGACATGTAAACACCTATTGTATGCGTTAGATTTTAGTCTGAATTGTAAGGACATTCTTATATTGTTATCGTCATTTAAAGTTGGAAGTTTACCTTATCAAAATAATTTAAAACAAAACGCTGATTACTAACCTAACTTTTTTTTAATTTTTATTTGATTTAAAGACAACGGTTGTGCTGTTGAATTATTTGTACGTAGGTGTGGATAGATGATTAAACGTGAATATCAATTAGCTTTGAAATTCACCATACAAATTAAACTAAAAAACACGGACACACAAACCCATAGCTTTTTAAAAATAAAACAAAATATTCGCAAAACTTAAGTTACACAAACAAAAAATTGAGAAATAAACAGAAGAAATATAAACTTAATACAGACAAAAAATAAATAAATAGATGTAACTTATTTTTTATAGATAGTTAAGAGTAAAGATTTTCTGTATCTAAAAAAATATTATTTGTCAAGTTCACAAACATCTGTAGTAGCATTCAAGAACGGCTTAAATATTTCCTCGAACTCTTGCCATGAGCAGACTCCTCCGTTGCACAGTTCTAAAAACGGTCTCTCATTCCGATAGAATGAGATCTTGTGGTCGTATAACATATCATCCGACCGTCTGCATCTGAAATAGACTAAATTAATTGTAATATACACTTTAAAGCAAGATCCCAGAGCCCGCAGAAGTTACTTATTTTCTTGTAATAAAATCCGTGGGATATTACTATATCTAACGCATCGTACGTGGTCGTGTTAGTATGCACTTTGAACGAACCTCGAACATACCTGCTACCTTGATCAACTTTTTTGGGGTTTCGTACGTCCGTGTGTTAAACGGCTTCCTTATAGGATCCCTACTCCTGTCTGTCTAGCTGTTTGTCCGTCTGTCATGGTTGATTTAGTCTGAATGTACAGGACTGATATTTTTGGATAGGAGCATTCATGGTCTCTAGAAAAACTTAGCTCCAGCGCAAACGTTTTATAATAATATGTCATATTATAGATTAAAGTACTTATTGTGTACATGTAGGCAAAGAGTACTACAGTAATATACCGTCACTATCTGGCTATTTTTTATTCTTATAGAAGAATAGCAGCGCCCTGCGGTTTCACCCGCGTAGTTCCCGTTCCCGTGCGAATATGGGCATAAAATATAGCCTATGTTACTCAGGGTGAGTGTAGCTTTCAAATATGAAAGAATTTTTGAAATCGGCACAGTAGTTTTTGAGTTTATTCTTTACAAACATACACACACAAAAATACCTACAAATCTTTCCTCTTTATAAAAGTAGTGGTTTTTTAGCAAATGAGCACGGCGAATCTAATGATTCACATACTTAGTGAATCAGTCTACAAAATTTTAGAAAAAAAAGAAAGACCAAAAAATGAGGCTTTCCTCATTTTCAACCTTATTATTCTTTCTTTCTTGGATTACTTTCGTAGAAACGTTGATTTTAATAATTATAAACATTTATTTCAGACCAAATTACAAGATAATAAAAAAATGACAATACGACATGATAAATGCCTAAGATGTTACTGTCATGAATTGTTACTTAGTTTTGAACGAGTCGGCACTGGTTAAAAAAAAATAGCAAAAGCTTCAATGCAATGCAAAAAAACAAATAAGTGCTTGCTGAGATGAAAAATGGAAAGTAGTATTTTATGTTTTACTAGTTTTGTCCGTGATTTCGCACACGTTAAAGTTCTTATAAACGTCTCTAGGGTCCCAAATATCTCTGCACCAAAATACATCAAGACGGGTCCGTGGATTTTGTGAAAGAAATAAAAACAATTAAATTCACTTTTGAATTAAAATAATAGTTAGGATATTACAAACCTGTTCAGAACTGCAATCAAATTCACGCCAAAAGTGGACAAAAATGTGGATCTCCATTTTCTATTCAAGTCTCTACGAGCTGCCGTTAGTGGGCTCGCATCCTTGAAAACGTTGAAAGCGACCAGGATCATGTCCATCATTGAAGAATGGGTTAAGTAAACAATGGTCTTCTTGCCTTGATTATTTTTGGCTTGTTCCATATTTTTAAATAAATCTGTTAACGTTATCTGGCTTAAAGTTCCGGAATACTTTGATACTCCATAGCCGCTCCTATAGTAATGCTCTAAATCTCCAACGTATTCAATAATTTTAAGGTCCTCTTCAGAGAACACGGCACACCAGGGGCTGTATTCATTGGTGATCCCATCCGAAGTGTAACGACACAAATCGTAGATGGCTATAATGTTTTTGTTCGTCAAAGGAAAACTTAGGCCTAGCCTCTTCTCAATTCTCTCTTTCATCTTAAATAAAAATATAAAATGTATTTAGGTTTTAACCTTAACAATGTTAAAGATATAGTAAAATTTTTAGCAAGTCTTACATTTACGAATTCTGGAGTTTCCATGTATTGAAGTGACATTTTGTAAGTATCTGGATTGTGATAAACTTCTTTTAGATATGTCCTACACGCTCCGTAGGGCTGCAAAAATGGTATCGACTTATAAACTCTTAACTACACAAACAATGTGCTAGTGTTTCAAAATGATTACTAATCTCTAGAAGTTTACTTTTGTTTTCGTGGATATTATAAAATAAATATAATCCCTGCAGGAAATACAAAAAAAAAACGGTATAATTTATCACGTCACGTTGCTTTTCGTTCGAAATTCAGGGTAGTCAATTTATCTGACTAGAACTCGTACGATAGCCTTTTTGATTGCCGAGTCATATTTATCAGCAATTATTTTAAGAATACTTACATTATAACATAATAGGGTAGTTGACTAAAAAAAATAATTAGTCCGTCAGACAGATTTCCAAAAAATATTGGACAAGTATATTTTCTTTTTTCACGTAAACAAAAAATGAAGACGATACAATGCGTTGAAAACATCCAAAACTAATCATTTATATGAGTCAACTTTGAGTTGGGGTGTACACCTGTGTTAAATACTAAATACTGATGGTTTATAGATTTTTTTCAAGTAGTAGAAGAGGCAACAAAATTATTAATCTATTACAAAGCAATTCCAATGATTACATATCTTCTTTATAAAGAACTTTTAGAAGAAGAGCGAGCTATAATAATTATGTCTGCTCACAAAACGGTGAAGGAAAACATCGTGAGGAAACCGGCATGTCCTGGAACTAAAAATTCGAAAACATGTGACATTCACCAACCCGCACTGGGCCCGCATGCTGGATTACGGCCCATTCCTTCTCCTAGAGAGTAGGCCTGTGTCCCAGCAGTGGGAACATTAAAAGGCTGATTAGTGATTATGCTTATGCTTATATCTGTTTTACCTATCATTTTTTATTACAAATCTTAGTCAGTAAAATGTAGAAAAAAAACTTTCCTACTTACGTTCCCGATGCTAACATTTGCTGTTGCTTTCGTTATTATCAAGTCTTTATACCCAAGTCCTCCAATTAGAGCTTCTGCAGAGACTTCACCACGAGGCCCATATGTTGGACGAAAAGAATACTCTCCCTCATGAAGGTCGGTAAATATCTCTGGTAGAGCATCTTTTAGCCTGCTACCAAAATTAAACATTTCTAGATAACCTTCATTCACAATTTTATTGGGCTCATCAATAAAGCTTCTTTTAATTTCCCACTCTCGTAAATTATCTACATCTTGAGCGCATAGGGTGCTGTTCCCATTATCGTAACTCGATACAATATAGTCTTTGAAATAAAGGACCTCTTTTATGTTTTTCAAAAATGATGAACCAGGATTTTTTTTTCCGTGCCTCATTATTGTCCAAGAACTGATTGGATCGCACCCTGATGGAAAACAATTATATTTATAGAGGTGAATTCACATATTTTGGTATCAGAAGTGACAAGTCAAGGGATACCATCACATAAACGCCAAAAGTTTTTAAAACAAATCTGCTTCACGTTTATAACAACTTACCTTCATCTTTTACGATCGAGTCTCTTATGTCGCCTCTTACATTTTCATACGAAGTTTTGCTTGAAAAATATTTGTATTTACATTCATTACTCCAATAGCAGTCCATGGGCATAACGTTTTTTGTAATCAAGATAATGAGCACTGGTATCAAAATTAATAGTTTCATTCTGATTTATTTAAAATTAATCGCACAGGTGAACAAAACTATAAAACACGCACTACACTCATCATTGATAGTGATCGTCTTAATAAGCTAGAACATGATATTAACTAGCATTGTATTAAATTAAAATATCTTGCGGAACTAAAAACGGACTGGTTTTTTACATTATTTTTTATTTTCTTTGTGTACAACATTATTTAATAATTGAAACGAGTAGCATTTCTGACTGTAATCCATATCAATAATCTTCTGGGATCGCATTATTATTTAACCAATATACTTGGGTACCAGATACGAGTACCTACAAGTTCCCCCGCCTATCGCAAAGCGGAAGTTATGTCTGACCTGAAGTTCGTTGGCAAACAGCGCTAGAAGTGTAACGCCGCGCTTGCCCAATTTACTGCGTTTTCTTTTTATTATAAAAAAAGCTACTTGTGTCCTTTAAAATCACTTTACAATGTCCGGCCAAGTGCAAGTAGGACCCTCGTGCATAGGGTTCCGGATATTTTAAACAAGTAAATAGTAGTAGTAGGTAATTTATAACTATAATTACTAGTTTTCTGCGCTTTGTTTATTATTGAAAGGCTAGCTTTTGACCACATCCTCACTGATGGAAAACGATAATGTGGTCGGCGATGGAGTTCTTAGTAAGTAAGTTGTAATAATATGTCAAAATTAAAACGGTACGCTTACATAGAAGTAACCTATTTATTCTTGACTAAAAACAGACTCTGGCAGGGAATTCTGGATTGTACGCACAGTGAAAATTTCAAGACACAGTGCTGTCGCCTGCATACCAGGCTTTAATTGATCTCCATTTGATTAATGTGCTGTGTGGCTTTGGGTGGATGTATGTCACTTTTACGGTTTGGAAATCCCATCAGACACACAGCTTGTCTTTTTCTTTAGTTTTACCGATGAACCATGTCTTATTGATTAGGAAATCAGTATACTTAACAAAGTCTACATTTACGATGTATTTGTCAACCGCTGTGGATAATGTTTTTTTTTTGTGAAGGTCTGATTAAGGACTTCGGAGATAGGCAACGAAACTCTTAAAAAAATAAAATCCATGTCTCTTTTTTGTTTACACCAATTTATAACATAACATCACGCCGGTACGTTGTGAAACTGTCAGACAAGACAAGACATGGTTGAGTTATACATACGCATCTGCATAGATGCGTATGTATAACTCAACCATGTCTTGACTGGTCTGGGCATAACTTTATTATTTCTGAACCTTCTTGATGATTCTTTTAGCGCTGAGTTTAATTAAATATATTAAATTTGGATTGAATGTTGAACAACTACTTTATTATAATACCACAAAATCTGAGCCTATCGGAACGAGAGACCGTTTTTATAACTATATAAATATTTTCAGAAACGAGTAGACTGCTCGTGACAAGTAGGTATTCGAAGAAATACATAACTATGCACAGTACTTGCTGCTCTTGCGACCACAGATTATCTATGAACTTGATAAATTCAAATCTTTATATTTACATTTTACGCTTTTAGAAGTAATGTTTAATCATTGATAAATTAGGCATTATTAATAAATTGTCAAGGTTATTAATTACGTTAATAGTAGGTAATACGGAAGCAGCTAATGACCATTGAAATAAAGTCGCTTTTAGAGTATAGGTATGCTTCGTTATTTTGTTTGTCAAGCAAGAAACTATGTAATTCTAAGGTTTGGTATTTATGTTAACTTGTATTTATAAATAACTTGATGAATATTTTAAACCATTTTGTCCCAATTCCTGTTAACTAATTAATTATGGTAATATGTATTCATATTAGTTTTAAATAAGCGTGTTTATTTATAGTGTCTGTACACTGTATTATTTTAATACACTTAAGTGTTAAGTTACTTCAGTTTATACACTTAAGTTTATAACAATTCAATTCAAAGCATTTATTTCAATTAAACCCTTTACAGGCACTTATGAATTGTCAAGTCGAAAGAAATGAAGCTATCTGCACGTTCCAAAGCGTAGATCTCTATGGAAAAGAACGTGCAAGAAACTTCACGGACACTCTTTTAAATCATGTTCTGTATTATATAACCTTGGTTACATCCTTTATTACAACAACAATATGAAGTTTTGAACATCAACAGTTTTGGTTTGGTTTTAGATGGAAAATGTGCTGACTGTAGTGTTATTGGAATACTGGGTGCAAATACAAATATTTTGGTTACTACAAAAATATTTGTAACCTCCATATGAAATTGTTAGATGGAATACAAGGGAATCGATTGTAAAACCACTAGGTATTGGTTTTCATTCGAGTTAACTTTGCCTCTATTTATGTGGAATGTTTCTAAAAGTAAAGCAATCTTATTCTTTATAGCAACACCCCGCGGTTTCACCCCAGTAGTTCCCGTTCCCGTGGGAACACGATAAAATATAGCCTATATCACCCGGGGATAGTGTAGCTTCCAAACAGTGAAAGAATTTTTCAAATCCGTTAAGTAGTTTTGGAGTCTATTCAACACCAACAAACAAACAATCAAATCTTTAAAATATTAGTATAGATTTGAGAGTTGCTTCCATTTGGGTTATCTTTTTTTGTGTGATTCTTTTGCGTTGTGTTTAATTATAGCTATGATTTTCATACTCCGAAGATACAGCAGTGCCCCCACCTCCATTTTAATCACTAAAATCTAGGAAATGCAAAGTATATATATTGTTAGGTTTATATCAACTCCAAAGCAAAGTAGACATTTAACTGTGAGCTGATTTGGACTTGTTCTACGAAGGTACACAAAGGTAAATAGCGCAAATGTGTAGACTGACTCCTTTTATGTGTGTACTCTGAATACAGTTATGGAGTATCACTACTGAGAAAAATAAACAACTGTTTCAAAACACATAACCGACTTTCACATAAAAACACTTAAAGTATAAAATAACTTTAATTTGTTTTTAGTTTTGGTGCTTCGTTTTTTGCCACCGTCTAAATAAATTACCGTTGCTTACTTACATGCCACCTATTTAACTAGCATAAGCATAAGCATAGCATAATCAGCCTTTTAATGTTCCCACTGCTGGGACATAGGCCTCCTCTCTAGGAGAGGGAATGGGCCGTAATCCAACACGCGGGCCCAGTGCGGTTTGGTGAATGTCAATTGTCTTCGAATTTTTGGTTCTAGGACATGCCGGTTTCCTCACGAGTTTTCCTTCACCATTTTGGGAGCAGTGGTGATGAAATTAATTACACAAAGTAATGCGCCTGGCTGGGTTTGAACCCGTAACCTGCAATTCATAAGTCGGGGCCGACTTTTCTTTAAAAAATCATGTGTTGTGCAAAGTTCTGATTGGGGAGTTCTCTTTCCATGCCTTATCATAGCCCAGACACTGATTGCTTCGCGTCCTTATCAAGATAAAAAATAATTTGAAAAGGACACAATGTACAAATTTTATTTATAAAAGAAAACACATGTTTTAACATGTAAAATAAATACTAACCAAAACGACGTGGCCTTAGCATGCAGGTTTAATTGCAACTAGTTAAATCAGTGGACTGTAAGTAAGTAATATATTGAACAGATATATTGTAAATATAATACTTAAGTGAAACCTATCATTATAATTATAATCGCCGGTTAATTGATGTACATACTGGCAGGTCTTCAAACTTGGCCCTCACATTGTCCTGTTACGTTCTTTGTGCATTGTTTTATTTTGTATTTGTTCTACAATTGAGGTTCTTGTTGAGTAGTTAATACTATCGTTTATCTAAAGATTACACGTTTGACTCCAATCAGTGTTATACTAAAACTATGGATTTAGTTATTACTTATACGCACAGGGTATCACATCAAAAACGCATACTGGACTTTCTGTCGACGTTGAGAATCTACTTACTCTTACGGTACTCCTCAATACGGCTCGTGTAGTGAGGAGAGGTTCCTTTCTAGCTTGGACCCCACTCCCGATAACAGCGGACTACTTTTTTATATGTTCAAAAGTTGTTTTTAATAAATATTTAAAAACGTAATTTATTATGTACATAAGAATAAATAAACGAAATAATAATAAAACCAGTCCGATAATAATACAGACAGGAAACTTTCAAAGAGATGATCTTTGCCCATTATAAGTCGCTATATATATGTATATAGGACGTGTTGTGGCCACACGAACAAATTCTTTTTCGACCCATACTTCTGGGCGCCGAAAATGTAAGTTGTATGCAAAAACTGACAATTAAATTAACGAATTAGCTAATCTGACAGAAAATTTCACAAAAAACTTTAAATGGAATCCGGTATAGATAAATGAAGAATAATCACCGAGCAGGACGAGACACCAATACACCATAGAAACAAGAGAACAAATATAACTATTAGCTGATGTAAGTTCAGGCTAGACTCAATCACGTCAGATACATTAAAAAAAACTTCAACATCGGCTAAAATTCCCGAAACAATAAAAGCAATGAACACTTTTGCTATACCTGTTCTCATTTATTCTTTCGACATAATCAACTGGGCCAAAACATACTTAAAATCCCTACAGCGAGACGTTAATACAACAATGATCAAGTTTCGCAAACATCACCCCAGATCGTGCCAGCAAAGGATGACTCTACCGAGAAAGAAGGAGGCAGGGGCCTCATTGACATGTTAAATTTACACAACAGACAGATCACAACTCTTAGATAGGACTTCATTGCCAAAATTTTGTAGCCAAATTATCTTCCACACAACATAAACTAATAAAACAAAACGATCAAAACTCAACCCCCCTTAGGGGCCAGTGCCTGCCAGAGTTGCTTCTAAAGAATCACCGCAGCCCTGGAACAAAAAGGGCATTAGAGGAACACGAATAGGTTTTATTCAGTAAGAGTCTGACACTACCTTCCACTACACTGAGAGCAGAAGAAGTCATTTGATGATTTCCCATCCATAAAAAAGGGTAATGCAGTTCAATTGTTTATGTTTATGGTAATTAAGGAAACAATTTTATTGCCACGTCAATTAGTTCGCTTAACCTATTTAAAAAGATTAGGAAGAGCGTGGATTTATTTACAAACGCCGCACGTCTTTTTTACATCACGATATGATATACATATTTATGGACTTAATTTAATTTGGTTCACTTTAAGGCCCTTTATAAGAGGCACCTAAATGAACGTGGGCTAAAAGTATTTATGCTTTCAGATGCACTAAACAAAGATAGGGCGACTATGAGTTAAAAAAAGTTTGGAAAGAGAAGCCGTTATAAAACATTTGTGATGGAGGAGTATGTCCGTGGCAAGAGTTCGAATATATATTTAAACCGTTCCTGAATGCAAAGATTAACTTCTGTGAATTTAAGTGATCAAAGTAAGATTACATAATATTTATAATTTACAAATAATAAAAAAATACAATGTTTTTCGACTCCGGTTTTACTTAGTTAGGATTTTAATTTTAATTTGAATTCTACGTGTCACCAGAAAATGGCAAACTTCGTAATATTATAAAATATTTTATAATCTTACTTCAACTTTCAATAAATTATCAACTGAACACTTTTTTATTATTTCTCGAAATGACTTCGAGAAATTATGGACTTTATCTATATTCTGATGCTTAAAAAAGCATTCCAAACGTTCAGTTGACAATTTATCGAGAGTTTACAATCTTTCGAGATATTTTATAACCTTACGCATTTTACAATTATCCGGTGACATTTATATACATATATGTATGTAGTTGGTTAAGTATTTAGACACTTTAGCAAAATTGTATTAAATTAAATTTATCCTGAGATTTAAGATATTAAATGTAGTGATGAAAAGTGTAACGGTTGCATTAACTTATTAGATGGCAACAATATACATACAAGTAAAAAAACTCAAAGTAAAATACTAACAGCAGCCACCAACTAAGTTCGGTACGCGTTATTTAAATACAAACATATAATGTTTGTTACCAAATATTCTTTAAAGTTTGGTGAGCTTCCATAATGAAAGATGGAAAGAGAACATTATATTTCACCTTGCAAGTAGTAGTTTAATTTTGTTTGAAATGTAGAAACCGCAAAGTAACGCATTCTAAGAAAAGCTCTTAATTTTACTGAGCATTTGCCCCATACATTCAACAAAATCGTAATAATTTAAGTTTATTTTAGCACTTAGCACGGGCTCGCCAAACGAATCCCGAGAGCGTGGACTTGAATATCCTCACGCTGGATTGGGCCGTTGGTATGAGTCCCATACGTATACACACTACAAACAAAATTCAACACTTTCCATGCGTATTAAGATACAATTTCGTCCACTCTGCAAATATACTATAGAGCACCGTCATCCTAATTGTGCCAAATTAATCCAATTAACATATTTAAAAGTTTAGGAAGATCGTGGATTTATTTACAAACACCGCACGTCTTTTTAAAATCACGATATGATATATATTTTAAGGGCTTCATTTAATGTGGTTCACTTTACGGCCCTTTATTAGATCATGTGGAGAGATTTCACGATGAAAATTACTTCTTTTAATTAAGATTTAACTCAGCTATTTATTTTCAGATATCTTGAAAACTTTCACCGTTAAATTCGGTTTCTATCTAAATGTTATTCATGGGCTTTTTGGAGGATTTTATTTTTGGTGATCTTAAAATTTAGGATTAAGGTTCAAGGGTTGAATTTATGTGTACGTTTCTCTGTCTTGTAAATGATAAGGATCGTTGGGATGCATATAAATAGTGGTTCTATGTTAGCTTGATACTCAGAAGTACAGTGATAATTTGTTGATTTACTGTACTCTTGTACTCCAGTATCTTGTACTTGTAGCTTACAAGATACTGGTAGGAAGGAAAACATAACTAATCGAAATAAAATGATAGTTCAGCTCCCACACGCGATGTGGATGATGTGATTCTTTTCAATAAGGAAATTGGGTGGAGAGTGGATGTGGATGGGATTCTGCTGTGTAAACTTCCTAGAACCTGGGCTTACTCCATTGTAAACGAGTCCATATGCATATTTATCTAGAGCTCTGTTTTGGCTACTGTTTCATAAAAGGAAGTAAAAATTATTTTATCTTACTCCGCCGCTGTTTTTTCTGATTACATACTGATAGATTCACGACACTGGCATTGTTTTCCCGGAACTCGTCGAGGGTCGTTGATTTAACGCTATTCATGCAGTCGCCACAGCTCACAGTCGCCAGTGTTTTGAGCACTGGCGACCGAGTGGTGACGGCCCCGACTTACGAATGGGGTCACGGGTTCGAACCCAGCCAGGCGCATTATTTTATGTAATTAATTTCATCACCACTGCTCTCAAAACGGTGAAGTAAAACATCGTGAGGAAACCGGCATGTCCTAGAACCAAAAATTCGAAGATATGTTACATTCACGAACCCGCACTGCTGGGCCCAGCCACGTGGTAAATTACGACCCATTCCCTCCGAGAGAGGAGGCTTAATAAAAGGCTGATTATGCCACTGTTGATTCTGGCTGGTGGAAGGTAAAGGAAATGATATATCCCGTGCAAGCATTCCTGGTGTTTTATCAAGTCATTTGTCTTGTACATAGTCAGCGAAATTACCACTTTGACAACAATTTGATTCTACATTAATGCCACATAGACACACCTTTTTTTCTGGTTGGGAAATAATCAAATGACTTCTCCCGCTCTGGGCGGAGCGGAAGGAAGTGTCAGACTCTTACCTAAAACCCACCGATGTTCATCATAGTACCCTTTGTGTTCCAGGGCTGCGGTGATCTTTCGAATAAATTCCGCAAGCCTAACAGGCACTGAGCCTATGGGGCCCCGTCGTCTTTGCTGACATCTCTTTGAGGCGCGCGTGGAAGAGGACGCACCTTCTATCCGGGCCTGGTTGTTATCGTACGACGAGCACCCATAGCTCGCTATCCGTAGGTACGCGCCTACAGTGGCCGGGAATCACCCTGCGACGTCCGGGGTATCTTCTTCTGTTATGGCAATTGGAGCGTGAGGTTTCCCTCTCTCACACGTGTTCTGCTTCCTCCTTCACTAGCATTACTGTTACGCAGAAGGAGGTGACCGCTTCCCATGCCTCCTCGCTCCGGACCATGGTTTGAGCCAAGGCCGGAAGCCAAAGGTCGCCGCTGCCGAGTGCCTCGACGAAGGCACCGCGTTGCTCCGCCCAAGCAAGGCAGACCTTCTGGTGATCCACACAATGTTGACACCCGGACGTGTCCTCCCGCTGAATCCGAAACAGGTACCTCCCGAAACAGTCGTGTCCGGTGCGCACCTGCGTCAGGCGGAAGGTGAGGACGCCGTGGCGTCTCTCCAACCGCTCCTGAAAGAGAGGGCTTATCCCCGCAATGGTGGCGTGCCCAGTGCTAGGTTGCAACAGTCGTTGTCTTCATACCTCCGAGAGATACTGCCGGAGCTCCTTCCGATGCACAGCAATTTGTCGTGGCAGCAGTTTCACCCCAGCGAAGTGCTTCCACACCCCACGCGCGTGATTGTTCTCGCCCCCAGATCCCATGGCAGCAATCCGGCAAGGAGACTCACCGCCTCACCGGAGACCGTGCAGTATTCCCGGGCCAGCCGGATGGTCATGACCCTCTAGGACACTTTTAGATAGCGCACTGGCAGTCGCTTCAGTGTCAGCGCCCACACCTAGACCCCATAAAGGGCCATGAATCGCACGATCCCCGCATATAGCGTCCGGCAGCAGGCGTTTGGAACCCCTAGATTGAGTAAGCCCTGGCCCGCCTCAGTTTGGGAGCCAAACGTCGGAAATGTTCCGCAAAGTTCCATCGTGGCAGCAGTTTCAGCCTAGCAGACTACGCTGACGCCGCTACAGCTACCGTGACCTCCCGGTCGCAGCGGTAGAAACTGTGGGGATTTTGTCGTTTGAAGTCCGTCATAACCCTCTGTTTCCTCCGAACAGAGGACAATAGCATGAGGATTTTACAACAAGAAAAGGTATAAAATACTTGTTGTTTAAATATCATAAAGAACCTGAGTGTGTCTACGATTTCTAACATTAATTGATCGTTTTTATCTGGAAACATGGTCGTAACATATTGAAGTGATGGTTGAAGCCACAAAATTATAGATGTCATTCACATTCGAGATGCCGTTTCATAAAATATTGCTACACTTACGAATAACTTGTGATTTACATAAAATTTAAAGGTCACTCGTCCCGTTGACCTTAGACTTCTTTATCTACATTCGGTATATGTTTGTAATCGAACAAGGTTGCATTTTTTTTTAATAAACCCCTCTAGTTTTTATAGATATTTGTTTTTTAAGTAGATTTATACAAATATGTATCTTGCTGTCCTTTATATGAACTTGCTATATTGCATTTTTTCACGCTTTTTTTGTGTACTTTTTTAAGTATTTATCAATATCGGACAATGACACGGATTATATGTGTTTTCGTTAAGTTTGAATGATTTTTGTATAAATAGATTATTTAGTACTACCCAATAAAAATCGTTTTGTTAAAACACTTTAAATGGAATCAAGTGCCTCGATAGTAGGTAATAAAAGTATATTCTCCCGTAGAGTCCATAAAAGAAAGAATATCTTAAAGGTTTTAGTGTTCAATACAGTAAAGGTGAAAATGAAAAGTTTATGATGCGATTCACTTTTTCTAACTTTTTCTTTCTAACTTAGAACGCTGTGCTAACATTGAGAATTGAGAATTGTCCCTTATTACATATGAAAAAGAAATAGTGTAAGTGGAAACCTTAAATTAACAATAATAGGAGTTTTCAAGATAACAGAAGATCCCAATCAAACAAGCTATTTAATAATAATGGATAACATTTAATTATTCATAGACGGAATTCTATTGATATAAGAGAATAAAGTGGCTTTCACTTTACAATTCATAGGCGAAAAGTCTTTCAAGCACGTGGAAGGGTTCCACGTGCTTGAAAGACTTTTGGGTGAAGCGCTGTATCGGCGACTTTGGTTCTGCTATCAACTTCATTACTGCAAATACTGCCTTGTTGAAAATAAATAATCACCGTATTTATGTCGCAACTTAATCAGCCGTTCAATTTGCGGCCTAGCCTTTTCATTGAACGATGCTGTTGGATCAACGACCTAAGTGACATCCCGGCAGTGACATTTAATTGAACAGCTAGGCAAGTGGTCAATATCGTTTATTGACCAGCCTAGCTAAGTACACATGGTAATGACGGAGACCTACCGTGGAGCTCGAAGTGGCCACGCACGTGTGCTATGCTTCACTTTGCAAGAAAATTGTAATTGTGTTCATTGCAACTCACGGAGACACTACGCGTCAATAGATGTCATTAGTACATGGGTTCATAAATCCACTATCTACAACTGAATTGCAGCACCTGTGCGCCGCAATGGTTCACGCTACAGTTGTACATATATAGTTGTGGAATGGAGGATGAGTGCAGTGGAAACGTTTTCAAACTAATTAATGCACACAGCTAAATTGCGCCCGTGGACAGCTTGCGCGGCGGTGAGTTCGTGCCTTTACCTTAGTCTATTAACGCACTAAGCATCGTCAACGTTGATTGAATATTTTATTTGACGCATTGGCTGGATATAATTTAGGCCGCTAATTAAACCGCACCGTTGAATGAAAAGACAGTCAATTATATCTATGTTTCTATATTGTTTCAGTAAAGTTTGTTATAAATGCCTATCGTTTGATTTTGGGTGCGTTAATATAATAATATTTCTTTATTTTTTGGAACGATGGGTCAGCTGGTATTGTTTTCGGCATGCTCTATGCTTTTCCAATAAAGGAACCGATGGACGCCACTGAAACTCGTAGCCAACTTCTGGATTGCCAACGACACGCTATGAACAAATTATAAACTACCTTAACCTAATAATCTGATAAATCTCTAAAAATGAGGTCCTAAGTTCAGAATAAGATTGATAGATCACACATTTTCAATCCATTTAAGTATTCTTGAAAAATAAATCAGTGTAGTTAAAGCTTTCTATCACAGAGAACAGAGAACCCGCGTAGCATCTATGCATCAAGTAGTAATTGTTCTCCACTTTAAAAGACATTCATTTAACTGAGACTCCTTTATTTCTTCACAGGGTATCGGATTCCGGATTTGTGTACGTTTTTTCCTTAACGATCTTTTTTATTAAGAGGAGCTCGTGGCTAAATTATAACAGCCGGGGGGGCGATCTTCGAGGTTAAGCAACGCTTGCCGAGGTTAGTCTTTGGATGGGTGACCATCTTAACATAACGAGACTTCTCCGTGCCTCAGAAAACACGTTAAGCCGTTGGTCCCGGCTGTAATTTGGAGATCGTTGGAAGTCGTTACAGATTGTCAGAAGCCAGTAAATCTGGCGCCAGTCTTGCCAAGAAGTACGGTGTGTGGTACCCATTAAGACTGGTGTCTTAATGGGTTGTGGAGGTCTGGTAGGCAGGCGCTCCACGTAAAATACTGGTGTTCAGCTGAAACCGGCTTGTCTGGAAGCCGCTACACCAATATAGTTCGGAAAAGGCTAGGCAGACGATGATCTTTTTGATAAAACTAAGAGTGTTAGTATGGATTCCATACCTGCACTGTGCCAGTATAGTCCATACTAACACTACCTACTTATTATTTTCGTGTCGATTGATCCATATTATATTTTGTCCGACCAGTACTGAGCAATCATTAGCCCCGTTCAAATCTCATATGGTGCAGGTGGTTATGCACGACGGGCAATTAAGGTGATGCATGTTCTGTGAAGGGGCTACGCACTCAGACTGCGTTAGGGATGGGTAATTGGGTAGGTACTGTATGTTTTGGATGGTACTCGGTGATGCAAAGACTATAGGACTAATCCTTACACCTCGTCTATACTAATATATAAAGCTGAAGAGTTTGTTTGTTTGTACGCGGTAATCTCAGGAAATACGGATCCGATTTGAAAAATTATTTAAATGTTAAATAGCCCATTTATCAAGGAAGGCTATATATCATCACGCAAAGATCAATAGGATTGGAGCATGAACAATGTTGCAAAAACGGGATTTTTTTCTCTCTCTTTTGTGACGCCGACGAAGTTGCGCGGGTCAGCTAGTATACTATATAAAATAATGATTGTGAAATGAATTCTGTCTGTATGTTTGAGATCAGTTCATGTCTTAGCCGCTGAATGGATATAGATGAAATTTGGCACACGGGTATTCCATGTCTTGAAATAGGATATGGGGGGGCGCGAGGACTTTTAGTCCCGCGACCATGTTTCCTAGGGCTAATTTTCGAGTTTCACGTGAGTGAAGCCGAAAACAGAAAGTAGTTAAATATAAATCATGACTATGGCAACGACTTCCTGTCTGCTAGTAAAGATATACTGCGATAGCCTAACCCTCGGCTACCACCATGCGATATGATCATGGCAGCTTAAGACTAGCGATCGTGAATTAAACGTTCACTGGTGATCTTAGTTATGAGACAATTTCCCACGTATAATATTATCGATACGACTATCCCCTTGGTGAGACCCAAAATCCTTCACAGATTTTGCTCCCTAGCCACAAAGATATTAACATTGATTGTTCCAGTGATATAATGATGGCTAATACATTCAACTACACATGTATATTGTTTTACAGCTTTAGATCTTAAGGCTATAGTGGTTGCGGAATTTGTTCGAAAGAGTCACCGCGGCCCTGGAACGCAAAGGACACAAGGTTGGTTTTATTCAGTAAGAGTCTGACACTCCCCCTTGCACAGCCGAGGGCGGGAGAAGTCATTTGATGATTTCCCAGCCAGAAAAAAAGGCTACGATATAGTAGGTTCGAGATTACAAAAGTCTGTTTTATCACTAACACAGGACACGCTCTTTAAACTGACGAAGCATCTTCAACTACGTAATGACACATTCACCAGCTCCGCCAATCCTGTGGTCGAAACATTCGTGACGATATATATGTATACACGACGTCAAAGAAGAGTTTATCTAAGCGTTTGGACGGTGTCCAAACCGAAGCACGTGATAGGGCATGGATTGTGCGCACCGAGGATGAATACATCGGCTAAATGTCACGTTTTCCACACATAATGACCTTGGGTTTAAGACGGTGTGGTTCTCTCAAATATATTGGGTCTTGAGATACTAATCTTAGCCGTTCAATTTCTGAGGTAAGATAGTCTTATTTTAATTTTTTATAAGCGATTTAAGCAAAATTGACTAATCAATCTAGCCTTTACCCTGCTACATATGTATATAGGGGTCAGCTTCCAATCTAACCTATTATGGCTAAGTAGTAATATTTTATATGGAAGGACTATCTGACCTCTCGCAATAGTACCGCATGCCTGGATAAAACAATACATGCTTGACCAAAATCACCACCTCACATGCTTTCAAAATAAGGAGGAGTCTCGATAAGAAGTGAATGGTCAACATTTCACTATCAGACCTCAGCACGCGAAATCTAACCTTGAGGATAGACACGTGCGACTGTTATCGCTTGGGTACGAGCTCCAAAAATAAGAATAATAGAGTGATATAGTTTATTGTTTGCATGACTTTTAACATGATTGATAATCATATAAGCGTTATGTATTCATAGTTACGGACTTAAGTATAAGTAGGTACCTACTTACAAACCACTACCATAAAATATTAGAGAGCTTCTTTCTTATATCTAAACACGAACGATCCCGTCTTTAAATAATAACAGCACTACGGTTCGAGGTTAAGCAGCGCTTGCCAAGATCAACGTCCGTCAAGTCCGTGGACGGGTGACCATCCATAATATACCGAAACTCCTCTTAGACTCGAAAAGCACGTTGAGATGATAAATAATCAAGCCTGTCATTTGTGGATTTTTGACAGTCGTTACGGATAGAATGAATCCAGTAACTGGGTCGTCGAACTTATGTAGGCAGTCACTACATTTAAAATACTGGTAGTCAGCTGCATCCAGTAAGAATGGAAACTGACCCCAAAAAGGTTGGGAAAAGGTGGGGCGTATAGATTGGAGGATCTCTAAACACAGGTAATGACTAGCTAAACTCACTATAGAGAAAAAAGCCAAAAATACTAACTTACAGCTTGCACGTTACAACAGCTTAAACTTAATTGTCATACTCGTTGTTACGTAATGACAGCATAAAGTTTCAATATACGAGTACATAACTGGCACCGCAGCCATTGCTGGGCACAGTTCCAAGTGGTCCAGCCACGGCCACTACGGAGAATACGGAGAATTTTCTAACTGATAACCCATATTAAACGTGACCTGAAGACCAAACTCCCGAAGATTTGAGAGATATGAAGATAGCATTCCTTTTATGAAACAATAGAAAAATATTTTCAATAGGTAAATATAAATAGAAAATACAAATACATTTTTTTTCGTTATCTTGAAAAATATATGCTAAAACAATAATTTTAAATACCACTCATTGATATAACAGGGTCATATACGATAACCTACTTTTTAAATTATGAGATATGACCTAGAATGATAGGTTGGTACACTTGGTACCGACTGTTTGGGCTCGTCACTGTCGTGGCGATAAGGTTCTTCTTTGAGGCACTGCTGAAGATGAGGACGCCATGGCGCCTCTTCAACTGTTGAAGAGGCGCCATGGCGTCCTCACCTTCAGCCTGTTGCAGGTACTCACTGGATACGGATGTTTCGGGAGCAGCAATGCTAGTGAAAAAATCTGCAGATCGCTTGAGGGAGAAACAAACCTCACGCCCCAACCGCCGGAACAGGAGTAACCCCGGTAATTGTAATCAAGTATTTCGAACCCTCCAAGAAATGTGTGGTTATCTCTGGAATACCTATCAAATTAATCAATTCTGTTAGAAAGATTTTGAATTAGAAACCATAAGTCACCGAGTTCAATAAACTGATTGTAACCTTTCCCAATGGCGAATGATACCGTACCTATTTAATGAATTGGTATTAAATTAAAATAGACACTAATGACATGTCGTAAAATTTTAATCGGACCATTTATATTTTTGCTTCGATAAAATATAATTTTCCTTTTTATTGCATTTATTTGAAGGTCAGATTCTACATAGCAAATTTTATATCTACCTACTTTGATTTTCTTAAAACGTTAGACCAATTTATATTTATTCTTTGATTTTAGTATTGTTCAAACTAATATCTACTTGCATATATAATACTAGGGTTTTCCCGCGACTTCGTTCGCGCATATCCAGTTTTTACCCATTCACGTAGTAATTTCGGGAAATCCTTTCTTAGTGCTCTCCTACAATTTTCAAGAAATCTACATGCCAAATTCAGGTTTTTCCGACCAGAAGATTCGCTTCTGCATTGTTTGTCAGTCACTCAATCACTCTGTAACGTTAGAGTTTTATGTACATACCTAAATCTTTAATAATTGTCGATCCATTTTTGGTGAGTTTTGATCCAGAGACAAATGTGATCTTGGACACTGTTATATGTTGCTTTAACGAGTACAAAGCCGCGAGCAAAAACTAGTTGTTATTAATTTTCATATTGTGTCTAAACAGTGTACCCCAAAGTCCCGATTGATAGATACCTTGTAGGTATACCAGATTCATATTTGTTTAGTGAAGCCTGCTTTAAGGTAAATCGTTCATGCAGGAGATAAATCACATCATATTTTACAATATCCTTGCAAAGACATGCATGCCGTCTTCAACACAGCATACTTATTGTTAGAGATTACATGAAATAAATCAAATAAGCGGTTGTATGCAGCAATTTTCTTTGAACTCCCGGAGCAAAATGTAAGCAATATGATCGGAAGTATAAAGTTAAGGATATGGCTCTCATATGATTCAATAAGAAGTTATATCGCACTCGATATCAGACCGAAGCCAATCCTTTAAGGACCTTACAAACAAGCCTTTTTTTTTTTTGGATGGGAAATCATCAAATGACTTCTCCCGCTCTAGGCGGAGCGGAAGGGAGTGTCAGACTCTTACTGACTAAAACCCACCCGTGTTCCTGCTTGTGCCCTTTGCGTTCCAGGGCCGCGGTGACTCTTTCGAACAAATTCCGCAACCCTAGCAGGCACTGACCCTATGGGGCCCCGTCTTCTTTGCTGACGGCTCTTTGAGGCGCGCGTGGAACACAACGCGCCGTCGACTCGGGCCTGGTTGCTATCAGACGGCGAGCCACCCATAGCTCGCCATCCGCAGGCCCGCGCCTACGGTGGCCGGGAATCGCCCTGCGTTTCCCGATGCCCGGGGCGTCTTCTCCTGTTGCGGCGGCTGGAGCGAGGGGCTTCCCTCTCTCGCACGCGCTCCGCCTCCTCCTTCGCTAGCATTACTGCTTCGCAGAAGGAGGCGACCGCCTCCCATGCCTCCTCACTCCCGACCATGGCTTGAATCAGGGCCGGACGCGAGAGGTCGCCGCCGCCGATCGCCTCGACGAGGACACGGCGGTGCTCCGCCCAGGCAGGGCAGACCTCCACCGTGTGCTCCACCGTGTCCTCCGGGCGATCCACACAGTGATGACACCCGGACGTGTCCTCCCGCTGGATCCGACACAGGTACCTCCCGAAACAGCCGTGTCCGGTGAGCACCTGCGTCAGGCGGAAGGTGAGGACGCCGTGGCGTCTCTCTAACCACTCCTCAAAGAGGGGACTTATCGCCGCAATGGCAACAAGCCTGGCGCCAAAAAGTATCGGGATTCCGCGATTCCCAGTATATTTAGGTACTATAAAATCGTTTTCGCGTCTCTCTAAAGTAGATTTCACGAATTCGCATCCCAAAGTGGCATCGTGCCTTTCAGGAAGTTGGAATCAACGTCGGTTGAAAATAGTTTGTGTAATTTATGACGACCCTTTTTATACAAGAAAAAAAATTAAATCAATGGTATCGATAAATAGGTAAGTATAACCATGGTTTCGGATAGGTAAGAATAGTTCACAATTGATTTGTATGGACTTGTATAAAAAATGCATGATATTCGTGATATAAAGGTAAGTGGATAACCGATTTCTTTAAAGATTTGTAAGTGAAAACAGCGGGCTTCATTATGAAATGATCGCATTGTAAATAAAATACGTATAATATTTATCATGTCAATTATTCCTCCCATACTCCAATATATACACACTTAGATGTCGGGAATTGGTAAAATATTTATTCATTACTCTGAATTTCAGGAGCGATGTAGGTCAGTGACCGGATATCGGATTGATGCTTCCTAGAACTTTGCCCATACTGTAAAGGCTATTGTACTTTTTCTTCCGGGAAACCTTCATACTCGTACTGTAGTAAGTATTAATATTTTTCATGACTTCGTGTGGACAGATAGCTACAGGCACTTGCAAAAATATGTGTAACTGTAAGCTTATTAAAACTGTATAGATTTTTGATAAAATTAAGTTTTATTTTTTAACAACGATCAGACTAATTTTCTACAACTTTTAAAAGTTGTAGAAAATTAAAAGATAGTTAGCAAGAAAATCCGTAGACTTTTTAACGGGTGAATAACTCGACATATTTACGTTATTTATATATTGCTATGTTATTGGGCTGTTACAATCACTTTAAGTATATAATAAAACACGTAAGATTATAAACTTATTTTTCTCAATAAGACATAATGTAAACTATCGAATTTGCGACAGGGTTGGCGCAGTGGTTGAGGGTCGGCACCAGTCGGGGGCTGCGTTGAAGATTGCTTAAGTGCTCTCGTAGCCCTCGGTGCAACTGTGCGAAGGAAAACGAGCTGGTTTAGTCGTCATCATGGTTTTAGGAGTCTTACAGACCCCTCCGTCCACCCCAAGACAGAGGACATCCATGAGGATTCTTATCCTGATAATAAAAAGTGGTTGAGCGACTGGCTGCTGCTCTGCGTGTCGCGGGTTCTATTTCTGCACGTTACAAATATTTGTATGGCTTACAGATAGTTGTTATAGGACTGGCTGTTTGTGTATACGATTTTGTATGTTTTTAAATGCACCCACGATACAAGAATAATCCTAGTGTGTGGCATAGTTACAAAAAAGGGTGTTATGCAAGACTTATGACTAACTTACGATGAAAGACCAACAATTAATATCCTTACCTACATACATATGTATATCTGATGTTACTAGACCAATATGAATGGAATGGAATTCATGCTTTCCGCGACTAAATATTCTATTTCAAATCTTAGTGGAACCTGCCTCTCCACTAATAATTAGTTACCGTCAAAATTTATCGTCAAATGGTACATAATGTTACCCTATCCAAAGCGATATTTATATAACAACATTTAAATATGTTGCAAAAAGCATACATTCCCCTAATACATTTAGTCATTAGCATCGGGTATCGGATAACAAACAAGCCGAAAGATGCATGAGCTTCGGATAAAATTAACATATACATGAAGAGTTACTTAGCATAACACGGACTCATATTTTTTGTTTGTCATCGATGATAATGCTTTATCATATGAAACAACAAGAAATGGGCAAAAAATATATATATACGAGAAAATCACGCGTCACTTCAATTTTGTCACCTTTACAAGTTACAAACGACTGATATAAAGTCCGTCCAACTTTATGGAGGGGATCTGGGTTGTCGCCCAAATAAGATAAAAAAGAATAATGCCGAGAAAAACCGGTTTCCGCACAGAATGCACGGTGTAAACTTAGTTCGGAACTTAGTGATAAAACGTAATAATACCCGCGCGTGACATATTTCAACTTAGAAGTCCAATTGTCAGAAGATAAAAGTTTTCTTGAAGTTGTTTCAGCGTTTTTCACAAAATAAAAGAGGGGAATAAAGAAGATGTGAACATTGAGGATGAAAATGTATTTATTTATAAACCTGTCCTCTTTACAGTACTGCGAATATGTATAAATAGAATCGTAAAACGAACGCACGCTGTATAGCTGAGCTTTGAGTGACATTTCGTTGATTAGCCACCTTCCCTTGTCACATCACTAAGTGAAGCCTGGTTGACAAAAACAGAGCGGTAGGCAATTTATGAAATTGGGTTTCTCACGCACGGCTTTGTTAGCGCCGGCCATCATAAGATTATTTTTACAACACTCGTTCTTTAGATCAAAACAAATTGTGTTTGAAAGGATAACCAATACATGACATAATTTCATGGTCACATCTCTATGCGTCCTAAATGTACTTTTTATTCGGGCAATTTAAGTTATTTCTTCCTATAGGGGGAGGGGGGATGGGTTTGTATAAGTTAGTAAAAATAGGCAAGTCAGGAGATCTAGGAACCGAGATTGATTTCGTCGTAATCTTCATTGATCGAGCTCAAGTTACAAGTCTCAAATGCTGGGGGATTTGGGTTGTTTAACTAATGGCGAGCAACTAGATACGTGCTATTGTTATTTTAATTATGAACTTTTACAGTAAATCAATTAATCCTATTATTATGCATATAATTAAGATATGTTATTTACCTTCTTTATTTTACTTTAAAATTAATATTCTAATTTTTGATAAAAATCAGAATTATTTTGACGGTTTCAACAATTTTCCTAAATACATAGTGCAAACATAGCTAGCCTTAAAAAAAAGAGATGATAGGGCTCTGCTCCTTCATGTACAACTGTTCTTTATCAAAGTTTTTCGTAGTGTTTCAGTACAAACAAGAAAGAAGAAGTTTATGAACTTACAAACCATATTCGGCCACTGCAATCTTTATACTGAATGTCATCAGTCTGAAATATTAACAGCTACGAAACGATGGTGTTCGTATTAATTTGCAACTGTCTCCATCAGCAAATGCTTCATCTAGCATTGGCAGAGTGTAGCCGCTTCAGTACACCGTCCAATAAGGACCAGGCTCGGGTTTATGTTGCGTAGTGTTGTCCACGCGCGCCTCAAAGAGATGTCAGCATAATTGACGGGACCCTTTAGAGCAGTGCCGGTACTAGGATTGCGGAATTTGTACGAAAGAGGTATTTTGACGAACTCACATGGATATTAGATGGTAATAAGAGCCTGACACTCCCTTTCATTCCAACCAGAGCGGAAGGAGTTATTTAATGATTACCCATCCAAAAACAAGGTGCAGCCGCATATAAGTTGAGGTAATATTTGGAGAGCTAGAACCCGCCCAAATTCTTTTTAATTACGTCAATAAACCATTTTCTTTTAAGGAATAAAATTATTTATTTTATAACGATTGATTTATACTATTTACACCTAAGCGTATAGCTATATTAAGTTAAAAATAAAACAATTATAAACAAAAAAGACCTACATGAACGCATTTTCTTTGTTTTGTTAACCTTCCACATACTTATAAACAGAGCGAATAACTGCTCATTTTTAAGAAAACAAAAGAATTATCAAGCCAACTAGCGCGCTTCGTAAAAGGAAAACCCTAATTTTTCCACTGAGAACTATAATATTTTTAATCCAAACAAGTTGGTTCTTTGACCTTTCTAGAGGAATATACTTAAAAATGTGTACATTACATACATATACATATATATGTACCTACAACTAGGTATTAAACCTTTTTATTGTGTAAACAGGGTGGCGGATATTCGTTTACAACTCTGAGTGTCATGTCATATCTATAAAATACATAATTATATCGTGCTTCAAAATAGCTAATGCTTGTTCTTGATAAAAAAACGAAAACAATGACAGACTACATTGTTATGCCTAAGATTAGTATTTAATGCTTTATTTACATAACTAGATATTACGAGTAGGTGTTGACTGTATCCAACATCGTATTTTTTGCTTGTTGAAACTAAACAATAGTAGATCACGTTGTTCTACTTAACATTAGTTCTAAACTCGAAATCCTTTGTTTACTTAAAACAATATTTACGGTAGATCTTCACAAAGTCATTGAACGTTACTTAAACCACCACACCGTATATGCTGACTAGTAAAACATAACCATTTAGGTTCCTTTCAACGTACACAGAGCAGCCATTAGTGGCAAGGCATTGCTCCAAACTACAATAATTGTACCTAATTCTGCGGGTGTTATGTAAATAAGATAACAGTCACCGTGCGGTTGAGGGTTGTCAGCCCTCTTTTGTCTAGCTCTATTGATCCCGGTTTTTGTCACGGAGATCTGATAGTCAGACTAATACATGGTGACCTTTTTCCTCAGATGACTTTTCAAATGTTATCTTTTGTTTGTCATTTTTGGACAAAGGTTTTGTTTTGGTTATTTGTAAATTGATCGTATCTCCACAAGTCGGATTTTATGTTTTACAGAGTAATATGTGTACGAACAAGGCGTACATTGTAAAAGCTATCTCAAATCGATTGTATACTAAAATAAAATAGATTCTCATTGCCATGTATAAAGTTATGCTTTCATAAACTTGTACCGTAAACTTTTATCGTTTTCTTGCGCTTGTAAAGTAACTTATAAAGCAGACGTGAGACATGTGGGGACAATATGGTTTCGCGATGGTATCTGAGACCCGTAGCGGAACAATACCCGTCGGATTTGAAGATTTTGAACTCCAGCGTACCGTGTACCACGTCTTTAGAAAACCGATTATATCGTCCAATTAGGTTCTCATTCAAAGGCATATCAATTTTTTTGGCGGTTGCCTCAACAACAAGGTTTTGCAATATAAAAGGATTTAAAGGTTGCGGTTCAATGAGGAATTGAGGATGTCTGTTGATTCGTATACGCGAGGGTAGCGGGAAACTTTATAAAAGGAAAATTTAGCTCATTTAGAGGGGTCAAACTCAGTTGTTGTGTTTTACGTTTCAGTAATTATTGTAGGGTTTGAGAGTCATTGTGGATTAGATATAAATACGATTTTTTATTAAGTCTAATAAACAAATAATCACATAAATTTATATGTACAGGGAATGGAGCGTGCCTCACTCGTAAAGTACGAGTACCTAGATTGATGAGCAGATTCTACTATTTTAGTATATTCTATTAAAAAAAATAACTTTTCCATTTACTCTACTCTGAGATCATTATCTGCCTTCTGATATAAGAAATAATAATTCTTCTTAAGATTGCTGCAAAACAATGGCGTCGTCACTTTCCTTTCTTAATGAAAACGTCTTAGTGATTTATGTAGGTGCCCTACGTCTAGGCTACAATATCTTTGATTTATCCACACATAGGCGAAGAATGCCTACTGTACTAAGCCACCATACCACCCGCTGAGTCAGATTAATTGACGTACATTATGTCCTTCTATACTAATTTTGAGGAAAAGAGGAAAAAAGAAAATCTCGCGCGTTTGCAAAAAGCTGACGACGGGAAAGGGTTGCGTTGGGACGTAACTAGACGTTTCTGTTTTCACTCAATCATTGATCCATCCAGGAGGATTGTGAGGTTTCACTCATTTAAAAGTTCAAAATCTCGCACGGGGGCGTACTATCAAAAATATCGTATATCCCAATCTATGTTCCACCCGTGTTCCTATCCAAATCCTTTGATTCGTTGTGACGTGTCGTTGTCATTGACAATGAGAATCCTCTGAAAGCTTAAAATCACTCAAGAGGGGCTATTGAGAGGGCTAGATGCTTGGAATATCTTTATGGAATGTCGTGATTCAATCATGAATGAAGATCCACGGGAGAACCAAAGTTACTGAGATAACGTGAAGAATCAGTTAAGTGGCACATTGCTCGCAGAACAAATGTTCGATGGAGCCGAAAGCTCCGTGACTAGCGACTGCGTACGAGATGATTCAGCGTTGGAAGCAATATCACAAGGTAGACCGTTGACCTGGTAAAGGGGGCGGGAATCCACTGGATGCAAGACACACACACTCGGACTCTTCGATGTGGCAACACTTGGGGAAGACCTGTCTATCAGTGGATGTCTTTCGGAAATGATGATGATGTTTAATCGTGACTTTTTAACAAATCTCTAAACGTATAGACTAACTTTCATTAGTAGTATAGGTTTCTTAGAACACAGTTAATATATAGACGATAAGCGCTTTGTAAATACCCGTTATGTCTATGTACGTACATAGATTATGAGCAGAATGAAAGCGGTTAACCGCCAACCATAACTGAACCTGTCATACTTACACACAAGTACAGGTAGGTAATTAGTTTCCTGTAATATAATGAGTACAACCTACAATATTGGATATATGTAGTAATAGTCAATTTAACCTAATTTCAAGTGATTTATTCACCAGATACTGCACAGGTACCGATAATGTTAGTGGTTAAGTTATGCGGAGCTTGCATCCAGTTTCCTAAATATAAATCTTGTAGGTAAGCAAGTATGTAGTGTTATTAATATTTAGTTGGTGTTAGTAAGTATTTAGTTTCACAAATCAACGTGATTGCCAGCAAGATTGAAGTACATTATAACACATTTCTGTACCAATACACTTGTGAGCTGAGGAAGCTTCGAGAGCCAAACAATGGGCTCTCCCGATTTCGCTGGCCCGAACAGTTTCGCGGAAGTCGAGTGCTTCAGCTGCTACGAATAGTACTTTTTGTAGGGCTTTATTAAATTTTGCTTTTGTTTACTTGATCTTTTTTTTTAAAGCAGTAACTTAATACACATACACGTCTATTTTCCCCAAAGCGTTTGGGGGCAGATGAACTATAATGCCACCACATTCAATAGTAGGTATTGTATGGTACTATTTTAGTTCATGAGATTGGAGGCAAGCTACCATATACTAATATGTACTATAGCTGTATACCGGCACAAATATGTATAGAAACCGAGCTGTTACTCAGAATTTCCAGATGGAAAACGCAGTAACTCTTGCTAAGCAGCAAGCTCATTGCGACGACTAGAATACCATACCTACCATATTAAGTACTACACAGAATTAATATGCCGCTTATTTTTTAGGACTTAAGGAAGCCTGTAACTCTACGATAGTGTAGCTTTCCAACCTTGAGTGTTTTTACAAAATCGGATCCGTACCCACATTGATTTGCCTGCCAGGGTTGCAAAATTTGTTCAAATGAGTCAAGGTAGCCCTGGAACGCAAAGGGCAATAAGAGGAAATGGATGTGTTTAAGTCAGTAAGAGTCTGACATCTTTCCGCACCGCCCAGAGCGGAAGAAGTCATTTGATGATTTCACATCCATAAAAAAGCCCACAATTATTTGAAAGTCTCCGCTACCTACTCGTAACAATTACTACGCGTGAAAAGGTAAGTCACTGGTCTTCGTTACTTGATGATTCAACTCTAAAAGCGCAGCTGTGAAGACAGCTGAACTATTCTACTAATGTAACCCCGAAAACTTGTCGCAAGTTGTCGTACCATGAGTCAAGTGCTTTAGAGCGTTAGTCGCACCTTATGTTATGTGCAGCGCACACTTCGCATACAAAGTTGGAGAAACCTAGTAACTTAGTTAGAAACATATTCCGAATGGAATTCTTTGACTGTTACTTACGCAGTTACGCAGAATGTTTCAACATGTGTATAAACAGAAAAAGTGAAGAAAATAATGTGGCGTGTTTGTAGACGATGCTAAAAAGGAATAAATGGCGCTCAAAGATTAAGAAAGCCGAGCCCGCGTAAGGTGAGGACAGAAGATGAGGATAAAAGTTTCTACGATTTTTTCAGTAATCTTAATAATTATGATTATCGTTCAGTAAACAAGAAAGAAATGCAGATCTTTTTCGTTCATTTCGAAGTAATAAGTACCTAGTTGTAACTATTGTAGTTACTGGTACTGGTACCCTGAAGCACTAAATATTGTTTTAAGTATAAAATTTACCTGAACAAGAATAAAAAACGTCAAAGAAAAAAAAAACGTAGTTATCTTTACTGTAATAAATTATTTTGAGAAAAAATCGCGTACCTAAGTGTTAAACGCAAACAATTTGTATCTGCATAAAATGATAAATGTGTGGGTAAGCCACGGTCATCAACTGAATAGGTCCTCTCCATCTTTGACCAAAGGGCAACATTAGATGTAATATTCTGGTAGAAATAAAACATTAAAATCAACGGACGTCAGTAGCTCCAAAAGTTTTGTCTTTTTACACATATTGTAATCGTTATTCAATAAATAAAAAGAAAACAACTATGTGTCAAAGGCTCAACGGACTTGGATGAAACTTGACACATGGGTAGATCACGTCTTGGATAAGGACATAAGATCTATGACTAAAGGCAAATCTCCCGGACATGATGGCCTAAGCATTGAACACTTTCAGTATGCCGGTCCGCATCTTCCTAGGGTCCTATCGATGCTGTACAACTTCTGTGTGAGGCATTCCTACCTGCCTGTAGATCTGATGAGGACGATAGTTGTGCCTATAGCGAAAAATAAAACTAAGGATGCGTCAGATAAGGACAACTACAGACCGATCTCTTTGGCCACTGTAGCAGCTAAGGTGCTTGACTGTGTGTTTGAGCGTAGGATAAGGGGACAGCTTAAGCCAAATGATGCACAGTTCGGTTTTAGAGCTGGGTTGTCCACCGAAACTGCTATTCTGGCGCTCAAGCACACAGTTAGGTACTACACTGACAGAAGTACTCCTGTGTATGCTGTATTTCTGGATCTCTCCAAGGCTTTTGACCTGGTTAATTATAATATCTTGTGGTCAAAGCTGAGGGAGAATGCCATACCACGTGAGCTGATAAATCTCCTCGAGTACTGGTACAACCATCAAATCAACCAGGTCAGATGGTCGGGAGCATTGTCTGGTGAGTATGGACTGGAGTGTGGCGTGAGGCAAGGAGGTTTGACCTCCCCAGGGCTCTTCAGTCTGTACATCGATCGGCTGGTCGAGGAGCTCGGCAGCACTGGTGTCGGTTGCTCTATTGATGGTAAAATTATTAATAGTATCAGTTATGCTGATGACATGGTGCTGCTGAGTCCCTCGATTGATGCTCTCAGACGGCTGCTTGGAGTGTGTGAGCGATACGCCACGGCTCATGGACTCCTGTACAATGTCAGAAAGAGTGAGGTCATGGTGTTTCGTACTGGTTCCAGAAAACCTAAGTCGATTCCTCCAGTTTACCTATATGGGGTAGCGCTTGAGAGGGTGTCTCAATTTAAATACCTTGGGCATGTTTTGAATGAGGATCTGAATGATGACGATGATTTGGAGAGAGAGAGAAGAGCGTTGTCGGTCCGATGCAATATGTTGGCCCGCAGGTTTGCCAGGTGTACTAAAGAAGTGAAAATTACACTGTTTAAGGCCTACTGCCAGACTTTTTATACCTGCAGTTTGTGGGTCTCATATACGCAGAAGGCGTACAACGCTCTTCGAGTTCAGTACAATAATGCTTTCCGGGTGTTGTTGGGGCTTCCGCGATTCTGTAGCGCATCAGGCATGTTTGCTGAGGCAGGCACGGATAGTTTTGAGGCTATCATGCGCAAGAGAACGGCATCCTTGATGCATAGGATACGTGGAGGCTCCAATAGCATCCTGAAGGTAATTGCTGAGAAACCTGACTGTCCTTTCCTGATGCACTGGTCTCGCAGGCATGCCTGTGGGCCTGGTGCTGAGGGAAAATATATGAATTAAGGGGGATGATATTTTTAGTTTAATTTATTTTATTCATTTTGTTACTAACATAGTTGTATAAGTATTTCTGTTACTAACACATTATGGATCTTTCTATGTCCGAAATAAAGTATTATTATTATTATTATAAGAATTTTTTTTTCACACACTTCAAATTTTTTCACCTTATCGTACACTAATCATTGTGTAAATAGAGTCGAAGGAATCTAGTCTAGGCGGTGTATTTAAATACGATGGTGCATACTGCAAAGACAAGTTCTAGGGCTTGTAGATTTTGTACGTTTCAACATTGAACAAGTGGGTTAGATTTGCCTTTGTAAATTGAAACCTACAATATTTTTAAAGTCAAAATTAGAGGGAGGGTGCGCGCAAATTTACTTGTTTACCCGGTTCGATGGCAGTGGTAGAAACGCCGCCTTAGTCAAATAATAATCTATCTATATAATATTAATAACCTTACACACCAAACTGCTATTTGTCTCTGCGTCGCAAAAAAGTTGACTGGTAGAAAATGCCTAAGTCATCCGCCTCTATACGCCACCTCTTTACAGATTTGTGTGCATAAAGCATTCAATAAAGGAAACACTCGTAAAATACCAAGTCAAGGAACTTAATAAAAGTTATACTTTATCCCAGCTTGCAGAAACAAAACTAAGCTAGGTACTAAGTTAAGCTTTAATGGAAGTAAAGCTTTATAAAAAGAAAGCTTTGCTTTGACACGAACTTAATGTTTCTAGCTTATGGAATGCCGTTAAGGCAGCGCCATCTGTTACGGTTGTAGTAAAACTAAAAGGGCACTGGAGGCAGTCTTTAAATTCATTCCTTAGTTTGCAGTAAAACATGATTTAGTCATCATTTCCGACGATCCTAGGGTAGCTGGCGTGTTTCTAAACTAACCCTGTTTTTTTTTCCTACAAAATATTTTATAACCGATGCTCATTTCGACGTCTAGAATCTCTTCTTATTCAAAGGTAGCATAAGTTATGGCATTTTAAAAACGAGCCTTTCCCATGCTTTTAAATTAAAAAATATTCTTAGGCACAAGGTTAACCTTTAAAATTGCTGTATTTTTCATTTTTCTATGTTTCAAAATAACAAATGAAAAGCTCGTTCGATTTTTTGATCTGATGTAATTCTTTTAACTGGAATGGACTAAGTTAGTAACAGAATGGTATCCAAGAGACAGCAAAAGAAATAGAGGCAGACAAATGAAAAGATGGGAAGATGACTTTAAGAAAATAGCTGGTCCGGTATGGACCCGTTTAGCAAGAGACAGAAATACATGGAAATCTTTAGAGGAGGCCTTTGTCGAAAGACAAGCTGTTCCATACAAAAAACCAGTTGCCGATCATTCAAATGCAAGTTAAGACAAGAAGAAATCGATAAAAAAAAAAAAAAAAAAAAATTAGTAAGTAAGTAAGCATTTATTAATTGTAAGGAAAGAAACAGCAATAAAGGCTATTTTATTTTATTTATTTTTATTTATTTATTTATTTTATTAATTCTTTTAACTTTATATTTCCGAAAAACATGCAAGTGTTTGCACTTAAATAGTGGCTGAATATTAAAATAATTATCAAACATGAGGGTAGAAATGAAAGTTGATATAAAATCACAATACAAAATTGATTTATTAAACTCGACGTAGTGCATAAAGCGATGTTTAGGTATGTCGAATACTTAGCAAATATAGACGAATGTTGACGGTGACAATAAACTAGGTTTTTATCTATACTAATATTATAAAGCTGAAGAGTTTGTTTGTTTGTTTGAACGCGCTAATCTCAGGAACTACTGGTTCGAATTGAAAAAATCTTTTTGGGTTGAATAGACCATTTATCGAGGAAGGCATTAGGCTATATATCATCACGCTTAAGCCAATAGGAGCGGAGCAGCGATAAAGAATGTTTTAAAATCGGGGATTCCACGGGGACGAAGTCGCGGACAGAAGCTAGTTTGTATATAAAAGCAGTTGGTTGTCGTCCGCCAGCCTTGACGATTTTATGCCCCACTTCAAATAGTGCTGCAGCCTTACCATGACGTCTTAAATCCATCATGATTCCTGTGTCAGAGAAAGACGGAGTTACACAAGACGAATAGCACTATCGCTTTCCCTCACACTGAATCATGATAGCATTGGCACTTCGAAGTACTACCTCTGGAACCATTTTTAGTGTCGTACTAAACGTTATAATTACCATTTACGACTAATAAGAGGAAAATATCTATGAGTAGTTGGAAAAAGTACCTATCTGGGCAAAAAAAAATAGCACAAATAAATTAAAACAAATATATAATATTTTATAATATATATTATATTCGTGAATCTTTACATGGGTGTATCATTAAATAATTCCTTTATTTAACACACAACAATAATTATAACATACATTTACATACAGCTAATCGATTACAATTTCAGTTTTTGTGAGCCAACATTTTGGTATGAGATGAAAACATCAAATGCATTTTAGCAGTTCCAGTCGAGTCAAACATTTGTAATTTAAAAATAATTATAAAAACAGTGTTAGGTAACTACGCAAACATACATAATGCTACTAAAGCCTGTCACTACGATATGCCTTTCCGCGCCCTATGGGGCTCATACACACTGCTAGTTATACAAATACGTACGCCTTCCAGTATATTTTATATTCAATAGACATGGGACACGCTTTTTCATACAAGTATATTTTACTGTGAATATCTGAGAATACTCGAGTGTTGAGTGTGAGTGATTTTGATGATATTTTGATCTGTAATTTGTACCTACATTCATTGTATTTATTTTATCATAAGACTTATATTATTGTTTGTCATTTTTGTTCACTCAGTCGGTGGGCAGTCACTGTTCTGTATGTACTTAACTGTTCATTACATATTTGTTTCATTCACATAGCAGTTCTACTCAGTGGTATTTCGAAATACTAGACATTATCACTGCCATAGTGCGGTTCCCATGTCCTAGACATATACAATCCACTTTTTAAATAACACAATTCAATATCAAGTGACTTTGGGTCCACAGGATGCTCTTAATTGATTACGTCAAATTGACTTTTTATATTCATTTTATATAGATCGCTAATTTGATACTATTTTTAATTATAAAGTCAAGGTTATTAAAAAGAAAGCCCTTCAGTAAGAAATCTAAGTATATTGCAATGAATGAAACGCAGCATGAGCGAAGATAAGCTTCTTATGAAGTCTAGGGAGGAATTCCATCAAAATATTATATTAATCAAAGTAGTCATAGTTACTTACAGTACAATACAATTGTAGTTTCCGATATATAATATTCATATTTTAATAAATTTGGCGTCATAAGTATTTTTCATATATTTATTTTTTGTGATAGGTGATACTTTACGTTCCGAAGAAGCCACGAATATACGAGTTGCTGATTCAGTTTTAGGTATTATTTTAATAAAATTGTGTACGTATATAAGTTATATTCGATCGAACAGACGTCGATACGTTATATCTTAACTAATTTACCTAATAATTCGATTCTAAAAAAATAATGTGCTCATGTTTCAACAGAATTTGATATAAATTGTATTGTCTATGTCATCTACAGATATACATGTAGACATAGCGTCACCGGTATACGAATGACACTATTTTTTTTTAAGTTCCTCGTATGATATAGGTACATACGTATGTATACGCTACCTGAGTGCTGCGAACAAACTAAGCCTGTAAATTGTACCTTACTTATTTCCTAAACATAGTGACTGAAATAAACACCTATTGTTATATATTAACATAGCATAGGAGGTAACAAGAATACAAACAGATTTATATGTAGGTAGATATAATACTATACAATTATTTATTTATA
The DNA here is from genome assembly GCA_905332915.2 of Hecatera dysodea. NCBI lineage: Eukaryota > Metazoa > Arthropoda > Insecta > Lepidoptera > Noctuidae > Hecatera > Hecatera dysodea. Next base: position 13,475,736 of record HG995291.1, read on the forward strand.
CATTTTGGTAAACGTATTTACAAACACTTTAGGTAATAGATTATACCTGATTTAGTCGAACTTTTACATTCAGGCCAAGGGGTATTGCAGCATACATGAAGTTATATACCGAAGATAACGTTAACTTCAAGATTACGCCAAAGTATAACAACGAACATTGATTAATTAATCTACTAATAATGAAGTAACAATACTATTTACTTTAGTGTACTTGCGATACATCCACACAGAGAATACGAAGCAATGTAAAGGCGGAAAACATGCACCTACGTACGAAACGCAACCGCTAAACAGATTACACGATACATTTTAATTTTAATTAAACATATTTGCGCCTTCTGAACTTTTTTGTAAATAAATAGTAAAATCTGTTTTTGGTCCAAATGGTAACATTACACTTTGGGATAGGTATCTTTTTGAACATAAAATCGCGCGTAATAATACTCGGATATCACTATAAAGAAGTTTAATCCTTATCAAAATATCTCGTTGTAAATCTTGAATACTATAAAATAATATCTAAATGACGTAACGTAAATAAATAAATGTAACACATTTACGACTAAAATTCATTTATGTAACGAATCCACGACACAAATTCATTAAAAGATAAAATTTAACAGCTATAAGAAGTATCAGATCCCTACTCCAGCTCGCAATACGTAGATAGCTAACTAACACCTATAGATTTAATAATACTAATACATATTTTTATTGTTACACATGTTTTAACAATTATTCAATTTTGTTACTTAAATTAAAATTTATGCTTGAAACTGTAACACGTAAACTACGGAGTACAATTTATAAAAATCATAGGTTAATTATTTGGTTGAGTTACTTTTGTAAGTATTCTTGGGGTTCGCCAATTTTATAGTAAAGTACGTATTCAAAATACAACAAATATAAAGAACGTTTAACGTAACATAAAAATAAAGATGCGAATAGACATTTGCCTAAACAAAACGAATTGCTTTTAAAAGAAACGACCCCGTTACAAAGTGGAACAGAATTTTCTAGAACGTAACATGGGTAAAAAGTGCTACTATGTACTGGTTGGGACATTAACAGTTACAGTTGGTGGTGGAGCTGCCTTGCGCCGGCTCGGTGAGGCGCTGGCCACGGGCGCCGCCCGCTAGCATGGCTGGTTCAGAATCAAGGCTTTCTGACATTTTATCGCATATGATGTCCACCAGTCGCTCGAATACAGCCTGGAAAGACAAAAATGTTACGAGTTAGAGCTCTGCTTTTATTTAAACTACACTTTTCAGGCAGATCTAGAGAAATGAGAATACATAGAAAGAATAAAATTACACTATGCCTTAGATAGATAATATTATACTAATACTAATACCAATGCCAAAAATGCGAGAGAATAAAAAATACAACAAATATAAATGTAATTAAATACAAAAAAATAAATATGTAGATAAGAATAACATACAAGTGTGTTATATAAAGAATAAATTAAAATAAAAGAATAATATAAAATAAAAATACGCTTTTCCTCTCTTCTAATTATTTAATGTTTTTTGTGCCCGACAGAGTATACATCATGGATAGCAATACACAATCTTAAATCTATATGTATGACATAAGATATACAAAATCACGTTTCTTTATGAGCTCAACACAGTGAACTTCTCTAGATCTAGTACGGCTTTAGTGTCATCGCAAATAGGCTAAAGAATTTTTTTCAAAGTATAAGTAGGTATGGAGATCACATATCTGGTTTGCCAAGTCATTACGAAAATACTAAAATCTACCAGCCTTATACACTTAAACGTACAAATAAATTGTCCCTTAAGCTGCAAGCGGGAAAAGGGTTCCTCTAAGAACTTGGACACGTCATTGCTCAGCAGTGAGACAGTATGCGCTAACACAAAAAGCTGCAAGACCAGTTTTGTCCATACCTTGACGTAAATGTTCTCCTTGGCACTGGTCTCATAGAACTCAACGCCCAGCTGTTCGGCTAGCTGCATGCCACGCTCGGTGCTGACCACACGTTCCTCCTCCATATCGCACTTGTTGCCAACCAGGATCACCTGAGCGTTGTCCCATGAGTACGTCTTGATTTGTGTCACCCTGGAAAATAAGAGAATCGTGTTTTGAAGTTTCAGCGCCCCTGTGATGACAAAGTTACCTACCATGAATTCGGTAGTCATGATGCTATATTATGCGTTGATGGAAAAATAACGGAGTAGTAATTTACTAAGTTCTACCACTTGATCCTCAAAATAATACATAATATTATATTCATATATATTAAAGTCTGTATTCATTTTTCATTTATATTACAACCCTTTTTACTACCTAACGTTTATTGATAATTTATAAAATAATTATTACGAATCTACAAGACTTCTACTTCATATATATAAAGTTTACTCAATTTGTGAATCGATTGCTCGCAAACAAGAAAAAGCCGTGTCAGATATTGAATGTAGTGTCATAACTTGATCCTGCGGAAATTGGGGAAAATCCGGAGCAGTCATATTTTCTTTTATGGCTAACTTATTATACAGAATCCAATAAAAATAGTGACAGCCTATTTTAAGTAATGTCTTCCTTTGTTATAGAAAAGATGTTACTTTTGGGAAAAATATAGTGTTTGCGATGTTTTTTATTCAACTTTTGCGTATATAACAGCGACAACGTATATGCATAGAACAATCTCACTCATTCTGGTGTTATATAATTTCCGGTGTCTCTCAGGGTGGTGTTTTATGTCCTTTACTGTTCGCATTATTTATAAAAGCTATATTAAAAAAAATATCTCTTCCTACTACTTTTATGCAGACGATTTACTTTACAAACAAGCTGCCTTTGCAGATTTGTTGTTTGATATTTTTTTAATGCAATAATCAAGGATTCGGCTACAATCTGCGAGTTCAGTGAGGCAAATGGTCTTCAGGTAAATTCGTCGGAGATACAGATAAATATCTATCATGGTCCGCAGCTCTCAGTGGCGTGCAGTAGTTCAAGTTAGGGTAGGCCAGAGAAAATGTCAAAAAACACCACATTATTCAGGGTTGAAATGTGGTGTTTTTTTTTTAAATAGGCAATTAAAAAAAACTCATTTCATTAAAAATCAACCCTGAATAATGTGGTTATTTTTTTAAATTTATTTGGACATTTTCTCTGGCCTACCCTAACTCGAACCACTGCACGCCACTGGCAGCTCTAGGGCGACAGCCGACAAAATTTTTGCATCTACTAGGTCCCTCAGACAATTGCACAACTTTCTTCCCACTGCTACTAAAACTGCGCTTGCACAGTCCCTTCTGATTCCCATTCTTGACTATGCTGAGATCAGTTATCTCGATCTTACCCAGGCACAACTAGATATATGTATTTGAGCGTCTTCAAAACATTGCATAAGATTTATGGCTTGCGCAAATATGATCAAATTTCAAATTCTACAAAGCTCCAATGGCTTCCTCTTCTCAAAAGTCTTCGCCGGACTTCTCATATTCTATTTCTGCTCTACAGCATTCTGTTCAATCCCACAACTCATACTATTCTTAAAGAACGTTTCAAGACATGACACATATAAATAGATATCTGAGATCATCGGAAAACTTGAGGTTGTTGATTCCGATGCATTCCAGCAGCTTTTACGACAAATGTTTTCAGTTCAGGCGATGCTGTTATGGAATACCTTATCCCTGTGGGTAAGGCGTGCTCAATCTTTAATAATTTTTAAAACAAATGTTTAAAATCACTACCTCTCTCTTGAATCGTTTTTACTCGGGTTCTATGCTTTTTGTTTCATAATTATTATTGTATATATTTATCTATTACGTATTCATTATAAATATAATTAGTACACCTAAGACTACCTACAGTACTGTATTTCCTTTTCTCTTTAAAATCCACTCAAACTTTGTCTAGAAAAGATCGGTTTTAGCTATACGGACTTTCATTGTATCACCCTTGGCAATGTTTTGTTCATCTATATTTTCTGTAACTTATATGGTGTACATAATGAAGAGTATGTGGGTACTTTTGAATTCGCGGTCGAATGGTTGTAATAAAATGTTTATGAATTCCAGTTTGTTAAGTTAGCTGAACTGAGGCTAAGAATAATGTTGAAGAACGCAAAAAAGAAAAACACTGTTAGCTTTATTCTACCTGATTGTAATGAAAAGGTCAATTGTTAGGTTGGGTAATTATAAGTAAACAACTGCTACTTAGACAATGATCTTAATAACAATTTCATCCAATTATGCGAATTCAAATAACTAATAATTCATTTATTTTTAATTCTAGTTTGGCTTTTCGTAAATAAACTTAGTAGATTTTCGACTGCTTAAATAACCTTCATGTGAAATAATGGAGAGATAAGTTGACTGAAAATATTATATGTGAGGAGTGGTATAAAAGAAAAGAACGATGATAGCGTGGCCGTCGAAAGAACAAAACGGAACATAAAAGTATTTTGCCGACACTGAAAATTCTTGGAAACAAAATACTAAAAAAATGTACTCTGTGAGGTTGGGACTTCGAAGGTCACCACAACTTACCAATCTTGGACGCTGTTGAAGCTCTCCTCATTAGTGATGTCGTACATTAGGATGAAGCCCATGGCGCCTCTGTAGTAAGCTGTGGTGATGGTACGGTAGCGTTCCTGCCCTGCGGTGTCCTGCAATAGAAATATGTATATATAATACCATACATTGAGTAGAATAGAGTAGAATATTCTTTATTGGGCATCAAAACAGTTACACACACAAAAAGCAGTTTTATAAGAAATCTTAATTTATGGGTACAATCAGGGCCCCAAGTCTACTATTACAATAGTGTCAGAATGGTCTATCATTGATCTCATAATGGTCGATTTTGACAAGTTTGGTAATCTATTAATAAAAAAGCGTCACAATGACTTTCCAATGGTCAACCACTGACACTGCATTGAAAGAAATAGCATAGAATGGTAATCTCGTATATAATTACAAATTAATGATAGACGATGCGGTAATCTGCTAAAATTTGAACAGTTCCTTTGATCAGTGACCTAGCATTGGAACGTGGTTGTGCAGTTATTTCTTTTAATAGCTCGGTTATCAAAACGTATTACGAGACCATTGACCGACCAATGATCGACCGTCATGAATTTAGCAGATTACGAACTTTTAGCAAAATGACAATGGGATCGTGTTGGAATGACAAATTTATAAAAATAGCAGACTTCGGGCTCTGGTCTTATCGCTGACAGCAATATCTACCAGACCTATTTTCTTTTATTTGATTAAGTAATTATAAGATCTATTTAACACTTGTAGATCTATGCTCATTCAATAGTAGTTCTTCACCACTTATTCATCAGTACAATTCAGAACAATAAAAGGATTTCCAACGGAACGGTAACGCCTTCTGTCAAGACTCCCCAAATTATTTGTTTCGGGCCACAGATCGAACGTACGGTAGACGTGGCCTACCCAGATCCCGGATCAGTTCCTAAAATAATTGCAGGCAACCAATAAATCAATAAAGCTGTGTTTGATAAAAAAAATACACGGCCATTTATATCCAAAGGGAAACCCCCTAAACGATTAACAATAATGACTTCTCCTGTACCAAACAATTTGCCGACAGTAATTATATTGTGATTTAGGAAACAAATTACCTATGGATATTTGTTTGGTTATTCACATTACAGGCTAATTATAGCAATCAACACTTTCACATGTCACTGTGTATTTTTTTACATTACGGTCGTTTCAAAAGTGCGTGGTTATTTAATGATCTGATCGAAACAAACATGAGTAGTATTACAAACTGCAACCCGATTGCAGATAAATACTAGTAGTCTGATGCAATTGCTGGTATTTATTTCAGTTTAATTACATATTTAATGCTACCAATTGCATCAGATTACTTGAAAATTGATTTGCGTTTATACGCTTCTAAAATATGGTATATTACAATTTGACGCGCCGGAATAAAAAAACGCCGCTGTAATGTAATGTGGCTACCTCACGTTTACGTAATTGTAATACGGCGTGTTATACTATATGGCTGTGACATAAAGACTGCCTCAGAAAAAAAAGATGTTTTATCGTGTCTGCTTTCTGCCTTACAAAGTTTCATAAAATTACCTAGTGGATTTTTTTCATCGAGGCATCTCCGGAAATAGGCGCCCGGTAAGATGTCATTACCGACGAAGCGAGGGGTATCTTACAAGAAAAATTACTCGTTCGCATAATGACAGTCAATTTGATCCTTGATAATAGAGTTTTACTGTAGAATCTGCCCCACCATTTTTGTTATATGTCCGTTGCCCTCTGGTAGATAAAGATAAGACCACCAAACACACATAAATTGAAAAAAATAAAATACAGGTTCTACTACAATTTTATTACCAGCAAACGTTGTTTTGCCATATATAAAAAAATGAAAAAGGATTTTCCCGCTTTTCTGTTCAAATTTTTCCAAAACCGTGGAAATCGGTTCGTGCGTTCTGGAGTTATAGCGTCAGGAAGGAAAACCCGACTTATTTTTATACAGTGTGAAATCTTAATGGTTGTTTTCCCGCGGCAGGACGATTACCCATCAGTAGTACTATCGAAACACAAAGTTAAACTAAAAAAATAAATGTTTTTTTTTTTTCAAATCATTAAAAAAGTGTTCATAAACTCGAAAGAGCGAGAATCAATAGTAGTGCACTAGACATAAAGTAGGTAGATACCTACATGAGACGCACGTACCGCCGCGTACCTACATATCGCGCGATGCACTACTGTTGGTTCAAGTCGCTTTCGAGTTTTGTTTATCACAATTGTTAATTTGCCATTTATGGAGTCTAATATTTTTTATATATATAAATCGATTGTATTACCGATACAAACTCATTTCGCTTCGGGAAAACAACCATTAAAATTTCACACTGTATAGTAGACTAGTATTTCGCGTGGGGGCGCGAGTTGCGAGCAACTCGCGGTGTCTTTTTAGTATTTTTTGACTAACAACAAAGGGGTTGAAAGTTGGGGGTTGAAAAGGGTTGAATTTTTATTGGCCATATACTCATCTAAATACCCTTTATACAACCTCGAAAACTATTTTTCTCTACTATGTCAGATTTCTGAGATACGCAAAGGGGTTGAAAGAAGGGTGTTGAAAAGGTTTGATTTTTTATTGGCCATATACTCACCCAGATACCCTCTATACAACCCCGAAAACCATTTTTCTCTACAATGTCAGGTTTCTGAGATATGCCAAGGGGTTGAAACAAGGGGGTTGAAAAGGGTTGAATAGGGTTGAATTTTTTATTGGCCATATACTCATCCAGATACCCTCTATATAACCCCGAAAACCATTTTTCTCTTCAATGTCAAGTTTCTGAGATACGCAAAGGGGTTGAAAGTAGGGGGTTGAAAAGGGTTGAATTTTTTATTGGCCGTATACTCATCCAGATACCCTCTATACAACCCCGAAAACCATTTTGCTCTAAAATGTCAGATTTCTGAGATAAGCAAAGGGGTTGTAAAACGGGGGTTGAAAAAGGGTAATTTTTTTTTTTCGTTTTATACTCATCCAGACACTCTCTATTCAACCCCAAAAACCATTTTTCTCTAAAATGTCAGATTTCTGAGATACGCAAAGGGGTTGTAAAAAGGGGTTGAAAAGGGGTAATTTTTTTTTGTTTTATACTCATCCAGACACCCTCTATACAACCCCGAAAACCATTTTTCTCTTCACCGTCAGGTTTCTGAGATAAGCAATGGGGTTGAAAGAAGGGGGTTGAAAAGGGGTAGTTTCAGATTTTTCCCATACTCACCCCGACACTTTCTATACAACCCCATAAAAAGTTTTTCCCTCCTAGCACGGGAAGTGGGAGAACAATTATGTCAATCAGTCAGTCAGTGAGTGGTTTTTTAATTATATATAATATTTTTATATAGTAGATATTAAATCTATCTAATTTATCCAAACCAATGAGATTCAAGCCATCAGTCTCTTGATTGTTGCGGTTTTGGCTGTCAAAATGTAAGTACAAACCTCCGCAGAGACACAAAACTTCGTTTACGAAAATCGAATTCCATTAGAGTTTTCGTTTGAGAAACTCTTCTTAATGTATAAAAGGGAAAAATTGAGAAATTATTAATTATTTAATTCTTTTTCGTCGTGGGTTTTTTCAAAATTTTCAATTTTGCCTTTTATTTCAAACTTTTTAGAGAGAATTTTATTATGAACCAGCAGCGCCCCCTGGTGAGTTGTCACCGTAACACCTATCCAAGAACATGCACCAATCAAACCCCAACCCATCACTGAAAACTACATCAAAATCGGAGTAGTTTTGTTTTTTTGCAAAAACATGTTTACTGCAGCGCCCCCTTGTGAATTGTCACCGTAACACATATCTAAGAACATGCACCAATCAAACCTTAACCCACCACTGAAAACTGCATCAAAATTGGAATAGCAGTTTTGAAGATAAATGGCAACATTGGTTTGCCCAAATATCCCCGACTGCAGCGCCCCCTGTTGAGTTGTCACCGTAACACCTATCTAAGAACATGCACCAATCAAATCCGAACCCATCAATGTAAACCGCATTAAAATCGGACTAGTAGTATTGGAGATAAATGGGAACATTGGTTTGCACAAACAAACAAACAAACAAACTGATGAAATAATAAAAGATCAAGCCTGTTTAAACCGTGAAAACTATTTATTTTTTAACTTGATTAACAATGACATTGCACTATGAAAACTATCAATTGTAGAAGGGCAGTACCTGTACAAGTTAATGCGCAGGTACGATTATAGACGTATTGCTATTAAATTGTACTAGGCGCTACGCATGTCTGCGTTTCTCCCAACATTCTCTCCTGAACGCAGACCCATCGCTCTTCTGAAAACTTCATGTTTTGGTCTATGCAGTCCTTTGGTCAAAATGTCCGCAGTCATATCTTGACTCCTTTCGTATTTTACTAGGACTTGTTTGGCAGCAATCTCTCTCTGATAAAGTGATAACGAACATCGATGTGTTTGCTGCGTTGATGATAACTTTCATTTTCTGAAATGCGAATGGCACTTTGATTATCACAGTAGACAACAATAGGAATAGCTGATGATTCAGGCCAAAAGTCTTCATCTAATTGTTTCAGCCAAATCGCTTCTTGCATGGCAGTGGCCAGAGACATGTATTCAGCCTCTGTACTTGACAAGGCTATAGTTAGTTGTTTTTTAGAGCACCAACTTATTGCAGCACCCTGAAGCATAAAAACATATCCAGTGCAGGATCTACGGTCTTCAGAATGACTGGCCCAATCAGCATCACAATAGCCTGTAATGTTGCCTTCTGAGTTTCCATCATATGTCAATTTATAATCAGTGGTGGCTTTTAAATATCTTAAGACTCTCTTCAGTGTAGTCCAATGCTCTACAGTGGGTTGCCCATTGTACCGACTTAATGAATTTACAATATATGTTATGTCAGGTCTTGTCCCTTGTGACAAATATAATAAGCACCCAATAGCTTCTTGATAAGGTATGTTTCTCAATATTTCGTCCTCACTTTCGGCTCTCTTTAATTGAATGTTTGGATCACATGGAGTCCAGACTGGCTTGCAATCGTCCATACCAAAACGAGTAAGTATTTTTTTAATATACATTGATTGATCCAGTGATATTTTATTTTGATCTTCTTGTGTTATTCTGAATCCAATACATTGTTTTGCTTTTCCCATGTCTTTCATACTAAAGTTATCTTTGAGTTTCTTTTTTGTTTCTTCGCCAGTTTCAGAACGATTAAAAAATAAAAGTAGATCGTCGACATAAACAGAGATAAATAAAATATCATTTTTGCTCAATATACGATAATAAATGCAAGGATCAAGTTTTGGTCGTTTCATGCCAATTTCTAATAAAACAGAGTTCAGCTTTTTGTTCCACTGTCTACTGGCTTGTTTAAGACCATATATAGCTTTATTTAAATGGCAAACTTTCTCTCCTCGATCAAAAATGGGTGGTTGAGACATGTAAATATCTTCATCGACATCGCCTTGCAGAAATGCATTCATGGAAATATATTATAAAGATGAACTTTCATTATTTGTTTGCAACTTTCTTTGCCGACGGGTTTTAATACCTGTTTCATTTGCAGGCGATATGTCAACACTCTGACTTGGTAAGTATGTCACATCTAGTGGATCTTCATAATCTGTATTACTTGAAGTATCTGTGATACTATTACTCAGATAATTAGAAAAAGACTGCTCTTCATCATCTGTATTTTCATCATCTTGTGTAATTAATCCAGAGTTTTGTTCATTTAATGGTAAGTATATTTGTGATATTTTCTTTTCTTTATTATTATTCTTTTCATTATTTTATCTTTTAATTGTTGTATTTCATCTACTTCTTGATTCATTTTATTTATTTTTGTTTCAGGTGCTGAAAAAGAAGTAGATTCTACTATTTTACTTTTAATGTTTTCTTCCAGAAAATGCACATCCCGACTGATTACTGCTTTATTAGTTTTCGGGTCTATAAATCGGTAGCCTTTTGTGCATTCACTGTACCCAACAAAGATTAGCTGACGAGATTTCACATCTAATTTTTGACGCTTTTCTTTGGGTATGTGCACCATAGCAGGACAACCAAAAATTCTGATATTGCTTAAGTCTGGCTTTTGTCCGGTCCATACTTCATGAGGTGTAATATCTGATAAAGCATGTGTGGGCGAGCGATTGATTATATATGCAGCAGTTGTTACAGCTTCAGCCCAATAATTCTTTGATAAATCAGCATTAAGCATCATGCATTTTGCTCGTTCAACCAATGTTCGGTTCATTCTCTCGCTCAGACCGTTCTGTTCTGGCGTGTATGGATTGGAAGTCTGATGTAATATTCCATTTTTCTTTAAATAATTAGTAAAGTTTTTATTAGTATACTCCAATCCATTATCGCTGCGTAAAATTTTAATCCTTTTATTTAACTCATTTTCTACTCGGTTTTTGTATTCAATAAATTTTTCAAACACTTCCGTTTTGCTTTTAATTATGTATACATAGACTTTTCTTGAGAAATCATCAATAAAAGTTGTAAAATACCTGGCACCGCCAATCGAAGCAACTTGTATCGGGCCACATACATCTGTGTGGACTAGCTCTAGCAACCCGTTTGCCCTGGAGCCATTGCTAGGAAATGATTGCCTTGTTTGCTTACCCTCTAGGCAGCTTATACATACATACTTTTCTTTCTGTGATGATAGTTGTACGCCAGTTGTGCAGTTTGGTAACTTGTAAACATCATTATAATTTAGATGGCCCAAACGTTGATGCCATAGATGTGTACTTGACGCTGCTTTTGCTGACATGGCGAATATTTTGCTGTAATTTATGTTCAGTCTATATGTATCATTTATTAGATTTGCTGTGGCTACTTTTTCATTATTTGAATTATATACTGAGCAGCCAGTTTTATCGAATTCGACTGTACAACCAGATTTTATTATTTTACTAACTGATAGTAAATTTGTAGACAACTTTGGCACATATAAAACATTCTTTACTAATATTTCACTGCTGCTGCCATCTTTATTAGGTACATGCAGTATCACATCACCACAGCTTTCGACATGTAAGGTTTTATTGTCTGCAATTTTGATCGTGGATATTGGTGGTACTGTTTTATTCTCTAATAAATCTTTATGCATAGTCATATGCATCGAAGCACCTGAATCTACATACCAGTTTATACAATCATTCAGTTGCATGGCCGAGAAAGCTGCTACAAACCCTTTATTGTTTTCTTTACTCTGTGGTTTATTTTTCTGAAACCAACAATTTTTACCAAGGTGTCCATATTTGTTACAATTAAAACATCTTGGACCTTTTGACTTTGTCTGATGCTGAGTGTTTTTGAACTTAGCTTGAGTGTTTTTATTACTTGTGTAGAGAGCTGAATTACTTGGTGTAACTTTTATTTCTTGCAAAAGTTTCGTTTTAATCAGATCTGCACTTATTTTTACTCCTGAGCTTTCAATACCCATTATCATAGGTTTATATTCTTCGGGCAAACCTGCCAGCATCAAGGTCCCGAGCCATTCATCATCAACACTGAATCCAATATTTCTGAGCTTATGAGCTGAGCTCATGATTTTGTTGACATAATCTTCTACACTGGTGCTTGTCTCTAAATTAGTGTTAATCAAGTCTCGCAATAAACCAACTTTTCTCAGTAGACCAGAGTCTTGATATGCTTTTGATAAATTTTCCCAAATCTGTTTTGACGTCGTTGCATCCTGTATATGTATGAAATTTATTGGATCGACTAATAATATTAGCTTTGATTTTGCCTTTTTTTCTTTCTTTGGATCTGTATTTGTTCCTTGGACACATTCCCATAAGTCATCGAGCTCCAGGTATGCTTGCACTGCGAAACTCCAGCTTGTCCAATTATCTCGGCCAGTAAGTTTTTCAATTTGTATCAGAGATCCGTTTGATGACATTTTATCAAGAAAATATACCTGAAATATAAAAAACTTCGGCGACCGCGTGAACAATTTTTAGGTTATCCGTATTTCTGGTCAAAATCAACTAATTTACTTTAAATTTTCACTGTACTACACTTAACAGGCAGGGAGAGGCCCATAACCTGATGAAATAATAAAAGATCAAGCCTGTTTAAACCGTGAAAACTATTTATTTTTTAACTTGATTAACAATGACATTGCACTATGAAAACTATCAATTGTAGAAGGGCAGTACCTGTACAAGTTAATGCGCAGGTACGATTATAGACGTATTGCTATTAAATTGTACTAGGCGCTACGCATGTCTGCGTTTCTCCCAACACAAACAAACATCCTCTCACCCCAAACGCATACACTGTCTCCGTTCCGTCGTGGGAAAAACAACTGCGGCAAAGGTTGTATGTCTTAACTTCTGGTGTTAGAGTAACCTCTCTGAGCCGGGAAATTAAAGGGAAAGGAACGACTAATTAGTAATGATCCTCCTTAAGAGGTAAGAGTCAATTGAGGAAAACGGCTCAATGTAGGTCGTCGGAGATAGACCGTTTACTTTTAACTGCTTTATGCTGCTGAACCATTTTATCATTTTATTCCTTAAACAAACAAAAAACCCTACCTTTTTACTAAACATTTATAATATGAAATATTTCGATGTTTGTAATTCAATCACGTCAAACCGGCGGAACGAATTTGGCGAAAATGAAATTAGGTAGGTACTAGACAGTTTTTTTTTAATGTAGGAGAATCTATACTAATATTATAAAGCTGAAAAGTTTGTTTGTTTCTTTGTTCAGGAACTACTGGTTCGAATTGAAAAATTCTTTTTGGGTTGAATAGACCATTTATCGAGGAAGGCTTTAGGCTATATATCATCACGCTTAAGCCAACAGGAGCGGAGCAGCGATAAATAATGTTTTAAAATCGGGGATTCCACGGGGACGAAGTCGCGGGCAGCAGCTAGTCATCAATATACTTACTTCCTTTTATCCTGGTAGTACGCTCCAATTGGATAATTTTCGACGTACACGTGGACAAAACCGCGGGCAGAGTTTGTTCTTCGAAAATGGATCAACAGCTCTCTAGTTAATTAATCGTGGTTCGTTGTGAAAAGCTTTTAACCGCTCCATTAATGGTGTATACTAATTTGATTTAATATTTTTAAACTGACTGTTTAAATTGATATTTTGAGCAATTTTCTTGATTATGTATTTAGTTTTCCCTTTCGCGAAGAACAATAATGACAAATAAAGTGTATAACCACCCATCTAAAGTGCTTACGTTCCGGGTACGACACTTCCGCAAAATTTATCTTCCAGATTTTGTGATATTTTCCCTATACCTACCACTGCATCGTACCCATAAAATCCTTTGTAATAAGATCAAGTTGAAGTACTTTATCCTACTTTCATGGGAAAACCTTGGGAGACTGCCTGGTTGTTTTGGCTATAATATTCCTTTTGTTAACTGAAGTAGGAAATCTTCAATAACAGTTAATGGTCTGTGATGTTTCAATGGAGCCTTACCCCAAATGTGACCTATCTAGCAACGGCACAATGTTGTGTTTACCTATAAAACGGCTATTTTGATTCGATATCACCACTAATGCAATAGCTAATTAAATGTCTATGCGGGCCTTAAACACGTTTACTAAGTAAGTGTTGCTCACTGAAATGTTTTACTAACCGTGCCGCATGTTGGACCATTCAGTTCCCTTCAAAATAGTTGAGCTGAATGGTGCTAATCCACGCGTCATGTCTCTCTCTAAGCTAATAGGGCTTTTGTTCAATCTTTGATGTTAAGTAGTTTTTGGTAATTACAGTTTTGAGCCGTTTGTATGTTAGTTTGCTACATTTTAAAATAAAAATTAAGTACATCACATCATGTCTCAAAAGAAAAAGATTTTTTTAAAACTTTATTTTTGTATTTGAGAATTTCCGTTTATACCGAACGCTAGATAAATGTTCAATAACGGTCATTGACCCACCTACATTTTTAATTCTTAAAACAGAAATAATGAATTAATGCATGAATAATGAATTAATGAAAAAATAATAAATCGGCATCCATCATGATCCTTTATATTTACTAGTAATGGAAAACGATTCATTTTTTTTTGTCCATGTTCCAACGAAGAGATATCAAGGAAAGGGCAATGACCTTTATTGCACATTTATCTGACGTTCGGTATAGCTTTCCTTTCAATAGCTATCGAGCAACAAAAATGTCTGCAAGGCCCACTTACACAACACCCAGTTGATAAAACGGTTCCCTCGTGTCAGCAACTAACTGGACCTAAATGAATAAAAAATAAATGCTTAGAGTTTGAGTTACTCACCCATATCTGTAGTTTGACACGTTTGTCATGGCGGAAGACAGTCTTCACCTTGAAGTCGATGCCCACGGTGGACACGAAGGCTGAAGTGAATGAGTCGTCCGCGTAACGGAATAAGAAGCTGAAAATTTTAACATTAGTTATCTATGAGTATATGTATGTAGATATTTGATAACAATCAATTAAAGACCCATGTTTCTAAAATCATGTTTTCATCAAGCTGTATAGGGTTAGAGTATTTGAATGTTGCTGTCGCATTATCGCGTCGCGGCTGTCTGTGGCAGCTTTAACTTTATAGGCTACAATAAATTTTCGGTAGTTAAAAATATAAGTGCATGTAATATCTAAATCTTCAAGTAGTTACAGAAAACTTTGTCTGTAACTACTTGAAGATTTAGATGCTAGCTATACACTAAAAGTATGTGCTAAACCTCCGATGACTGAATTAAGCATTAAAAGTTGAGAATTTCTCAAATTATATTTTATCACGAAAGCTCGTCAGGCATATTAGGTAGATACTCAATTCAGATATCTGCCTTAAGTTAAACACATGGGTATATGTAAACACTAGAACAATGCTCTTTCATTTGTCATAAAAGAGTTCCATTAATCAGCCATACCCATTCAAAGACGATATGCCTATATGCATAAAGATGCTACTGAAACTGCAGAACTGCTAGCTAAGTTTGATTACCATCGTCACGCTAAGGAGTACCTATGGTAGTCTATACTTCTATACTAATATTATAAAGAGGAAAGATTTGTATTTTTGTATGTAATGAATGAACTCAAAAACTTCTGGACCGATTTCAAAACTTCTTTCACCATTAGAAAGCTACATTTACCCTGAGTAACATAGGCTATATTTTATCCCCGTATTACCACGGGAATGTGTACTACGCGGGTAAAACCGCGGCGTGCTGTTAGTGTAAAATAATTAGATAACTCTTTCTGTTCAGTAAAAGAAGTGCGAAGTTCAGTCAGAAAAACATCTACAAAAAAATCCGTTATGTCCCTTTTAAAAACAAGAAAGTAAGTATTAACAAAGTCATTATAGTGACCTTAAAGTCTTAGCAGTTCCGCCATATTTTAAAACTTTCTTGTTCGATAAGCTTGGCAATACTTTCAGGGCCTTGCGGGTATAAAAACGCGTCGTCTATATACTATGGTGCTTTTAAACAATAGGTGCGCGAAGAGGGGTATCAAAAGAATCCCTACAACCCTCATGTGATACAGGAAGGTTAGAGCAAATGAATGAGCCCTTTATAACCGTTAAATTGTTTGATATCGACTATATTTGACGACTCTATTTTTAAACCAAGCCCCAAAACGTTAAGCTAGAATAAATAAACAACTTTTTTTTTCTTTCATCTGAAAAGGCTCGCTAACTGTAATAATTTTCAAATCAAAGTAACTTCTTACTTTAAAAGGGTAAAAAAATTATTATGAAACACTATCGTTAGTAAATTAAACTAACTTCACAATATACGGTATCTAAGTGCTAAGTCAGATACAAACAGCTTATCTTTGTTTATATCATTGAACACTATTTTCATATTATGCTTTTAAAGGGACAGTATTATATAGGCTGGTATTCCTTTCTATCCCAACTATTTACATTATGGAATCTTCTAACTAATCGAACATATCCGTCATTCCATGCAACGTAAGTTGGTATTTTAAACCTATATTTACCTAGTTTTTCCTACGGAACTGTTTCCTATGATGAGCAACTTGAACATGTAATCGAAGTTCTGATCCGCCGCGTCCTTCTGCCATTTTGCATCTCCAGTCATCTGTTTCAGAAAACAAAATCGGTTTATTTTAAGTGTAACATCTTCATCTAATTTAAAATTATTTATAACAACTGAGCAACCTCATCTTCCACTTCAATACTATTGTTATTCGAATGTTCGTGAATAGTCTCCATTATAGCACAATTTAATAAATTAAAAACGTTGTCACCACTAACACATCCACATCGCTTTAATGCACTAACAAATATATCGCAAATGCAAAACACGATACGTTTCCCATACGTTGTATTGATTAGCAAAAATCGACTTTGCTACAATAGGTACTAACACGCAAGTAAGCCCACATTAGCTTAACATCGTTCCGAGTCATCGAAAAGTCTTATCAGTAATTTCCATGAAATGCAAAATCAAACTTAATTTCGTTTGGAATACCGTTTGCTTTTGTTTGGTCGTTACTGTTAAATTATTCAAAGCCGGGAAACAAAAATGACTTTTAGATAATGCCACCGTATCGTCACATCCTACCGATACGGCAATTTTAGTGTGTCCTAGACACAGACATGGAAGATAAGCATGATCAGAATTGGTATATGAATTATGTAAGCAGGCATTTTAAAAAATAAGTCATATAAGTACTACAAACTTTAATTTGCCCGTTACGAAATTCACAACTCCTGAATTTTATAATTGGCTGACTGTGCCAATTAGTGCTGTAGGAAACCATGACGCAGCGGAATCATCCAGTAATAAAAAGAACCCGACCACAAAGAGGAATGCAAGAACTCGACAGAGAATAGACAGTAGCTGATTAAATAAAAATCAGTCTTCAAGCTCTGCAAGAAACTCGAAAAAAGGTTCAAAGAGAGTGGGAAAATATATAATTCAAAGATATTCAGCATGGTAACGTCGTTCAATGTGGTGTGAAGCTGTAATATTCAAATAAGTGTACGTTCTATTCAAGACGAGGTTGGCATCAACTGGCCTATATTCAAATAATTTCAGCTACGACTACGTCTATTAACTCCCCGTTATGACATCAGTTAGATGACGCATGGGTGGTCCTTTGTACGCTCTTCAATTAAAGCCTTCTTGTCTCCGAGAATCCGATAAACATAATAGCAAAAGAGACTGTCCTGAATGAGTGTGACAGTAGCTAAGCTACATCCTATCTCCATAAAAAAGTAGTAATATAATAGCAAATTTATAGCACCCATTAAAAATATAATCGCTAGGTCACCTAGTTTCCTAGATACACGAACAACATTTTCCAACCAACGGAAAGCGCGAAGAAAATGTAGTCAATAACAAATATCTCGAATAATCTAGAACAAATTTCCTCGAGCATACTTCAACGAGATAAATCAGATTCTACATTGAAAGTTTGCAACTCGGAAGTGTACACAACCGTAGTATGTACCTACGTAGGTAACGAAAGATATTTTATTCACAGCTTTTACTCCGTGGTGGAAAGGTATAAATTCATGATGTGTTAATACCGTTTGTAGCCACTTACGGTTGTTAAGTGGCGAGTATATTTTATGTACTTACATAGGTATAGCCATCGCGTGGTTCCGGGCAAAAATTCACCCTTTTACCAGGCGTGGGTGTCTACCCTAAGGTATTGTCACAATTACTAACGAGTGGGTTTTTCATCAAGGTACAAGAGGCTTCGGTATCATTCGATTCGTTTTACACAATAAGAGCGTGGTTTTATTATCATGATCTACAATCCATGTACAAAGCGCTGTGATCATAACGAAATCGTAATAAATTTTCATTATACAACGATTATAGGATACAAGAAAAAACTAAATTAATTGACAGCTATTCCATTAACATATAATGAAAACAAACGAGTGTGATACAGTAACTATCATCGTAGAAAATAAAAGCGCCTTTATGAACCTGCATTTCAATAGAGTGAAGTGGAATGCACTATACTAACCAGAGTGAAGTTCTAAAGTGAGAGACGGCCAATAAGAAAAGTTACGACACTGCTTGTTAAACTAGCAGTTTATTTTAATAGTTGAGAAAGACAACTTCATGATTTTATAGGGCAAGAAAAACGAATATTCACATTCATAATTTTTTGATAACCTTCCAAATTTTTTTGTGTCAAAGATACAACTCATGTAAAACGTTGGTCGCGTAACTCGATGTAATTAGGGATCAGGTGACATCTACTTTAATTTTTTTGAGTTGTTTTTTACACAAATCGTGCATCAATCAAAATTGATACGCTGTAAAATGTATCTCTATGATTTTTGATTAGTTAGAGACACATTTTAAATATGGAATAAATGAGCTGCCAAACCGCCATATTAATTTATTCCTCAGCTAACAGTGATTAGGCTATTGAAAACACTTGCCTGGAAAAGTTGTGGATTGTGTTAAAAATAAGTTATATGCTCTATTCTAATGTAAAATGAGTGAAATGCGTATTTAATCCGATCTAAAACAAGGTTCTACTAATGAGGGTCTTTGGCAGTTTTCTTTATCTAGAAACATCCGGTAGTTATCCTCTTATGTTACTTGCTTAAAGGAACAACGCCTATAAATATCGTAATCACCAATTTTCCGTAGTGAGCGTACAACTCCCGAGCAAACTTAAAGGTAAAATTCATTTATATTCTGATGCAGAAACACTTCATTTTATGCTATGGTTGACTGGTTCATCTGGTTGCATTGTTCTTTAGAACAACCGTAGACGTGAAAAAGAACAAATTATAGAGCTGGAACTTGAAATACCTAAATTAAGGACCTTGGGGGAGGGAAATGATGAAGGAATCATGGGTTCAATTCGATCAATCAACTTCGTTAGGAGACCCGAACAGAATATGAGTCTCATTCATTTGAATGATGAGAATAACAGAGACTAAATTATGCCTCAGATATAAAATAAATTGCGTTTACTCTGTACTAAGTCGACAAGGCCTTATATACATATAGATGTAAGCGCTTACGTGTTTCTTTACCTAAAGAAACTCCCTGGGGATGATTTCTTTCAAGTGAACATCAATCTTGTGGCGTGTATTTACTTTGTTTATACATAAAACATGTAGTAATTCTCTTGCATTAAGCTACGTTTAAAAGATGCCTGTGGAACCGTAAACACAATGGATTACCTACATTTAAAGCGAAGGTCTTACCAGTTCTCGTAAAACAACTATGCAATAGCAGGAATCAATAAAATACATTAAACCAATGCCACAGATTGCTGGTTGATAACAATAAAAAGTATAACGAATATCAATACATACCTTTTATCAGTCTTCGTGTATCAACCCGAGTAAGGGACGTCAGGGGCGCCTATCACTAATGTTTTTTATCGGTCGAATGAGTCCTAGCTTTACAGGGACACGTCGGTGTAGCTATCTCTCTTCACATTCACACCACGCAACAACAGCGGGTGCAACTTATACTTTTATCGATTTTTCTCCGCTGTTTCCCAAGCAATGCAACACTCGATTATCTTTTCTAAAACAATATGAACAAACACCCTCAAGCACCGTACCACCAGGTTTGTCGATTTGAAACATACAAAATCGATAATTCGGTAATTTCGTAACTCACTGTTTTAATCGTCGACACTATCGTGAACTGAACGTGACCTCCTTCTGTTTCATTAACTTTGTATCTGTGCGTTTAGAAGTCCTTTTTTCTATTCAATTGTTTAAAAAAGTAACCCCAAATATAGGGATGTGCTGTGTTTCGCGCTCACAGCTGTTACGAGCTCCCTCTTCTATTAAAATGGGAATGGGATGGAAAGCCAAGATGGCGGGCGGTTGCGCGCGCACTCTGCCCGCGCAGCCTGTCAAAACTCTTCACACAAACAAATCTGTCTTTATTGCCCACGAATCTAAAATATGAATCACAATTTAATATACTTATGTAATGTAGGGCGTTTATGATTATCAAGATGAGATAAAAAACTTTGCAACCCCTTGTTTTCAAGTTTAATTGAATTTAGGAGGTCTTGGGATTTTTCTTGTGAATAAATCAAAGTGCGTAGGAGGCAGCGCTCCAGAACGTTGCTTGTATTTCGTGTTACAAATACAAGCAAAGAACGTTGTAGGTACTATTTTACACAAGCACAAAGCTGTCTACACGATGATCCTAGGCTATTTTTGGATCACAAGCCTCCCAGTCTTGACAGTTATTCGATTTATCTCCACTTTTCTCATAAGTTTGTGAAAGAGACTACAAGGATAATTTGACCGTATTAACATATTTTGTACGGCGACGAAATATTTCGTTATTCTTTGACATTGTATCGTAATGTAATTTTAAGATGATGTAAAAATGTAAACGGATCGTATGCAAGGCTCGGAGAGAATATTCTGCCATAGAACCCTTGTTAAGAGCCTTGACCTCTGCGTGACCCAATTACCTACATCGGGCTCATACATTGCTCATGCACTTTGGTGTCTGTTGTCGCTTAGTGTATCTTACACACTGTGCATGTACTTAGGCTTCAAGTAGTCTTTGATAAGTTCATCACCATCATCATATCAGCCGAAAGACGTCCACTGCTGGACCTAAGTCTATCCCGAGTGTAGCTATAACAACCGGTCCTGTGCGTTTTGTATCCATCGGTTATTCGCGACCTTGGGTCCACCTTGTGGGAGGCCTTCCAACGCTGCGTCTTCACGTACGCGGTCGTGACTCCAGAACTTTTCAGCCCGATTGATAATCTGTTCTGCGAGCTATGTGCCCTGCCCACTGCCAATTCGGTTTAGTGATGTTTCGGGCTATGTCGGTAACCTACCGATACCACTGAAAGTAATCCATGTTTTAATATCCGCTTCTGATTTACCAGTGAACCAGAGGACCAAAACAAGACATGTGGAATTTGCTTTTCAAAGTATAATTATATGTACATATCAATGGGACGGTTTTAAAGACATATTTTGAAATTACACTATTATGTACTAATTTCATTAGATATCTATTTATCTATACGTATAATAAAATCGTAGACTAGCCATGTCTGTACATTGAATATTTTTGCATTAAAATAACTGAGAAATGTTAGAAAGAGACATTAAAACACAAAAATGCATTTTTTGGAAAAAAAATCTGTTTGTCCGTGCGTTTGTGGAAGCATCACGTAATAACCACGCATTGGATTCGAAATCTAGATTCTTAAGCATATTAAGTGTTATCCCAAGTTTTATCTATCATCGTTTATGTCATCAAAATCGATCCAGAAAATCAAAAGATATTGAATTTTTAAGTTAAGTAAGAAACTTTATACAGCGCTGAGCGTCCTGCAGACATCACGTAAAAAGTACAAAACCAATATGGATAAGTTTTATACTTACATAATAAATTTGCGTACCTATGAGTATAACTTAGTTTCTGTTAAAAATAAATTAGTTAAAAATTGTTCAAGAAGAAATTCTCTTTTATTACGGGATACTGATACATGCAGCGCCATCTATTAAGCAAAGAGAACAAACCTTACTAAGTTAAGAAGACCAACAAAATTTGTTGGTTAAAAGGCTCGAGTCTCCCGAGTCTTCGACTCATTCAAGGCTCGAGTCAGGGAATGGGCCGTAATCCACCACGCGGGCCCAGTGCGCGTAGGTGAATATCACATATCTTCAAGTTTTAGGTTCGAGCACATGCCGGTTTCCTCACGGTGTTTTCCTTCACCGTTTTGAGAGCAGTGGTGTTGAAATTAATAACACAAAGTAATGTTCCTGGCTGGGTTTTGGTTTAATTTGAAACAGAGGAGGTGATACAGTCAGTGCTCTGCACCATTTTCCTATTTTCTTAACTCTGAGAGGGAGAAAGAAATGTATTGTACGTACAAACCCTCTTTACTAATATTATAAAGCTGAAGAGTTTGTTTAGTTATGCGTGCTAGTCTTAGAAAATACTGGATCGAATTTTAAAATTATTTTAGTGTTGGATAGCCCTTTTCCTAAGGAAGGCTGGGTTAGGCTATATAACGTCACGCTACGATACATAAGAGCGGAGCATCAATGAAAAATATCACAAAAAAGTTTTCTTTTTCTCTCTTATGTGACACAGACGAAGTTGCGCGGGTCAGCTAGTTTATAAATAAATGAAACTATTGCATTTTATACTCACGAAGTCTTTATGTACAGATAAAAACATTTTGGTGAAAGATATAAGGCTTCCTTTTGAAAACCAATGGTCCTATTCTCCCTCGTTGAATTTCATAATATTTTATTTTCTTTCAGTTTACTACCTATAGAAAAAACATTATAAAATTCTATCCTAATAAATCCCCATTATTATGTCTACTCAAAGGACATAAAACACTAAAAACGTATAAGTAAAATTCAATAATATCAATTCTGCAAAAAAGTAAAGCTCAAAATGCTTCAACTTTTCAATAAAATTTTAATTGAAAAACGACCTCGCTAAGAATAAACAAACCGAACCAACCATAGATATAATAAACAAGGAGATATGCCCTGTAGCCGAAAATGTATCGGAACCTGTGTCTCCTGTTTTGCCCTACCACCCGGCAACTACTACGAATGCAGTTCAGTAAAAGCAATAGATACGCAGTCGCGCACACACCCGCATTTTTGAAATCGGACTGTACTACACAATCAATTATAAACCTTATCCTAATAAACACAGCGTATATTTACAGTACACCGTGCAACTTACTCACACAAAAACAACGCTGGGTATCGTTGTGCTGTGCAAAAGCAATTTATTTTACATATACGCTAGTGATTGACTTATCGATTCTGGCATTTATTACACACGCCATGCTGCCCATGTATAACAAATAAATAGCATGAATATGTTGACTATTTTAAGCAAAGGTCACTAACATATTATCTTAAACATGCCGATTACTATAATGCATTCGAAACTTTATCGAAAGTAAAATACAATTACCATAAAAAGTAAGGAAGTAGCACGAGGATAAGGCATACATACGATAATTCAAAGCCAAAAACACTTGAACGATTATTTACCAAAAATTTATTGCAATCTAAGAAAGTTTGGTACACTTTTGTAATATTTCATTCAACAATCGACATTGTTGTCGACAGTGTATCTGCACAATTACATCACTAACTCGCGGCAAGAAGCAGCGGCCGTACTATGCGATACATGTATCGGCTTGCTAAAGTATCGTTTTGTGATTTTTACATTGCTCATCCAGTCACTTAGCGACAAACTTAGGTAGTGGTTAAGGAGCAGTGTATTCATTGTAATATGTTATTGTCGCTGTGACATTTGAAAACAAAAATAACATAGTATAAGCAAGAAATATTTTACGATTTGTTGTTTTTCATGATTTTAAAGACAAATATAGTAAAATACTTGTATTTTGATATGGTAAGTGATTCCATAATTAACAAAGTTTTGGTTTATGCTTCGGTTTTTACAAGAAAACACTGAACAACACGGCATTCTTATATTTTATCACGCTCACGGTCGTAAGCGCACTAGTTCGCGGATTCGACCATTGCGTAAGACATGCTCGCCCAGAGCATGTCGCGAGGACACCGACACGCCCCCTTGCCACTTCTCCTGTATTTTATATTTCTATGGAACCAACCCTTTCCCATTACGTTATGTGACAGTGCCAGACAACAGAGGAAATAAACGGGCAGCATCCATTTGTATACTTATATTGTCACGTAAGCAACAACCGACAACTCCTTGTCTAATTCTACTGAGCGTTATTGTTTTACATGTTTAGGGTACTGTTTCGTCTATTAAAGGATCAGATTCGTTAAAGGTTGATTCACACTTATCAGTGCCGTGCCTTTAACATGTCAGCGTCGTGGTAGTGGTCAGGAGCTAAAAAAATATCGTTGCAAACATGATATATGAACTCGTTAAAAAACGTACATGTCCGGGCAGGGCCGTCTTAACATATGCCGGGGAACCCCGGGCAAACCTGAGTTCGGGGCCCTTTTGTAAAATTGAGAACCGGCCAAGAAAGTATCAGAGCACAGGTAGTTGAGTTCCTTAGGTATAACCATGTAACTGTACAACAAAAAAAAAGAAAAACTACCTTTGCTGTCGCATTGTAATCGTAATTTTCCAAAAAAACAAAGTATGTAGTAATGATAGCGAGCGTCGACAAGCTCCAAAATTTTCAAACATTCCATCCTGCGAGTGAGTTCGAAAAATTTTACAAATTAGAAGCTAGCAATGGTGGCCGAGTGGTAACGGCCCCGACTTACGAATTGTAGGACGCGGGTTCGAACCCAGCCAGGCGCATTACTTTGTGTAATTTCATCACCACTGCTCTCAAAACGGTGAAGGAAAACATCGTGAGGAAACCGGCATGGCCTAGAACCAAAAATTCGAAGATATGTGACATTCACCAACCCGCACTGGGCCCGCGTGGTGGATTATGGCCCATTCCCTCTCCTAGAGAGGAGGCCTGTGTCCCAGTAGTGGGAACATTAAAAGGCTGATTAGCTTTAGCAGTAGCTAGAAGCTAGTGCACGGCTCAAATTGGTCGTTTACTATGGATAACCTATAACATAGTTTCGGGCCCCCCATGAAGTGAGGCCCTGAGCAAGTGCCCCTTGTGCCCCTATGGTAAAGACGATACTGTGTCCGGGGCTCCGAGCAGGCAACGGGAGATTCCGTGCCCGGGCCGACGCTCGGACGTGCGGATACATCATCAGGACTCCGGGCTTTTGTTATGTATGGCCATGCCGAAGTTTGTAGCATGGACGAGACAACCCAACTGTCTTAGACAGAGACATATGTAAGTCAACAAATGGTTTCGAATACAAATCCATTTTTTATTTCAACATTGATTCACAATGATATAATACTATAGTTGAGTGTACTAAAAGTTTTGCATACATTGGAGATAAAATATGTAGACTTTCTTACAAAAATTGAAGTACCAAAAGATGTTCTTTTAAAGTTACACATAGGTACCAGACCGCATAAAAAATATAATTTGCTACACAGCTTAATCAATATTAGACAGTCCACATAGATCGGCAGCGTTTGAATAGCAATCCAGATTCTGCCCATAATCGATACTAAGTTCCACATAACAAGAACCTCATTAAAGTTGAAAAACAAAAACAAATCAAGTATTTCGACTTGCACACGAGGTAGTTGACATTTATGGAATATGAACTCGGCTGTCATGATGCCGATTGTCGTTACGGTCAACGGATCGAACCTGATGGCCAAAATCTTCGAAGATCATCTATCGAAGCTGGTGTTACGCAGTTGCGTAAAAGGCCTGATACAGAAGGCAGTACTCCTTGATACGGCTCGTATTGTGAAGAGCTTCCTTTCTCTAGAGCCTTAATCACCGGTAGCTTGGATCCTGCTCTCGACACCGGTGGACGACTACTTTTTTATTTTTTGAATGTGCTTTTATAAGAAATATTTAAAAATGTAAATTAGAATGTTAATAATAGTTTCAGACCAGAGCCCATAGCTAAAAAATAACACAAGCAATGAGACATTTAAAAAATATATACCTATAGAAACAAAGAACCTTGCTATTTAATATAACTGAATGACGCACGGTGTGCCGTAATCCAGTGCCACATCATTGGGATATCTACCCTGTCAGCCACAGTCGCCCTCGCCACCAAGCTGTTGGAGCTATCGCGCACTCGCCCCTTCAGGGATTCTAAGCGTAGAAATTGGACACGCCATATTATATTGGATACGCAAAACATTGTATGAGCTTTTTTATAGCTTACCCATAGAGCGCACGTGTACATAGATTGGTAGAACGCTCTAAAGAGTGTGACTTTAACCCCTTTCATACAACAAACCTACGGGCCAGCATATTACATCGAACTACCAATGCTCTGCGTTTCCTGTCCAGGTCCACATCGTCGGACAGACTATTGGTGCCCCAGGTCCAAGTCACGAACTTCGTCGCGTCGTGTTCCACGCGCGTCCCTATTATATACGAGCCTAAGGTGGCCCGCATAGGTGGTGTCAGAGTGTCATGTCCACAGTCCAGTCACAGCCTAGCCACGGCTCAGTCACTGCTTGGTAACGACCCTGACGTATGTGAACAGCAAACCGGACACGGATACGCGGTCACGGCCCTGATACGACTCGGCCACGTCCCCGATATGTGGGAATCAACCTTTAAAGGGATGCAAAGAATTGTTACCTAAATTTACTTTAGTAATTTTATGCTTTAAAGATCAGTCACATGGTCTGTCCCTGGACTAAACTTAAGTTTACTTGCCGCTGATGCAGATTCATGAAATTTTGCAAGAATCTTTAAAGAATAGTATAGATAGGACGGTTCTTTACTGTTCTGTACAATAAGTGTTTATATACAAAATCTACGTACTTGACCAATTTTTATTTTGGTTAGTAACTGTTTATCCAAAATAATGTAGTTTTTTTTTTTTTTTTTAAACGTTGCCCCACACTAGGAATTTATCCTGTGTCGTGGGTGCGTTTACAAACATACAATGTCACATACACAAACAGCCAGACCCGGAACAACTAACTGTAGGCCATACAATTATTTGTTCCGTGCGGGAATCGAACCCACAACACGTAGCGCAGCAGCCAATCGCTCAACCACTGCGCCAATTGTGTCGTCGAAGATAAAATAGATATGTAAAGATCTACTTTAAAAAAATATATGAACTGTCGACAAACTTAGCAAAGACGATCAGAACGTACAAAGGTAACACTTTATACTCAATATTTTAATTACACGCAGGTTATTTAATGTATGTATCGAGGCAGGTACTTTAAGATATGTGTATCAAGCTACGTAAAAAAGAAAAATCTGTAAACCAGTAATACTTATACTTATGTACATATTTATTTTTTAATATCCCATACTGTCCCACTGCTGGACAAAGGCCTCCCCCAAATCCTTCCAGGAATTCTTTTCCTACGCCATATCGTACCAGACCCCATGGTAGGCGTCCAGGTCGTCTCGCCACTTCTTTCTGAGCCGGCTTCGGCGGCGCCGTCCATCTTCGAGCACCCATTATGTGGAGACTTTTGCTCAACAGTCCCCGTTCATGCAGCTAAAATTTCCCACCCAATCCCACTGGAGCCAGGCAGCCTTCTTACCCACATCCATTATTCCCGTTTTGGAAAACAGCGTGGTGTTTTGAATTTTTTCCTGTCTTTTGACTCCCAGAATGCTGCGTTCCATGGCTCTTTGGCGAACTCCAAGGCGGAACTTTTGCAACACGATGAGTGAAATGATCTGACCATCCTAGGTTAAGATGGGCAGAATACACATGTCCATGAATTGGCGCTTGAGAGAAATCGGCAGATCACTCTTCATTAGCGTCTTCATGGACCAGTAGCTTTTCCAGGCGTTCTCGATTCCTTCCTTCTCGAAAGAAGCTTACTAGTCTAAGTAGAATATACTCATCGGCATAATGTATTTCTTGCCCATCTACGTCGGCCCTACGCTTCGTGCTGTTAGTGATTAGTTGGGTTTTAGACCGATTCAGCAGTGGTGGCCGAGTGGTAACGGCCCCAACTTACGAATTGTAGGTCGCAGGTACAAAACCCAGCCATTCGCATTACTTTGTGTAATTAACTTCATCGCCACTGCTCTCAAAATGGTGAAGGAAAACATCGTGAGGAAACCGGCATGTCCTAGAACGAAAAATTCAAAGATATGTGACATTCTCCAACCCGCATTTCCCACCTCGCACCTGCATCAACCAACATGCACCCGCGTGGTGGATTACGGCCCATTCCCTCTCCTGGAGAGGAGGCCTTTTTCCCAGCAGTGAGAACGTTAAAAGGCTGATTATGCTTATTTATGCTTATGCTAGACCAATTCATCGCAAGTCCCACCTTGAAGCTAGCCATGCTGAACTCTTGGAGCATGGTCTAGAGTTCAAGAGCTATTAGGGTGAAAAGGACAATATCGTCTGCAAATCGGAGGTTTATCAGCCTTCTTTTGCCGACTTCAATCCCTTTGGTCTTCCATGAGGCTGCCAATTTATTAAATATCTCTTCAAGTCTGCTGGTAAATAATTTTAGAGAGAGCGGATCGCCCTGTTTAACATCCTTTTGAATTTTAAAAGAAGGTCTAGCAGTATTCAGTTTTAAGATGGTGGCGGTGCTATTTTGGTAAATATTTTTAAGAGATTATAGAGATTATAGATATTGGTGTTCAAGTTCTTGATTTTCAAAGGATCTGAATGAGATTAAATACTGTCAAAGGCCAAGTATAGTAGTTTATGAAATTCGGTGTAATTCTCTATAGTCTGACTAAGAGTATGAAGGTGGTCCCTTGCTGTAAAACTGGGGTGGAATCCAGTATGTTCTGTTGACTGGTGTTTATCCAGTTTTCTCTCCATGCGATTGTGTATTACTTAGATAAAGACCCTATATACATATGTGAGATGTCAAACTCAACTCAAAATGGTAATTGGCGATATTACTTTTATTGCCTTTTTATGCTCAACAATATGGTGGAACCAATTTTAAGTGCTATATGATACCTATGTATGTACATCTAAAAAAAGAAAGGTTGAATGCCGGCTCTTACCTAAGCGCTTCCGTGTACAGGAAAATGATTAGCTAAGAACCCTTTTGAGATGGCATTGTTAAGAATTGTCAAATGTAGCCAGTGGAAAAAATAAAAATGTTTTTTTTTTTGCATAACAGGCGAACCAAGCTCAACGCTATAAGGTAAACCTAGTTATAATAGCACTATAATGTGTATGTATGTACGTTTGTGAGTTTGTTATTTAATAACGCCTCCACAGTTAAATGGATTTGGATGATTACATCTAAAACCGTTAAAAAAAAATACGACAAAAACCCTATCCTAATCCAGGTCATGGTCTACCCGATTATCCCAGTAGAACGTTGCCATGGGATAGTTTCCTACTTTGAGGCGGGCAAGTCCGTTACAACGAGCTAGTGTTAATCTTCATCCTAGCCTATTGCAACCTCTCTGGTAGTTAGGTCAATTTCTTAAGAAGCTTCTGCATGGTAATCCACCATATCAAAAGAGGTCGGCCTCGGCTTTCGTTCTCATAGGCTCAGAGTCAAACACACGATGTGCTGTTCTTTCACAATTTATTT
Organism: Hecatera dysodea; assembly: GCA_905332915.2. Taxonomy (NCBI): domain Eukaryota; kingdom Metazoa; phylum Arthropoda; class Insecta; order Lepidoptera; family Noctuidae; genus Hecatera; species Hecatera dysodea. The sequence continues at coordinate 13,505,341 of HG995291.1, forward strand.
TCTACTAATTTGTTCTTTTTTAGAACTACGAGAACTTTTAACATTTTACGTATTTCAGAAGGCACATCACCTGGCTAGCTGAAAAACAATCCATTCCTCTATGGCTGATTATTAATTATTCTATAGAGGACGACGGACACACGGTATGTGATGAGCCAACAATCAAGTATTTTAATCACAAACCCTGAACAAAACAATTTTGTTCTAATGAAAAATTCCAATCAATTAACCACCTGAAAACCACTAAATAGGCAATAAACTTTTACTATGTGTGTCCGAATGCACTATTTAAATATCTATCTATCCAGATGCTTAGTTGATACTTCGCGTGACCCAAGGACTGGCTTTTACCTTGGTCAGGGGAAAATAATTGCCATACAACCTGGCAATGCCGCTAGTCAATTCTTTGACGCCATATTTAAGGTTTTAAAAAACTACTAACTAATTAGTAGTTTTTTCATTGTCATCTGTGTTTACAAAATTAAATTGTGCGAGGATAACCAAATCTGAAACTATGAGAAACAGCGAAACGCTGGAAAGAGTCTTGCCCAATTTACATGAAAACTAAAACTGCATCATAGGATTTTTGAAAAATTTGTAATCTTAGCCAAAAATCGAACCGAAACCAATACACAACACCCTTTATTATTACTCTATCCAAAAGTGTCGCTAGAAAGTATGAAATTCTGAAAAAGTTTTCCATACACTATTTTTTCAGATTTATTCACCCTGTAAAGTTAGTTATGTGCTTGCTAAAAGACCTGTAAATTTTTAACTGATAAAATAAAAAATAAGTTACGACTCGTACGCGCTATAAAATTCACAGTAACAAATACAAATATAAATATGACATAGGTACCTACTATAATTTTACTGACTATCATGGGAAAACTTACATGCACATAAGACTTGCAGACTTTTATCGGTAGGTTTTTGAACGTGTAATGCCATCTGTGTATAGTTTAAAGAATTTAATGAATTACAAACATTGTAGCGGCGTAGCTTCGTAGCGCATCCTCGAAGCGGCTTCTACGAAATTTCTTTCGTCGGTCGTCGGGTTGTTAGCTCCGCATTTTGTTCATAGATGGCGATAAACACAATTTATTTAAATTCGTAGTGTTGATAACAGCGAGTTGAGCTCGCTAAGCGTAGGTACTTGTGTTCGATTCTCATGAAGAGCAGTTTTTCAAGATCGTTTTTTTTTTTACTTTGAAGAATAGGTCCCACTATCACGACCTTATTTTTTGTTCGCAATGGGAAAGAATCAAATTACTTTTTCCGCTCTAGGTTGAGTAGAAGGTAGTGTCAGACTCTTACTGACTAAAACCCACCCGTGTTTCTCCTAATGCCCTTTTGCGTTCCAGGGCCGCTGTGACTCTTTCAAACAAATTCGGCAACCCTAGCAGGCACTGACCCTATTATGCTCGGTCTTTTTTGTTTACGCGTGTGGAATGTGCGGTGGCCTGGAATCGCCCTGCGACTCCCGACGCCCTGGGCCTCTTCTTCTGTTGCGGTGATCCTTCGCTAGCATTACCGCTTCGCAGAAGAAAGGTGACTGCTTTCCATGCATCCTCGCTCCGGACCATGGATTGAACCAGGGCCAGAAGCGAGAGGTCGCCGTCGCCGATCGCCGCGACGAGGACACGGCGTTGCTCCGCCTAAGCAGGGCCTATACCTCCACTATGTGCTCGTGTCCTCCGGGCGATCGACATAGTGTTGACACCCGAGCGTACCCTCCCACCGAATTTTAAACCAGTACCACCCGAAACATCTGTGTCGAGTACCTGCGTCAAGCGGAAGGTGAGGACGCCGTGACTCCTCTCCAACCACTCTTCAAAGACGTTATTTATCGTCGCAATGGTGGCGCGCCCAGCTCTGGGTTGCGACAGTCACCGGAGTTCCGTCCGCTGTGCAGCGATTTTCCACGGCAGCAGAATTTCGCTCCGGCATTGTGCTCCTACGCGACACGTGTAAACGTGCGCGAGGGCTCTCGCCTCCAGATCCCATGACAGCAATCCGGTAAGAAGGCTCGCGGCCAACGGACATAATCCACTTGGACGATTTCAGGTGGCGCGCTGCGCTCTACTGCTATCTCCATCCTTCTGTCTACAATTCTGACTGTATTTTTAAAGGTTTTTTTTTTAACAAAATTTACAGTGTTATCACCGACCACGTGATCTTGATGTTTCTCACCAAGTTCCCTTGTGACACGACGAAATCGAAATCGGATTTGTCACCACATACAGCGAGCTACCGCGATTGTAAAGGCTAGTACATTATCTATATGGCATGACCTCCCCCTTTACCCTGCAACATAAACACATTAGTCCCAAAAGAAATCTACGTTTAATTAATAATCGAAAATTATTTACCTGTAACTAAATCTTGTACAAATAGTTAATCTATTCGCACAAGATCAGTAAACACCTAGTAGGCACAAATTGCTTGTGAAATTGACCTTTGAATGTCGTTAAATATTTCTGGCTTTTGTCGCGTCGAAGCGCGTGTGTCGAGCGACGCGGCCGCGGAAATGTTGCGACGAGAATAGACGCCACGTCGACAGGCGTGACGTCACGTCACGACACGTCAACTCTTGCGCATACTCAATTTTTCCAACATCTTCCTTCCGAATATTATTTTGGTATACCACATCACTCCGCTGCAATTTATGCGGAGTTAACTCGTCCATTTGTAGGCGATCATGAACTAAATTAGTTTTATGACAGGCGTTCCAAAACTTATGATATGGAGTGAGGAGTTAGATTTTGAGCACGATTCTAACCTACTTCGCTTATTTATGATAAAAAAGATTAAAAACATGGAAATTATTATTTTTGCTTTTGCTGGCTTTGTACAAAATAATCCTAAAGGAAAATTCTCCTGAGATATGAAGTCATTATTTGTCCTATTCCAGGACGTAGTCCATTAGTGTGCCAAGTTTCATCGAAATCCGTTGAGCCGTTTCAGACAGAGTTATTTTTACAATTACCTATAATATTATAGTAAGTACGGATTTTTCATGAAGCTTTTGATTAAAGCGCCTATGCAGGTATCATCAATATTAAGCAGCCGTGCTGAAAGATGCGCATAGATATTGAAGATTCGATATTACCTACTTTCGTGTAATGTTCTTCATTTATTATCCGTTAACTTCAATCATGGAACATTGTGAGGCGTTCGTAATTTTAGTACCTAATATAACATGTGTAATTCTGTGAAAATGGCGTTACTTACCTCCATGCTACGAAATTGGGGCCTATCAATTTGAATTATGTTATAATTAAAATAAATCCGTTAACTGAATTTCCCTTGGTTTAAAACAGCATATTTGTTTATCTTTGGGCGCAAAATTATGCAGTCGTAACCACGTCTACCTGCCTATGTGCAAATATATATAGATATATTTCTGTACCTACCTCGTAAGTCGTAAACAAATAGTTTGACTGAGCACCGTTTAGCTGAGCTTGAAAAATGTTATATACTATTATATTGTTTACTAGCAGCGCCCCGCGGTTTCACCCGCGTAGTTTCCGTTCCCGTGGGAATACGCGCATAAAATATAGGTAATGTTACTCAGGGTGAATGTAGCTATCTGAAACTGTGAAACAATTTTTGAAATCGGTCCAGTAGTTTTTGAGCTTATTCGTTACATACAAAAATATAGTATAGAAGTATAGATACCGGGTTCTAATATTTTGTGCAAGTAGGTTTTGTATAATGTTCAGAGTACTTTATTATACTTTATATATCAGGGGCTTGTGGCTAGTTACTCACAGCCACGAGAATCGATCAACATGGTAAAGTTACACTAGCGAGATCAGTCCGTAGATCTAGAATTGTTCATTACATAGTGAGACTTATCGGTGCTTCGGAAAATACTGGCTGTAAATTGCAAATCTTTGGCATAAGTAAGTACGTTGCTTGTATTCAGGAGCCCGAAAGTCAGAAAGTCAGTCGCCTGTTTTTTTTTTTTAAATTGAAATGCCCGCGTGATCTTATCTTATCAATACCAAGGCCCTAATTGTACCCATTTTCTAGGAACATGCGAGAACATACATGCGAATGTTAACGTTGCTTAAAAAATAGTGGAATTGGCACTCTGGTCATAAGATGAAGAGCAAGCCTATGACCAAGTAACTGAGTTGTAGAGGTCAGGTAAGCAGTTCCTTCATTACATACTGATCGGATCGACTGGACGCCAACTCCAAGCAGTTGGCTGGGAGATGACTAAGCAGTAGTGGCCGAGTGGTAACGGCCCCCGACTTACAAATTGTAAGTCGCGGGTTCAAACCCAGCTAGGCGCATTACTTTGTGTAATTCATTTCATCACCACTGCTCTCAAAACGGTGAAGGAAAACATCGTGAGGAAACCGGCATGTCCTAGAACCAAAAATTCGAAGACATGTGACATTCACCAACCCGCACTGGGCCCGCGTGGTGGATTACGGCCCATTCCCTCTCCTAGAGAGGAGGCCTGTGTCCCAGCAGTTGGAACGTTAAAAGGCTGATTATGTATGTATGTATGACTAAGCAGACTTGTGAGATTACACCACATTATTTCAACAAACAGAATCCTGACAAACGCTATACCTGCATTAGACAAACAGAAGAACAAGCCAATTTAGTTTGTCTCGACGGTAAGCTATCACAGCATTAATTTGGCCGATAAAATGGCCGTACTGACTTGCAGTAGATCGAGAGAAGACTAGGTCGAAATTGTTTATCTGGACAGAACATTAACCAAAGATGCCTTCATTAATTGAAAGTGTAATCCTCTGAATATGATTTTGTATGAATTTACACACACCCATAAAATTTAAACTTGCAGCATTGTCTGATTGAACTAGGTAAATGGTAACTACGTAGTGACGATAGAACAAAAATATGGCGACCTTAAGCGATTGCACCGAGTTTGCATGTCGGTGGTCGGTTGAGCGGAGTGCATGTCAGCCAGGGTTGTCGGGCGCTCGGGAGCACGGGCTCGGCACACGCACCTTGCCGCCCGGAGCGCCGGAGCCAGTCCGACGTCGACCAGCGCGCCCGCCGCCCGCCGCGCAACGCGCTCGCTCGCGCGCCACCAACCCATGGACTACGATCGACCAAGCGAACTCACACTTTATTTTATCATCACCCCCTTAGCACCCCCCGAAACTCATCGAACGAATCCTACGAGCTTAAAATGACAATGAAAAGTCACTTCCAAAAACTTTTGTCGACTTTCCAAAACTCTTAGTGATCGTCATTACCCGCATACCCGCTAAAAACCCGCTTCAAAGTTGTTTTAATATTCAAAAATGCTTCTCAGAGTAAAATTATATCGGAACCTATTTATACACAAGAAACGACTGAAATTTTCTGATTGCAACCTTTGAAGAGTTTACACACGGTTTATGAACTATTTACACTGTTTTACATAGTTTTGGACATTACTTTATCCTTCGTAAAACTACCCCTAGAACAGTAAGCAAATATGACCAAAGACATTTAAATAAACATAATATAAGTGTGCGTTTTAAATTTCTTAATTAGAAGTGTTGAAAGACAAAAAAATAAGTGTGTTATCAATAGATTAGTTTTATTGTAATTAGTGGGTGTGTTAGTGTATTTATAAAATAATATCGTATCCTGCGGTTATTCATAATTAAATTGGTAAGTACTTAATGAGATCTTAAATAGACCTAAGTACACACAATAATTAACTGGAAAATCATTTACAGTCTGAACTCGTACAAAATACCGAGTATTTTGCGATCAGGTATTAAATTCGAGCAATTAAACCGGACGAAGTGCAGTCAAACAAGTGGCTGCTTCACTATTCAAATTAAACTTTTAATTACAGTGCACTGGCATTGCATATACAGTTCAAATATAACGTAACATTACCTACTCTTACACAAGCATATTCCACGGAAGTTAAAATTTTACAATTGTATCTTCTTAAAATAAAGTTGTTTTCGAGCGAGTGCCAGTACTCGCATGCTATTTATTTTTTAAATATTGAGGACACATACAAACTCTTTGAACTGAAAGAAAAACCAAGTCATACAGATATATTCAAAAGTAATTTTGACAATGTTTTTGAGTAGTCTCGTAAAGAGGATTATGTTTTGTAACCAAGCGTGGTACATAATACGTAAGTAGGTGTTTTATATAGTGGTCGTAATACCTATCTAGTTGGCTTGTGCCAAGTCCAATGACATCGTGTGATATTAATAAAATAATTTTATAATGCCAAACGCCTTCTGTGGCTTTACGAGAGTAAGTGGTACATTAATTTACGTAGATTGTTTTATATATATCTATTTTTTTTATGAACGCATTGCATTACAAGTTGGACCAGGCTAAATTAAAAACTCGTAACAAAATTCATTGAAATACTACGTTTTGTATCCATTACGCAAATTAAAAATAGGTATATCAATCGGCAGCAAAAGCTATATACTCTATTAAATTCGCGAACCGATGAATTTAGCCGTTTTATAAATAAATCGACGACAACCGCACAGTAGAAATATGGAACAGTACAGAAACTACGAACAAACGGTCGAAACGGTACACTCACACAGACGCGCACATCTACGAGGCCCCTAAGGGACTTTCGCGGTGCGCTCAGTGGCGGGTGCCGTGTTCATAGATAATACCTACGCTATTATAATGGCTATAGGTGGACCACTCAGGTTTTCGTTTTGCAAAAACTGTGTACCCAAGCACAGATTTTTAATACTAGTATTAAATCCTTACCGAAGACTAATTTTAATTTATATTGTATTATAATTTATATAACATACCTATGGAATAAATTAATCCTTATGAGTATGAAAAAATAAATGACCATAATTTTCCGACAACATTATATTCTAGTCTAGTCAAAGGAAATTTAGCCTTCGAAACATACCTACACATAGAAACGTACTTACTTCACAAAATAAGTAACAATAATTTTTCAACATACAGAAATCCTTCATCAAAATTTTAGGGCAGATATTAAGTATAATTGAAATGGAATAAAATGGCATAGAAATGATAAATAATATTGTTTGTATTTTTTTTTTTACAATGGCATTATTTACATTTTGACCAAAGAAGAAAGTCGCATGGAATAACATGCACTAACGCATTTTCGCGTGACTATTTCTCCCAGTCAACTCCTACCGCAAGTCGTGTTTAAGAATTTCGTTCCAATAAAACACTAATTGCAAACATTAAAAGTGACAACCCTAACTCTCTACTGGATCGTAGGTAATTATTTCAACAAATGGGCTTAGTTTCCATACTGTTCCATATTTTTACTGTGACAACCGGCTAAACATAACAATAGCTAAATAGTCGTGGAGCTTAGACATCAGGGCGACGTACATTAGTACGAATACTTTATGGCTTTTCAAATGAAATGTCGCGTAGCAGCTGATATTACATTTGGTGTACTCTAATTTCTACGGAATTAGGTACTTGTGTTTTAACCTTTACAGGCTTTCCAGGTATTAGTTGCAAAAGCCGTCGATCATCAGTTGTTAGAAGAGCAGAATAATAAGGATAGTTTGACTATATGGTAAACCGCCACTATTTATTCTCCAAATTAAAATGTTGGGCGTAATTTGGGTGTCCAAGGCATTTGGGTAACAAAAACAAGTAGATAAACTGGCTTCTACAAAAAAATTTTAATACATAAAACTGTATTGCTTCATGGTTGAATATTTATCTCAATCTAAATAAGTCGGAACTAGAAAATTTATATTTAAAAACTAATTTCTACGTTCTAAACTTATGTTCATTTTCCGTAAATATGCGATTTCATTTCTAAAACTTTATTCATTAGAGACAAATTAAATTTGTCGCTGAAATTCTGTCTACTTTGTAGATTTAGTTTATTTGTTTTTGTTTAAAATCAATATTCATACATAAAACACTCCCGTGACTGACCGATTGAGTGACTGACAGCCAAAAGTACTGTTCGTAGAAAGCTGAAATTGGAATGTATGTAGTTTCCCTACACTCCTTGGGAGAGCACTAAGAATTCCCGAAAATCCTACTGGAACGGGAAAAAACAGGATAGGCACGTACCCAAATACATTCAGCTTTCAGCAATAATTTTCAGCTAATGTAAAGGTTCAGGATGCACATGTGTTATCATGGTTACAACAGTACAAAATGTAAACGTCGTCACTTAAGTAACAAGCACCTACCATATTATCTCTTCGGCACTCTTGGTTGAGTGGTAGAGAATGCCTAAGGCATTGAGCCCACCAATGTATACTTTGTGCATGAACTTTTAAATAAATAAATGGAATGATTGATGGACCTAGTAAACCTCATACGTTTTTAATATTTAGAAAATCGATATTGCTTCTTCATCTTTTCGAGTCGATGGTTAACTATTTATACTGTCTGGGCTATTCGGTGGATATGTTAATTGCGGCAACGGTAGCATTCATTAAATCCCCAAAGTACAGGTTTATGGGTACTTGGGGCAATCCAAAGTGTGATGTGTATTGATATTGTTGATAGAATGTCACTTTTTCTAGCTAAAGCTTCTTAAAGTTTGACATTTACTGAAAAATATATGTCTCTTGATAGTTTGATGAGCTCTTTATATTATAGATAGTGATTGAAACTTCACAGCACTGATTAATAGAATCCACTAAATGTTTGTTTCCAGTTTGTGAGCGGTCATTTATCATTTCTAGGTGTATTTTAAAACTCAATCTAGACCAGAAACAATAATAATTCAATAATAATGAATTGTATTAAATATTTTATTTCAAAATATTAATGGGTTGTTTATTTTTTTTAGAGACTGAGTTTAGTATTGTATAAAACATAATGTTCCAATTAGACGTTCTCGGATGGCGAGCGAGTAATGAGTCTCATTTCTTTTGCTAACCTTCACATTGTTTGAAAAAGGACAATTTCCATGGGCCTACAAAAATGAGACACATTTTGTTGAAAACGCTTCAAAGAATAGCCCACAATTGTTTATTAATGTTGTTTTTATGAGCACATTTCACGAAAGACAAACAATAATTATTTTGTGCACACCGATTTTTGGGGACTTACACAAATTACTTCTTTCCTCGTTTTGAGTTACCTACTCTGATATTAGCTTTAATACAGCAGCTAACTACATTTTGAGTGACGTCAGTATATTTTTTTTTTTAAATAAGTATTTGCATCTATGAACAAGTCGCTATTCCCAAATTTCGCAATGCTGAAAATCCAATACTGCCGCAAGCACCTGTTTAATAATTCCTTAAATTTATGTACAATGTAGATAATAAGTCTACTAGACTGCATTAATTTTAAGAAACAATTATTTATGAGTATCATGAATACAAATTCAAAGTAAACAATAATATATTTTCAACAGAACTGAAATTAAAAAATGCCGATGCATTCCACGAACTTCCTCGATAAATCCTTTAACTATCCGGGTCGTCTGCGGAATGCATTTTGTAACGACTAGTATTATACTGACTTTTATAGAGCATAAGGAACAACCTTATTTATTTCTTTGAGTGCATTGGTAATGTCTCCTGTAGGTTCAGTACATCTTGGACTGACAGTCTCCACTCCTGCTTAGGTACTTGACCCATTCATATTTTTACGACGTTGTTTTTAGAAGCATGTAGAACTTCTTTTTATAAGTTACGAAATTTAATATCTAACGTTTTGGCATGCTTTAGCAAAATAAACATTTCCGTCTTTTCCTTTGGGAGTCGAAAAGAGGGATACATTTGCCTTCCAATTATGTAAAAGCTCCTATCAAAATAATATATCACGACATAGACACACAGATAAGTAATGAAGCGACCACTTGTATTAGAATGCAAAAGCAATACCTTTTAGGTATGCGGAACTTGGCAACAAACCGGCCAGCGTTATTTAAAGTGCTGTCACACATTGCAATATCCTAAATAAACACACAATCAAACTATCATTGTGCATTGGCGACGGTATCTAATCTTGCAACATACGTGGCTGGGTCGATACGTTTGAACTCATTCCGCGAATAACCAGAATAAGGATTTATATCCGGAGCTTCATTTGTCACATCTGGCCCATATCCTGGGATCTACCTATGAATGGCTTCTCTAACGTTTTAGTTTAGTCTGTTGGAAAGTTATTTTCATTTTTAGCCTGCTTTGGAAGAGGTCTGGCGTCTAGACTGCTATCTTTGCCTTATGACCTGAGTAGCTTCCAAACCGGACTGGGAATAGAATATAAATATTGTTGCCCAAGTTCTTTTTTTAAGTTAAGTTTAAGATGAAAGTTCACAGAGGCACAGAACTTAATTATTTTTAAAGAGGATTTGAATGTCAAGCTTGATAATTGACCAGTGAAGAGTAACAAAAAAATCTTCAGTTTTATAGAAACTGATACTGAGAAAAAGTGGTCCTCAGAGAATAGTAAGATCAGACGGCAATATCTCTGACTTTAATCAGAAACGTTATATCGTAGATAAGGAAGATAATCAAAGTAATTCCAAAGGGACATACGTTGACAACGGTTTAATAAAGAAGATGGAGACCATATATGTGGTCGGTAACTTAAAATAAATAGATTGTGAAGGTTCCTTGCTTGAGCTCAGATTGCTATCAGCAGTAGGAATGAAGACGTTCTCCGTGTAACTTCAATAGAAATATATTTCTTCAAGAAATGATGCATGTACAATTGATTCGATTGCCTTAACGACGAGATTTAGTAATAAATGTGGAGAAAATCCTCTACCTATATCTCAACTTAAACCTCAACAAATGTGAGGTCTATCTAAAAGTTTAATTTTATTGGTTGAAACTTGAAATCGTGTTTATTCCCAAGTTCTTACTTTTTATTAAACACGGATTCAAGTTACAACTAAAAACATAAAAAAAATTAAAAAAAACTTTTCGAAAGAAGACCAGACCAGCTAAGGCTTTAGGTCTTCTGGGTTTTAAAGTTGAGTCTTTAAACTGTTACAAATGTAGTAGATAAACAACAATTCATTATTCTGGCTTTTCACCCATAGTGTAATGTAGGGTGCGGTTTGCGGCCTTAAATATGGGCCACTTGTTAATATGAATAATTTAAATCCGCGGTAAGTGTGGTGGCGGGATTTTATGCTCTTAAAGGGATACTGTCATTAGTAAAATGAATAGTTGGGTAGAATTGTTAAAATGGTGTTTTAAATACCTATACTGAACGGGTGTAGATAAACAAATCCCGCAATCACAAAGCTAGCAGGCTAAAATGTTGACCACGCTATGTTTTTATTTCTTTCTATTTACATGGTAAGCCCGACCCCTAATTAAAAAAAAACGACTTAAGAACCTGTTGATACATACCTACCTATTTCAGCATGAAGACTTTGGCACCATAGTAGAGTTATTAACAGAAAATCTCAATACAGAAACCAGAAGAATGGAACTTAAAAAGCGTTCAAATTCAAGTCGCACTATTATCTCAGGAAAAGACAATGACCAATGCAATCAATGTCAAAATGTAGGCAAATTAAAGGTGTGTTTATTAGTTTGCACTGCGATGCAAAAGTCCCTGTAAATACGCAGTAGTGATGCATTATTGTATAAAAATATTCTCTCCCCTACAAACTCAAAATATTACTCAAATCATAAATTATTATTATATTTTTGCAATTTAAATCCCACTTTAAACGACTTGTCAAAACTACTTGACAAAACTGTGTATGCATTGCGCTAGTACTGCACTCAGGTGGCAGAACATTATAGTAATACTCCCTATTCAAATCAATTGTCTATATATCTCTTCAAAAAGGTTGAAAGCTGCGAAAACCTTCATTCAAAAAAGGAACGCAGAAGAAGTTGACAACCCAAATAAAAAACAAAAGAACGTGAAAAACTCCATTTAGAAAACGTCACGATATCCTTCTTGTAGGTCGTTGTAGGTATTTATACGTTTGTACCTCTAAGTATTAATTGCAGTGTGTTCGGAACTCAATCAATCGTTTGTGAAGGCAGACAAAGACAGGTGGCGCTACTTAGAGTAGTTCACAGCGCTCTCGAAGCGGGAATGCATTATTAACGTGTAGGATTTGTCTCTGTTTTCCTTCTCGGCTTTAAAGTTTGGTCGTGAGATAACTTTGTGGTGCTGTCCCTGTGACTTGTATCTAGGTCAGTAGTTTGTAAAATAATACCAACAATTTTGTGGGTATTATTTTACTGCTTTGTAATTGCTTCACTTACTCTCTAAAAGTTGCTATTAGTGAAATGTGAGGAAAGGTTCTCGATAGCCAAAAAATTATGTGATAGTTCCCAATCGCTAAGAACTGAAATATTTTCATTACAAAACAATTGAATTGACACTGTTATACTTCTCGATAAAAACTGCTTTAAGACTGGCCAGATACATTCAACTTCAAAATATTTTTGTTTAATTATTCATAGACTCAAAATATTGTTGCCAAATCTCACCTGATGGAAAACAATGATGTGGTCGAACATGGTCCACGCTTGCCTAAAAGTAACCTTTTTACACTTGGTTTAAAGGCAACAGGGAGGGTTGTAGCTATCAGAAATCTTAGTAAAATGAAAAACTTTATAGAATACTTGTCTATCAAAAACTACTATTTAAGTATACTTTTCAATTTTGCTGAAATGATCTGAAATCAGATGCTCGAAGTTTCAGTTCAATGAAACTTTGTAACTGACTCTTAACTTCAATGTTCAGCCGTCGTAGGATTCACGACACAATACTGTAGTTTCAAGTTTTGAATAAACATTTCTTGTTATGAAGACTTTTTTTCTGTTTGACTTGATAAATTACAGTTTCTGCGCGCAGTTAAGTATAATTTTTGCATGAATTATTCCGTAGGCGCGAGTACAATACCAATGTATTACTATGCCTATTATTTTTTTAAACATAACTGAACTGTGGGTTTTTGGGCGTGGTGATTAATTTAGGTATCACATAGGGTAAGTGAAAACTGTGAGAGTCCCTGTACTTTACTCTTCTCTTCTCTTCTTTTCTTTCTGTTTTTTTTCTCTTTTGTCTGTACTCTTTCCACACTTTTGGGTCGCGTTTGCTGTGGCGGATTGGTTAGCATGAATTGCCACAATTTATCTGGCCTACCTTTTTATTCGCCACCGTTTATCCGACACCTTGTGAAAGGCGCTCTGACGTTAAAAAGCAAGCAGTAATTAAAATTGGGGCTGATTTAATCACCTCCCTGGTGCCTACTTTATTATAAAAGCAGCCTTGATAAAATCGTCTAAAAATGTTGAGTTTTCCGTCCGAAAATATCAATTATTGAACATGATGAGCTGCCCGTGGTTCTGAATGTTTTACCCTCTTTGAGACCAAATATCGATAATGCGATATGTCTTTAACGAACTTTTCCGATTTTCCCTGAATGTTAAAAATGTAGGTAGTATAATTTTATTAATGCCCATCTTACACACTCACTGAAAGACTGATATTTCAAAATGTAGGTACTAAGGCATAGATGGCGAACGATGGTTAAGCAGCTTTGGTCAATTTCATCGTGCATCGCTCTCAGCGTTCGATCTTATTGAATTTCCAATTTACACTCTGTCTCAAAACAATTTAGTAATTCCTAGTGAATGACTGCGTAAAAATTAAATGTGAGGGAAATTGTCGTATTTTTAAGGAACTTTCGCATTCGAGGTGCGGGCGACAACTATCAAAAACACCACTAATTTTGTCGAATTTTGACGTTAATTGTCGCTGAGAGGATAATTTGACTTGAATTTTAACACGTATTGTTAAATATGATAATGATTTGCTTTCCGAATACGGTTTAGTTTATAATTTAAACTTGCATCATGAACTTTTGGACCAGATTGATGAGAGTAAAGGATTTGTTAAAAATGTCGGTGATACTGATACCACGAAACTAAACGTAGGTACACAAGGCCTAACAATGAATAAAATAACATCGTAAATTGGACCTTATAGCAAAGTGTAGTTTTGCGGTATTAGGTACAGTATCACCGACGAAAATGCGATTGTACAGTGAATGTTCATACAGGTACGAACATACACTGGTACAACAGTATATTCATCTATGGGTACAATCGCATTTACAGTATACACTGTTCGCAGCAGATGGCAGTAATATGTTTATCGCGTCACCACTCTAGACTTTGTCGTGTCACAGCTGTCTCGTATATTTCCGTGTACATCTTAAAACGTTATAAACACGCGAAGTGCATCATGTGTGCTCATAATATTTCGTCTTATAAGTGCTGTAAGACCCGAGGCTCTTGCTAGGCTGAAATAACAACGCGTTATGACGAACGGAGTCGAGGAAACACGTTTTCCTTACTCTTCTGTTTAAAACACAATAATGTTATTAAGTAACTTGAGGCCATGTAAGATCAACTACGCGTTACCATAAAGTATTCATTAATTTCCATTCTTTGAAGTATATTTTAATAGGTTGGTATGCAAGTCTACCTACATTAATTTAAAACTGCCTGTATAACTTACATGGGAGGTATTGTTTTGGACTCAGTCTACTACTACTGAACACTAATTAGTTATTAAAACATCCACCACGAATCCAACTAAAGAGTTCCTTCGTAATATTTGCGGAAGCAGAACCTTGCTATACCAATTAGTGTTAAAATAATAGAGCCATAATTGCAGACCGCTATTAAAACACGGTATAAGTTAAACACCTAATTGAATTCGTTCTAATCGATACCTGTACAAACAGTTGTTCTACTCGATTAAGTATAGTCACGAAATGTCTACCGATCAAATAGTAATTACAATTGAATTGGGTTAGTTGATAATTTATAAATTGGTAATGGATTGACTGCTACATTGGTCCCAAGTGTTAATTATCTTCAGGTCGTTCGTATTTCACCGCTGTGGTCACCGGAAACAAATAGGTCGTAGAAAGAAAAGTGTGAAGTACCTCCACACGGCACAGACTTTTATCTGCGCAGACTTTGAATTCTGAACAAAAAATGTCTGCATGACTTGCAACAATGTCTGCGCAGACATAAGTCAGTGTCGACGCACTATTAGTACCTATACCCCATTCGCGATAAGATTAGGCATTGAAATCCATCTTTTTTACAGTCCGTTCAACCGATTTTGACTTCTATTGCGTTGGTGGCATGAGACATGGTAGCTGCAGTAAACAGTTGGTATTATAATCACGTTTTTGCTTTTAATGCCATCCTTATGCGTACGGAATAGAAGTAAAAATCGGATGAACGGACTGTAAACAATTTTGTTCCAATGTCTAATCTTATAGTGCATGGAGTATAGATAGATGCGTTGACTTCACACATAAAATTTGTCGTGTTATACAAAATCAGGTAATAAGGTAATCTGCTTTGAGAGCAAGGTTGGTAAAGCCCAAAGGGATTTAGCATAATTAATTGAAGATCTCTGAAGGTAAGGAACCTTTGTGCTTGGCCACACATACAATATTAGGTATGTGATAAAATTAAATTCTATTGATCAGATATGAACAATTTATTACGCTTATTCGAAGAATAAATAGCGGCCAAGTGTGTGTCGCACACAGTATAGGGTTTAGATTTTATATTATAATTTTGTAGGCTTGTTTTACTACATAACCCTGAACGCTATGATAATTATGTGTGTTTTTGATCACACACAACTCGTCTTGGCTGTAGGCATAACTTTCTTGATAGCTGAACTGGTACTGAATATTGCATGTGTCGGGGAAAAGGTACGGTTGCACCGTATGCTTCCAAGCGAGAAGATAAATATGAGATGGAAATATTAATATTAATACGGTGATTTCACTTGCTTCTTATGTTAAGTTTAGTCTAAAATTAAAGTCGGTTTTACGAGCCATAGACATAATAAACTTGTCTAACATTTATGCTCCTTAAGCAATCGCGCATCTATCAAGCGCTTGCTAGCTTAGACGCTGAGCCAACGCAACGTCAACGCTACGCTTGTTGTGATACAGTTGTGTCCACGCGACGCTATATCTGCATCTATGAGACACTCGTTAACACGATGTCTAGAAACGTCAGATGCGAAGGTATTAGGCATATTTTTGACCGACCGTAAATAGTAGTAATTTCCCATTTACCTATTGTTTTAAGACTTTGAGGTAATGTTTGTTTTTCTCAGCACCCTTAGATATACACCCTTATATCTACAAAAGTCACAAAAAAGGCAAAAATGGAGTGTTATAGACCAACATCTGCTCGAGCACTGATATCGGCAGCGGAAATGAGACGCGTGACGCCATTCCAACGATCGTTTATCGACAGACGGCTTCTTTGATGAGGGCACACAAGCACATTTCTACCTACCTTTATCAACATTTTGGAGTAAGACGACTGTCATCTTTATTTCCTTACTCTCAGGTGAATCTAAACAGTCAAAATAAGGTACGTTGTTATTGCTTTTTCCTTTGGCATCAATTTCGTGGCCTATCCCACAAACACCTTGGTTTTTCGGAATCAAAAACCTATGGCCCTCAACCAGAGTAAATGTGACCGGAATAGTCCTCTCAAAGATTACTTTTAACAAACAAATTCACAAATAAACTACTTCATCTCTTCCTATTGTTTTACTTAGTTATATATGTAAACGTAATTAACAAACACTGCTATATTTTTAGGTAGGATACCTAAGTAAAATGTGACGTCATGAAATTTAGGACCCCTCCTACTCCCTTGTCACACAATGTCACTTCGCCCAACCCTAATAATATATGTATCTACTTATCTATGAAATTGCAGTTGTACTGAACAATTCTTTTTCAATATTGCGTTAATTACATAATAAAGGTTATTTCAATTAGAAATCCAAAACCATTCGAAGTTTTCAAAGTACAAAGTAGCCCGATAAAAAATACGGCAATCTCATAGGTAAAGGCCCAATATTATGAATACTAATATTATAAAGAGGATATATTTTATTTAAATATTGGTTTGTATTGAACAGGCTCCGAAACCACAGAACTGATTTGAATAATTCTATTGGGAAGCTACACTATCCCCGGATGGCATAGCTATATTTTAACCCCATATTCCCACGGTAACGGGAACTATGCGGACGACACCGCGCAGCGCTGCTAGTATATACATAAGTTAAGCTAAGAAAGTGTTAGTAAACCTTAGTAAGATTGTTTTCAACAACGCTATAATAACCCATGCCGTAAACGAGATCATAAGCCGAGGCTCAGCCGCATCGCCTCGCCTCCTAATATCTACGATCACTAATCCTCCGTTATTGTGGCAACACCTATATGACCGTTTGTTGTATGCAATGTAGGAAACTGTTATTATTATATGAAGATATGTAGCAAAAGCAATAAGGTCTCATGTACATACGTCTATAGGCTGCATTCAAGGAACGTCTTTTGAAACTTTAGTTAAAGAATTCGAGAACACTGACCGCAGGGCAAACTTGTGTTCTTATTTTGTTTTTAAGTTTGCATTGTTTTGTTTTCAAAAAGCGGTAGGTACTATTACAGTTGTGTAACTCTATTACTAAGCCTTAATTTATTTTTACAGAGTGTGTGTTTTTTAAAGATATGCGAATAAAAAAGTGTTTTTTTTTTTAGTAGGTAAGTGAACCCTTCGTATGTGATTCCAACTTGCACTTGGCCGGTTTTATATCCATACTACCATATCCTTTCTCATGTATTTAGAATAAGCACACTAGCAGCACAGTCACTTACAAATTCAAATTATATAACACTAGCAGAGCCTCGCGGTTTCATCCGCGTAGTTCCCGTTCCCGTGGTAATAAGGAGATAAAATATAGCCTATGTTACTCAGGGTGAATGTAGCTTTCAAAAATATTTAAAAAAAAATTGAAATCGGTCTAGTAGTTTTTGAGTTTATTCGTTACATACAAAAATATAAAAATACAAATCCTTCCTCCATATAATACTAGCTGCTGCCCGCAGCTTCGCCCGCGTGAATGTCGGAAATTATCCCAAGGGAACATAATCCCGGGATAAAAAGTATGCTATGTTACTTCTAATACCTCCAAGAATATGTGTACAAAGTTTCATGACGATCGGTTGAGTAGTTTTCGCGTGAAAGCGTAACAAACAAAATTACATTCACATTTATATATTAGTATGATTTAAAATTGTGCTAGTTAGACCTACTTATCTCCTTCATAGCTATACAAGTACGTAGACTTCTATTTGAAATCGCTCGTGCATGAAAAGTTTTATAACGGTGGGATGGCTTGATAAATTAATAAGGTGATCCTTATTAGAGGCACGGTGCGTAAAAAAGTCATCAAAGCTTAGCTACGGCACTAATTCAATCTCAGTCTCATAAAACGGTACCAAAGAATTTTATCCTAACGTAGCTTGCTCTCTGCAAACTTTTATTTAAACCCTTTGAAGAAAAAAAAATCTTTGAACTTCTTCTTTTCTTTCTTTTATTATTTTTGCTGATCGGTACGATATGAGTTGATTAAATTGATACCATTAATATTTCCACTTCACTCGCTTGCTTTCTCAGATTATTCTTACACTTTTTACTCCTCAGTCACGATAAAACCTTGAAGACAAAGTGTTATTCTTAAAGGTTTAGGGTTAAATATTGATTCTAGATATTAAAACCGAACGTTGCCATGAATAAATTACAAAATCATTTTCTTTGTAGTTCTTAGAGTAAATCTATTTATCAGCAAAACGAAACGTCTGACGTGAATTGTTGTAATAAAAATCTATGAAAACGCGTACGGCGAAGCTCAAAGAAGCGAACGGAAGATCGCAAATAGAACGGTTATTCTAAAAACCAGAGATAATTTCACTAGTTATTTTAATGTAGTTTTAGTGTCAATCCGGAAGACAGAGTATCATCTGGCGCTTAGAGATTTTAAAGGTCGTGGCTTGAGGAAACTGCTGAGCGGCCAAGAGTACGTCATGAACAGCTGAGCGACAAGCCCCGGCCGCAGGTGGGCCGCCACACTTATATTTAGCCAGTGAGTCGTTGTGCGTTCATTGTCACCAACACGAGCCAAGGCCCAACTCCAAATTGTTGGCCCATCCGACACACTACACACTAAATTAGCGTTACATAATTTTGGCATTTAGCGTCATGATAATTGTTATTCCCTTTTTTCGGCCGAAGAAAGCGTACAGGATTTTTCGCCAGAGTAATAATCAAATGATTTACCCACTGATGCCATTATTTTGTAAATTATTGTACAGTTTCGTTGCATTGTACCTATTTCTAGTTTACTTACTACAAGTAATAAAATAATCTATAATAAACACAATACGTATGCAATTTCGTTTATTTATTGCAATAGCCCTCTGTTCTGGCATTTTATGATAAGTAATAAACAATAACGTGTGTTGTTACACAATTATAAAATATTTATGTCACATCTGAACTTTTTAATGATGCAATAAATCGACATATCAACAAACATTTTTCATGTCGTTATTTTAAATCCTTAAACAAGTAACCTTTGGTACTTTATACACAATTTTAAAGACTCTTTATCCTTGTAAAATGTTTAATAAAATTTTATGAAACTGGTTTCATGTCGAATTGTACGAGTGATGATATTATGTCACGTGAGATGTAAAAATATCTAATGTGCTCATCTTTTTGTACTTCTGACTTGCTATAATTAGCCGTCTGAGTATACCTATATTTACTGACATCGTATAAATTTTCATGCTACTTTCACGGCGACCTCGGTTGCTAATGTCTTTTTTGACGACATGATTAAGTAAAAATGATACAGCGAAATATGTTCGACAAGGAAAACATACTGAAGAGACTGAAAGGCAACAAGCTCGTCTCGTTTACGTGATAAACTAAAGTAAGTAGATACCTACTTTTGAACTGATGCTGTCAGAAACTTTATTAAGGAACGCCGCAGACAATCCATCACAAATTAGTGAAAATTGGCCACATGTGATCGAAGTTCCTAAACGTACGTAGATATGTAAAATGGAACGTGCTGGGTAACCACCACACTCGCAATAAAAAAACGAATAACTATTGACACAAAGGATTACTGACTTCATCAAACCACCACCACTAAAATTCGACCCCAATATTCCGGTCTCCGAAAACAATGTTGCGTGAGTTTTCCTTATCCTTTTTACTATTATAAATGCGAAAGTTTAAATGGACGGATCTGGATGAAAATTTACACAGACATAGATTAGACATAGATTAGCCTGGAATAGCACATAGGCTTCTTTTTTAACCCGGGAATATCTTCCCCAGTGTTACGTTGTATTTTTTGTACCCACCACGGGTTGGTATAAAACAGCTTCGTTTCTTGAAAGTAAAGTAGCATTTACCTGAAAACATTAGTCGTACATAATGAGGTTCCCAAGTAATTTATTTCATTGTAGTTTGTACAATTGACTTTGGCCTGCACTTGATAGGAGGACTCGTTCCTTCAACTGTATTTTGTCACTAGACTCTTCGGTTAACACTTTCTTACAATAAATCCAATTAAACAGGTTTGCATAATAAATTAGATAAATAATACCTATTGTAATCAAGTTAGGATTGTTTACATTCCAAATGTCATTCCGTCGAACGTCACTGTCTGTCAGTTAGAGGCGACATCTGGTGGTTGCCGATTCACAGTTGTAGTTTTAATCGATATTTTAACATGATATTGGTAA
Source organism: Hecatera dysodea (assembly GCA_905332915.2). Taxonomy (NCBI): domain Eukaryota; kingdom Metazoa; phylum Arthropoda; class Insecta; order Lepidoptera; family Noctuidae; genus Hecatera; species Hecatera dysodea. The sequence continues at coordinate 13,525,940 of HG995291.1, forward strand.
TTCTCGAAATAATATTGTACGGAACAATCCTTATTAATTTTCAGCTTTCGGTAATAAAAATCATAATAAACTAAATAACCGTAAACGGAAGTCATCTCCATTTTTTCAGTATAGACTTCTATCTGGAATGTTCGCTGTCAAATAAATCTATTTTTAGTCTGTGAATTGTCTTTAGCATAATGTAGCAAGGTCGTAGATTCTTAATTTCCCCATTTAATATTCTGAGTTAATTACCCCAATCAATATCTTGATGTTGATAGTTTTGGTATTTGAAATTACAAAGAATTTGTTTTTCGGTCAGGATCATGAAGATTCTTATTGTTTCAGCGTTTAAACGTCACTCTGAACAGCTGTTAGTGATTTTCAAAAGTTAAGTGTCTTAGTGTAATATTGATATTCTAGCCATTTTACCCGAGAAGAGGGGAGATTTTAGAAATGCTCCGTCTAGTTCCGGTTGGCCTTGGACTGCCTTGTTATAGAAGGGCGTTGGTGTTAAGTGGCGCCCAACGTGTGTATTAGTTAGAGATAGAGGTTACGTCTATTGCTGTACCTTACAAGCCAGAGTACTGTTTCTAAAGCCTTCCAGTTATTCTTATTTTAAGAAAAAAACCGTCGCGCGGATTCCTTTTTTTTTTAAACGGGTTCATGTTTATATGTTTGTACTGTTTTATACACTTTTATTTACTTTTACTTTTTTTACCACTTCTTGCTGCTGTATACATTTTTTGATTTTTAACTTGTGTCCGAAAACAAAACGCCTGGATTCTTATCCTTGGAATAATAACCTACTATTTTAATAACTTACGTTTATAAGCTTACTCTATAAGGCTGCTATTTATGTAACTGCGTTTACTATAGTTAACATTTTTACATTGTTCGAGATTGTAGATTGTGACAGCCAGTTTTTACTTCAGTTCATCTCACTTTTTTTTTTAAATTTACAAAATGGAGCGACCCATTGCATTTAATTTACTTCGCAAAGACGAGCTCACATACGAAGTACTGGTCCGAGACGCGAAACCCGCCTCAACCGTAGAGGAACTACGGGTCCAAATTAGGGATCTCAGTCGCTTGGTATGTTCAGACGATATAGTGGAGACAAATTTAGATCCGAAAACCGAGCTACTAGTAATTAAGGCCAAACTGGCAGAACTTGGAGAAGTGTTAGATAGGTTCCCCTCCAGTTTCAAAAAATTTAACCGCGCTAAAGCTTTGGCATTCCACCTCTTTCATCGTTTGATAGGATAGGTAGGATTACTCCACCAACTGATCTTGGTACCGATTATACGGCCGTTGACAAGCAGCTTAGCGATTATTTAGCAAAAATTGATTCAGTTAACGCTAGCTTCCATCAGTCATTAACTTCCGCTGAGGAGACACCGAATGTACGGTCAGATTTGCAGACGAAGGACGTCATCATTTCCTGCAAGAAAGAGTCGGTTAAATCCTTGGATCACAAATTTGACGGTACAGGTTGCGTGAAAGCGTTTATTGAGCGTCTTGAGGAGCTTGCCGAAGCCAGAGGTATTAGCGAAGCCTCCTTACATCAATCGAGTCTAGATCTTTTCTCAGACGGGGCCTTATTGTGGTACCGGGGAATAAAAGCGACGGTTGGTAGTTGGGCGGAACTGAAGAAGCAGTTACTCACTGATTTCGTTCCACCTGATTACGATATGCGTCTCCTTTCTGAAATAACAAATAGAACGCAAGGGTCGACTGAGCTGTCTTGTATATATATAGCAGTCATGGAGAATCTTTACAGTAGGCTTTCTTACAGGGTTCCTGAACACGATCGTTTAGCACGGATCAAGTTCAATATGAGACCGGAATACACGTCGGGGTTGTCAGTGATGGAGGTCAACACGCTAGTCGAGTTGAAAAAGAAGTGTAGACAACTGGAGCTAGGTTTCCATAGCAGGGCTCAGTTCCACGAGCCGCCCAAACCTACGCCTTCTTTTGTTGCAGCAGACTTGGCATACAAAACCCCGAAAGGGTCACCAAGGATTGAAGCCGTGCAAACTGATTCTGGATCGTTGTTCTGTGTTCGTTGTAGGGTTAAGGGGCACTCGTTATCACAATGCAAATCCAAAGCAATTGTGTGTTTCCGTTGCGGCAAGAAGGGCGTACGTGCACCATCGTGTCCTACGTGCAGTAAAAAGCAGGAGGCTCAGTCCTGTCCTACCTGCATTTCAAAAAACTAAATTTACGGAACTACAGCCAACATTTTGATAAGTCCGATTGGGACAACTATTTAAAATTTTTAAAATTATTCTTTAAATCACTAAGGGTGGATACAGTACGTTATAAGACTACAGACGATAGTCGTCCTCATTTAACAGTTTCTATATACGATGAGCATTATTACGGTTTACTCGACTCGGGTTCTTGCATTTCAGTGTTGGGTTCTGATGTTGGCCAACAATTCATAAGGGCAGGTGCGACTCTTCACGTCGATGGACAGTTGAGCAGCATCGTAACTGCCAACGATTCGCGGGCACCCGTGGAGGGTTATTTATTTTTACCAGTGACTCTCATGGGAGTGACTAAGGTTATTAAATTCTATATTATTCCAGAAATTACCACACCGTTAATTTTTGGCGTGGATTTTTGGAAAGCCTTTAATTTGGCACCAAAAATTTTTAAGGAATTACCTTTTCAATATTTAAAAAACTATAGAGGTCATGCATGCGTCTCGGAGGTTAGGCACCTACAGCCGTTTGACGAATTAACACCGGATCAAAAGAACGAGGCGGAGTTATTAATTAAAGATTTCGAAAAGGTTTCCTTTGAGGCTAAAGGATTAGGGCGTACTCATCTGTTGCGTCATAAAATAGACACAGGTGATGTTCCTCCTATTAAACAGCGTTATTATCCTTTATCACCTGAACGTCTCAAGGAACTAAACCGTCAGCTGGATGAGATGTTGGAGATGGGAGTGGTGGAACCTAGCAATAGCGCGTGGAATAACCCGGTTCTGCTGGCTCCAAAACCGAATGGGGAATGGCGATTTTGCCTAGACAGTCGAAAGCTGAATGCGGTTAGCAAGCAAGATGCGTATCCACTACCCTACGTCTCTCACATCTTAGACCAGTTGCGGGACGCGCGATATCTTTCATCTATTGATTTGAAATCTGCATTTTGGCAAATTGAATTGGACTCCGCTTCGTCCAAAGAAAAAACCGCGTTCACGGTTCCCGGTCGAGGTTTGTTTCACTTTAAAGTTATGTGCTTTGGGTTGACAGGAGCCCCAGCCACCCAACAGCGATTAATGGACAGACTTTTCGGCCCGGAGTTTGGTAATAAGGTGTTCGTTTATTTAGATGACATAATTATTTGCTCATCGACCTTCGAGGAGCACATTTCGCTTCTGAAACGGGTTTTGGACAAGTTAACGCAGGCTAATTTGACGATTAATTTACGTAAGTCCTGTTTCTTTCGACGAGAACTAAAATATCTCGGTTACAGGGTAGATGAGCATGGCTTACACACTGATCCGTCGAAAGTTCAGTCAATTGTCAACTTTCCAACCCCTACAACTCGTAAGGAAGTGAAAATGTTTCTTGGAACGGCCTCGTACTATAGACGTTTTATTAAAAATTTTAGCTCGATAGCGGCCCCTTTAAACGCACTAACGAGTACCAGCAAAAAAGCGCCGCCTTTTGAGTGGACGGCTGAGACAGAAACCGCGTTCTTAACCTTGAAAGAAGCATTGGTGTCGGCTCCAGTATTGGCTTGTCCAGATTTCGCTCAGCCTTTTGAGATTCATTGTGACGCATCCAGTTTTGGGATAGCGGGCACTCTGACTCAGGTTATAAATGGGGAGGAGCACCCAATAGCCTACTGCAGTCGTTCGCTTAATCCGGCGGAACGCAATTATTCAGCAACGGAACGTGAGGCCCTCGCTGTGGTATTCGCCGTGGAACACTTTCGTCCTTACGTGGAAGGCGGTCCTGCGTTTAAAGTGATAACCGACCACTCTAGTTTAAAATGGTTCTTTAATTTAACCAATCCCTCTGGTCGGTTAGCTCGTTGGGGTTGTCGGTTATCACCATATAACTTTACCATTGAACACCGCAAAGGTAGGGACAATGTGGTTCCAGATGCCTTATCTCGTGGCGTTCCGGTGCTGGAAATTAATGTGTCCGACACTGACGAGTGGTTTAAAAGGTTGTGGGATAAATGTGTCAGTATGCCTAGATCGTGCCCAAATTTTTTCATTAAGGAGGGTAAACTTTACCGTTATTCAAAAAATAAATTTGGGGTGGCTAGTGACTATGATTGGAAGCAGGTGGTACCGGAGGGAAATAGGCAAGAATTATTAAAGAGTCACCATAGTGGCGAATTGTCTCCACATTTCGGTGTATTTAAAACCTATAAGAGACTTGCACTCCGATACTACTGGCCTAACATGTACAAGGATGTGATTAGCTACGTTGGTAAATGTGATACATGCGCCGCATATAAACACTCACAATTACCTACCCCCGGTCTCTTGGGTGATGCGAAAGAGTGTTCCAAGCCATTTCAAACCATAAGCATTGACTTGGTAGGTCCATTGCCACGGTCTAGAGCAGGATTCACATATCTTTTAGTTGTCGTGTGCTGTTTTACGAAGTACTGTTTACTGTTTCCTTTACGTAGAGCCGTTGGTAAGGCTATAGTGCAGAAACTAGAAGACGGCGTTTTCCTGGTACACGGTATACCCCGTACGGTGATAGCAGACAACGGGACGCAATTCACGGGTAATGAGATTCGCTCACTACTAGAGAAGTACAAAATTCCTCAAGTTCACTTCACACCTCGTTATTGCCCAAGCGTGAATACCGTGGAACGCTATAACCGTACCATAATGACCGCGGTATCAATACTCGTGGAGGATGATCATCGATCCTGGGATGTTAACATCTCTAAGATTCAGTTCGCTATGAACACCTCCACAAATGAAGTTACTCGTTTTACCCCGTTCTTCCTAGTACATGGCAGAGAGGCAGTTAGTAGTGGTGATGTCTTCGGCAAAGATACCGTTGGACAGCCCACGCTAGCTTGTGCTTCCCGCAGTTCATATGCAAATCAGCTAGGGGCATTGGATAGTATCTTCGATAAAGTAAAGGACGCGCTCATAAAATCACATAAACGTAGTGCTCGTTATTATAACAGTAGTAGGAGGCACGCGGAGTTTGAGGTAGGCGACACTGTGTGGAAAAAAACATATCCCCAGAGTGACGCCTCCAAGTTCTTCATGGCAAAATTAGCTCCTAAATATGAGAGATGTATAATTAGGAAAAAACTTTCACCCTTAGTGTATGAATTGGAAGGCTGTAGTTCCGGTAAAAACCTTGGCACATGGCATATCAAGGATTTGAAATCACCATGTGGCCAGGAATAATTTATTTTATTTTATTAGAATTTAAACTAACATATAAATTAGTTAGAATTAGTTGGTTAAGTAACCATTGAGGGCTGTATATGCCTTGAGGTTGCTGGTTTTTATTTTTAGCATTGGTGACTGTATGTGCACGGTGCTAGAATACAGGAGAATTACTATATTTTTCACTGTCTTTTCGGTTTGTAGTGGTACACAGGTTCCTACTGTGTTCACATTTGTAAACTGTATTTAGGAGTAGGAAAGGCGTTTATTTAAAAGTTGTTGGTAGTCTGTGGTTGTGGCAGGATTGACATCTGTGTTGAGATATTAATCTCCGGATTGCTGGTAAGGCAGCATAATGATAGTCCTGAGATAGGAGGCCGTAATGGCGGGCGTGTAGGCTGCATTGATGGAAAACGTTTTAGTTGGTATTTTTTTTTCAGGGGCGGAATAACCGTCAATTTCCTTTTAAGGAAGACAGTTAGCCAATTATCGTTACTTTGTAACATTTTTTTTATGTATTATTTGGGTACCAGCTCAGCTTAGGTATCGATATTCTTATTTAGAATGTGAAAGGTGGTATACGATGGTGTAGGGTGGTCTTTCCTATATAAATATAGTAGGTCAGACTAGGTAACTGGTACTTTGGGAGTTAGTTACACATTTATACTCTCTTTGAGGCTCGTCTTTTATATGTTCGTAAATAGATTAGACTTGCTCCAGGGGAAATATTATATTACACAGGTCTCATGGATAACTAAAAATAAGCCATAAAACACGGGCGGAATTGTAGACCCGACAACCAAAGCCTACTACAATGTCTCCTAATAGAGCGGTTTGTTACTCTATATTTGAAGTGTGACTAAATTCTGTGTGGTTTGTGTATTACCTACCATAACTACCTAAGTATCCAGTTTATATCAGCTTGGAGGTTGTTGTGTATTAACCGGTGCTCGACCGGCTTCCACATATAATTCTTTCTTTTTCTTTCTCAGTTCATGTTTTCAGGCATGAACGTTGTAGATTTTTGTAAGTGTGGTTGGTACTTTGGAGACTTTGACGCTGGAGGGCCAGCGTCGAGATTTGCCCTAGTTGGTCAAATCTCTGGTGGTTGGGGAGGTACTGTTACGTTGTATTTTTTGTACCCACCACGGGTTGGTATAAAACAGCTTCGTTTCTTGAAAGTAAAGTAGCATTTACCCTTGAACCCGCTTAAGAGAAACTACAAATCTCATCCCATGTTTTAAAAAGGATTCCTAGTTGCGCAAGCACAGACAGCTTTCCAGCCAGCCGAGGATCTCGCAGTCAAGTGCTCTCTTTCCAAGCCAACCGAGAGGCACCTCGGGAGATTCGTCTCGCTGCCAGAATCTAGAGGAGCATCTGGGGCCTGAACGCGAGACCCGTTCCTCGAGTCCACCGGAAGCCTCTCACGGAGACGACTGTGCGGCTGGCGGACCCGTCAAGCGATAGCGCAGGCGGGACGGTTTTTTTTATTTTTATTTTCTTTTATTCCTACTTCTACTTTTGATATTTATTTTCATACGGTTCCTGTAAGGACCAATTGGTTACCTTAGTCCGGTTTTCAACAGTGGAAACCGGCCCTTATCCTATTTAAATTGAGGATCTTGGATTCGACATTCCACATTCATCTGGAAGTATATTGGACACCTCCGTCGGCTCCGGGATCTGGGACTCTTCAAGTCCCTGGCGCCCATTTATCTTTACTTAGTATCTAGTACAATAACTGGAAGGAAGGTTCTTATTCTAACTTAATATTGAACTTGTAGAATTTAATTATCACCCTCAAACGGAACAGTACCTGTGCTTATCTCTAGCTCCCCACGACCATAGCTCCTCCTACTGAAGTTTTAGCTGGCTGGCAATAGTAGGTTTGAGTGTATTAAAGTAAAATTAATTTTATTGATTAACAATATAAATTGTTTACCACAGTTGTTTTGTAATTTCATTTTCACCACCAAACCACTAGAGGATAATTTATTAATTGTAACACCAGGGAAGACTTGATTTACGATATTCGCGCGGGCGAAGCCGCTGTCAGGTGTTAGTGATACATAATGATGAATAACCTACATCGTTATATCATTGCAACACTGTTGCTTTTACTGTTTGGCGGTATTAGCTCAAAGTGTTTATGCACTTCGTTAGAAGCAACTTGCGAGTCTGTTTACAGTCTTCCTAACTGTTGATTGGTCGTCAATGTAGATCTTGGCACTACTAACTTCATAAAGAACAAAATACAATTATTACATTAGCTGATTCCCAATTATATTGCAACTCAAATTTCCGGGCAGATAGTAATTATTAGATTTTTGTTACCAGTGAAAAACACGCAACATAAAAAGCGCATTTATTCCAAAAACGGGAATGGATCTACTTAAGTTCTACACTATTTAATATGGGATGCACCTTCGGCCATCAATAGGGCACACATACAAAAACTTATGAGTATAACCGTTACGTGTAGCTTATTTCTTACGTTATTGCATTAGGTCACCCTGTAGAAGAGATAGTTGTTCGGAAAATAAAAAAAGCCGGGATCTATTCCGTTGCTTTCAGAAAATAAAGCATCTCTCTTTAGACTTGGGTCCAACCGCAACAGCGCTGAGTTCCGCTAAGCGGCGTCAATTCAATCAAGGGGAGTCTAATATAAAGGCTAAATCAATCAAAGTCGTCTCGAGTTAGAGCGGTTTAAATCACAGTCCACTATAAACTTGAATGGCATTGGCTAACGTACTAGTCTTACTAGTTTGTAATGTTAGACTGCTTTGGTTTCTGTACGGGATAGATCACCGCGTCTATTCTTCTGGAGTCCAGTGCCGCAGCGTCAGAGGATAACAATTGGAGACCTACTGCCTTTTTGGTGTTGTGGTTAGCTGCAAGGTATACTGCTGATTTCCGGAACGGGCAAAGTGTAAGAGGGTTTTCATCAATTTGAACTTCGTAATAATTTGGATTTGTGCCCGTTTCATAGGAAGAGGTTTGCCCCTTGGAGGTTTGCCCATAATCCCAAGGGCCGAACCACTTTCTACCAATCATGGGAATACATAGGACTTAAATATAACTTGCAAAAAGCAGATTAAATTACAGGCAAACCTCTGCCTAACCTCCTGCTAAGATCTTGATGAACTTTTGTACCAAGCGATCATGAATATCTTAATATAGCTGTGACCATTCAGTTCGATAAGTATACGGCGTACTCAACCAAAATATCAAAATAAGTAAAAGTCAAATGGCATGATAATTGAAAAAAAAAATGAAAAAGAAGAAAGAAAAAGTACTTACTAATAATCTGATTTAATTTAGGAATAAATAGTGGTGGGTTTGTTGTGGCTAATGTTATTTCACTCAGTTGCCTACTGATAATTAGTTACCTACCTAAGGGGAAAATATAAGAGGAGATCGGCGGCGGCGACCTCTCTGGTCCGGCCCTGTTTCAATCCATGGTCCGGTGCGAAGAGACATGGGACACGGTCGCCTCCTTCTCGGAAGCAATAATGCTGGCGAAGGAGGAGGCGGACCGCGTGCGGGAGAGGGAATCCTCACGCTCCAGCCGTCGCAACAGAAGAAGACGCCTCCGGCGTCGGGAAACGCAAGGCGATTTCCGGCCACCGTAGGCGCGGGTCTGCGGACGGCGAGCTATGGGTGGCTCGCCGTCCGATAGCAACCAGGTCCAGGTCGATGGCTCATGTTCCATGCGGGCCTCAAAGAGCCGTCAGCAACGAAGACGGGGCCCCATAGGGTCCTGCCTGCTAGGATTGCAGAATTTGTTCGAAAGAGTCACCGCGGCCCTGGAACGCAAAGGGCACAAGAAGGATCACGGATGGGTTTTAGTCAGTAAGAGTCTGACACTCCCTTCCGCTAGGCCCAGAGCGGGAGAAGTCATTTGATGATTTCCAATCCAAAAAAAGTAAATAAAAGGGGACAATATAAAAGTCTCGCACGATTCTTCGCACGTCACGACGCTCTCTTTCTTTAATTAATTGTAGATCAATTAGAAACCACGTGATACCTTTTTTATTTTCTGGTGTGTCTAACAAAGCAATTTATTGACCGCACATTAACGAATACTTGGAAGACGTAGACAGTTTTGTATTATTAGTGTGTAATCCAATAACAATCGGGTACCTATTTTGTTTTGGTCTCCTCAAATATAACTTTGTTATTTCTGTTACGGTTAGATTGATTTCTTTATATCGTTTAGCTTTTCTTCAGGTGTCTTTTGCAAGTAGATGGTAGTCATTGAAAATATTATTTTGTCTCCTTTTTGATCATTCTCACCTAGTGATTACAAGTGTGGGTTGTTTTGACTTACAATCATTCCCATCTATCTATCTTTATATTTATTTCTTTTCTTTCATATGAATTGAAGACCTGTTATAAAAACCTGTATCATAATTATATAGGTGTATACTTCCTAATAGTAACTTCCAAACAGGCCTAAATAAATCAACAGGAACATATTTTGACTAGGCGATACTTAAAGCTAGCAAGTTCCAGATTTTCAAAACAATAAGGTGAATGAGCTAATAAATAATCGCACCTGACTGTTTATACGAACTTCACAGTTAATTAAGTTCCTACCAACATTAACGAGGTGTCGAGGTCGTTCGAGATAATTCATAGCTTCAGGTGAATGAGTTTGCCGCAACAATCGGTCATTACTGACCGAGTGAACGTTATTGCAGCACACAATGTTGCCAACTGTAAATAAAGTCGTTTAATACAAACAATGCTACCAATCTACTAAATTGGATCGATAGCGTTTGATAATATGTAAATTATGAACGTTTCTGCAAATTGAAATGTAAAGGCAATGTTTTTCTGTTGGGTAGGGGGGCCTTGTGCACTTTTGTACAGTTGAACACTGTCACTTTTGCAATGTTTTGAAAAATGTAATGTAAACTAAATACCTATAACATGTGTGACTTGAAGTACTTCTGCACTTAAAGCAATAATGTTACTGATGTAGTACTTATAGTTTCAAAGTGAGGGTCGTTACGATGTCTTAAGCGATATCTTTGGATGATTCTCCTGAAGAAGATTGTTTTTGCAGTGTTGCATCTGAGTTGCGATATGTTAATTTGGAGACGATGTATGAAGATCGGGGTAGGTTCATAATGTTGCAATCATCAAGTTGACAATTACATTATAACGTGTTATTCGGGGTTTTTTCAGTTGTCATAAACCACTGATTCGACTGGATCTTCAAGCTGACTAGGAACATAGATTTGATTTTTTCATTAGTCTTTATCTGCGTTTAAATAAATTATTAAGATACATATATGTCTACGTATCTACGTACAAATATAAAATCATCAAGAAACTAAGTAAAATGAGCTAGTTGAAGAGTCTAAAAAGATTACAAGGCCGTTAGCGGTAAACGAGATAGCTGAGCATAAATCAGATTGGGTGACGTAGCTACCTAGAGCATGTCCAAGTTTCTCATTTTTTATACTAAACCATTCTAAGCTTGTCCAAAAATATCTACAAAAAAAAAACTTTTTTTTTTCATTTAAGCCAATGCCTTCTCGATTTCTTTCTTCTTTGTTTTATTGTTGCAATCCATATTTAAAATTTTGCCTCTACAAACCACGCTAAATTGTCTATTAAAATAATTAGAAAAAAGACGTACCTTCTTCTGAAAGACTGACAGAATCAATTAAAAAGCATTAGTCTTGGGTTAAAAAATAAATTAAAAGGCTATTCTTTCTAACTTTACTTGGAGGATGGAGACAATAATCAATGCCTTTTAGAAACCACTGTTTTATTCAGCTTTAGAAAGCTTTGCGGCTTCATTTCTTATTTACACAAGGCGAAAATACTTTTTAAACGGACTTTAATTTAAAAGATGTCGATTGTCTTTTCGTCATCAATATGAATAAATTTGCTCTGAGGGTATATTATTATGGTCGTGTTTAATAGGTTTCATTACATAATCAATCATCATTATTTTCGCGTAAAAGCTTATTACCGAATAGTGTACTTTTCGGTAAGCCACTTACGTCAAAGTTAAATTTTAGCAAAAAAGAAAATAGCTTATACTCGTCTCCAGTATCTATCTCTCTGAACTAAAATTCATTTAATTGGTTCGGCGTCTAGGCCTGAAAGTATACACACAAAGAAACATTATTTCGCAACTATATTATTAGTAGGATTCAATTTAATTAATCAATTTCCACAACCATACTAATTCAAGTACTTATTTACCACGACCCTACTAATTTTAGTATTTATTATAAGTTGTCTTATACATAAAAAATATTGCAAAATCATTATTAGTTTATTATTTTAGCATATATTGAGTTGTTTTGAATTATAAATATATACATAGATATTATGTATGTTTTGCGACTAAAATCAGACAACCATTTTCCTTTTCACGAAAGCTCCGCTTCAGAATCTATCTTTGTGAAGCTTCCCTTCAGCTACAGCAACACGTAATAACACGTCAACATTTCACAAATATTTCTATAAAGTGAAAAATGCAATATTTCCAGTAAGCGAGAACGGGACGCGATCTCCTGGAGATCTCGTGATATGGACGCATGTCCTCGTTTCGCAAGTTATATTATTACATTTAGAGGGTTCGTTTGAGTGGTACACGACACGCGATGCCCCCATTTTAAACCCGGTCTCCTCAGCTTAAGTGCCACTGTTTGCATTTTCGGACACTTGTTTAGACTTCGCTAAATGTAAGGAGAATTTAGGCTTACCGTTGTTATTTATGTGTGGTGTAAATAAAAACTTGTGGAATCTTGACTTTGGGAATGTTGTCGTGATGTTGAAGATTTACGAGTACGAGTACGCTTCTTGAGTAGGTTTCAGTTTACAGGTGGTTTAAAAGCTACCATGTTACCAACATACTTTGTCAATTTTATAGCTATGCTTGTACCAAGTTACTTTAACTCGTGCTTCAGTCACTCTTAGGGCATGCAATTATCTGGCCAATTTTACTATCCGGATATTTCGAATATCATCGTAAAAAGTAAATGAAACGAATATAATAAATCAATTAAATTTTATTTCAATTTCAACTATCGATAGTAAGTATAAATTCATATCATTGTCACAATGACTTCATGAAATAGTTTATGAAAACATTATGTCAAAGATATGAATTAAAAGAATGGTTGGATAATATAATAAGATGTTTTTACATGTTTGTAGTAGTTATAGCGACTGTTTTAGAAGATCGGAGGCTGGCTATACCTACGCGCGGTATAGCCAGCTTAGATGCTGCCCCTCCTATTTTTTTAATGGAGAATCTACAAATGACTCAAATGGCAGGAGTGTCAGACTCTTACTGACTAAAACTCACCCGTGTTCCTCCAAATTCCATTTTCGATCCAGGGCCGAACCTGCTGAATTTATAAGTATAGAGGAATTATTTACATTCTCAAGCAGCCAGTGAAATTGGAACAGGCTAGTCTATAGAACCGTTGATCCCTGGTGGTCGAGTGTGTCGTCCTCATCCAACTAATTGAAGCGACATAGGCCAGCATTGACCTAATTTCGACTGTTTGGTCACAACATAATCTTTGAGAAGAGACTAAGAGTCTAAAAACACAATCGTACTTTAACAAAACATGGGGATGTTTTGCCTAACACTTGAGAACGATTGTGTTTTTATTGAGTTTGTAGTCGACGTGACTCCAGAGCAATTTACTTTCAAGGATCACTCCCAAATACTTGGGCATATTATCCGTAGTATCCGGATATCATGTATACTACGTAGTATACATGATATCCGGATACTGAATTTGTCGGTTATCCAGATTATTCGGATATTCGAATAGCATAGTTACACTTCACGGATATTTTATTCATTTCTGACTTTAACACTAGCTTTATCTTAACATCAGATGACACAAAGACTTCATGGATACATCTTTACCTAATGCTGAGGTGTAGTAAAAGATCTATCTAAACATTTTAGGGTAACGGTGCAACTTTCGTCTGGATTATTAAAACATGATAGACTGATGAATTAAATAACCTAATAAATTTTAGTAAATGAAACCGTAAGGGAAACTGTTTGAATGAGAAATAAACGAAGAGTGAAATTAAGAACAACTTCTTCAAAGCATTTAGAAGCTGCTAGTTGAAAGTTAAAAACTCACTAAATGCTTCACATATGTCTGACGGCACAAGTTTATTGTGGCTATAAAATATTTTATTGATCCACGTGTGCTGTTCCTGTGTTGCCTCCTAATGGCGAATGCGTTATTTACTGTACAAGTCATATAATCCAAGCTTTTATCATACAAGGCAGTTTGCACTAAGCCATTTTGAATTGAGGATTTGTTTTATTTTTAATTTCAGCCCGATCCGTTCAGTGGTTTGGGCTGTGCGTTGATAGATCACTATGTCAGTCAGTCAGTCCCTTTTGAGTTAAGTATATATATTTAGATTTCGGATGAAGAAGATACCTTTGAAGATTTATTTAGTACTTCTGAAGAAATCTGATCAATTTGGAATATCACTATCTCAATGCAAATTCATACAAAATTCCTACTACTGCAAAAGTGAAGGTTGTGAGGTTTAATGTATGGATATTTGTTACTCTTTCACACAAAATGTCCTGAAAGTATTTGGATTTAATTTATCATACATACATCTCGTTAACAATCTTAATTAACACACACGTTTTCTCCAGATCTACAATCCATGGCAAACGACGTCGTGGGTGGGTGTGCTCGTGCATTTTATATTAAAAAGGCACGAGTTTATGTACATATGCACGTATATTTCTAATTTGATTAAAATAAATAATCAATCCAACATAAACTCGCAGCGCTATCAAAAGCTTGTACTCGTATGCTTAGTAAAAACAAGTACGAAAACAAAAATAACACAATTTCAAATTACTCTCCCTTTTCCAACCTCGTAGGTAGAATTTAATAACAAATAATTATATTTTACAAACGTACACATACCTTATTATTTTTACACTGCAACAAACAATTTAGATTTTCTCTGCTATCAAACTAATATATGAGATGTTTTTAGTATTTTATTTACAGAAAATACTGGAGCAATATTCTTTTTTGAAAGTAAATATGGAACCCTTATAAATACAGTATGAAAGTATCGTATGGGTGGGTACCGCAAATAAAACATTATTTTCACCTTAAATTATGAGGCCAATATATCTGGCTAGGGTAACGGAATCTTTGTCAACAATGGCTTGGATGATATCGTCCGCACTTTGCACCATTATCATCTAAAATTTGTTGTTTCGTATATTTTAGCTTTAATTAATATTTTGGTTCGCTTACCCAGTTTGTTTACAATCATATTTTAATACGTTACGTCTTGAACATTTAAATTAACGTTTGGTTAACATCTCTCCTTTGAGAGTTTGAAGATGTTACTTATTTATAGAGTAATCAAATGATTTGCTACCAAAATAACTCTCTTCGTCCACTGTTTTAAGTAGAATACCAGCATATTTATTATTTACTTAGGTAATTTGCTACGCGAAAACGTGAAATGAAAAACAAAAATAAAAAACGCTTTATTGTGTAAAGTTTGACGTTCAACCCTCGCCACGTGTTTTCTTATTCTTCTATTCAGAAAAAAGGGGTAAAGTAAACTTTCGTGTCGAACAAGCTAACCACCTCTCCGTAATTTCTTATTAATGAGTGGTACGCGTGCCGTGGAATTATTAATCCAGGAGGTAAGCGGGCCGGGCCGCTGACGCGCAATCGTGACGCTGCCGGCCACAGGCTCACGCCTGCCGTGACACGGCACTGCCCGACCTTGTAGAATGTCACTTTAGTATTCACACATTTCACTCAACTCTTAATGTGTTCCGAATATACGAGTACCTATAGTTAGTTAGTTTTGTTTTAGAAGTATCAATAAGGTTCCTGTGTTTGGCGATCGGCAAGTGAATACAATCAAACTTGTCCTTTAATAATAGTTATGTATGTAATGTGTAAAATACGTTTTCTTTAAACTGGGCCGCGCGACATTTTTCAAAAGGACTTTGACCCAACAAGCCAGGGACATAGTTACCTATTCAAAGCTTCTAAAGCCATTTAAAATTGTGTTTCAGTTATATTAACTTTGTTATTTTTGTAATTCAGTGTTTAAATTGGTGTTCGTATCAAAGTTTTATAGACAGCTAATATCAAACACGACGACGTATTTTCAGAGTAATTTTGTGAGATCAACTGGCTCTTGGCACGTTTTTTCCTGATCATAAAACATAAAAGTTCTCGATGAATGTGGGACATATTGTATGATTCTATGTATGAGATGACCGGATGTTAATTGAATTGCTCATACATAAAACGTATCATTCAAGCGGTTGATTTAATCGAGCCTCAAGGCAAGTTGTGGTCAGGTCCCTTTCGTAATCATTACGCATAGAAGAACATTATTCTGCTATTTTCTTTGTACCGAAGAATTTTATAAAAAGTTTAAAAAAAATACAGGAACCTATGCTGAAATAATGTATGTAGTTTTCAATGCGATAACATTATTCGTACGTCCAAATGACCCATTTCCATTTAAAAAAAATCTAAACCATTCGCTTTGATGTTATTTAAATACACGGAGACATGTCATATTAATAACTATCCAATAAAAATGTATGTAGTCTACAATATTTCTGAATCTACGAAACACACCGAGATGAAAGAATTTTTAGTTGTCAGTCGATAAAAGATACTAATCCAGTATTCTAAAAATCAATCAAAAACAACATTTTGACAACACTTGAATCCCTTGTTTACCAAAGTTAGAAAGGACTTTATCTCGATAACATTGCCAATCATATAATTTTCCTGTATGTAATACAGCAACGATCAAGTCAATTCCCTGACAAAATGTTATCCTCCCTTCCGTAATTACTTCTATAAAGAAAGGCTATTGAAGTTTATCATCTCACATTAAAGTTTCTATTTTTTTTTTTCTTTTTTACATTCAATATTGGTTATTGTCGAGTGTTGACCGTAATTTCAATAATCTATCTTACTACTAATAGACATGTAAAAAAACAAACAATAAAAAAAGCACGCCTGCCATCTATCTTTTTGTGTCATATGTTTCATTGCATAACTATTCAAGTCAACCGTCCCTGACTGCATGTTTTTAATTGTTTGTTTTTATTTAATACCTTTTTTTACTATTTACTAAGCAAGCCTTAAAGGATGACGGTATACGTAGTCTAATTTTCATGAACACAAAATATTTTAGTTTTTTAGTACCCCTTTTTATTTTTTAAATGTTTACTATGTTACCCCGTATAACTCAACGCTTCTACCGATACTTCATACGTCGATATTGGTTAAGCCGTTTAGAAGTTATAAAGTTAGTTAGTATTAAAGAAACTCTTAAACATACATACATACATATGTACATGAACCCTGAAAATATAAGACTCCTTTTTTGGGCAGTCGTGTAAAAAGTCTGAATGGTTGGATGCTTATAATCATTCACGCCAGAGCGGGTGGTCGGATCTGGATGAAGTGTTGTAGAGATAGATTATAGTCTGGATAGATGGCTTCATGGGCTTTTTATACTGGCAGTATGTATGTTCTTTTGAGATGATGTCATTCTGTTGGTAGAAACAAGTACATATGCACATAAATTGACGGAATCGTAAACGACTTCTGTTTTTATGAGTTTCTTTGCCCTCATTGACTTTCCAATGCTATTGGCCGCATGCTCACATATCAGCATCCATGATTCAGAGCTACCAGTATCGTATAATTTATTCAAATAAGCTTTTCATCAACCCTATTGAGGAGGTCGCATCAATGAAATATGCTGATTAGCCGACCGGCCACACTCGTGTAATATATTCATAGATTATGTCGAAAGTACCTATAAAGGAATTATTAATCATGACATGGAATTTGACGTAGGTGTCAATGAATATGCTCTAAAGGAAAAGCATACCCTGTACCACTAACCGCGAAGCCGCAACCTCGACCGATTCAAGGCAAACTTTACCGGTACCGCAAATGACGTACATATGTATGTGCCTGTAAATTTTAGAGTCGATCTACAATATTACAAAATATAACATGACATAATTCCTGCATTTCCCGAAACGTACAGCAGAGGACGTGTCTCATCACTTTTCATAGATAATTTTTTTTCGAATTTTATTTTACCGAGAAATATTGCTTTTTTGTAAAACACGAGACACTTTCGTGTAATTGGTATTATTTTACGGAACTATCTGTCGCCGATTAACTAAATATTTTTACTAATAGCCAAGTCTCTTTTGAACTTTTTTCATTTGCTAAAAGATTTATTTTCCATATACTGAAACAACATTTTACGGAATATTATTTGGTCACAAAATATATGTAGCCGCTTACTTGGTAGCATTTTCAATATTAAATCAAAAAAGGTTCATAAAAAGTCAATATGTTGGGCTAAAATTTAGAGACAGAAACATCGCTGCAAAACCGTCTTCACGCAGTCTTGTCTGCTCAACCCCTAGAATGTAATTAAAGCCCGCGTAAGCGCGGAGGGGTGGGGCCTGTTTTATTAAGTGCCCATTACATATAAATATTAATTAAACAAAATAATAGGTTAAACTAATGAATTTGCGGAAACATAATACTTCGACCAAATGTTATTTCGGCTGAGTGTAACTTCGGTAAAAAGTTTTTCGACCAAATGAAACGTCGAAGTATCTCTACTTCAACGTTTCATTTGGTCAAAAAACTTTTTCGATTCTCATTTTTGGTCTCCCAAATGAGAGTAGGAGATAAATAATCGAAGGTAAAAAATGAAATGATAATAATTAAAAAGTTTAAGTGAATTGAAAAAACTGAAATTCGGTCAAACATCTATCGAACTTTGAACAATAGTAGAGCCCTATTTTGCTATATAAGTTAAGGACAGTGGGTTGTTACTGGATAATTTAAAGATGGAAAGAACTCTACCCCATTCGAAACAGCAGCTTGTGCGTGCTCAGCAATAGCGCTTGCGACCACTATTTATTCTTTATTTCAGGCAGCTAAGGCCCATATGTTTTGTCTTTTACAATACTTATCTAAGTATAAAAAAAATTACAATAAACTAATACGAAAAGAACACACGAAGCACAGCGTCTTGTAAGGCTGAGAGGAGCCGCTTAACCGGCCGCGTAAACGCCATTACAGCACACATACTGGCAAAACTCTTTGTTGAGGAAGGTCACTAAGTGTTGAGTCGTAACGCGCACCACGAACGATTGATATTGGTCCAGTTGGCCTTCACCCGTATGTATTCTACGATGTCCACACTCTTCGTAGTATGATACAAACGGGACACGTACAGCTGTGTCGTCGGTATTACAGGACGAAGCAGCGTGTTAGAATCTGACGGCGCTGTCGCACACTGGTTGCGATAAGTAGGCTTCCTCTTCTTTCTCTCCAGGTGGCCGATGAGGATGGCTTCATCAAGGTTGGTGAAGCCGTCCTCATCGCATATGTTCTTTCTGTGGATCTTGCTGTTTGTGGTCTATCACACCTTTTACGGTCATAAGATCACTATGAAACCACACGTCTCGTTACCTTAGTCGTAATTAAAATAACAATAATAGACAACTGAAACAGATGGATTTATTTAATTTGACAGGAATGTGACGTTGTTCTATTCATAGAATCGATTAGTGCATTGCATGCTTCGGATTGTTGGAATTCCCAGTCTCTATAATTTAAATTGGTGATCGCGATTTGTTTATAGGACCTGATTTTGGATTTTCAATTTTGACTTAACTATGTACATACGTGGTAAAATTTTACATAAATGCCAAAGTTTGGCAGGTTTTCAAATTAAAGTGGAGTTTGACAAATATTCACTTTCAAATTCGGAAATCAAAAAGGTTAAATCATGTAGGTAGCTACTTAAAAAGTATCAAATTTAAGTCGCACTATTATATCAGCTACCAAATGTCAAAAGCTAAGAAAAATAAGAGGTGTTTTTGACAGTTTGCGACTGGATGTGAATGTTTATTTACCGTATATGATGCGATGATACATATTTAAAGAAACAATTAGTGAATCGCTATGGTTCATTATTGTGCGTACTTTCTCGATTCGTTTACAAACGCCTGTCTATTTTCTCAGAAGCTGTAGTCGAGGTTCCTCTGGCACGGATAGATAATGAGTTGCCAAAATAGCGGGAAGATCACGAAGCGTGTGACACATATTTTGTTAGGCGGCCAAGAACGGCCCAGATGTCGGTCAAGTTTGGTACAAGTTTAATCGGTGTACTGTAAACATTATAATATTCATACATGAATGTTTCGTCATACGGTGTAAACATCAGCTTACGCAAATGCGGTCAGTGTCGTAAAGAACCGCGACTCGACGGTGTAACAACGCTTTTTCCCAATAAATGATGTCCCAAAACGCTATCAAACGTTCCCGTGTATTGCCAATTATAAACAGAAATACACACAGATATACTTACTAAAACATTGCTTTGCATAAATATCAAATTATTGCGTGGTTTTTATTCCGGGAAATGTACCTACAAATTACACAAACAATAGCAAAAAACATTATACAAAAACCACTAGCATTTTGGTACCAGTATTAATATTTAGTATTCTGCGGTAACAAGTAACTTTTCCTGCATTGTTGCTGAACATGCAGCCTACAAGTTCATGTTATGAATAACTAACATACATGATAAAGCATTCTTAAGAGTTCCTTGTTAAATTGCTTCAAGCGCTTTTAAATCTTAAAGGTTTAAGTCGCCTTGTACGGCTGCAGCGATGGAAGCGATGCTTACATTAATAACATTACGACGCCTTAACGAAATACAATACAAAGAGGAATCTATATATCTGGTTGCGGAATTTGTTCGAAAGAGTCATCGCGGCCCTGGAATGCAAAAGGCACTAAAATTTTCACGGGTGAGTTTTAGTCAGTAAGAGTCTGACACTCTCTCCCGCTTCGCCCAGAGCGGGAGAAGTCATTTGATGATTTCCCATCTAGAAAAAAGAACAAAAACAAAGGGGAATCTATACTACAATTCATAATTCGAGATAACTTAAATCGATCGGCAACAATCCATGTATCGATTGTATTATTTTAAGTGTCAATTTGTATTCAAAATACTCTTAAAAAGTATGCATTGCAATGAAATTTGTACTTTACCTTGTTTGAAATAAGGTTGTTGTTGCAAAATTAGGTAATTATCTCGAATAAATCAAAAATATACTTATCTTGACGCGGAAATACGAATCGAGTCGAGGAAATGGGCTCCTATAGTACTCGCAGACGATAGATTGCCAATTTCACTGCACCATTCCCATTCTTGAATACCCGTATTACCGCTAAATGTAGCTTTAACAATTGGATGTACGAACTACTTGGAATACATTCAGCTAAGCGATGTTTCGTAACGTAAAGCAGGTCTGCAAACACATTATACCAAATATGTTTGGTACTAACAGCACTTAACACTTGAGTTATCTCTACTATTATTCTTTTCTCACGCATGACTTTAATAAATAAGTGTAATTTTTCAAATGGAGTTAACAAACATTCATTGCGGTCGAAGGGTGCCGGCTGACGGGAGTCTCATCGTTATTACTGACCGTCATATAAATTTTCATTAGCGAAGCGCGCTGGGAATTTCTTCATTCGTAATAAACACACCGTACGTGGGCATATTTTTCCACTCTTAGGAATGTACCCCCTTGGGAAAGTAAATTGAGGTAACTTGGACCTGGCGTTCAACTTGCATTGTTTATGCGATGCGATGGTTTGTAAAGTATGTGGTACAAGTATGGGTATGTGCATTAATGTATTTAAGAAAATACCAGCTTTAACCGATGGCCTGGCCCCTACGATATACAGGTATTTTACAAATTTTAATATGAGTGAAAACCATATGAACGTAACGACACACAATATTTATGTTTGATGTTTTTACTGGCACAGACCTGACAAGCTGCTTATCGAATATTAAGTTACCTACGAGTTACAATTTTATCTCCCTAAAAATAATTTAGGAGCTATGATGGCAAGATTAACGTTATCTCGTAGCAGTTACCCGTAGTCCGTAGCAGTCGCTACGACGTAGCACGCTGCTTGAATCCGTAGCCTGATATTGACGTCCAACAGGAAACAATGTAATTCTACATTGAATGTATCGATTGTGTGTATTGAGTATTGACAAGACAAACTACTCCCCTTGTTACAATTGTTAATCATATTACAATAGAGTTCTAATTAGGATTTATATTATATTAAACCTGTGAAGTTTCACTCGTGTGGACAGAGATAACACTAATTGTATCAGTACACTACCCATGACTGACAGAAAGAAAAAAACAAACTTAACAATATAAAAATGAAATATTGTAGCTTTGTCTCTCGGCTCATTATTTTAAGAATTCTTCGTAACAAACGGGATTTTTTACACGTCTGTCCAAAAAAGGAGTGTTATGTTTTCAGGGGGCACGTATGTATGTATGTTTCTTAATTCCACCATAACTTCTAAACGGCTTTACTGATATCAATGTATGTGGTATTGTTAGAAGCGTGAGTTATACCGGGTACCACAGGCTAGTGAAAATTTAAAAAAAGGCGGAGCCATGGTTCTCAAATAAAAAAAACATGTTTTATTGTTCTCATGTAAATTAAACTACATATACTGTCATTTTCTAAAGCTTGCAAAAAAAGTATGAAATAAAAACAAATTAAAACACGCCTGCCATGTCAAAAAGTGAACTAAAAAGTTAAAAATAAAAATAGATAATAATATTTTCATTGCAGTCGCGGGACGGTTCCTTTGAATAGTTCGTTACAGGTCGCCTGACTGCAATGTAAAGCTCTATCTATATTTTTTTACATGGCAGGCATTGCTTTGATTTTACTTTTTTTTAATGTAAAATAGTGATTGCGTATTGCGAAGGCAACTATGTACTATAGGAATCCGTTCATAATTTACGTTTGAATATTAAATAGATTGTGAATTTAATTAAAATATGAACATAAATACCTACTTATGTATTCATTAATTCACTGGAATTATGCAACAGTTAAAACATAACATACATTCAAGTAATTTCCAGAAAACTGCGTACTGCAATAAGTATGCTATCCGAATTAAAATATATAATACGATTAAATAACATCAATGTGTATTGTTTATGAACAGTTACATTTTATGCGTATTACGGGATATTATTTCAATATTCCTGACATTCCATTTTCAAAAACTTTAGTCTGAGACCAGAACTGTAAAGTTTTTATTCTCGTTTTTAAAGAACGTTCAAATTCAGGTCACAATAACGACAATCAATGTCAAGAATCTGTCAAAATGTAGGGTAATTAGAAGTGTTATTGACAGTTTGCGACTGCAGCTGAGATGCAAATGCGAACGTTCCATAAAATTGCAAGAATTGCCTCTTGGAAGGCCAATTTTCGTGCTTAAAATATAGGTCAAATTATCTCAGGGATTATCAATGTCAAATACTTCTCATATGGAAGTAAATTAGAAGTGTTTTGACTGTTTGCGACTGAATTGCCTCTCTGAGCTACACTTTCAGTTCAGTCCTGGAATACTAGCATGTACAAATCTTCAAAGTATTTTAGAATATCATAATTCAACACCATATATACTCTATCCAATATTTCTAAGCTTTGAAACGTATTCCTGAAGGAAATAACGAACTTCTGTCAATTCGTGCGACGAAAATGCTGGAACGAAACGAAATTTGAATATCTCCTTACATTTTGCAACCAACAAAGTCGTTAGAAAAATTGTTACGTACATACATATATGTTAACTACACTAATGGTGAGGCAAATTGACTGTGGGTACGTTATTCAAATTGAAGTAGTTAGATTTATTTTGTAATGCGTGGGGTACGTGTAGTTATAGTAGATTATATTCAAAGCACTTTTTAGAAGACCGACTGTTACCCGATTGCTTTTAGGTACGCATAAAGTGTACCCCGACTAGCTCCACTGGCCAGCTTCCACTTTTATTAAATTTTTCGAGTAAGTTTTGAAAAACGTCGCTTGATGCAGAAGGCATTTGTCATAGCAGTCTCACTGCCCCATGACGGCCTCGCTTTCGGCTCGGGCATTAAACCTTAGCTGCAATGACAAAGATTGGCCCCTTCCTTCAATATGTGATGAAAGGTCATGCGAACTGACTCTAACCTGACCAAACTCAGCATTCGAAATCCTATTGCTACTATCCGACTTTTTTTAAATATTGTTTTATATTTTTTTTTATTACTGATAGGCTCACATCTGACCACAATCTCACCAGATGGAAAGCAACGATGTGGTCAACGATGGAACACGCCAGCCTAGAAGTAACCTGTTTACTCTTGACTTAAAACCTCAAGGTTGTAGCTATCGGGAAACACAGACTTGGGTAGGGAATTCCACTCCTTAGATGAGTACGCAAAATGAAAGTATTGTTAAAACGTTTTGTGCGTATGAATGGGATGTCTACCTTGTACCGGAGGTGCAACGCCACACGTCTTGTAGTCCGAAGATAGAACGGGCTAGGCAAAACTATATTATGCACACTCCCCGATGTGTGTGTGTGTGTTGTTAAGTTCCTTATTAATGCACAGGTTATCCCAGGGTACATTTAAAACCTAAGGGTACATTTTAAGCCTTCACGATGCTTTTGTAGCTGTCTCTGCGTTGTAGTGCTCTGGGAGTATTGACTGAAGCCCACGCGGATGGATTTCACGCCATTATGCGAAATAATACTGCTTCCTACGTTTAGAAATTTCCCTTGAAACAATTTTTACGCGGGCGAACACACAGATAAAACTAGTATATAAATGACTCCACAGACCCAAAGTGAGTATAAGCCAAACTATGAACATCCAACTTTCAAATACAAAGCAAACTCGGCATAATCTCCAGTTAAATGGAAGGTGAGCTTTTACTCGCTATCTCCTAAATTAACATTAACTATGCTTGTGCCCTTGCACTAAGCTTCGCTAATTAAACGCAATTTAAACTTGTTTTATGTCGTAAATGAGGCTAGTTATTTTTCACAATTTAAGAGTGAAAAGTAAAAAGTTAGGTATTTCTAGTACCGCCATCTAAAATGATCAGCGTCTATTGGCCATTTTTAGGGTTCCATAGTAAAACAATAGAGAACCAATAACAAATTCTAATTTTTCGTCATGGGCGTACTTTTTTATAGTTTCCTGGCACGCAATAAAAAAGGGCACACATTTATAAGGTAGGGTGTCATTTTTATGTCCGTAGGGGCAACTTCGGTGTTTTGGAACCGGTTTTTTGAAAATCGAGGTTGTTTTTTTCTAAAAGCAATCAAACTTCAATGTTGGGAACATTTTCTCTCTCCTTCGCCTTCCTGTAAAAGGAACTTTGCCGTCATCCACCACGGAGGCCCAGTATGCGTAAGCTACAATTGTTGCGTGCCTAGCCACCATTGTGGCGATAAGTCCCC
This sequence comes from Hecatera dysodea, assembly GCA_905332915.2. Taxonomy (NCBI): domain Eukaryota; kingdom Metazoa; phylum Arthropoda; class Insecta; order Lepidoptera; family Noctuidae; genus Hecatera; species Hecatera dysodea. The sequence goes on from HG995291.1 coordinate 13,550,742, forward strand.
TCTTTGAGGAGTTGTCGGAGAGGCGCCACGGCGTCCACATCTTCCGCCTGACGCAGATACTCACCAGACACGGATGTTTCGGGAGTTACCTGTTTTGGATTTGGCAGGAGAACACGTCCGGGTGTCAACACTGTGTAAATCACCCGGAGCACACGAAGGAGCAGCACAGCTCTGCTAAGGTGACGCAACGCTGTTTCCAGCCCTGGTTCAATCCATGGTCCAGACGTAGGAGGCATGGGAAGCGATCACCTCCTTCTACGAAGCAGTAATGCATAGTGAAGGAGGAAGCAGACCGTGCGAGAGGGAGGGAAACCTTACGACCCAGCCTCCGCAACAGAAGAAAGCACCCCGTACATTGGGTGTCACAGGGCGATTTCCAGCCACCGTAGGTGCATTTGCGAATGGCGAGCGATGGGTGGCTCGTCGTCCGAAAACAGCCAGGCCCGGGTCGACGGCGCGTTGTGTTCCACGCGCGCCTCAAAGAGAAAGAAATGTCAGCAAAGAAGACGGGGCCCCATAGGGTCGGTGCCTGCTAGGGTTGCAGAATTTGTTCAAAGGAGTCACCGCGGCCCTCGAACGCAATGGGTTTGTAAGTAAGAGTCTGACACTCCTTTCCGCTCTGAATATGGCGGAAAAAGTAATTAGATATGATTGGCATGATTTCCCATCCAAAAAAAGGGTCCAGTATGGGGTAGTAGATGTCGCATGTGTTCGAATTTTTACACAGTTTCCTCACCACGTTTTCCTTAACCGTTTTCAAGCAACAAATGATGAAATATGCTACGACAAAAAACAAAACAATATAACTTTTAAACATTACCACATCATAAGAACTATTTTGTCATATTCACTAATACAAAATCGTGTTCCTCACATCTGACACGCGAGACATTCTCTCAACTTTTTATTAGTATTGTGAACAACAGCTGTTGCTTAAACACAATGATCCCCTTTTCTGAACCGCGTACAACATCGTGTTAACAATTTCTTGCTCATTTGTTCGGTAAAATTTTAACATAACATCACGACTGAATTAAAAAAAAACAGACTATTTTGGGTGAAATACAAAATTAATTTGTATTTCACCCAAAATAGGACATAAATTTGTGTCCGAGCGTACATTTAAAGTTAGAGACAATGCATTTTTCATGTGAAGATACACTCAAACGGGTAGTGTTTCCCAAAATTTGACCCCAGGGATGAAAGAGGGTTAAATGTGTTTCTATAAAACTCGTAGAGCCTTCGGTCACTTTTAAAGAGAAATAAAATATTAACAAGTAAGGAACTGAATTCGTAAAGATACCGAGGGACAAATACATTCGTTTTTGGGTTGCACGGCCATTTATATTTTACTGTTTTTTTCTATCGCAATGAATAAATAAATTGAATGTAATTTATTATTTTATTTACTTCGTATTTTGAACTAGTGAAAAATAATTTTCTTTATGCAATTCAAACGAGTTCGTTTTTCAATCCGAAATTGGTGCTGAAACGTTTACGCTTGTTTTTTTTAAATCATATTATTTTAGGTTTTATTTATGTAAGGAATACATAAAATACATAATCGTTACCTACTACAGATAAGTGGCTGTAAATTATTTAGGTTATATTATCCATAATCTTTATTCATATTTATTATACCCGTGTTTTACTTTTCTGTCAAAGAAAATCTGTCTTTGACGTTTTTGCTCTAGAAACTTACTTATAGGTGTTTTCTAAGAATCAACATGTATCTAAAAAAAGTCAAATTAACTAAATTTAATTGTGGTCAATATTTTATTTTTAATTTCCTTTTAACTACTTAAATATTACACAAACATTATTAATAATGTAATTGTTAAATAGTTACATAAAACGAAAACAACTTTCATTTTCTTATTTATGAAAATGAAAGTTGTTTTCGTTTGATTGTGTCTATGTCTGGAAAAATCATAGTATTTACTATGATTTTTCTCAGACATAGACACAATTTCATAATAACTATTAAAATGACCAAGAAGCAAACTTAAAAAGATCCTCTCCGTGAGGTACACAATTCAGCCATCAGCAAATTAAAAAACACAATGCCCATTTTCTCGCTTCTCTGAAAAATGAAACTGCTTCCTCCTTTGAAAACTCAAACAGTTACGACAATTGAACTTAACATCCTTTTCTTTGACTCTCTGAAATTATAAAGTAATGATAGAATTGTTATACACCATAACTAGCCGAAATATTTTCCGTTCAAAATTAAATGAATGTTCTCTGCGTGCGTCTGTGTTTCCGAACGCATTCAACCCTAATCTCTTCAAAATTAGAGTGAACAGGCTTCTTCTGGGTAAGCTCATTCCATCGTAGACTTTGTCTCTGTAACCTGTGACCTGGACTAGAGTCAAGAGCAAATCCATTTCACAATAAAAAATATAAAGAGCGTTCTATCACTAATAACGATTGCCAAAAAGTTCTAAATCCGTGTATGGCGTAGATCAAAATGAAACGTGGTCAATCCTTAATGTTTACAAAAAATTACTGCGGCCAATTATATTGATCTTCAAAACCTGGTTAACACTATGTAGCAATTACACCGACGAAGTAAACTTCTAATTTCGAAACCGACTTGAACCAACAGTAGTGCATCGCGCGATATGTATAATGTATATATGTATGTAGGTATCTACCTACTTTGTGTCTAGTGCACTACTATTGATTCTCGCTCTTTCGAGTTTATAAACACTTTTTTAATGATTTGAAAAAAAAAAACATTTATTTTTTTAGTTTAACTTTGTTTTTCGATAGTACTACTGATGGGTAATCGTCCCGCCGCGGGAAAACAACCATTAAGATTTCACACTGTATAATGTAGAGTGGTAGTTTTTAGATTCGAATGGACAGTGAGCCACGCCGTTATGTTATGGTTAAGTTCCTACGTCACAAACTTGATGCAATTATCGTCACTTACTGAACATCTTAGGGAGGACGTCGCCCTGCCAGCGTTGTGGAATTTGCTCGAAAGAGTCACCGCGGGCCTGGAATCCAAAGGTCATTAGGAGGAACAGGGATGGGTTTTAGTTAGTAAGATCTGGCACTCCCTACCGCTTTGCTTACAGCGCAAGAAATCATTTGATGATTTCCCATACATAAAAAAAGAGTAGACATCGCCGTCGAGGTCAACCTCGACGAAGGTGGAGTGACAATCTGATCAAGTTTGTGGATCAAAGATGGCCAGAGATCGCACAGGATAGATAGGTGTGAAAGGACAAAGTAGAGTTCTTTACCCAACAGTGGGACACAGATACGCAAAATAAAAAAAAGCTTGTAGCTCCATCGATCTACACCTTTAAAATCTTCGACGCGTGGTTTAAAGTACTACTTCTCAAGGATTCCTTTAGACGGCAGTCCATCATTATTACTCACTCTGCTGCAGTATACTTACGTAAATGCTATCCCTACGAGGTGGATGTAACGAGCCAGAAAAATAAACATGAGGAACATAAAATAAGACGTTAAATGGCTTGACGTTCATCTGGTTTATTTACCGCTACGGAAATCGCTACATGGATTCAAGATTTACTTAAATGCGTAGCTATAGTGCTGTCACAAATACACCTCAGATATTTTACTTTTTGATTTGTCTTTCTTCAGTACATTTTTTATGTTTGGTCAAATTAAGAAATGCCCTTCTGAATTTGACCATGACTAGCTAAATACAAAAAGCTGAAATCTTACCTTTCAGCCATGAACATCTCAATTCATAATGCGGTTGCAAATATTCAAATTTATCTAAACATTACGACGTACAAGTAGCTTTTTAATAAGCAGCTATACAAAATATGCAGGTTTTTAAATCGTGATTAAACCAATCATGAACGGAAAAGCAACTAGCATCTAGCAACAGTAATAAATAAAGTAAAAGTATGCTACTTTTACTTTATTTATTACTGTTGCTAGGCAGGCGTTTGACCTCTATCTCACCTGATGGTAAATGATTATGTGTACGAAGATGGAACATGCTTGCCTAGAAGTAACCTATTCAATCTTGACTTTAAAGACTTCCAAATCGTTGCAATCAGAAAACACAGACTCGGACAGGGAAATCTTTTTTTGAGCTGTACACACAAAACGTTTAAGGAACACCAAAACTTTTTGTGCGTGTGGATGGGATGTCCACCATGTAACGTTGGCGCACTGCTGTACATATTGAGGTCCGATAACAGAACGGGCTTAGCGCAGTTAAACTGTGCAAGTCCGGCGCACACTCTCCAAAATACAAACGATTGAAAAACGACAGGCTAACAACTCGGTGTCGATGCTCAAGACTTTGGAACTGCGACTCGACGAGCCTATCATTATCGATGATCCCTTTAGCTCGTTTCTCAATTGACTCAAGGAGATCAAGCTGGTATCTGTCAGATCCGTCCCAAAGATGAGAGCAATAATCCGTAGACTATTGAACTTGCGTTTGATAAAGTTCGAGCAGCTGTTCCTGTGTGAAGGCAATACGACAAACTTTACCCGTGAATACCCGCAACAAAGCTATTGAATGGACTTTGGTTGAAATTACTGATTACTAAAAACAAGAATACCGCTACCAGCAAACGAAACTAGCTTCAAAGATCAAAACCATAATATTAAAATATGAATTTATGAACTGTTGCTTACTGTCATTTACAGCTTTAATAAAGTCACAAAAGTGACGTCTCGCTTACATTTTATAACTCACATAAAGTTAACAGCTGCATGTCAGTGTGAGAACGTACCTTCCTACGATACTACTCTGAATATTGGCAGTTTTCAGTACCTAACTCATCGGCCAGTCACGTTGAGAATATATGCGTGTATTCCAAACTGGCTGATACTGAATTCGTTTCCAATCCTACAGGTTTCAGGATTACAATTCAAAAATATAAATCGCGAAAAAGAAATCGAATGCCCCAAACATTTGTGTTCGGGTAACTCGACAAAAATTATTTAATAAACAGCAGATATCCCCCGTTCAGGTATAGTCCCGTAGTTAAAGTTATGCATAATTATGCCTAGAATGATATTTTTCAAGTTATTGCGTTTATTCTGTTACACGTTTTAACGTTACCTTTTTCTTAAGTATGTGAAGTCATCAAATTACTTCTTCCGGTCCGGGCTTATCTTACATGACTAACCATCCCAGTTCCTCAAATGCCCTATGCGTTCCATGGCCACGGTGACTCTTTCAAAGAAATTCCGCAATCCTGGCAGTTGTACAGGTGCACCTTTACTTGTCCGTTGAGGTATTCTAGGGTGATGTTATGAATGTAATAGGTAATGTATGCGATTAGGTGTTAAAATCACAGCCACGGTCTACGAAGCCGTATAAAGCCAATCCGTACAGGTACTTAGAAGTCTGAGTACCTAGACAATCAGGCCTAACCCAGTTATCCTATTTTCGTAGAATGATTTAATGCGCTTACCACATTATTCCCACGTAGAATATGACGCATAGATTTTATGGGGACAAGGGGATTTGTAAAGATGCATCGTCGTGCCGATCTCTCCGACAAAGGATTCGGAATATTAAAAAGATAATGTTCTTACAATAGCAATACTGACGTAACTGGTTTTGTTAGTCGTTTTCAAAGGAACTTTCTATGAAAGCTTAATTCATAATTAAAGCATAGTTTCTTTAATGTTAAGAATATCAAAGTTCCTTACTTTATGGGTTACTTGGCAAGGCTTTTCTCTACTGGTTCTTTCTAGCTTTATTCTCTTCTGTGAAATGTATATTTAACGTGCTTTATAACAGTTTCTTTACTTTTTTTCTAACCAGGGTCTTTTTGAATCACAATGCGTATGTCATTTCCATCATACCTTTAATACAAATATTCTGCTACGTATTAAATTGGGGCCATAAACCTGACAGACTTTTCGCGTTATGGTCGATGCACAGGATTCAAAAGAATATATTTTTATTTGGGACTAGCCCGCCACACATTCCCAACCCTTGCATCTTCTAATAACCAAAAACTCTCCGACGCATTGAAGCATGATGAATCCCGGAGAACCCATTTAACTGTCTTAGATCCCGCAGCTAAATTAATCAGAAAACTGCGGAGGATAGGAAAATATATGTTTCCACTTTTCTCCTTACCAAGCAAGAGACAGATCAGAGCTAGGTCAATAGTCCAAGGGGCATATATTGTGATGCCTCCTAGTCGGAACCAGTGCGGGACCGCGCTGGTAGATCCCAATATGCTGCGTCCGGCAATACCTACGACGCAGCTCTATGTGTCTCGTTTACATCACACCACGAAGGTTGCGAAAATCGTGGAGTATGTTCGAGCGAAGACCAGCTGGACCTTAAGGGTAGAGAAGTTGGAGCCGCGCCATGATACGAATTTCAAGTCGTTCGTGGTGCGAGTTCCGACTCAACATATTGAGACCTTCCTCAAGGCGGAGTTTTGGCCGAAGGGTGTCGTGTATCGGCGATTCCGCGGAAGACTACGCGACACCACGCAGCGTAAAACGACGCCGACGCTTCGTGTAAAATAAAATAGTGTTTGTTTTATTATGTATGTTAGTCTATATGTTTTATTATGTATGTAACAAAGACCCATAACATAATTATATACCTTATATAATTATGTTATGGGTCTTTGTTACCCGAAATAAAAGTTTTATTATTATTATTAAATACAACTGGGTTAAGCAAAGTTGCCAAGTACCACGGATTATATATTAACACTAATGGGTCCTAAATTTTGATTTGATTCCGGTAATAGGTATGGCAAAATCGCTTGAACTCATGGAAGTTTGTTCTGGATTCTACAAGTTCCATATTGTAAACAACTCCAGGTGTAGCCTAAATACTATCTAACATAATATTGCGTTCTTTTCGCCAAAGAACACACTCCCATAAGATTTGACCGACAAACGAAGCCACAAGCTTATAGGAAAATTAATTTGCTCTTCAAGTTGCCATGACCTGTGAGAAATTGGGCAGCACAGTGATCCACCTCCAGCCATGACCTATCGAACCGGTCACAAACGGATGGAAAGACCTGGTGCAGGTGACGGCCTTTGTTGCCATTTTACCACATGAATAGGGTTGTTTCCTGAGGAATAAAAATATGATTCTATTTAGTCCGTCAGTTAGATTATCGAAAAACATTGGACACGTATTTTTTGCTTTGTGAAATCTCTAAAAATTGACGAAGATAAAAAGCTTCAAATATCATGAGTGGCGCTTGTGACATCAGGGCGTGGTAAAAATCGTCGCACGGAGTGACGTCACACGAGTTTTCAACGCACTATATCGTCTTCGTTTTTAGTTTACGTGAAAAAATAAAAAATACGTGTCAAATATTTTTGGGAAGTCTATCTTACGGACTAATTAGTATTTTTTAGGCAACTACCCTATTAAACTACCCCATTCCAATAAAAGTTCCTCCCAGACGTCAATATGGGGTTTAAGTAATCTGTAGACCTTAGCACAGTCACGTTGCGGTAAAACCGCCGTCCGTCTTTCGGTAATACCTACAATGCAGCATGTCGCTGCACCTCAAGATCGAAAAGATCTATAGAATAACTGTCACCAGCAAGACTGTTTGTAAACCGGCATACCTACAAAACATTTCACCAACTTTGAAATTAAAATAAATTAATACAGTAACTGCCCTTATTAACGCAATAAAAAACTTCCTTATGTTTACTTACCTAACTGCGTAATCAAAAGAAAATTTTATTACCAAATATCACGAGAGGCCACTCAGCGTAACATTCAATTTTATTAAATTGGCCACTCAGTACGGACCTACGTTATGCGCCTTCGCAGTCCAGATCCTGACCAGCTCATAGTTAAATATCTACTTTGCTTTGGGATTGACATAAACCTAACAATATCTCACTTTACATTTCCTGAAGTTGCGAAATTGTTCGAAAGAGTTACCACGACTCTGAACCGCATTTGAAGAGACACGGGTGGAATTTAGTCGGAAAGAGTCTGACACTCATTTCTGCTCCACCCAGACTTGAAGGACTCATTTGATGATTTCTGCTACCAAAAAAGTCTTCACCAAACTGAAATGGGACCGCTCCGAGAAAAAAATACTCTTCCATAAAATACTCAACTCTCTTCAAGTGTGCCTGTAAAATTTAAACAGTTCCCTCGATTTCTCTGGGATCAACATTGTTGTTGACCCCAGAGAAATCGAGGGAACTGTTGATGAGACAGCAATACAAGGAACATAAAGTCATTGGTCATCAAGACTTTTCCAAATCGGTCCAAGAGTTTAGGGGTAATCGGGGAACATACGTAAAAAAAAGATTCCGACGAATTGAGAATCACCTCCTTTTTCCGAGGTCGGTTTAAAAAGTACATAAGCACACTTCTTCTTCTTAGTCGATACACTCTTGTCAGAGTGGTCGTGGTCATCATGGCAAGGCACGTCGAGCGATGAGCTTGGTCATGCGGCACACTTACATGGGTAAATTAAATCATTCACCTAAATTAGAAATCAAAAGCTCTAAGATCCATTAAGTCCTTAGTGTATCCCTTTGCAATCATAGAAACTTCATGAAATGCTGAAGATGAACTTCAAAGTTGGAACTGAACAGAACTCCTCAACGGTATAGAGTACCTACAGACGAATACAAGTCGGAAATTCAGATTATACCTACTTAGTAGTCGGGCTTTAATTTGCAATGGATTAAATGTACAAATAATTATTTAGGTAAATACATATGTTTTCTGAGAACAACCGAAGAACCCTAACAAATAAATTATTATTTATGATTTCTATGTCTCATACATAAATCATAACACATAACATCATAGTGTTTTAAGTGGGTCTGGAAGATATGAGGAAGGCCAGTGCCTAATAGTGAGACATTCTTAGCTGACAAAAATAAAATGCCTTCAATAAAGTTACAATTAAAAAAATACAGTTAGTTTTTTGAATTTTCTATTTTCTCTCGATCCATAAAGTCTTTTCTAAAACCGTTTGAAATACCCAGACAAAACGTTTATATCCTACCGCTAAAGAATAATTTATAGCTGCGCCCACCATTATGATATCAAACCAGGAACATAATTGTGTATTCTGCCGGGAACCATGCAAATGGGAACACACATTACAAATGCAATCGAGCTTTCGACTCGTATCGGAAAGCGATGTCCTGTGGGAAATGAGATGCACCTGCAATAACCTGTTTCCTCTACTAATGACACCTGATACCAGGGTTGCCAACCTTACCCTAAAGAAAAATTGCAAACAAGCTAAAATAACTATAGAGAACTACAGTTTTGCTATATTAATCAAAAACACAGATCAGATCAGAATCAGATTTTGGTATGTAATTAACAGATTTTGATATGTCTTTAAATTACTAACCACATATTGTCTGAAGTCCGTTCGCATAGTTTATACAAATTAGGTATGTTAAACAGGGAAACCTATTATTAGCCATACAAAATTGATTTATATTTTCTGTAATATTTTATAAGTAACGCTGTTGGTTTTCTGAATAAAGTAAAATAAAACGAAAAATATAATTATGATGACCAAACTATTAGGGCCGTTTTAATAGTCAGAAAATTTTTCCCTATGAAATAAAACATTATAGTTTGCAGTCAGAAAGTCAGTCTTCTATCAAATTAACGAAATAAACTGGAAACATTTGGCATATACCCCAATTTATCTAATTATTAAATTTTATCATAAAACAAGTTGCGCTCACATTTTTAATAAAAACTGTATATTTAGGGTCCGTTAATAAAAACTGAAATATTAAAAAAAGGAAACTGAAGGCTTAGCTACTTTCCCTGACACCTACCTACTCTGTTTGCCATACGATGTTAACGTGTTTTCTAGGTTAATTTTATTCCAGGCATCCCTGCATTTTCCATCATAATAATTTTTAGAGTGGTGCTAAATTGTTTCCCTCGGCAGCTTATAAAAAGTGAAAAACAATGTCCGCTATGATTACATTCCATCATTTTGTTCAAACAGCTTACAAAGAAAATGGTAAATAAAAGCCTATCTTAGTAACAATATTGATGGGACGATGTTTTTCTAAAATATTATACTAAAGAAAATTAACAACCAATCCAAACGAATAACTTTACGTGTTTCTCGAGGCACGAGTCGTGGTCTATTTGGACGGTTACCCATCCACAGACGACCTTGGAAACTGTTGCTTAATTTTGAAGATCGACCCGTGCGTCTGTCTTTACAAAATATCTTCATCGAAGTTTACAAGTAGCAGACTTTATTATTAGCAAACTAGCTGACCCAGCAAACGTTGTTTTGCCATAATAAAAAAAATGAAAAAAGATTTTCCCGCTTTTCTGTTGAAATTTTTCCTGAATTTTCTTTGCTATAAACCTCACGGAGCCCGAGACGTTTCCAACGAATGCTAAACCGTGGAAATCGGTTCGTGCGTTCTGGAGTTATAGCGTCAGGAAGGAAAACCCGACTTATTTTTATATAGTAGATTAAAGTTTGGATGTCAGACGGCGAGGTTACCTGCAATCCAAAGGGATCGGGGGCAGTAATCGAAGACCAATCTAATATAGAAACGTATTAAGAAAAGATTCGATCGTGATTCGCAATGTACGTTGAAGATTAAGTTGATTCCTTTTTCGTTGAGCTGAATATAAAACATTAGTAGTTACAATTTCAATCAGAATTAAATGCATTAACCCCTTGTGTTCAGTGCATGTCTAAAAGATAACATTGAAATGTATGTTAGATATTGCGCTGTGCAAATGGACCGCTCATTATAAACTTATTTTTATAAATCTTTGTCCTGTGAGTGCTTATTATGAGATGCAGAATGAAAAAAAAAAAACAACACTCTGTGACTGCCCGGCGTATGTCCAGTTGATGTCAAGTGGTCCGCCCTGTAGCACATAGAGCTTATAGAATATAATACTTCTTATTATGTATATCCATATAAGTAATAGAAAAGAAAAATGAAGAAAACATAACATAGGATGAAACAATGGGCGGCCTTATCGCCAAAAGCGATCTTTTTAAGATCTTTTTAAGGAATTAATGCATACAATAAATACATACATATATACAATATGAATTATGAAACTTAAACGGAAAACCCAAATAAAGACGATTAAGGAGTGATAGTGATTTTTAACCACAGTTTTAAAAGTGGATAGTGACGCCTTACCAACACGGGCAAGGCATTCCTTAACTGCACCACCTGAACCTTAAAAGATTTGTCGTAGAATGTGGTGGAATGCATCGGCCTCTCTAGTCTCAAGTTTTACGATGGGTTTAGATATCTATTATAATGTGTCATGAAGGAACATAAAACGTTCTTAATATAGAATGGGTTGTAGAATTGAACACAATACTGTAGAGCAGAAATAAAATATGATGATCCCGGCGAGGTCGTATGAGAAGCCACTTGAGCTTTGTACGAAATTCAGAAATGTGATAATATTTGCGCAGGTCTCTTGATGTTATACAAACCTTAGAGGTAATGCATGAAAACATGTTTTGTAACTTCACCATCAATTTCGAAAATTCTGCATACTGTCTTTCACATGCTTGATTTCTATGGCCAACACAAGCTAAGGTACCTTTGTATAGGGCACAATTCATGAAAATATTTGATAATATAATTAGTCAGTTTACATGTGAGCAACGTTAATATAAACGTGCCACGCCGTGCCACAGGTGTTAAATATTTTGTCACATTCTGAGGCTCTTTTAGTGCACCCTATCCATCAGTGTTAGGCAAGCTTGACGCCTAAGATACCGCTGACATTTAAGAGCTCTTTACCAACTAACGCACAAATATATAGAAATTAAACACGATCAATCTCGCATTACATGACACTAATCAGCATCTAGAACACACGAAACATTATGTACACGACATTTTAATGGCTTCCTCATTTACAAATTAAATTATATCTAAGTACGTTTAGTTACGATACCAGCATTAATATGAACTACTTCCTCCACGCATCTTTACAAAAATGCTCATGTGACATACGACCTTGTCGTTCTGAAAAATAACATCCGCTGCAACCCAAGTCAAGGGCTTGGGATAAGAATACCGATTTATTTTTGTTCTAACGTCGTCGGTCATTTAGATCATTAACGAAATATAAAGTACTTATATTCGTGTTTCATAAATGAAGACATGTATTTAATATTAACCTATTTACGTTTGATGATTCATCTTTTTATATCACGCTTTATATCGTTTATACATAAAATTATTTTATTATATCTAAATATATAATACTCAAAAGTGACTGACTGACATAGTGATCTATCAACGCACAGCCCAAACCACTGAACGAATCGGTCTGAAATTTGGCATGCAGGTAGATGTTACGACGTCGGCATCCGCTAAGAAAGGATTTTTATTCATTCTACCCCCAAGGGGATAAAATAGGGGATGAAAGTTTGACTGAAACTTTGTCAATTTTAAACCGATCCAACCGCTAAACAAAAGTAAAACCGCAAAAACTATACCTAATTAATAATAATACTTCTTAACGCGAGCGAAGCCGCGGGCAAAAGCTAGTTATAAATATATTCGTTTTGTTATAAATCATTTATATGACCAATTTGTATTAACTAATCGTCTTCATCAAAAAGTTATTGGAAAGAGAATCCAAAAAGGATTTACGGATTTCGAGATATCCACGACCATTTTTTATGAAATGTCATTTCTCTGTCACTTTCGCGGAGATCAAACTCAAGCTAAATATAAACGCTTATAAATATAAGATGTTTCCGAGGGCTTCCCCTGCATGTTACGTTATTCTCATTTTCCTTATCTTATTACGAGTAGACGTTTTAGGGAAAAATAAATGTCTTCCGTGGTATCGAAATGTGTTTGGATTGTACAGTTATGTGAAATCTATACTAATATTATAAAGCTGAAGAGTTTGTTTGTTTGTTTGTTTGTTTATTTGTTTGTTTGAACGCACTAATCTCAGGAACTACTGGTTCGAATTGAAAAATTCTTTTTGGGTTGAATAGACCATTTATCAAGGAAGGCTTTAGGCTATATATCATCACGCTGAAGCCAATAGGAGCGGAGCAGCGATAAAGAATGTTTTAAAATCGGGGATTCCACGGGGACGAAGTCGCGGGCAGCAGCTAGTGGATAATATTTATTGTTTACCACTTTTGTTTGTATTGAACAGGCTCCGAAACTACTGGACCGATTTGAAAAATTCTTCCACTGTTGGGAAGCTACACTATCCCCGGGTGACATAAGCTATTATATTTTATCCCCATATTCCCACGGGAACGGAAACTGCGCGGGCGAAACTGTGGGGCGCTTCTAGTAACTACATAAAATTACAAGTTAAAATTGTACGTAAGTTTAGACATGTAGACTTTTATTTTTCAATTGCCCCTAAATTGTTACGTTACTTGAAACTTTCTGTCACATAATGTACATATGTATTTGAGTTATCCCTAAAAATGTGTGGCTTCGACTACATTGATTCGACAATGAGAGAATGAGAAGACTGATCATTCACTCATTGTCGATGTAAAATGAAAATAAAACTGTATACGATGGTTTAGAAGAGCATCTTAGTATTTCAAGGTGATTTGTGAGGTGGCCCTTTCGAGTTTGGTGAAGATCTGATGAAGAACCGAGATAGGAAACTCTTCAGTAAATGATATCAAATCTTTCGGGGTTGCTGAAATCGGATGTCTGTTTATTGTTTACTACCAATTTATAACACGTAAACTGTGATGGGTACGTTTAGGTGTGGGATGTCACCACTAAAAAATGAAAAAAAAAACCTTTTAGGAAAAATACAACCGACTTCGAAACACAAAAAGTATTAGCATAAGCATAATCAGCCTTTTAATGTTCCCACTGCTGGGACACAGGCCTCCTCTCTAGGAGAGGCAATAGGCCGTAATCCACCACGCGGGCCCAGTGCGGGTTGGTGAATGTCACATGTCTTCGAATTTTTGGTTCTAGGACATGCCGGTTTCCTCACGATGTTTTCTTTCACCGTTTTGAGAGCAGTGGTGATGAAATTAATTACACAAAGTAATGCGCCTGGCTGGGTTTAAAATAACTTTAATTTTGGAAGTCGGTTTTGGTTGTTACTTCGTTTTTTGAACACCGACTTTTTTTTACTTAAAGACAATCCCCAAAACGCCTGTCACCTCTTCCTAGTGTTTTAGCTGGAAAGAAGAGTGGCGCAACAAACTCCCCTGCAACACCTCTGTCTGTTGCGTTTTAACAGCTTGAATTTATACAATAGTATGACACAGAAGGAAATAAAATGTATCCAACATGGAAATCATAAATCAGTTCACTATAAAACATTGTAAAGAGTAGATTTAATCAATAAAGTAAAAAAAGAGATCAACCTACATAGTCATGAGATAAATAAAAAACAGTATATGAACTCAGTACTCATATAACCTGTCATAAGCTAACTTAATGAGAAAGAAAATTGCTGCCTGCATCTGTGTCTCCGAACGCATTCAACTCTGATCTCTTCAAAGTTAGAGTGAACAGGCTTCTTCTGGGTAAGCTCATTCCATCGTCGACTTTGTTTCTGTCACCTTTTTTTTCTGGATGGGAAGTCATCAAATGACTTCTCCCGCTCTGGGCGGAGCGGGATCGAGTGTCAGACTCTTACTGACTAAAACCCACCCGTGATCCTTCTTGTACCATTTGCGTTCCAGGGCCGCGGTGACTCTTTCGAACAAATTCCGCAACTATCTCTGTCACCTGCGACCCAGACTAGAGTCAAGAGCATATCCATCTGACAACAAAAAATTAAAAAAACGTGATTTAATATGGTATTGTCTTGCGTTCAACACAGCGACCAACTATTCTTATCGTACAAACTAATTCCCGAATCGCGGTTTCAGAGTTTTCCGTTCGAATCTAACATGTACAACAGTCCGAATATCAACTATCGGGCAGTTTCCTACCGGACACAACAAACGTACGGTTGGAAGATTCTCCCTTATCTATGGATGTTTCCCACAAAGTGGGACTTTACTCTTTGTGCAAACTTGTGACATACATATAATGTACATAATCAGTACTGTCATATATCTCCAGGGCCTCAAGTCTGTTATTTTTATAAATTTGTCATTCCAACACGATCCCACTGTCATTTTGCTAAAAGTTCGTAATCGTAAATTCATAATGGTCAATCAATGGTAAGTCAATAGTCTCGTAATACTTTTTGATAACCGAGCTATTAAAAGCAATGACTGCACAATTACGTTCTAATGGTAGGTCACTGATCAAAAGAACTGTCAAAATTTTAGCAGAATACCGCATACGTCTGTCATTCATTTGTTATTATGTACGAGATTACCATTCTATGCCATTTCAATCAATGGAGTGTCAGTGGTTGACCATTGGAAATACATAATGACGCTTTTATATTAGTAGATTACCAAACTTGTCAACCATTATGAAATAAATGATAGACCATTGTGACACTATTGTAATAGCAGACTTGAGGCCCAGGACTCCTCAAAATTTATAAATCATTATTATTTGTCTGACTGTACTTACCGTAATAGTATAAGCGAGGTTTAAAAAGCTAAGCAAGTAAGAAAATTAAAATGAGAAACGATAATGTTAAAATCCTATTAGTAGTCATGCTTAGCGTAAAGATGCTAAGTAAGTTTGTTTCGCTTTCATTCTCAGCACTAAACTCAGGTACTGCAGAAAATGTTAATTAGCTTTATCAAGATTATACTCCCACTAAGAATGGTCTACAAAGTTTGTACGCGCTGTAGTGGATTGACTGTACTGTAGCATGTACATTATGTATGTAACATGACAGTACATACACTAATGTATCAAATATAAACAAAAAAAAAATAAACATGCAACTAATTTGTATCATCTATTTGACTTGATTTGATATAATCATTTACCTAATGAATTCCGCTAATAAGGTCATTTGTGGAAGTAGGTGCTGGTCTGATTACGAAAATTATTTCATAGATACAAAGATACACTGTTTTTCACAAGCCACGCTGTGACTTTTTATTCTTAAAAAAAAACTCGCGACGTATTTTAAATAATCGTTTATAACATTATTTATTTGTGTTTCATGTGTGTGAAAAACTTTGTTTAACACACGTTTATATATATCACAGATATAAATCTATCTATCTAAATTTACTATTATTGTTATCATTTAATATAAATATGGTGTTGCACAGATGGCCAATATTAGGTATCAGAGTACAATTCCATGTAGTTCAAACAATTTTGTGCACACAAAGTTCCATTGTCAGTTTTTCCAAAATCTTTAAACCATCGATATCCAACCCTTCCTAAACCCGAGAGCCAATAAAACCTATTCACAAATAAAAGCTCAGCTTCGAACTAGGTATTGAAGATGGTATCACGTTGAACCTTCCCCGTCAATAATGAGATGCCGAGTCGTCTTCGAGGAGGCATGCACCTTTCACGTCATGCGAAGTTGAGGGGCTGGGTATCACTTTATCTCCGAGTGCCCTAGACCGGGTCATAAATGCTCATAAGGTCCAATATTCAAATAAAAATGTATTAGATAACGACCTTGAAGTGATTGACTAATTCAATGGTCATTTGTATGAGCTGTCCTGCCGTAGGTAACTTAAATATTATATCAAATGTTTTGAGAGATTATTTGAAACTGTATGACAAATTTACTTGTTGTCAGTTTATATTGGGTACCACTGACATAAGTGAAGGTAATAATCTCGAGATAACAGAACTACTGAGTTCTGTTATCTCGAGATTACACCTAAACCTGAATTAAATTATTTTTAAAGAAAGTCTGAAATTCTCGCACCCAAAGGAGGAGATTTATTTAAATCTTTTGCAATTAATATTTCCATACAAACAGTAAAAAATGAAGTTAGTTTCATAGATTGATTGCACACTATTCAATTGTGAAGCTGAATTTGCGAACGTGTGCAAAGTCCACTAATTTTAACATATCGCGTTTTGATTTCGCTAAAAGCGAGTCGTCTGTTTATTTGATAACTTCATGTGTAAACTCTAAAACAACGAATGTGAGGCCTTAAAGTCATTAAAAGTGAAAAGACAGGCATTAAGACGAATATTATTCTTAATGCTGTACTTACCAACACAGACTATAAACTTTAATCACAGGTATGTATATAAGTAATTATTTACCACTAATTGTACCTATCTTGTGTAAGTAAAACAAACAGTTATGACAAAAATCAAACAAAAACAACACTTAATTTAGCTTAGAGAACAAAGGAATAGGTGTAACATTTACCTAAAAGTTTTTCTGTATCATTTTACTTAAAATTCCGGGCGGTTCAATAAGCGCTTGAAACTTTCGCAATAGAAAAGTTTTTAGAGGGACTTTTGGTTTCGTGCTCGAATTTTTTCGCAATACTAATGAGGGAAGGGGTGGTCTCGTCACCGCGGGGTTCCATTGTAGAAAAGCACTCGACCTTTTCATCCGCAACCGGATCCCGCGCCACTAGTGCACTTTTTACTCTGTCAACAATATTCACACAGTATTCAACGTCAAAAATTGTAACTTGTAACTCTGGTACACAGACTGTGTTTTGACAAATTGACATTGCTTTGTCCTGAAGTGCGCGAGAATAACTCTTAACGGACTTCAAGTGTCTTTGCGTTTAGTCAAGTGTTTTCCTTTTTACAGAATAATATTGCTAGCTCGTTCATCACACGATCCTTTTAGAAGTAAATCTTTAAATCTCTGTCAATGCAAAAGCCGAAATAATTTATATTTTTGTGCACGCTTCTTCTCTCTTCACAGTCTCGATTATTTTTCTTTTCCTTTCCTCTCTTTGTTATCCGCAAAATCATTGAAACTGCTTTGACATGACAAATCGCCAATTCATTCACCACTCTGTAGGCATAGGTCCAAATCCGTTTGCTTACATCCACACCAAATGACCTACTTCGATCCAATTCTGAAATTTTAATTTCGTGCGTTCAACGATTTTATTTTGGAACTGAGTTTATTTCGATTCCTGACTCAAAATAAAAGTTTATTTCAGGCAATAATATGACGTTTATTTCGAGACATTCTCCAGGAAATGCCAGTTGTATGAATCTAAAAAGACGTTATGAATTGTCTCCATATATTTTGTCCTTTTCATTTTTGTAGCTTTACAAAAAATATTCTTAGTATAGGTATGTATGTGTCCTCAGAAAACTACAAATCGATGTAACTAAGCTATTCATATCTGTTCTAAGAAAACTTTTTGTAAGTTAGTAGAGAATAAAGTTGCAAGCAATCCATTAGTGGGCCTTGAAATGTTCTCAACTTCAGCCATTGCGTACACCAGTAATAACAACAAAATACTTCCACTAAAATTATTTATTTCTAAACAAGACAGAAATATTTTCACACGTGTGTTTCATGGTTTCAGTACTCACTAAATATTATGTTACTGTGAGTTATGATTTTGCTGTACACACGTAAATTCAAACAAAAAATATCTAAATCATCTAATACGTAGATAGACGTCACTAAGTGACGTCAGAATGACGTCAATATTATGTTATCTCATAACATTATCTGCATATCTCTTGCATGTTAATTTATCAGATGAGTTGCCCAATATGATACCTACAGGTAAAAGAATGTTTCAAATTGCATTTTACCATTTTTTCACAACAAACACATTCACATCCTGTCTCAAGATGCTCTGAAAACCTACTCACAAAGAAAACTATCACGTGCAAATGAAATTTTTAAATTTCAACTCGTGCATTTTTTCACAATATTTAGAACCAAGGTTATGTAGTAATATGATCTAGCGAGTTATTTAAAAAAAACAACAATTATAAATAGAAGTATATTGTATCCGTTATTCAGTTTTCGCAAAAACGTTTCGTAGGCAATTCGCCAAGCCATTCGTTGAACCCTGTATACGAATATTTATTTACGTGGCGTAACGAGTCTACTCGAGATTGCTAACAAAACTGAGGCGGCCATTAAAATGCCGCTAACAGTGTGAGGCTCATATAAATCTCGTACGTCTAATTGCTTTACGTGATTGGAGACTAAATAGGTTAATTAAAGTTAAATAGGACTAATTAACGATTGAGTTGTCATAGGGAAGCATGTAGAAACTGTGCTGATGGACACCTATCCTGATGCATCATTTACCAAAACTAAAAGAGGATAGGTAGGTACTTTCAAAATACGTTTCTTTCTATAAAACTGAGTCCTCTCTGGTAGAATCCATTAACAACAAATAACGAATAGCACCAACACCAAACATAAAACTAAACCGCCAGTATTCCTTCGACATTTACGATAAAAATTATCAGCAAAAATGACCCTGCCCTGTATATAATAAAAATAAAAAGTCCTAGATCTACATGCATGCATATTCTAACCTCATTAAAACTCGTGGTTACAAAGCATTCTCTTATTAAGGTAACCAAAGGAAAATTTAAATGAATCTGTGCAGAATCGACACGTTCGTGAAAAATTTCGAGAGCCCTCCTCTTAGCTCCCTCTCGCCTATTGTGGTGATACTTGACCTGTTTGCATAAGTTTCCACCTAGTTTACACTTTAACTAAACTATACTCATGCCTACATTTTTGATGCGCCGTTGTTTAGTGAAAAAACTATACCTCATTAGAAACACGCGTTTACGAATGGCGCAACTTCAGAACATAATATTTGCTAGCATAATAGGGTAATTAACTAAAAAAATCTGATTAGTCCGTCAGATAGATTACCAAAAAATATTGGAGATTTTTTTCTTTTTTCACATAAATAAAAAATGAAGACGATACAGGGCGTTGAAAACTCGTGTGTCGTCACTACTCGCTACAATTTTTACCGGGCCGTGACGTCACACGCTCCCACTCCTTTTTATCTTCGTCAGTTTTTATAGATTTGATAAAGGAAAAAATACGTGTCAAACATTTTTCTATTATCTAACCGACGGACTAAACATAATCATATATTTTTTACTTAGGCAACATCCCTATTGACGAACCTAGTTTGGTCTGTTATGAAAGATTCGTGAAACTACATTCTCGATTTAGTGATTTACATAACTGTAAACAAAGAAACTTCGAGTAAAGAAAATTTCGAGGCTAAAATCTGCGTTACTAAATATATACATTCAGATAGATATATGTATGTGTATATTCTATTCGATTAACATGATACCTGTTAATAAAGCCGTAAAATTATAGGAAATCTTCAATGTTTTTCATGTAATTATACTCGTAAACGAAATGTTACAATTACAGTTACCGTATGTTACATACGGCATCCGTAATGTTCGGAATGCACATTGAATAGAATTCATTTCCCGAATACCTTTAACATTTCACTGGCACTTACTACACAAATAAATTTAATTGTATTTTAAATGATTATTTGATATCTAAACTTTTTGAATGTTCACGATACTCAAGACATGATTAAATATGGTGCACAAAATGTATACAGTTTCGTTAAAAGGATCACAATTAAACTTTGCCGTTGCCTGCATACATTACGTATTTATGTAGGCCCCCAGTGTGCGTGTCAGAATATGTCAGCCCTGCGTGTACAGACACTGTTTATGTTTTGCTCTATTTGCTACAAACATGACTGTGAAACAAAATGATCCTGCTGCGACTTGATTTGCATCACATTTGCCTCTTTCTTTTCACAACACTCATGACTTTTCTTCACCAGGTAATAAAAAATCCGTTTTGTTTCTCTAGGTTGAAGATTTGTTGAACGGAATTGGCAGAAATTACACGAAGAAACCCTCCTACCCTACCTACTATGGCTCAACATCCCTTCCATAAAACATTCCTTATTCGTTCTTCAACTTACACTGTAGTACTCAAAAGGCAACTTAACATTTAAAAACATTCCAATCGAAGTAAACTTTGTAAGTTATTTCTCTGTAAAATCCGGTTGTAACAGAGAATAGAGTACCGATCTGAGTTACTTGCCACTAGATCCTAGTAGTAGCTCAATCGACGCGCGTAAACCTCTTCGGAGGGCGCGAGGGGCCTGCGCGATGCGGTCTCGCCAGGGATGTACGTAATATATCCTGCGGACGAAGTAGTTTCCCTGACATACCGCTCGCAATCGCTGCCTCGGCCACGGCAGCGGCCTACGCTTGACTTGATCTTCGGGCCGCCGCCGCGAGCGCCGTACAGCTCGATACCCCCACCCCGCACCCCCACCCTCAGTAAATCCAGCGACAAAGCCCACCTCAAAACGGCGCCTCCAGAGCCTCCAGAGCGCGCGCCGGCATCGCCGACGCCGTCGCTCGAGCGCCCCAAGCTGCGCGAGCGCACTAAAGCGAAGCTGCTCAAGAAGCTCGGCCGCCATGAGGACAATGAATTCGGCAAAATTGTTAGAACCCCCGCCCCCGATGAATTCGAACTTCCCGCTCCCCTTCCTACTCCAGCGTTCTCCAGAAAGAACATTTTCGATCGTGACTTCGATGCCCTGTTCGAAGTCGCGAACTCACCGCAGTTTGGTGCTCACATTCGAGTCACGACTCCGGAGCCGGACCGGCGCTCGGACGTGTCGGCGGCGCACTTCCCGACCCCCACCGCGTCCACATTGAGCCTGCTCCCCCCGCGGCCCCAGTCCGAGCCGAGCTCGCCCGCCACCTCTGCTCGTACTTCCACGCCTTCGACGCCAACACCACAACGTTCGTCTACTGAAGGTTCTGAATGAGAGTGCGGTTTGAGTTTGAGATCGCGTGGTCATCGACTAACCCGAATCGTCACATTAATTTAGCATGGTTACTTGGCGAAATAACAGCATTAATGCTTCACTAGGCACGTATCACGCCCATGAGGTTTTACATAACAGTGTGAGGGTTGTTGAAGTGATTAATGAATGACTTTCACAAACTTGCATGTGATTTAACTAACTGACTTTACTCTGTTTTTCACAGGTCCGAATTCTAAGTCCAAGAAAGTTAGCTTCTTCCGAAAGCTGAGTCGAGCGAAAGAACCGACGCTGCCGCGTGCACCCACCATGCAGCAGCAGCCGTCCGTCGAGATGGCGCTGCGAGAGCTCACCCACCCCACTCATAACGAACAGCTCAAGAACCAACAGCAAGTGACATTCAAACTGGTCAAAACAGGTGAGTCTAGATAATATTCAACTAAACTTAGATTTTTCTAAATTACGAGCTAGTTTAAATTCTTTTAATTTACGATCTAGAATAAATTCTTTTCAAATTACGATGTAGGTTAAACGCGAAACAGCGCAATACGTAAAACATTTCATTGTTCTATAGTGAAATACTCCTAGACAGTTCATTTACGATCTGTTAATTGAATTTCACTGCTGCAGCCGGCAGTATGACTTGACATTGGGATATGTTGAATTGGTTAATTCTCGTGCAACGTGAACTAGATAATACAATATGTTCTGAACTGAATAATACATTTGTATTACAACCCTATCGTATTATGAATATTTGATTTCCTATCAAATGTATTTTGATAAAGTGCGCGGTGACAGTAAGCTATACAGTTGCCACATCGTGGAAGGTGGGAATGAACAGTTTATTTAACCACCCACTTTGGGCAGAGGAATATGCTTTTCGTATCACCAATAAAACATTCAAATTCCGAAGCCGAAATGTGGATGTTAAAGAATATTTTAATTTTAACAAAAAAGACAACCAACAATAGGGAAAGGCTATGCAAATGAGGCACGCTTACTCTTAAATAGGCCGTAATAATTATAATATAAAATATGAAAACAATAAAATAATATATCACAAATTACTACAAACTCTTCACTTACATGACAAAATGATTTATCAACGTTTACCTAGTACAACGAAAGCAGTTTCGTATTTGGCAGTTTCAACTCGTTTCGTTTTAAGTTCACACGTCAGAGTGGAACAATGTCAGTATTTCACGAGCCGTTCTGTTACACAAAGGAAAGCCTATTATTTGAGTTCTCCTGTATAGTGTAAAATCGTCACATGGAACACGTTCCACCGTCAAACTAGAATCATTCGCAGGCTTACTCCCTTTGTGTACGTTTTTTTGTTGGTTCCATGTTGCTAGCTCACGCACGCAACTGCCCCGGGGCTGGCAGGTGACATAGAGCCAAGGCCACAATAAATTTCCGACGCGCTCGTCGTTCCGTAGTTTAGGTATTAGACTTTCATGAAAATCCGTAGACTAAAGTACTGGAAAACAACGTAAGTAACAATTAATTTCTAAATTACAGTTTAAATTAACGTCAAACGGAGGTATGGATAATTACGAAGTTTTCATAATTTTACAAAGTTCTATGATTAATTTGTAAAAGTTTATTAAAACAAAACGATACGAGATAATTAAGCAAAAACGAGACTCTTTGATTCTATCCTATTTACAAGCTAAAGTACGTTTACGTTTTCGCTGAGAGAGATCGTGCCATGACTTCCAAATACGCTAACGATAAATAAACCTCTCAGTAAGGTTTAGCACGTTAATACCAACGTTTCATAAATACCAGGCTGTTGAGTGGGTATTTACATAAAACAAAAGGAAATCAAAGATAGTTAAGTAGGTACAGATACTACAGAAGCAATATGATACATGATTTAGAAGGAGTGGTATCTTGTAGAGTAGGTCATAGACATGCAGGGCCTCTAAGTAAAGTGAAAATCAGTAGTTGACTACCGAAACGTTATCGCTCATTTATCTAAACCTAACTAATAGGACATACTAATAGAGTACAACGTCCTAAAATGGCGAAATTCTTTTAAATCTCGTTTACCATGCCGAATACTATACCAACCGAGTTAGCATATTCATTTTATGATCTGAATACGGCCATCTCAATTCGCTGGTAGAATCTCGTTGCTCGGTCTAGCAATGCAATTTGTAGGTCGGCCGCAGCGGCGGTCTCGGCACGGGATTACCTCCGTTACAACAAAGAGCAAAACACTTTGTTACACTACCGCTTTTTGGGACGTATTTCCCGTTTGATGATGCCATCCATTCATTTCCGGCAATGGGTATAAAAGCCTCTGCGGTAAAGTTACACACAGTGCTCTATCTAGCTCGTGGTAAAAACTTGTACAAGGTTAGTTAATTTTGTCGGATATTGCCATTTGTCTGTGAGTTATTTGTACTCGTCATTTTATAATGAGACCATGGAATCAACTTACTGGTTAATGTTAATACTGGTTGTCTGAATTGACAGCAAGACGTAATATGAAAATATCTCCGTAAAAAGAAATAAAAATGGTTTTTCCTCCCCGCAATCGCTGCGAACACCGTTTGCAAATGATATTAACAATCAAGCAACCCCACGTGTTACTGTTACTAGCGCCTCCTTCTCTGGTTAGCACACACTCAACTTATATAGCTATCTAGAAGTTTTAGTGTCTCATAAATAACAGGGACAGCGATCCAGCCTTCGTAAATTAGGGTGAACGTACAAACTCTTGCAATTAACTTTTAAATACCCATCCAACAAGAATTGATTATTTTTCTGATCAACTTCTTTATATGAGGAAACTCTTTAAGTATCCCTAGCGGCCTTATAAATGTTTGGTGAAAGTTTACTTTGTTGAAAACTGTTGTCGAATGAATCCCTAGACACAAAACTTGGGACTCGTATTTCGACCTTCATAACCTCTGCCTCAACAACTTTCCATTTGTACTGTATTAAGCGTAAGTGAATAGAGGAATTAGGAGACAACTTTCCTCAAGTAAAACAAAAGATCTGCCATGTAGTGCCAAGTTCTGTGATTTTATAACTGAACTTGCGTGTTCTTAACAGCTATTTCTTACATTGGAAATTCCCTTGATACGCAGGTTGTAATTTACTACAGCAACATGAATATTAAAAATATCAGTCTGTTCTTTAAACTCAACCAATGCAATTTTTACACACAAAGCACCAGTACTTATTCAACTGAACATTGATATGTCCAACTGACTGATTAGGATTTCATACAATGAGGAAGCAGAGGAAGCGAAAAAAGCGCTGAATAAATGATTAAATGTAGCCGTCCGAAAAGCAGATTGTAGATTGCAGCTGGAGACATAACTGGTTTAACATCCGCTGAATTCGCTTTATTCCAACCAGGTTATGTAGGAATGTGTGCACAGGGAAGTGGAAACAAGAGCTGCCATTGTTGCTATGAGAGTTTTCGAAATTCTGTTGGTGTTCCTTTTAATTTATAACATAGTTTGCCATAACAACAGAATAGCTGTGCTATTTTAACATACACAAACATTTTGTAGGGAACATTACATAGGTAAATGGAGTCAGCCATGCCTTAATAATGCAGTCCTGAGCCGCCGCGACTAGTAATAAAGTTGGCAGTTTAGCATAGCGGTTGAATTATGGATTGCAAACTGTGGAACGAACCAATTTTTAAACACAGTTTGACTTGCGAATTTGTGATTATATTTTCGTGGTTCGTAAGGACATGGAAATCTTTGTTTTCTTAGTAGAGAAACTGAAATTGTAAACTAACAGCGAAACTGTCTGTTATATACCTAGTGGTAACGTGTTTCAGAAAGTTTTCCTTAAGCTCAAAACTTCCCTGCCTTCCGATTAATCAATACCGTCTCTCATTAACTCGATTTTTTTTCTTGTTATTAAGGGGTTGCGAAATTTGGTGTTTATTACAATTCGAAGACCGACAGAATTTGGTCCCCTAATTAAAAACTAAGAGTCAGCAGCAAGCCAATTGTTCCATTTTAGCCACAGGGTTTTATAAAATGCATACCAATAAAGGTTTATCTATGTACGTAGGTATATTATTTTTACCATGGCGTAATGTATCGTAATTGACGGGGAAGTGAACGCTATCTAGCCCATATGATAATAATGATGAATGAACCGTAATGAACTTTTAATCGAGCAAACTTTCAACAAAACATTGTACAAAATTGCGACTTCAACGAATACTTAATTTTAATAAACTGTAATTATTTATAGCATGCAGAACTTTAATTAAAATTACTACCTTTGATATAATGTAATTTGTGTATACGGTATTAACATACAGAATAACCTATGTTCGTATTTGAGTTCTTTCATTTCTCATACACAATGCGACTTAAAAAAAAAATGTGCAGTTAGTTCTTTGAATAAGACTTGTTAGCAACAATATTTCAAGTAATGGACTGTCTTCAATTTTCTACATTGTTTTATTTCCAGATAGACGAATCACGCTTTAATTATGGTCAGTTAAATTTATAAATAATAAATCTTCATTCAAAAGTTAAATTGGTAGAATATAATAATTAATCTTAGCTAAATGTAGGTAGAGGAATGTTATGTATGCATGTCAATGAAAATAACAAAGGTACAATTATACTAAAAAGTCTCCTTGTTTTCCCACCAAGCCATCTGGAAGTAGGTCACTATGGTTCAGGACACCGACTGTGTTCTCTCAAATGCACGACTCACTCTCTTCATGTATTTTTATTTGAGCACACATGGGTTTAGTAAATGACTATTCTGAAAGACATCAAAAGCTGTTTAATGGTAACTACAGTCATTGATTGTAAGCTACGTAACTACAACAGATTTTTATTGGAATAAGCTTAGCCTGAAATATAGGCCCAGCTGTGGGATATTTCAGGCTAAGGCGTTTCAGGGAAAGTAGTCTATACCACCATCTTCTTCTTTGTGCCACCTGTAGCAAATTCCTAAGGAAGACTTCCATGTCGCCACTCTTCCCGCCATCTCATTTCAGGGCAACATTTTGTATTATCTAAATACATATACATAACTCAAAAGCGACTGACTGACATAGTGATCTATCAACGCACAGCCCAAACCACTGAACGGATCGGGCTAAAATTTGGCATGCAGGTAGATGTTATGATGTAGGCATCCGCAAAGAAAGGATTTTGATTAATTCTACCCCCAAGGGGACAAAATAGGGGATAAAAGTTTGTATGGAACTTTGTCAATTTTAAACCGATCGGGCTGAGAGTTTCAAATCCGGAGTAAAGTAACTATTCCACGCGGACGAAGTCGCGGGCAGAAGCTAGTATGGCATAAATGCTATTTTCGTCGAAAAATTAACTCTATTTTTACCCATATCTATGTTTACACTGTCACAAATTCATGTAACCCAGTCAGTTTTAACTGACAGCTAGCTGTTGTGGTTTCCTTTCACACATACGTCACAACATGTCTTTGAACTATAATCCTTATACAGTGTGATGTTTATTGTACGCGCGTAGTAAACGTCTCGGTTTACAGTCAGTGCAGAGATGTGGTTGACACCTTAACACCCAACGTTGTGGCTTCTAAGAAGCTACACTTACGAGTGAAAGAGACAGCACTAAGATTACCAACAAATCAGCACCATTGTGATCATCGCTCGCTCGATATTAAACGAGAATATAATTATATCTGAGCCCCAAATCGTTCAAAATTTCATCGGAATTTCTAAGTGTGATTGCTTTAAGCACTTCCCAATTCCTCTCTTTAAGGAAATTTTGGCAGATTAATTAGTAGGTACGTACTACATTTGATTACGGAATTTAAGCTTCAACAGTTGGTGCCGTGAATTAAGCTCACAAAGAGATGCATTAACAAATTAAAATGAGAGAATACATTATGTTTAATTAAAAGCTATTATTTCATGATTAACAATAATGAAAACCAGCCAGCAATATCATACTTTACTTTTGTAGATATTTATTTTACTTTTTTGTTTGTCTCGTACGAGTCTCAAATAATCATTTTTCTTTCTGAATAATTTTTGATATTTATTTTGTTAACTAGCGACCCGCCCCGGCTTCGCACGGATGCAATGTAGATACTAATGTGGTTATTGTTATTAGTATAGATTTAAGCATACATAGGGATATAGGGACAGAGAAAGCTACTTTTTGTTTTATACTTTTTGTTAGTTATATACTTTAAAATGTTCACATCAATCTATTTTTGTCAATTTAAATTAAATGAGGCCGGTGTTTCCTAGCTGTCCTGTGCAGTGTACTGCGAGGAAACACTGACACAAACTAAAATATTCATTGACCGTCCGTATCAACCAATGTAAGAGCATACAAACTTAAATATTCATTGGCCGTCTCAACCAATGCGCATTTTATAATGATCAATGAACGCATTTACGAATGATCGATGCATCATGCTTCTGACCAACAACGTTTTCACCATAATTTTGACGGCAAGCGGTAGGTGAATATCCATTACGCTTATCCCTACCACGACCGAGTAACAAGTCACCCATGATGAGGAGATTAAAAGCTCTTGTTGACATTACCGTAGTAGGACGATGTTCCGTGCTTGGAATATTTTCTAATAACATGTCCCTGATAAAGATTTACTATTAGAAACGCACAATTGACTTCAACTTTCTGACTAGCTTACCGATTTTATTTTACAATTCAGAAGTTTTATCAAGGACAGCCAGAGAATATCGTACGTAGTTACTAAAGCAAAACGCGCAATATTATTTGCAATATGACAGTAGCTTCCAAAATTAGAAGCACAGCGCACACCAGATTTTGGAAGTTGTTGTGAAGATTTTGTTATTTGCGCAACCTAGTCAGTTGACATTTGGACAACTAAAAAATATTAAATAATATTTATTTCTATTGAAATAAGCAGTACCTACCTTTGTGCTCTCGATTTTGTACAAAATTGTCTTTGTTTTTTAAGTATCATGTGTGTACATAAATAAATAAATATTATTAAGATAGTATGATGAGAACTCTCATCAATATAACAGCCTCGGGGAACCATCATTGTCAAATATTATTACAAATCGCATAGTACAGCGTAATCATGGATCCAATTAGATAAATGGATCATCATTACCGTCATATTGGCGATCAAAGTAGGTTACACGTATGTTATACGACAAAAGCGTATCAAAGTCGATTAAAACAACACATGAAGGAAAGTTTGTCCATATTATTGTTTTATTACAATAACCTGAATTTAGATGGTTATAGGGGTAGGACCGGACAAACGATTGTTAGATTATTTGAACAATGATTTGAAAGAACGGTATTATTGAGATGACGTCGAGTTGTATTTATTTTTTTAATTTAGTTAGATTTTAATCTAATATAGGTCAGAGGTAACAGAGATCAAGTCAGTCAGTCAGTCAAAGATCAAGACGATGGAGTGAGCTTACACAAAAGAAGCCTGTTCACTCTAACTTTGAAGAGATTAGTGCGTTCGGAAACACAGACGCAGATATCCTGCTTCAACCATAAATAGAAGATGGATGAAGGTAGAAATACCTATAGTGTTTATATTCAATAATAGCTTATAATAAAAAAAGTCGTAACTCGGTGTTTCTGGTTGTTTCTTCGTATTTTGAACACAGAAATTAAAGTTATTTCATACCTTTTTTGTTTAGAAGTCGGTTTTTTTTTTTTCTGTGAAAAGATTTTTTATTTTTTTTGAAAACCTTCTCCTTTTTTGGTAGTCTGTTAAAAACAGTTTTTTACTTAATCTGTGATTAGAAAAAGCGAATAGGTTTGCGTTCATAAAGTGAATCACAATCACGTTTTTGATTGGTTGAAATCAGTTGACTGATTTTAAGAAACGAATTCATAAATATTAACAATGTGTACTGAAAAAACAACTTTTTGTTGCCTCCGTTTTCTATGTTTTGTCGAGTTATACGAACAGTATTTAATTTGTTTATAGTGAATTTATAAGTGTAAGTATACATATAACTTGGTATTTACCTTTGATTGGGTCCAATACCTGACGTCCAGTCTTCCCCCCAGTCAAATACCACTACCGGCACTAAAACGGATATTGCCACTTCGAAGGAAGTGGCCTGCAACTAGCAGTGGCTTCATTAATTTTATTACCTAACGTAGATAAATCTAACAAACAGGGTTTAAGTAGCATTTGGTCCGTTTGTACTGTTGATTCTAACGAATTCTACATTAATAAAGTCCCCGATTTACAATTTCAACAGATAGAAAAGGTACAGTTACCTTTAAAATAAAAATACAGGTACCTGTAAAATATACTTGTAGTATAGAAACAGTAGGTCTACTGTTTCTATACTACAAGTATATTTTACCAAAACGAGAACCTTATGTATTTACAAAGAGGAGCTTCGCATCCCAGTTAAAACCCAATCTATACTAATATTATAAAGAGGAAAGATTTTTATTTTTGTATGTAACGAATAAACTCAAAAACTACTGGACTGATTTCAAAAATTATTTCACCATTCGAAAGCTACATTCACCTTGGCATTCACAAGCTATACTTTATCCCCATATTCCCATGGGAACGGGAACTACGCGGGTAAAACCGCGGCGCGCTGCTAGTTCTTTATAAATACTTAGTTCCTGACTGCATTGTTAAGGCACTCAAAACCACACTTATGTGTCTTTTTGTTGGCTAGCTTACATTAACTTAAGTAGCTAATACGCTCGAACGATGCCAACTTCGCTCTGACCTATTTTGTAAGCCGTACGAATTTGTAATTCATAAAACCCATGAAAATGTAATATACTTAAGTGACTTTTGAATTGTATGTGATATTAATGATATTAGTCTGACGAACTTAATTAATTTGTTAACAATTAGCTAGGTACAAAGTTACGTATAGACGTACGTAATTACGTACTATATCAATAAGTTTAGTAAGTATGAAAACATAACAATGCTTAAGTTTTGGTTGAATTAAAATGTAATGAATCGTGAAAGTATTATTAAAAGCCACTAATATACCTAGATTAAACCTTACAACTAATAATTTCAGTGAGGTTTTAATAGATAAATAAATAAATCATAATTATAATATAATATAATAAATGTATTCAAAATTTGGCCCACCCAAGTGTCTCTTCATATGGGAGCAAGAGAATAAGCCGGTAAATCCCACAATAATTGGATTTCATGATAGAATTTTGTGAACACGATTGAGGATGTTTAGAATTTCGTACGTACCTATCAATATTTTGTGAGAACACATTGACTACATATGTACGTTCCCATGTAGTTGGATCAAATACTTGATTTCGATATATTTTCTTCTTGAAACCGATTTTTGCCCTCCAATGACAATAATAAATATCTCTTCATTGCTATTTCTAGTTTCAAAGTGGGTGTAGTTCTTTGCCACCATTGTAGTGGGTGTGGCAATTATTGAAACCGATAACATTTTTTCAAACATAAGTAGGCGTCGCATACGTCAATCAAAGAAAACTCAAGTATCTTCTTACATTAATTATGAATCGTTTAGTATTCGAAAGTTATTCTTCAAAACTCATCCAATAATCATGAAGTTTTGTCTGACAGTCTAACTGGAACCGAGTGATTCAAGCGAGGAAAACTAATTACGTCGCTGACGTTGGTTCTGGAACTATACGAGTTCCAATCCTATCATAATCTGGCATATCTACTTCAGGATTAAGCTCGCTCCACCATTCATAATTCTCTTAAATTAATTCTCTCAGGAATGCATTCAGGATTCCTGTTAAAATAATTTTTCCACAGTACAGCGTTAGTACATTAGTGTTTTAAAGCTGCACTGTTGAAGCACGCAAATATGTGGTTTATGTAAGCAAGTAATTAGTTTTCATGAAAAAAGTAAAAACGTATGCATTTCCAGTACACGTAAATTGGCAGTAGTTTAAATGGGGCTAAGCCAACATCTTTTATCACCATTAGAAATTTAAAAGTTTGTATATTTTTCGTGTCGAAATTGAGGCGGAGTAATTTATTAAGGTTGGATTTTCACTGATTAAATAATCGCGGTGGCCATCCTTAGTTCGTAGATAAGGAGAATCCGGGATGGCTGGAGGACGGACCGATGCGGATATTTAATACTAGAAACCGTTGTATTAATAAATGGTGCAAAGGATTAAATTTCTCGTGCATTCCCTGGAGATATTATGGCGTGGTATAAATGTAGAATTTTATAGGTAATCGCAGCTATTTATTCCACATCGAATTGATATCGCAATTCAATATAATAATCAAGTTCCATTAGGCTCAGTTGAAACATTTTAATCGAAATGCCCACTTTGTGTCCAACTTTTTTTATATTAGTTAGGGCTATTCTAGAGTAACGTTTAGTTACTGTGGATTTTGTGAAATTTAAAGGCGTTTCAGAAGATCGAAATAGTTTAGCATTTATTATGTGAGACAGAAAGTCCATTTATGTAAAAAAAGCATGAAAAACAATTATACTCTCTTGTTTATTAAGATGTGTGGGGTTGCAACTGTGACTGTCTGTCACTTATACCAATTTAATTATATTTATTTCCGACCCTGCACATGAGTAGGTATCAGGCTACTTACAAACACATTAAGTCTGAAGTTTATGGGTTCATAGTTGAACTCGTTGCCGTATTAATAACAAAATATTTTATTAATCTCAAAATAGTAAAACAATACTGGGCCTTTCTGAAACCAATTCTGTTTTATAGTTTATGGCAAACATATGGTCTAATGGGCCGACCGAGAAACAATGTATTTAGAAATTTAACAAGAACGCAACACTTGCAGTAGATTGTAGCTCGGGCTATCGCTATCATTACTGCTTCGCATAAGGAAGTGACCGCTTCCCATGCCTCCTTGCTCCGGACCATGGATTGAACCAGGGCCGGACGTGAGAAGTAGCGACTGCCAATCGCTTCGACGAGGGCACGGCGTTGCTCCACCTAAGCAGGGTAGCCCTCCACAGCGTCCTCCGGGAGATCCACACACTGTTGACACCTGAATGTGTCCTCCCGCCGAATCCGTTAAACAGGTACCTCTCGAAACAGCCGTGTCCGAAAAGGAGACTTATCGCCGCAATGGTGGCGTGCCCAGCGCTGAGTTGCAACAGTCCGTGGACACCAGACACCAGATTTGAATGGTAGCCGCCCATATCCGCACGGCATATCCGAGTAGTGGACAGATTAAAGAAATCTGAGGTGATGATTTAACCACACCAAGACCCGACCACACGAGGACCCGAACCCATAGTTCCACTCCCTTACATCCAGCTACGCACATGGCTACGAGAACACACACACACACACACACACACAAGTGGAACGATGGTGGTCTTCGGTATCTGGCTGCAGGCAGTCCAAGCAGTTTATGCCAACCCTGGACCGGAAGCTTACCAGGCGCCTTCTGCGCATGGATAGAGGCACCCTGCGAATGGTGGCGGGGACCATCACCGGACACTGCTCACTGAACAAACACCTACACACGAGAAGTATCACAGACAGTCCTCTATGTAGAGCATGCATGGAGGAAGAGGAAACGGTATCTCACGTGCTGCGTGTTACTTGGGTGCACAGGTGTAGCCGAAATACGAAGACAAACAATAGGGATACCGAATTCACTTACAGAAATGCTGAACATACTGAGTGGACTGATCTGCTTCTGGAGGGAGGCCGGCTGTTTGGAGTGACGGCCGCCATGACTCACGCACAATGGTCCAATACTAGGACTAAGAACGGAAACCAAACCCTAATAGATAGATAGATAGAGATAGAAACCACACCAAGAACGAACGCAATGACTGATGCTGTTGTAGACTGAGTCTACAGTGCGCTTGCGCTAGTTTTGGGGAATTTTAGTGATGGAATAGTCTACCGAAAAAGGGATATTTACATTAGTACGCGATAAAGCTTCATAAAACTAGACCTGTCTTCCTCAATGGCACTGCACTGTGTAGTTAGTATTGTATAAGAGATTTATTTAGAGCTTAGGGAACGTGTTCTGTTAGAATCGTTGTAGTGTCCAAGCAGCGGTTCTGTGCATTTAGGTCTACCATTACACGTACGACGAGGCAATTGCTCCAATTTCACGAGAAGGGTTTATAATTTTATTGTCAAAAAAAAAAGAACTAACGTAGAAGTAAATCATGAATTTATTAATCGCAAGCGTAACGGTCCTGTCTGCTTTCACGCTACATAATGTAATTTGCAGCCCTCTTGTCTAACTAAATTCATACATTCAATGATTGTTTTACTTATGCATTAACAACCGTGAATTCCCATTATTTACTTGTATCCCCTACTTGTCCCTTAGCTTTAAAGGACGGACAAGGTAGTGCTTTTGGGAATTCATTCGTACAATCGGTGGGCAAGTGACTAGTTCGGTGACTGCTATACAGAGCCAGGTGGATCGCGGAACCCAGCTCATACCCCACGATAGGGGAAGCCGACATTAACACTAAATCTAGGATAATCGAAAACTTTGTCAGCCTGGGTAACTTAGGAACAGTCACGCAACCTTTGTTTGTAACTTACAGCTCTATATAATTATATATATGTGCCAAAACTGAATTGGGGTCTATCTAGGGGTTTTGGGTATGCAATTTTTAAAGTTGAATATATTCAGACGAAATTTTTTACTGATTCGTAAGCTGATGTTCCGTTATGCTAATTTTACAACAAGCTGAGACTACACGTTGCGAATTGAATAAATTAAAAAACAACGATTTTGGTATGCTCACCTGTTCGTACCTTTACTTCTATTATGTTACGTGTATTATACAACGTAAATTAAGGTTATGTGTAATTATACCACATCTAAAACATTAAGCAAATGGATTCCTTTCGTGTGATCGTTAAATCCGTGCATTATATAAATGGCGGCATTATTTTCTACCCTCCATTCTGGTTCTGGTATCGTTTCTGTTTAAACGAAAAAAAAAGTTACCAAAAATGAAAATACTCCACAAAATCAAGGAACACATACTGTTGTTTTACCATAGACTTAAATACACGTGTAAAAATCTGACAGTTCATGGGCCCAGCTACCTCGTTCGGAAAGATATTCACTTCGTGTACAGATTCATATACTTCGTGATTTACGTGCACGTGTGGATCATCGCCGTGGCCACCATCCGCAAGTACTACGACCACTACCAGGAGAACACCATCCGATTCACGACGCGCACTGACTACCTGGACTGGAACACAACGTTCGCCTCCGTGACCGTCTGCGAGCTCGCGAACTTCGAAAAACTATGGACACTCAGCAAGTTATTCGACATTCACGACGGCGAAAAGTATGATCGTTTCCTTGCCGAAATAATATTCTTCAGTGGAACATGCTACAGTTGCTCATCCGCATGCAAAAACACAACCTTGTGCTCACGTGATTATTCTGAAATCGTTTCAAAGTTCCGAACTTCCTGCAAATACCTATTTATATCGTGTAAGTGGAATGGCCGAGAGATTAACTGTTGTAAATATTTCAAACCTCTGCAAACAGAATACGGGAGATGTTTCACGATTAACAACAAGCACGTCGGTGGAAGTCAGAAAATGTTTTCTACGTCTGCACTTGCAAAAAACCCAGAGGCGGGCGTTTTAGAAATAACTCTTTCACAAGATTACGAGTCATTCATTCATTCACCCGAAGACATACCCTTCTGGAATATGGAATACGATCGTAGAATAAAGACGCTATTCGGAGCAGAAGCTACAGTGAGGTTTTCAATTATGGATGTGGTGAATGAGCCGGAAGTACCTATGATCGCACCCGAGGTACGGCAATGTAGATTCCCCGACGAGGTTCCAGAGAGTTACATTGCGTTCCAACAATACAGCTACTCCGTGTGCATTATTCAATGTCGCATCGAGGCACAACTGAAGCTCTGTAACTGTACACATCACTTATCTCCGGTCCAATACAAAGATCGATATTGCGGCTTGGAGGGATTAAAGTGTTTGACAGAACACTACACTACACTAAGAAAACTGCAAGTTCCGGGTACGAACGAGACTGGTTTGAATTGCGATTGTTTCCCTTCTTGTACAGAGCCGGATTACAATGTGGTGTCTAAGAAATTGCTGGAACCTGAGAAGGAGTTAAAATTTAAGCCCGCCAGGTTTATCCTGAACAACAGACCGTATCAGCGGGTGACGCGGCAGGTCGCGCGCACGACCCTAGATTTAGTCGTCGCTATAGGAAACTGCTTTGGACTTTGCTTTGGAGGATCCCTGCTTTCGATCGTTGAAATAGTTTACTATCTATGTTTTAAAAGGTGGAAGTTTGCATAAAATTACCGACTTAGTTCCAGCCATATCGTATTTCTGTAAATTTGAAAAGAGCGCAATTTTCAGTTTTCTATTAATGTTTTCCAGTGTATGCGTATGAGGTTTTATTAAAATCGGCGTATTAATTTTCAAGAACAAGGACCTGCAAGTTTGTATGAAATATCGTAAGGAATGAATGTTCTATGGTAAACTGTATAACATACTCCTCTTAGAAAAGCGAAGCTCTCACAAATCGAGAAACACGCGAAGTAGAAAATTTCTAGTATCAATAAGGCTTTCATGCACCACGTTTTTCCAACAAATTCAAACACGTGTAAAGGATTGAATTTGCAAAAGGAATTTATTGAAGCCAGCTGCGCACATCCCGGCCAAGTTCATTCGTCCCAAACTCGAGGCAGACAAAGTCGGTAAATAAGTTTGGTAAAGCGGGAAGTTCTACGTTCGCGCTAATATTAGCAACAGAAATAGTTTGTAGATGATGTTTGTTATTAGTTTTTCTTACTTACTGTTGTTTGAAAGTGCTACCACTGTTAGTAGAAACTACCTTTTAGTATGTTACGAGTATCATGTTTCCGTATCCCAAATTACCTATGTAGGTAAAGGATTGGTGTGTTTTAACAATATCCAAATGTAGGTAAATCCGACTGGGGGACAGTCAGGGTATGGTTGGATTTATCGGTATCTTGGGTATTGCAATGGTTTATTTATAAATGTATTACAGTTTCATAAAGATTGGTAGGAGGCTTTTACGTGATGCCCTTTAGAGAAAAAGACTGTTTAACTAATTTTGGTACTTTGTCTAGAAAATTGGCAACACATTTTCTTGAAATAGGGTTTTGTTTTGTTTCTCATGTTTGGATGTGTGAACATTAACTTTATAATATGCCTGTCTATACTTACGATGCGCATATTGTGTGTAGGTACCTACTTAATTGATTTGTGAAATAAATTAATTCCATAAGTCACTAATATTTATTAAAGAAAAACACAAGAAGAATAATAATAGTCAGAAATGTAAACATGTTTAAAATACTAAAGGATTTAGCTGTTCCATTTTGCAGTTGTTTGTTACTTTGCTGGGATCCTAATATTACCTATATTTAGTTCTGTTATTTAAATAACATTTACGGCTTGACGCCGCTTTGACGATGCACGTAGTGTATTCATTAGTAATAAGTCGCGTAAGCGTGGCATTAGCAACACATTAAAGTGTCGTAAGTATACGTTCGATGAACGACGAGTGAAAATGAAAAGTATAAATGATAAATGATATTTATTTTGTAAGTAGGTTAAACATAACACTTGTACACGTCAAATACATTATCGTCACTATTTTGTATTTTAGGCTGTTTTCTTACACATATATTCAAATATTCATAGATTAACAAAAAAATGTAGTCAATTTAAAAAGCATTTAAAAATGTCGTACTTACTTCCTGACAAGTTTTATTTAAAGGTTCCTAAGTAGCTACTGCCGAAAACTTAGTAAATTCCTTTGTAAGTTAGAGAAAGATTCTGTTATTTTTATGGGTGAAGATTTTCGATATCACGATTAATAACCAGAAGAACTAAAATCAAGATATTTAATAGTTATGTTTACGGTGAAATACTTTCAGTAATCCAATTTCCGCGTACAATTTATTTTAGATTAATATAAAATCCGATTCTATATACATAATCTGGGCGATCCGTGACTAAGTAAATAACTATAATGAATTTTGTATTTTTAAGCTTGATACACCTACTTCTATTACTATCAATAGGTATAAGCTAAACAAATGGACTTCTAACAAAACAAAATTGAATAGTACGAGTACTTCATTTCCAATACCGTCTTTGTTGGATTAAAACCTATTTTCAGAGTACAGTGAATGCATTTCACCATTTTCATTTACCAACGATATGTTCCTGAAACAAAGGCCTTTCTTTAATAATCCCGAGATACAATTTCATATATTTCGTAGCTCCATTTGAATTCATAGAATCCTATGGAAAAATCGGTCAACGTATTCTCAATTTCCATCCCTCGTTCCTAAAACTTTTTGCTTTTATAACAAATTTTCTACACAATATCCGAAGGGTCAATTTCGTCGCTATGATTTCTTACTTCAGACCCTCAATTTTTGTGACAGATATCCGAATAACGAAGTATTGACGAAGTAAGTTTGACCTAAGTAATCAAAGTTGAACTCCGCTTAAATTGAATTGCGAGCTGTCTTGTTATTCGGGAATATTGAACTATTTGTGTCAATATCTTTGGTGGTTATTGAATCATTTCAAATTGTATGTATTACACGATTTTAATTTTTCAAGTTTGATTGACACTAATTTTTCGGCTGAGGTTAAATAATTTTTATTTTGTAAGTAGGTTAAACATAACACTTTTACACGTCGAATATTATTCTGGTCATTTTAAGCTAGATGAAGCTGATGTTTTCTAGCCAACTATCCTAGAAGAAACAGTGAAACAAACTTAAAGGTCAAAGTCTCTTTTAAAGTACATACAATCCGTACTAGTCAGATCATATGAGAAACATGTAGGATAATGTCTGAGGTGGCCTTTTGAGGAAAATGCCACACAGATTTGAGTGGACCTGTCCAGACAGTGCAGGCATTTGTCAGTTAACGTGTAGCTTAAACTTAGAACTTTAAGGAGCTCAACGGTTTGACGAACAATACTAAAGTAAGGACATTTGGGTAGGCCGCATAAATGACTCAACCTGCCAGACTTACTGAAATAAAACCCTAGTATGGCGATCTACATAGTCGTCACATTCACAATATGTTATATGAGAACCATGCAGATCTGTGTCTGAAATGGTCTTTTGAAGAAAGAACCACGCAGATTTAAGTGGGCCTGTCCATTTAGTCCAGTAGTCGAGTAGCTCAACTTACAAACAATAAGGAGCTCAACGACCCGACGAACAATGCCAAAAAAGGGACATTTGGGTAAACCGCAAAAGTACTCAAACTGCCAGACATCGTTAAATATACTTTAAAGAAGGAAAGACAAAAATAAAAGAATACCCATTTAGACTTCATATTCACAAAAATAAAAGTGAAAAAAATATAATACTTTACTAAGTTAATGACAAACATAATAAATTAAAATAAAGACCAATTATGAACTAAAGACCAACGAAGTTGTTAGAACTGAAAACATTACCAAGTCGAGATAACACTGAAGAGAAAATCATGTAGGTCAAACACCATCCTTTGCAGCATAGGAAGCAGTTTTACCTACCTGGCAACACACCACTGGCATTGCAAACAAGTAAAACCAGTGATAAAATGCATTCCATCTCTGGGCAGCATTTAGAATTGAATCGTAAAAATTGCAATCTCCGCTCAATCATCTGAAATATTCTTTGAAATATCTATTCACTGGCGTTTGCTGGTAGGTGCTAAAATATTTAACGATTTCTAGAATAAATGCCAAATTTTGAAAGTCTTTGTCAAAAACTTGTCATACTGACATATCTGAGGAGTGTTTTCTTTCATATCTTTCTGCAATACTTAATATAGATTATTTTATAATGCAAAAAAAAACACTTTTATAAATACACTAGCGATCAATAAAGATAAACTTCATTGCTCGTTTGTCAAAACAGCTATGTATTGTGGAATATCATTTGAATGGTAATTTTTAAGGATACCTATCAATTTAAATTAAAAAGAAAATGTTAAAATCATTTTAATTTTAAACTTAAATTTAGGGAATTACTACAGGAGGTCCAAGTTGTGGACGTCTTAATGTCTAGGAAGAAACATAAAAAGATTAAAAAAAAATACAATTTATCTTATTTACCCCTCCATATTGTGTGTACCACCAGAATGGCGAATTACTGCCAGTTTACGGTTTTTCATTGACTTTTGGGCTCAAGTTCGCTTCTTTTAGTATTCGCCTCGTTGTCTACTCGCTGACAGCCCTCCCACAAACCTTTGATCTGCTGCTGGACGTCCACGCTGGCCAGGTTCGATTTTCGAGAGAAAAGGTGACAGTAAATCGATCATTTCTCACCGCTGTCGTTCAGATACTAGTCTCCGGAGTAAGTGTCCAGTTTCCTTGAATCTTTTGACACCTTCGAGACAAAAGACTGACTCAGATGAAACCGTTGAGTATTTTACGTATTAAGATGGCGATTGCAGCAGTTTCTTAGGTGTGGTTTCCATTTTACTTTAGCTTCAGTGTTTCCGGTGAAATTAAACGTTGGACTGATGACAAATTTTCATAAACGCCCACTTTATACAATATGGTGTTATGTTTTAAAAAAAGTTGTCTTTTGGCTTTACTTTCCATGACATAAGGTGAATAATTTTTGGGTATGATATTATTCATTGCACAGAAAGTTTAGATCAACACGCGAGGAATGATTCCAGTTTATTGCTGGCGAGTGCAGATTAATGTTAAAATTAAATTCCGAATGACCTAAAAGTTGTATTTTTAAATCCAGAGTGACTTTTTTGTCCGCTCAATGGACTAATAAAATAATATGAAATGAAGTAACGACACATAAAGCGAGTGTCACACAATGTGCCTACTATCAAATGCGCGCCAGTTGTAAGACTTTAACTGCGAAAACCATCCTTGTTCGTACGAAATAAAGACGCACTCACAAATTGAGGCAATAGACATGCAGTTCAATATTCTATACTGACTTTTGCTTATCGCAAAATCAACTTTATGAAACTGTCATGAGTATTACCCTTTATAATGGGAGAGTACTCGGTGGTCACCTACCCTGAATCGCCAAATAGGAACTTTAACACAATTACAAACCTTCACAACTATTTACTTCAATGTGCTAAACGTTAAATGTATCTGACACCAATCCGGAGTGCCGGCTAATGTTATAAGAGCTCAGCTTTCTATGTAGACCGACGGTTTAACAGCCTATCATAATTGTGACAATTTATCTTAATAAGGTACTGAAAGCTGAAAACATCGCCCGAATATTAAACTTTGTTCCTCGGTAGCATCTGTTAATGTAGTTAAAAGTAAGGCTGTGGAAGTTCAAGGGCATCCTCAAATAAGGATTTAATATATTTACTAAACCTTTTTCTATGAATGAGAAAGCTCCGCTCTGCGCGGAGTGGAAAGTAGTGTCAGACTCTTACTGACTAAAAGTCATCCATGTTCCTCCTAATGCCCTTTCCATTCTAGGGCAGCAGTGACTCTTTCGAACAAATCCAACAACCCTGACAGGCACTGGTCCTAGCGGTCTCCGTTATCTTTGCTGAAATAACTTTGAAGCGCGCGTGGAACACAACGCGCCGTAATACCCGGCCTAGTTGTTATCGGACGGCCAGCCACCCAACGGTCGCCGACCACAAGCACGTATGGTGGCCGGGAAATTTGCCTCTACCGGGCGTCCTCCGGGCGATTCACACAATGGTGACATATGGGCGTGTCCTTCAGCCGTATCTAAATTAGGTTGCTCCTGAAACACCCGTATGCGGTTCAGCACCTACGTCAGGCGGAAGGTAAGGATGCCATGGCGCCTGTCCAGCCACTCCTCTAAGAGCTTACTTATCGCCACAATGGTGGCGTGCCTAGCGCTGGGTTGTGGCAGTCGCTCTCTTGTACCGCCATGAGATCCTGCCGGAGCTCCATCCGCCGCGCTGCGATATGCCGCGGCAGGTATTCATTATACCTACCAACCCATTTCGAGTAGTAAATAATATCGTGAGCTCAAAAAACGTTTGTAAATACTTACCCGAAAACTCCTATAATTATCATAACTTGGAATTCGTCTGTAACTCTCAAATCCACTAACTCTAATTTTATTATCAGGTACGCCCAATATCCGAGATAATTTCCCAGTATTTCCCTAATTGTTTTCCGTCTTTAACCCGAATTTAAATAGCTTACAATTCAAAGATTTCATAATTAATTAATATTAATTTCTGAACTTGAAAATGGCTCCTTAACATTTCAAAATACTTTTGCTGATCCTAAAATTATTTATATTTTAGATTTATGTAGGAGCACTTGTAAAGATATTTTTAGATTCCGGTTTTTGTACTTTACGAACTATAAATTATAGTTAGTAAAGTTTCAGAATTGATCAAGTTCCTTGCTGAATTCTACCGAAATTTACACTGTAAACGCTTCAAAACGATTAAACTGAGCTCTTTGGAAACTACACTTTGATATTGGTGTTGTTGTTTTGCCGTTGTTAGTGTAACATAAGTATGTTGGTAATTTATTTGAAATAAGACGTAGGTACCCTATGTACGTTAAAAAATATAAAAGTAACATGATCACAATCCGTCGTTACTCGCATCATCACATCATAATCACAAGTACACATGCCTATTTTCCCAGATTTTTGAACAGGACCACAAGTCTGCTATTTTTATTTTGTCATTCCAACAGGACCCCCTTGTCATTTTGCTAAAAGTTCGTAATCTTCTAAATTCATAATGGTCGATCATTGGTCGGTCAATGGTCTCGTAATACTTTTTGATATATACGTCTGTCATTCATTTATCATTATTTACGAGATTACTATTCTATGCCATTTTTTTCAACGAAGTGTTAATGGTTGACCATTGGAAAGTCATAGTGATGCTTTTATATTAGTAGATTACCAAACTTGTAAAAATCAACCATTATGAAATCAATGATAGACCATTTTGGCCTAGATAGCTAAGTGAACATTTTTCATTCGCAATGACGCTCTCGTGACGTAGAAAAGCTATTCGTAGATTTAAAAGATTTTATCTAGTCCACATGCTAGTCGCATAGTTCTCAGTCACAAAATTTCAACTCTAAAAGAAAGGAAAGCTATTCAACCCTTAATCCAAAATAGGTAGCATTGTCCGACTCGGTACATATTCACTATCATTATTAAAGAAAAAAAACACGCCCCAAATTTAAACAGA
Source organism: Hecatera dysodea (assembly GCA_905332915.2). Lineage (NCBI taxonomy): Eukaryota > Metazoa > Arthropoda > Insecta > Lepidoptera > Noctuidae > Hecatera > Hecatera dysodea. The sequence goes on from HG995291.1 coordinate 13,593,556, forward strand.
AAAAAGTCTTTGATTAAAAAAGTGCAAACAACTAACTAACCCCATCTACTGTCAGGTTAACCCGTAACGGCATAATGTATTACCTTATTAGTTAGTCTCACGGCGTCAGATTAATATTACGTCCAGATTGTCTAAACAAACGGAGTGATTGACCTTGGAGCGTTTTCACACTGGCGTCTTCATGAGCACGCTACAAAGTGGTTTGTGGACTTGCCGAATAATTCGATCTCAACGTGAAAACGCAGAAGTGACTCTGAAATAAACTGTTATTTTAAAGCTAATTTTAATTAACTTCACTATCTAACTTTTCACGGTGACGTTTTTTACAGAATAAACCTAAATATGGAAATAACGCATAGACTCTTCTTAACATATTATGCAGCATGCTCGCCGAGGATGATCCAACTACGACTTAAGTAATGCCTTTTATTTTGACACTTCAAATATATTGATTTACTCAAGTTGATTAGCAATGTGTTCACTGTTTTAAACAATAAGGGTAAGGATGCATTGTGTATTCAATTTTGTAGTAGCGAAAATTCGCTCTGCGAATCTCTCGTCTCTCGACAAGTGCGTTGACCGCTTGCTTCGCCTGTAAAGCCCCCAAGTCACCAGTGTGATAATGCCCTAACCGTCTGCTCCGACTTATGAACTCTATTATTCAAGCTTTGCCTACCATCTGTTTCGTGGTTCACTTTATACAGAAGATATTGTCGGTTTATCAGGATTCCTTTGTGAATTGTTTTAAAATTCACAATAGTACAGCTGACGGGAATCGAATTGTTGCAAAGAGAAAGAACAGAATTTTAGCGACTTGTTTTATAGCGGGATCGTTTCTGATGTATTTTGTTGTATCGGTATTTTTGCACTGCTATACTTGTCTTTTAAAAATTCACAAACCTCCACCAATTCCAAATCTTTTTTTCGCAGATACATTTTGTAAAGGTCTAACACCTCCAAAAATTTAGTTAATTCTTTTCTGAATAGCATGCACTAGGCAGCATCTTAAATTGCTAGTTTCATTCTTAATGTTAGCAGTACATAAGATACACATCCAATTAACAGCATTATGCAAGAAAATAAAATGATGTACTACATTCTGAAGTAAATAGTAGCTAGATATGTAGTTACTGTAAAGCCTAATAACCACTCAGTAATTATGTACCTATTCAAGTCCAATTAAGCTCTCAGTCGAAACTAAAATACATTGGCGATAGTTTTAGAACGCAACTTCTCGAAACCGGGCTGCATTTCAATGAAAGCTAGTTATTAGATTCCAATAGCCAAATTGATATAGCATTGTATTATGACAGTTAAATTGCTGACATTTCAGATCAAAATTCTGTGGCTTCTCATTATGCGATTACCATGATACAAATATTCATCAACGACTGGCTTGTATCATGAGACTGATATTTCAAAACGGCAAGCGCTGAACTAACTTTAGGTGCATCCTCCTTTTGCTTCGAGAGCTAGTCCAGTTTCATGCATCGCCCTATTCAGAACCTAACCTAACCTAACTACCTTACTACGTACGTAACCTTTTAGTATTTACTAGTTTCCGTACCGTACTTTGATGTCAAAGTTTGATTGGTTTTCAGGCTAAAGAAAAACAAATATCAACTCAACTTCTAATTCTAAATAAAAAATCAGCAGTAAGTAGTTGAGATCATATTATTTTTTAATTTTAGAAAGCCTACACTATTATTATTTGAGTAGCTATACATTACACTAGCAGTGCCCCGCGGTTTCACCCGCGTTGTTCCTGTTTCCGTGGCAATACGAGGATAAAATATAGCCTATGACACTCCACAATAACGTAGCTTTCTATTGGTGAAATAATTTTGAAAATCGGTTCAGCAGATCCAGAGATTAGCCCTTACAACGTCACAAACTTACAAACGTTACCTCTTTATAATATTAGTATAGATTACATTAGTACGAGTTATGCTGTAATATTAGTTTACAAGTACCGAATGTCTAATAGAATGATTCATAATGTTCCCAATGCTGTAATACGTTTACCGGTAAATTGATGTGTTAATTATTATAACCCTGTCAGGGACGATAACTTGCTTTATGCGATGATTATATTGAACAGTTAAGTACACTGTCTCGATGAATTAATAATTACCAGATATGTAGAAACATATCTGCTAGCATCAAATATTTGTATAATGTAAAACACGATTACCATAATACGGGTAACGTAAGTTTATAGTAACTGATCCCATTTAAAAAAAAAAAATTGATTGAGTCAGGCGTTACTTTGCGGAAATTCATTTTTCCCTCCCGCCCGCTATATTATCCTTGCTTTTGCCTTGTAATCTTGCATGTGCATAATATAGCGGGCGGGAGGGAGGTGCATACCTGCAACCGACGCATATTCGCGGAAATTAAAACTAGATATATTATTTTCATTTTCAAATTTGATCCCATTTTATCAAAATCCATGCTTTATGCATGTTTAAAAATAACAGGCACGAAGCCTTTAAGTCGGGCAAATAAAGATTTAACTCTAGAGAGGCCTTGGTTGAACCTAAAAGTAATACATACAGACATACATCTAAAACTGTTACAAATGGGGAAGTGTGAAACATTTACATGAACCCACGTATCCTGAAACATTGGCTTTATTATTTACGAATCCTGTTGGTAGTGGTACCAATGCATAAATCTTCCTAAAATTCTTCCTGTTTCTATGCATGATTTTCAAATTTAAAGTTGGGCAGACCGCTCTTGCCTTCGTAGAATATTCAGAATCGAAAGACTTTGGTTGGTCAGGGCCGGCCGTCTTAAAAGTTAGGACTAACTTTTAACTTATTTTTTATGCCGGCCTAAGTGGAGTTTTTGTTCCTTCATAGTCTTAAAATGTAATGGGAAACACGGGCACTATTTGTTTACCATATGATTTCTTCAATAAATATTTTTCAAATAAGAGATCGTACTGTTCAGATTTTCTTGAATATATGCCTCATACGATGTATGTGTATGTGTCTCATATTAGATGGCTGGATCATGAATGGTAGCAAAATCATGGAACCCAAAAATATTCTTTGTTAAGTTCAAGTGATCATTTTCGCTTTACGTAGCAAAAGCTAAAAATAAACCGTACTTGACAAAAAAGGTTCGATTCACTGCATTGGAATATAGATCAACCGTTGTAATATCTTGACGTTTTACCATATTTTGTACATAATTCATGAAAACGGTCCCTTTAACATAACAGCGTAATATTCTCTCATATTCAATTTACGAAATATGATTTACTGACAATTTTTTTTTGCACAGCTGTTGATAACGTTTGCATAAGGTTTTAATACTATGTGCTGATTTAAAGTAAATTACCGAAGCGGCTGTTAGTTTTAATAGGAGCCCAGATACTAGCTACTAAGTACCTAGTGGCTTAATAGAAAAGCTGTTTGCGACTACAAAGCGGCGAAATGCAACTCGTTCGTATTTCTTTGAAAGAATCTCGCGAGAGTAATCCCACTGCGGTAATAAATCATTAAGTTCTGTAACGTATTTGCATTGAATGATTGGATATAAATTACCCTAGTTTATCCAAAGTATAAAAACAGTACGTTTTGATTATTATTTTACAGATTTCTTGGGCATGTTCTATAGATCGGTTTAGAAATCGTAATATCAGAATATTATTATCCATATGAACTCACTTTCTTATTTTACTTTCGACTTCTCGTCTAATTGAACTTTAGAAATGGCTCCAGAGAGAAATAATTTAATCAAACTAAAATGTGTTAACTTACTAACATAATAAATGTGAAAGTTAAAATACTTCTTAGCTTTATCCCGCGGTGTCCCCCGCCTGTGCCTTTTTTTTTGTTTTTACTTTTTGCTCACCTCTTAATTAATGGTGTGTGTTGTTAGGTCATGGTGTCATTTTACTTGGAGACTAGAAAATGTCCAGGTATTTCCGGGTCAGGAATTGTGAACGCTACAAATTCACAAGCACCAAGAGACCAGAAACTTGTTGAATTATTGCCGGGGCCGGAATTGTGAGCAGCAAGACTCAATAACGACCAGGATAACAAAATCATGAAGATGTATTACCGTTGCTTTTTTTTTTAGAATAGATAGAATTGACGATACGACCCTTAGGAGTCGAGCAAAGTCACCGCGGCCCTGGAACGCAAAGGGCACAAGAAGGATCACGGGTGGGTTTTAGTCAGTAAGAGTCTGACACTCCCTTCCGCTCCGCCCTGAGTGGGAGAAGTCATTTGATGATTTCCCATCCAGAAAAAAAAAGAAAATAAAAAGGAGTCGAGCAAAAGCCCAAAATGGCGCTGCGGATGAAACCTTAACCAAACTACACACAGATGAACTCACGGGGAGAAGCTATTTATAATATTAGTAACGTATTATAATAACAGTAGGATAGTCAAAGTAATTATGGTTACTTTTTTCTGCGTCAGTGAAGCGAAAGCAAACAAAATTCTACCTGCATTCACTCGCTCACTGACCTGAAAGTAATCAAATTAGGTTATAATATTAATCTTTAATATATGTATGTACGTTTACTTTAAAGCGGTAGATTTACACCGGTCGCTACGCAATTACATAATCACGGTTTTCATGAAATAAAAATTGCATTTTACAAGCAAAAAATTAATATTGTAAAGGGAAAATTGTTGTTTAATGGGTGTGGTTTATTTATTGTAACTACGATACTTTGTATAAAATCTTACAACTTTTACAATGATCCGAGATAGAAAAGAATATCATAATTATCTGAACATAACTTTACTGTAAGGTTTTTATGAAATAAAAGTTGTACAAGCTCTTGCTTGCTTATATAAGAAAAATAGTCGTAAAAATGAGAGACGTTTATTCACTGCAACTATGATACCTACCTTGTTTGTAGAAAAACCGAATGTGCCAACAACTTTTACGCTGATTCAGTCTTAGAATTTGATTTAACTACACATAAATATACCATACAAGCAAGCATACTCTTCGTGCTATAAATTTCGCCAAAGTATTCAGATTGTTTTTTAAGAAAACTACGTTTTAAATTAAAAATTAATACCGAGTCTCCACATTTTCCAGTAATTTAATCCTCGGAAAGACATTTCTAATAGAGTCATTCTCAAACGAAACTTGAACATACTCGCGAGGAAGAGAAGATTAAAGTTTTCAGATCAAACGAATGAAAACTAGGATCGGAATTCCTGCGTTTCTTGTCCGCGTTCTCTACTCCGCTTGTTTCGTAGGTATACCTTTAGCGTGAGTAACTTGAGGGAATAGCACAGGTACTTACCATCAAGGAAAAGTTAACTTATAAAGTTATATGCAGCTTCCCGTATTTAAGGAGTAGACATAAGACTTATGATTTTAAATTCAACCACATCAGCTATATCAGAATATTCTTTACACACATCAGAATTTTAAACCGACTTAAAACAAAGAGGAGGTTCTCAATTAATTGTTTTTTTTTTGTATGTTTGTTCAGCAACTGGATGGAACCACCATTTTAATTTGGTGAATATAGGCAAATAGAAACTCTTCAATAAATGATAGCATAGATCTTCAATAAACGATGAATCTTCTGGGACTGCTGAAATCGCATGTCTGTTTATAGTTTACTAGCAGCGCTTCGCGGTTTCACCCGCATAAGTTTCGATCCCGTGGGAATATCGGGTAAAAATTATCTTATATGTTAATCCTGGTTATAAACCATCTGTGTGCTTAATTTCATCCAAATTCGTGCAGGGGTATTTGCGTGAAAGAGTAACAAATAGGATAGGGAAGGATAACATGAGTTCACGTCGGTACGCTGTGGAGGGGTACGCAGATGCGTACAAGTCAACCATTTTTTGAGGGTTATCTATTAGGCATAACTCTGTGTTGTTTATGAAACGGTCTTGATGATTCTGTTCGCGGTGGGTTTAGTTAAATACATTGAATTTGCATTGAACGTTGAACTTCAAAGTAAAAGTCTGGACTTGAACTACGAAAGCACACAAAGTAACTCCTTGACGGTAAATAGTGCAACCACTCACTATGGGGACAATGTCAATTCAGTTGTGAGCATAGATTTATAATAAACAAGGAGATATGCCCCGTTGCCAAAACTGTATCAGAAACCTGTGTCTCCTGTTTTACCCTACAACACGGTTACTACTACGCATGCAGTTCAGTAAAAGCAATAGCTTTAATTTCGGATCTCGGTGTTATTGGTTGATTCTTCGTTTTTTGAACACCGACTTCCAGAATTTAAGTTATTTTATACTTTTGTGTTTTTTTTTTGTTGTTTTGAAGTCGGTTGTATTTTTTTATATTTTCACTTTTTAGAGGTGGTATCCCACACCTAAACGTACCCATCACAGCGTACGTGTTATAAGCTGATGTAAACAATAAACAAACATGCGATTTCAACAATCCCGGAAGATTTGCTATAATTTATGGAAGAGTTTCGTTTCCAATCTCGGTTCTTCATAGAAAGGGACCACCTCGATATACTAAGATGCTCTTCCAAACCATCATACACAGTTTTTGAATAAGAACATCATTAATGTAGTTAAATCCACACATTATTAGGGATAACTCAAATACTTGTTATCAGATCTCACTTAAATTTAAATGAGACCACATAATAAGCACCAGCTTTCGACTATAAAAAGAATCATCAAAATCGGTTCACCCAATTAAAAGTTATAAGGTAACACACCAAAAAAGAATACAGTTGACTTGAAAACCTCCTCCTTTCTTGGAAGTCGGTTGGACTTTAATTCCGGAAGACGGTGTCCAAAAATAAAGAAAACAAGTTTTTTCATTTAGCAAAATAATGACATTTACAGTTACGTCTAACGCGGACCAAAAAAGACAATCACGCTAAAATGATCGCTCGAAATCATATTTAATTTTCTATGGCCTATCTATACTTGAGCACACGGCATAAAAGCACACTAGAATAATATGAAAGTCGTTTTTTCGACTAAACTTAGGCTCGTGAGGGAGTTTTCGAATCCTCGAACTTAACCACCACCTGCCAATTTAACCACCTGGATGTGCACCCAGTAATTATGAACCCATGTATTGAACTTTCGTGAACAATACACCGTTTTAAACTTATAATGAGTTGTGAAATCACGTGTATTAGGAGTATGTTTGATGTACATGTTTATCAAAATGTTGTTGTTTTAGCTTTATGTGCTGGATTATATTTACACCATGTGTAAAGGTATATCTATATATATAATAAATTACATACCTATTTTTTGGTTATTAATGATTTATTAAGTATTTTCCCTTATACACCTTTTAACATATATGTCTAATGCCGCAAGCACAGAAATATTTAATCATATTGTATTACAACAACTGCGCTAATACATAAAATACATAACATTGCATTCCTGGAATCGGACCACCGAGTGCTGCCTTCACCACTCTTGTTATGTTTTAAATTATCTCTTGAATGAGAGGAGCCTCATTGAAGTAAAAGTATTGATTTTTATATTTTCATAAGCTATTATATCTTTATTCCCACTAATCGTGGTATGTACGACAGCTGAATGTTGCCATCACTGTTGGCTATTCCATTTTTTTCAAGCGAACTCATTTTCAGTATATTCATAGTAAACATGTTTGTTCCAGTGGCTGACTTCACGACACAACTGTCCCAGCTATATGAGCACCACTCCACTGAGCTGCAGGTCCTCGTTGCCAGCTTCCGCAAGAGAAGCAGCGAGCTGAGGAAGGAAAGGTAAGCATAGATTAGGAAAGTCGCAGAGATTCACCAAAAATAACAAGAAGGCCGATAATAACGTCACCAAGGTCATACGGATTATTGTTTGAAATAGGTTAAATTGAGATAAAACTGATGAACTGATGATTCAATCTTTAGTAGATTGAATAAAAAAATCTTCATCAAAATACTTTTTTTTTTGAAGGATCTATCTAATATTTTTGTTTCTTCTTTCACTATTTATTTAAAGAAAAACTTACAAACACCATTCTTTATTTTGAACTGATATGTCACAGACAGAGTGTCGACAGAAACAATATGTTTAATTGAAATAGCTATGGCAAAGCAAACCATCAGACCATCGCTTTCAATTCGAGCCTTTTTTGCAATCCCAAAAGCTTCAATTCATAGAAAACTAGATTATCCTAGACTAAACTGACTAACCCTATCGGGCTCAGTTTGAAAAATTGGTTTATAGTGTAACCGGATAAACATCACACAGCTTGAAATGACGATGTGATTGGATCCCTTTAGCCGGTTTGTGTCACATTTAGTCAACATCATCAAATAAAGAATATTTTTCATCTAAACAGAAAAGTTACAATCCAAAAAGTCATCCAAAACCAACGCTGTATCTTTAATATTTAAGAAATATTCGCAATCTCTTATCACGGGATAAATTTTCTCTATTAATAGAAAATAATATTAGCACAAAATTTTAAAATAAAATGCTACTTAAAATTCTCGTCTTCGACGATTCGGTTTGCAAATGGAAGCCGAGGCTGTAATTTATTTGTGCTAATATTCGTCAAATTCGAAATCAGAATTTCATTTCAAAGATTCGGTTGTTAATGGCTAACTGAGATATAAATGACACTGGCTGCATGGAATGTATAGTGTTGCTGTCATCACGTACTGCGTATTGGGAATATCCCCATCTGCCAAGCGTGGCATCTCTTTGATGTTCATGATAGCTATCAGGTCAGAGCTGGCTATTCATGCGTTATAATGATGTACATACATATGTCCATATCCTGGAACATATTGAGTATGAATGAAGTGTACAGTAACGAAATCAAATCAAGAATCTAGATGTTTGTCATAGTCATGATCTCAATGAAAATTGTCGACTTGATGAAAAAATTTTTTGGGCTTTTGGAATATTTGGGTATTTACGCAAGTCGTTCTTCTGTAAGAGATAAATATTAATTCAGTTTTTTTTTTTCTAAATATTTGGTTTAAGTACTTTTACTTTAAGAAAAAACTGTACTCACAGGATATTATAAATTAAAAACACAGGATCTATGGGCCTTTTTATATTTACCTCAATCCTGCGATTAACGGTTTAATTAGAAGTCACATTAAATTCTAAAGTCCGATGTCCGCAAAATTCTTTTAAAGCCTTGCTTTCCCCGAGGATTTTAATAACATTAAGAGTTTAATTAAATGAAGGCCTTGATAAACGAAAGCCATATTTACTCAAAGGTCTGACATACCTTTACCAGTGACGACCGCTACCTGACCCAAACTCGTAAATATTTCACAAGTAAAGAAAAATGTTGCCATCTTGATAATATGGTACCAAAATTCCATGCAAAGATTAGATCTTTAGCTTTTCGCTATTTCCCTTTTATAAGCTGAACCCAGTTTTTATTATGTATTTTACTTTACAAGTTCAGTTTGTTGTAGCGAATGGCCTGCTTTTTGAGATAGATCTAGGACAAGAATTTAAAGACTTATTTCCGTTACTTAAATTCATCTAAGCAAACATGTCATTTGTAACCTCCACTGAAAGTAGATCTATCGTCAACTATTCTCGACCAACATATTATATTAAATGGAGTAAATAAAATTAGTTACTTACACGATTCGTAATTTTTCCCTAAAGAGTTGAAAGATGGGCAGAATTCCAAAGTGTGCTCACACACTCATGTATTTAACCTACGCAGGCAATCTACATATCTGAAATAGTGATCTATCAACGCACAGCCCAAACCACTGAACGGATCGGGCTGAAATTTGGCATGCAGGTAGATGTTATGACGTAGGCATCCGCTAAGAAAGGATTTTGATTAATTCTACCCCCAAGGGGATAAAATTGGGGATGAAAATTTGTATGAAACTCTGTCAATTTTAAACCGATCGGGCTGAGTGTTTCAAAATCGGGGGTAAAGTAACTATTCCACGCGGACGAAGTCGCGGGCAGAAGCTAGTAACTTATATAACTAATCAGTTACTGACCATTAGTCCAATATCAAGAAGGACGCCAAGGAAGGATACATATTGCCTATTGGCTCTCACAAAAGGCCGCTCACACACTTATTAGGAACATTACATGTACGTACATTAGGCAATAAGCTACCTAAAGGTAATCAATTCGTTTGGAGTGGACCTTTGTATCCCAATAGTCCGAAGCACTGATCGATTAGAGATATTCAATCAAAGGGCCTGGTGACCCGGGAGCTATATCTGTAACGGTGTGCGTTTCTGATTGAAACTCATTCGTCCTGGCCGCTCATAATTTCAATTTTAGTTTTCTTATTTTCAAACATATTCCATTTTTCAAAAAACAAATCCGCAGTCTTTTACTGGCAGGGCACTTCAATCCTGATCTCCGATAGATCAATATCTACACAGTTATGCTTGTTATCCTCCGTATAACATAGAGTTATACTTATTGTATTTGAGATCTAATAGAACTATTTGTAATATGCACAAGTCAGTGCTGAGTTTATTATTAAATACGTATTCTAATTGATCCTGTGTTTCCTTAGTCCGTGAGGTCTCCAACCTCGCAATATCAGGAAGCTGGAGTACTAACTGTTAGACAGCTGTTCATATTATCAACCGTTCTTCGACAACATAAAGATGCATTGGTGTATAGTCAAGCAATAATTAACAAGAGAAGGCACTATACCGTTTGCAAAACTTATAAAACTAAAACCAATTTTGCACAAAAAATCTATAACTTTATTGGACCCAGATTATAAAACCAAATTAATAAATCAAAGAGTATCTATAATGATAACACGCGAATGTAAAAGAAAAGTGGCTTCATGGTTACGTGAATTAGACTATCAGGAAACTGAAGAGCTCCTGGTAATTAAGAAATAAAAATACAAAATAAAAATTACAATATTCAAATAATATATAATAGTAAACAATTCATCCTAAAAATACAATAATAATAATATAGTAACTTTCACAGACATGCACTACACACCTCACTCACACCATACACTCATCACACAACACACATACTCAGTTTCAATGCTCATAAACTCATTCACTCTTCTAATATTTTTATAACAAGGACTTGTTAGATGTTATTTATTGTTTTTGTCATTTCGTATTTGTGAAGTAGGTATTTTTCTTCAATTATTATTTTAATTTTGGCGTATAACTACAACTACTTTTACTTTATATCATCGCGTCCTCAAATACAGGCTTCGGCTTAGTTTAGGCACCAGTCTCCTACAAATAAAATATTGATTAATATGTATAACATTAAATAGGTAATAATACCTGTACCTACCTGTCATCATGATTAGAGGTCCTTTGTTTTGAGTGTATTCAGTTTTTTTTTTTTCATTTGTTTTATTTGTGGATGAGAAAATAAATGATTATTATTATTTATTAAAGATTATTTTTTCGATCTCTGGTATTGGTACCCAAGTACTTAATATTATAACAATGAAACCTCTATTGTTTTCCGACCTTAAAGTATTTAATACTAGTAGCGCCCCGCGGTTTTTCCCGCGTAGTTCCCGTTGCCGAGGGAATGTGGGGATAAAATATAGCCTAAAAAGCAGTCAAATCTTTCCTCTTTGTAATATTATTATATGTATTTAAATATATATTATATATAGTGTAGTGTAGAAAATAAGTTTTTCAAGCCTTACATGATTCGTCAGCTCGAACAAAGTAGAACCTACCGGTTCTTTATCCCCCTTTTATTTTCACTTCATAACATACGCATACATAATTTTCTACCGCCATCATCGATATCACGAGAATCGACGTATGACAATCCTCGCCGTGACAGACAGTTAGACAAGTGCCCTTTACGGCCGAACCCAATAACCGATCTATCGCATACTGGAGATAGAAAAACAAATGAAACAACAGAAAAATGATATAGGTTTTCTGTTGTTTCATTTGTTTCTCTATCTCCAGTATGCGATAGATCGATTATTGGGTTCGGCCGTTAGAAAACAAAGAACATTTTTGATATCCGTACCTCCGTCAACCTTTTTGTATTATCGTTCACTGTCTCGACATAATGTTGCATGAGTATCGATAATATGGATAAAAAAACATTTACATAATTGTTTCTGGGTTCAATATTATATTTTTTTCAGTACCTCTATTATCTTTGACACTGAAAATACGTATACTCCATTTAGATTATTTATAGCATTAAAGAGAAGTTAAAAAAGCTCTTTTAGGGCACACTTTTTTATAAAAGTATTACAAACATTATTACAGTTAATATTGATGTGGAGTTAAATATAATCAATTTAAATAACAGCTGTCACGCTAAATCGTATTTATTTAACCTATCTACCTTCTGAAATTAAAAGGCTTTTCATTTAATTTGATTTAGTTTTCATATAAAATATTGTCGTGTCAATGTCTAAAATCTAAAAGAACCAGAAGTGGACAGTACCGGGAACGTTATCCATGTCACTATACCTCTACCAAATCTAAAATGATACCTATTCCCTTCATAAGTTGTGGGAGTACGTATTTTTTAATTTGGTCGGTTGTTAAAAAAGTGGTTTGTAATCAATACAAATCCAAGCATCGTGACGAGCAGACAAATGGAATATGCTTTATTATATGCCATACATTTTTACTTAAAAAAAGCATATACAGCGTATAACTTGATAATAAAAGGTTTCGTACTCCTGCTTCTGCGAGCCTCTTTTTTCTAATGTTTTAATAAATGGAATATAGCTACGACTGAGAGAAAGAGCGAAACAAATGAACGAAGAAATAAACTTCTTGAATTACATTCAACATTCATTTATTTTCTCGGCAATTCTCGGTTTCTTTTGTTTTAAAAAGCGACACAATGTGTCGGCAAAGATCGTTCACGATACTTGTAGCTCATCAATATCATCAATCTTTTACCCTTATCACAATTTATTTGGGGTCGGCGCAATTCTTCGACTTACATTCTTCGTAATTGTGAGGAAAACCACAAAACTCCAATGTATTATTCAATGAAAGATGATGATCATATTATAACATATTTCATACAGACATTTCGCCCCAATAAGTTTAAGTAATAAGTATATCGGTTGTGCCATGTCAGCGCATCTGCGTTTCTATCTCGAAAGTTGCCTTCACTAGTTACATGTTCGCTACCTGCTTCTTATTTCATACGCATAACTTATTTATAAGAACAAGAACGTTTCTCGAGATATTGACGCAATTCCCATAGGAAAAATACTGGGTATTTTACTTATCATGTATGAAGTAAGCATCTGTAGTTTCACCACCACGTTTTGTATAATATGGTTGTCATAAACGACTAGTTATTTTTTACAATGTGTTTTCTTCCAAGCCAAAAGCTTTCCTATTAAATATGCATTGCATTTCCAGCACAAAAGCTGTTCCCATCACCCTTAAAATTGAATATAAATAAAATTCGTTTTGTTACCCAATTGTTACAGAAAAAGGAAAACGTTACGTTCAAATTGTTGTCCTTTACAAAAAAAACATAAAAATAAAAACACGTCGTTTAAAATAAAATGTGTGTAAAATAAAATAACCTTTAAAGTGATTTTAATATCCGCGGGATTTTAAAAGATTACCAACTTTACAGCTTCATGAAAAACGTATCAAATAAAAGGAACAGACTCGCACGTTTCAAGTTTCCCGTACGAAATATTTGCGAAAACCTTTGGAACGACGTGTCAAGCCTTTGTGAATCACAAATGGCGACAATAAATCAACTCATATTTTATTCATCAGTGAAGAATTGTAAGATCTATTGGAGACGACTGCCTTCAAACAAGTCCTTCTTTAATTGAAACGAGACAATCCAATTATTATCAAGGAATCAAATCGAAAGGCACTTAACTCTGCCATTAAGGGCAAATAAAAGGAATTCGCGATTCCCCCAGCTTGATGCTGTGGCCGACTGTTGAAGGAAGTTCTTCGTTAGCCACAAAGATAAAACAAATCCCAACAGGACTGATGTAGTAAAATGAACTTTATTGACAATATTGTCTATTCCAATACCCATTTCCTTTATCTTCGAGTTGGCTTTTTGTTGCAGCATATTTTATTACCAGTTGTTTCAGAAATCGGTTTGAATAAAATTGATGCTCTATTAACACCGTCTCCGTTTTCGCAATTTTTTTGTACGAAACCCGAATTATCTTCTAATAAAATATAAAGTACTACAAGAACTTGTTCTTAAATGGACTTCCATTAAGATCAAGAATACTTTTTCTGTAACTCTCTAAGGAGGCCGTCTAATCATCTGGCGCCCTTAATTCGAAGTGCCAAAAAAAGGTTATATCTCGCGCGGCAACTGGGGATAACTGGGACCTCCTACATCTATTTATGAGTAAGAATATAAACATACGTTATCGTGAAACATGTCTTCGCTATCTGCATGTACCTGACCCAATAAAATTTACTTACCGCGTCCCCCGAGGCCGTCCCAAACTGTCCAAAAATACGCCCAACATCTTTATTCCTATAAAACTTTCTGGTGTAACTTAGTGTCGATAAATTTTCGAAACGTCATTTTTGAGATAACTCTTCAAGTTCGTGCTGAAACGTTGTTTTTTGACAGCTGTAGATAAGACCGCTAACTTGTTGTTCTGTTATCTGAGAGATTTTAATGAGTGAATAGATAGGTATATTCGTAAACAGTAAAGAAATAGATATAATAAAATTATCTTTTATATATTTTTTGTACTTTATGTGTGATTTTATTTATATGAAACCTACTTGGTGTTTTTATCATTTTACATGACAACACTTTTTGAAGCAAATAGGTAGTTAAGTTTTCATTTTTAATTTTCCAAACTCAAAAAAAACGGGGCTCAATTAGGGTAACGCTCGAAAAGTGTCCTTAGTAAGTAACACTACGCACCTAGGGAATAGCTGCTAGGCTACTTTCACACTGAATTAATACTATAACATATAAAAGTGGTACCTAAATTTGTCAATGTGCCAGTGGCCCCCTTTTTTTTTTTTTTTTGGGTGGGAAATCATCAAATGACCCCTCCCGCCCTGGGTGGAGCGGTAGGGAGTGTCAGACTTTTACTGACTAAAACCCACCCGTGCTCCTCCATGTGCCCTTTGCGTTCCAGGGCCGCGGTAACTCTTTCGAACAAATTCCGCAACCCTAGCAGGCACCGACCCTATGGGGCCCCGTCTCTGGTGCTGACGGCTCCTTGAGGCGCGCGTGAAGCACAACGCGTCGTCGACTCAGCCTGGTATCGGACGGCGAGCCACCCACGCTCACCGTCCCCAGGCATCAGCCACTGCGCAATAGCACAGCGGCCGACTTGTCTCTGGAGGAGGCCACGATGGGACCATTACTGGCACTCCATCTCGGCCCCCTCCCGAGAACCAGGAGTCGCAGCACCCACAGCAGTAGCGGCAGAAGCGGCGACGGAAGCCGCGGCGGCGGCAGAGGCGGCGGCGGCGGCGGACCTCTTGCCCTTGGTCGGGGCGGATGGCGCGCAGGCCCTTCCCCCAGCCCAGTGCTCGGCCGGCTTGCCAGCAGCCGCACATGCACTGCAGTGCGGCGTGGCCTCACACGAGCCGGCCCGATGACCGGGCTGACCACAGCGGAAACAAAGTCCACTGCGGTCCACCTCCGAGGGGCACATAGCTCCCGTGTGGTTGCCCACATGGCAGCGGTAGCACCTCAGAGGCCTGGGTTCCAGCAGTTTTACCCGCGCAGACACCCATCCCACCAAGAGCCTTCGGCCCTCCGACACAGTTCTGGCCGCCGTCACGGGGCAGCTCACCACAAGGGTTTGCATGCCCGTGTTGTCAGGCCGGAGGGTGCCCGCCTTGACGAGCTCGGCAGAGCACCCCCCAGTCCTGGCGACGGCGGCCACAACTTCCTCCTCCGTCACGGAGTCATCCAGGCCCACTATGCGCATGTCGATGCGCTTAGTCGGCCTGGACACCCGGACCTCGTCCGCGGGTAAGACCGCCCTCAGCCTTTCGGCCAGGGCGTCCGCGAACGGGCCACTCTCCGCTCCGGCGAGCTCGAGCTTGCGGGCACCGGTTAAGGTCCTCCTGACCCCGATGCCCCCGCTGATGCCCAGCTCTTGGAGGCTCACCGCCTCCTTCGCCCGCTTCAGTACGGCGAGATACGTCACGCCCCTCTGTTCCGCTTCCGGCTGCAGTGTGAGCACTACAGCCGCGGATTTCGGGGCGCGAAGCCTCGCCGCAATGGCATTGGCCTTCCGCCGCTGCCTCCTTGCCTTGTTTTTGGCGGCTGCGTACGAAGCCGCCTTCTGCTGTCCCGGGGGCCTCTGTGCCGCCGCCAACGGGGGACGCCGGATCATGTCCTCTAAGACGGACACCTGCCTCCGGAAGGGAGCCAGCTCCTGCCGCACCAGGCTCCGCCCCTGGCTCAGCACTTGGCTCCCCTCCAGCGCCGCCGGACTCGGCCCCCCCTGCGGCTCCTCCGAGGCCGCTCTGGCCATGCCAGCCAGGTCCCTCCGGAGCGACTCATTCTCCGCTATGAGTCGCTCCGTTACGGCCGCGAGGCGGGCGACCTCCGCCCGCAACTCTGTCGCCTCTCCGGACCCGCCGTTGTTGGCCGCCGCTGCCGCCAAAATGGAGGCCTTGGCCGCGCTGATGGCTTCCCTCTTAGAGGACTGCTTCCTCTTGAAGGCCACAGCGTGGATCGCGGCCTCCACGACCTCCTCCAGCTTGGCCCTCTTCTCCTCAGCAGTGGGAGGTACCTCACTCGGAGACTCCGAGTCGTCGGAGTCGAGAGGAAGCGGACGAGTGGTGGGAGCACTGCGACCGCTCCCTCCAGGGCGACGCCCCTCCCCCGCCAACCTCTCGGCCCGACGCTCCACCTCCCGGGTAGAGGGAGTCAGCCCTCTCCCCGCCTCACAGCCCCTGCCCCGCCTAGCGGTGGGGATCTTTCGGGCGGAGGCAAATTCACCCTCAGAGGACGACTCCCTGTCATCCTCCCGTCTGGGCCGCTTGCGGAAGAACTTTACGTTCTCCGCAGCAGCCCCCCCTCTTTCGTCTCCCGAGCCCGCCCAGCTGACCGTTACTAGGTCTAGCGCGGAGCCGGAATCCAACTCCACGCCACCCCGGCGCTCAGGCGAACCCTCCTCTGCAAATTCGTGCGCCATCAGCTCCTTAAAGGAGGCGGATCCGGATGACGACGATGAATTGGAGCCTCCTCGGCTCTTGTTGCCACTGGCAAGCGGAAGACGTTTGGTGCCCACCCCAGAGTACGGAGGGCAGCCCGCCGAAGCGGGGTGGGATTCCCCGACCGCTGAGCAGTCGGGACCCACCTGGGGACTCATTTTGCAAGCGTCTTTTTTCATTTTTTGTTCCTTTTAAGGGTGTGGTCCCTTTTCGCTCCGCCCCTTCTCAGGGCCCTCTCTCCTAACCTCACCTCTCCACCTGCTCGCTGCTCTCACAGTCACGTCTGATGATCAGACGCGTACCAGAGAGCAGCGAGCAAGCGTGTGTCTCTCTTGGTCTGATCCCTCACTTGCGACCTTCCGGCATGAGTGGCTCTACCGGGAAAGCTCGCAAGATCATTGAGACGCTCAAGCCCCACCACGACGACAACGTGGAGACACATTCGGTGGGGCCAGTGGCCCCCTAAGGGGACGCTTAAATAAGCTATCGGAGACCTAACAATTTGCTGATGGAGTAGGTACGTCAAATTAACAACTTAAAAACGCTATAGCAAGGTCAGACTGTAAGATTAGTTTCAATTGTTGCTTGTTTAAAGGGAATGGACTTAAGTACGTAAGTCGACAAGTCTGGCTAGCGTGAAAACACAAGTATGAAATCACATTAGGAACATCCTTCAAATCAGAATAGTCGTTAATTAGTTAGTTTGTGTACGTACCTAAAGTACATAATGACTAAACACGAGTATATTCAGCACTACATAGGAATATAAACAAATCAAGTGACACATTTTTCCTACGCGCAACAGTTTCACATTTATTGTAAATACATGTTGCAATAAAGAACTAGCTGTGTCCTACAAACAGAAATATTCAAATACTGCGAGCATTGTCCCAAAAGCTAGCACATATTTTATTCAACGTTAGGTTGGGCTAGCAATCAGAACAAAAGCTACCACATTCAGGTGCTACGCGACTACTATGTGACAACGCTCTTTACACAAAATTAGTGAACCTCCAGTGGCCGAAGTTCCGAGGATCTACCATTAATAATTGAACATCATTAAATCAGTTATTTTCCTTCCTAGTCCTTACCTTATCACACACTCTTCCATACGTGCAATATCCTTGATACCGGTTTTTTTCTCGTTATCTATACTACTATTATAAAGAGGAAAGATTTGTTTGTATTGAATAGGCTCCGAAACTACGGAACCGATTTGAAAAATTCTTTCACTGTTTGGAAGCTACACTATCCCCGGGTAACATAGGCTATATTTTATCTCCATATTCCCACGGGAACGGGAACTATGCGGGTGAAACCGCGGGCCGCTGCTAGTGTATAATATGTAGGTGTTTTATCTGTAGGTAGGACAATTTGAGAATAATATCTAAGAAACCGTTTCGCACTGTCGTGTTGCGCCTGTCTGAGATAGTCTTAAGATAACACACATACACAGACAATAGAATATAATATGAAAAATGCAAAGCGTTGTACGTCGTGTAGTTTCTGCGTAATTCACTACCTTTTATTGGAAGATTTCCGAACCCGCTTGTGCAGTGATTCGCTCATTTAATAAATACTGAAACAATAGAAATCAGACTATAGGAGACTCGAACCGAGCTGAATAAGTGATTGCAGCTTTAAGTTAGGTATTTTGATTGTTCTCAGAGGTTTTACTTGAGTTCCATTGAAAGTTCGTATTTATTCAGCGCTCATAACTTATGAAAGTAGAACTTTATTAACCTTTAGGTTGGAGTTACTCAAAACTATTCAAACGTCAAAGACCATACTTATTCAGTGGAGACCGATCCCAAAAGTAGGAATACCTGTACTTAAACTACATAAGTAATTGCCTCATCATCAAAGGAGACCGTTTTCGATTAATACGTATTTTGGTCACATAACCAATCAATGGGTGACTTCGCCTTCCGAACGAAGGCAAGCTCCCAAGATTTCCCGGCTTATGTTTTCAGAAATTGGACTCAATGGGCTCTTACTGATCATAATTGCGTTTATATATATAAGATATATTATTGAGGAGTTTCAAAATAAACCAGAAACTGTGTCTCTGAAAATACAAAGATTTGTTTTTATTTATCATGCTTTTACAATATAACACCAATTTTATTATTAAAAACTCACCTGAAAATACAAAGAAACGACATTAAAGTTCACTAATATCGCCTCCTCAAATATATCCTTTAACTTATCTGTCTGCAACCTTTTTTATAACAATAAAATGCCCAAATTAATTTGAACATCATCCGCCATTGAATCGCGCGTCACTCTCGTGCGCCCTCTACCAAATTCCACAGACAACTTATAAAATCGCGAAGCGCGGCAAATTCGAATCGATGAAATGGCATGTCATTTCTTTACATAATATATTAGTGTCAATCTTTGCACCAGTCATCAAGGACCTAATAGAATTTCTGCAAATATAATCACTGCGTCTTGTAGATTTGATTTTCGACACTTTAGAAGTACTCCAAATATTGAAACTTTAGTGGCCAGGCAATTCAAGGGTATTTTCTTGGAACACAGGCCAAATTAAATACCTTCGGTTCTAATTACTTAATACCTTAGCTGTAATGATGAATAACAAAAGGTCATATACATCTGCGACTTGATTTCAAAGGTTTAAGTACAAAAATAAACGTTTGACCTTTAAAAATGTATCGAATGATATCAAAATAATGTGCAGAGCACCATAAGTAAGCAAAAAGGGTAATTCTAAATATGTCTCAAAATATTTATTAAAACAACCCTTAACTTCGATTTACGCAATCGTAGGAAAAGCGAACCGCCATCATTAGGGTGGTGGTGGTACTTTTCTTATTAAAATGAAATGCTGAAGCAATAAACCATCAATCAACGAATTCACGAACAATTCCAGATCATTCGTCATAATTTTGGTTATAATGGCCGCAACAATGATACATTTGTAATCAAGATTCGTTTTTCATCAGCCAACGGGCTATTTCATTGCTCTTTGTCGCCTTGTTAGACCCAACACGTTTTCTCATTTCTTAAATATTTTATGTATAAGGGAGTAGGTATCGTTTTTTTGCCCTAACAGTGAGCGCTACCGATACAAAATGTATTAGAACCTTTTTATACTTTTAGCGTCGAGGTAATGGATTTAAAGATTACGGTGTACAACGGAAACCTTCGTTTAACCTCTTTTCACAATTGAATTTTATATTATTTGCGGCCCCGTGGCTCAAAAGCCTTATTTTTGGACCGATAAGTGCCGTGGTTGCTGCTGTTTTAAAATAAAGCCATGTTTTTGTTTCTTTACAAAAACCGAAATCATTTTTTATGTGTGACCTAGAAGCTATATCTACATTTCTCGAAATAGTATTCAAGAGACAAATCAAATTGTTTATTGAGAAAAAAGACCTATTCACTGAAAAATTCTCACCCACTGAAAAATATCCAACGGAAGTCCATTCCTGGAAAGGGTATAAATGATGGAATGTTCTTTTTCAATGAATATGGACATCCATATTCCATTGCAAAAAAGGCTTTTCATATTCGTTTCAACGCATTTCACGTGAGTTTTTTTAACAAGTAGCTCATCACGGTACAAGGGCTTTGTGCAACAACGGAATGAGAATAAAATTGTGTGTCTTGTTATTGGTATTTTTACTAACCCGTACTGTCCCACTGCTGAACAAAAGCCTCTCTTCAGCCCATTCATGATCATATTTTTGCGCCTCTTCCTTCAAATTCTTAAGGAAGCCGTCCAGATCGTTCCGCGATCTCCTTCGCGGTCTACCGCGGCCGTTTTACTGTTTTAGGCTACACTCTTGTGTTTATCGAGCTCAGAGTTTGTCATCTTTTGGAGGTATGCGGAACAGAGAGTAAAGTCCCGCAAACCTCCGTTGAAAAGGGAGGATCCTCCGGCCAGACGGGTTGTTATGTCTGGTGGGCAACTGTCCGATAGATGATTTCGGGCTGTCGTATATGTTCTAATCGCGCGGAGAACTTTGATTGCGCGATGTAGGATTAGTTCTTATGTGACGCCATAGATGTCGCTACATCACTCCCCTCCGGAGATCGGAGATCGATGGTTCTTGATGCTTCTTGATGCGTGCCAGGACAGTGGTAGGTTGGTTCCAGTGGGTCGGAACCGAATGCCGCATAGTTCTCGGGGAGTCGGAACTGTCTGCGGTGATGCCCCAGTGAGTCGGGGTGGTGCTGTCCCAGTGAATCGGGATAATGTCCCAGTGAGTCGGGATGATGCTGCAGGCTCCAGTGTGTCGGAGTAGTGCTGCTGGCTCCAGTGAGTCGGAGCGGTGCTGTGCGACGTAGTGGCTTGACTGCTTGCGTCGACCAGGAGAGGTTCTTCATGTGACTGGCCGAAGGTCCAGCGTGCTTCACCAAAGTCGCTGATGAGGCTGAGGGTGATGACCAGGTATGACCAAGTAGGCAAG
This sequence comes from Hecatera dysodea, assembly GCA_905332915.2. NCBI lineage: Eukaryota > Metazoa > Arthropoda > Insecta > Lepidoptera > Noctuidae > Hecatera > Hecatera dysodea. The sequence continues at coordinate 13,615,084 of HG995291.1, forward strand.
CTGGTGGTCAGGATACCCTTTATAGCCGTGGGTGCTGGCTGTATGGCTGCTTGCTGCTCGAAAGCTTGAGAGAAGTGATGATGACGTCACGAAGTAGTAGCTGCACGAAGGCTGCGCTGACGTTCTTTGTCGAGGGTCACCAGTTTGGAGGTATGCGGAACAGAGAGTAAAGTCCCGCAAACCTCCGTTGAAAAGGGAGGATCCTCCGGCCAGACGGGTTGTTATGTCTGGTGGGCAGCTGCCCAGTAGATGGTTTCGGGCTGTCGTATATGTTCTAATCGCGCGGAGAACTTTGATTGCGCGATGTAGGATTAGTTCTTATGTGACGCCATAGATGTCGCTACAATCTCAAAGTTTGCTGCAGACATGTCCAATAAGGTGAAGTGAAAAACTTGTGTTTTAACTTGTGTTGTGTTGGTGTTTTGTTGTGTCTTGTGTTTTTTTTTGTACTATCATTCGATGATACCTAGCAGTACCTATTAGGAGTGTTCGTGCATTTCAGCAAAAACGTTAAATACAACGTGTAACAGAATATATTTTTGTATTGGTCCCGTAGTAAAAGTTATTCGTAATGATGAGTACAATAACCCTTTTAAAGGTATTGCGTTTATTATGTTATACGTTGTATATTAAGGTGGCGCATTAGGTTTGAATTTTCGAAAGACATTTTTTTTGGCTTAAAATTGTACTTTACTTACAGCATTTTTTGCTATTTTTTCTACAACATTGATTGTTAAAATTACTTAAGGAATGAAAAATAAAGGAAGGTTCACTTCTCTATCAACCGTTATTATGAAGAAAAAAACCTAATAGGTATGCATATTCGCAAAACCAACGTTACAAAATATACGCGATACATGGCTTAGAATAATATAAAAGTTATATGTATGAAAAATATTACTACAATTTTGCGGGTACAGTTAAGAACTAAAAATGTCAGTTTTTTGTAAACTATTTGCACTTTGCACCAGCTAAAAGTAAAGTCGTCGTTTTGTTTTTTCAAGAATTACGGTTCTATATCGGGTTCACGTTTAAATCATTAACCTACCTAACCTACAGGGATTTTTTTGTATGTTTATTTGTGTTAATGTCGAACACAGTCTCGTTCAAATAGTCCATACATTTGTACCACAACGTGGTGTTTCATGTATCTTACGTTAAATACACAACGTGAACCTAAGATGTGCCCTTTATGGACTATGTAGTATATCAAACCGCTGGCGGGCTAAACTAAATCCTGCACCTAAGCTTCATGACTACACTACGTCACAACACAGTAATCTCTCAAGCCTCTAGCACTACGTACCTGTTTGCTTTTACTTATGCAAAACACAGAACACTCCACACTTCTTCAAGAGCTTTAAGGGGCCGGGATGATTTGCAAAAACAGTCCTTAGTGAACTTTTAACGATCACTGAATCTAAATACATGTGTTTAGATAAGGTGTCGTACCTTCAGCAATAACGATTGTTAGAAAGTTAAAATATTACAGATTGAGCACGTGAAAGGAGATGGGAATGAAATGTATGGGCTCTGGTCCAAGAAGTTATTGAGTTTCTACCATACTCATGGAAATATCTTAATAAAAAAACGATTGTTTTTTTATAGAATGAATTATTCCTTATACTTCTAAGAAAAACAAGAAAAGCACTACAAATATAAAGGAAATGCAAACGATATTCACTACTACATAGTGATAATTAACGCCTTCATCAGTGATTAATGTAATCACAGATATGTGCCGTTATACGCTAAAGCTCACAGTTGGTTGCTTTAGTACTTATGAGATGAAAGTAAAATGTTTGCCAAGTTCTTGTCACACGGAACCTTCACGACTATAATCCTTATAGGGGTACGCAGACATTGTGCTGTTGAACGTAAAAGTCACAGATGATTGCATTCGTTCTGAAGAAATGATAGCCAAGTTAGCAAAGTTCTTCAAAAAAGAAGCTGTATGCGACGACTATAAAATAGTACTTGTATGTGGTTGATCGCGTCATCAAGGAGGCTCAATTACAAATTGCCAGCCTCCTTGATGACGCGCGAAGTCCGAAAAGCATTTCACGGACATAATTTACGCGCAACAGACGTACATTATATGTAATTCTAGCACATTACATCTGGTCCAAGCGCATCGCGAATTATTACAGTGTGAGTTAATTTTTTGAGCGAACTTGACGAGATTGAATCCGATCTCTAAAAAAAAAAACAAATATTGGTCTCCATAATCCGGTACCGCGCGATTAACTTTATTCTCCATAGCCTGATTTTCATAATGAAAAATAACTCACTTCACGAACTTTGAAATGATGTTTGTCTCACTCTTCTCTTTTCATTTAATTTTGAAGAGAAAGAAGAAAGCTTCTGTTTCTTCAAAATTAAATTTAAAACATAATCAGGCTTAGTAAACGAATCAGTCTTATTAAAACGAATAAATAGAAAAATGTTCATAGTTCCAAACGTGTCGATTACAACCAATATGTATTGTACTGTCTGTTAACGTCAGCTTTCTAACGTGGTGGATTAAAACTCACTTTTTTTTCATTACATGTCAATAGCAAATGAAAGGTTTACAGAAACTGCAGGCACACAGCATTTTAATTCCGAACGTCAAACGTAACTTCGTTCCAACAAAAAATCCGGTACAATAAACAAAACTGAAATCCGTGCGAAAAACCCTCCTTCAATCTGCTCTTATCGAGAGAATAGTACAAACGTAATAAATATTTGAATATAGAATCTTATTAACGTCTACTAATTCGAGCAAACCTAATTTCGAAGAGACAACCACTTCTGATTTGGATAATAAGACTCTCTTGTACCTAAACGATTTTAATATAATCCTGGCCTGTACTAAATTGTATGCTGCCTTATAATATTTGGTTTCTGAAATAATTTTCTACGTGTTTATAATTGGAACTCGTAAGGATTAGCTTACACCAAGGCGTAACACGACGCCACACTGCGCCCATTTTTAAAACAGCGATACAATATAATATTACTTTATTTAAATAGCGCCGTATTTCTCATACTACTTTTAGAAATAAATTGCTAAGATTAAATTTTGTGAAAAATTAATTATTTGTCTACTGAAATACCAACCCTTGAGTGAGTGATTTCGATTAAATTCGAATTTGAATTCTGCTGGTTATTTTCGAGTGCTCTTGCATACCTTTTTTATCTTTTTATTTTACATTCAATATGTTCGAGTTTGAAGCTATTTTCTGTATCGCAATTTAAAAGTACGCATTAGCGTATCAGTGTGAGCTGACCCTAATTTTATATATGTGACTGCTAGCCGGAGCTTCGAAGCGTACGGTCCTTACATAGTTCAGTGCTTTCTTCACTTTCATGATACAGCTCATTGAAGCATGTCGATGCTCTGGAATTATTCACGTTTATTTCGTGCACTTATGTTTGATATTATATTATATACATTATTTATATAACTGATTATAGGGTTAGTGTGTTTTTGGGATTATTTGGTAGTCAGGTACTCTCTATAATTATTGCATTATTTGGGAACATCTTTTCTTGTCTATTTTCGCTAGCTGACACACAATTTTTCTGTCTTCATTCGTGTGGGTCGTTGTTTACGACACATCCAGGAGTCGCCTTTCAACCTGGATCGACACTTTTTTGGACCGGTGTCGATGCTCACATCACATGCTCTTATAATCTCAGGCGTGGGTCGAAAAGCTTTTAGTGAATTGGGCAGATATTAAAAGATCCACGAATATAAGTACCTAATCGAAGTAAATCGAGTGATTATTAAGACAAATGTGCTAAGGGCTGAAGAATGAAATTGGAGTTCTAATATACAATTTCGTGTTAATCCAATGAGTAAATTCCTGTTAGAGTGAATGCTTTGCTGCAATTTACGAAAGAACATTTTTGAAAGGCGCATCGCAACAGATTGCACTGCATTTTACAATTTTATAAAGCAAATTTACATTTATGTTCGTGCTCACTATTAATGGCCCATATTTGCATGCCTTTTATTACAATCGGATGCTGTGGCACTCGCTGGGGCAATTGGCTGCGATTATTTAAGAACGGTGGAGGTTATTCTTAACTTAATGGCTTCCTATTTATGGGGGTTTATAAACTGCAAAATGACTATAAAACCACGTAATTTAGGTTTGTTTTGGATGGGAAATCGTCTGATAGCCCCTTCTGCTTTGAGCGGAGCGAAAGGGGGCTGTCAGACTCTTACTGACTAAAATCCAACCGTGTTCCTCCAAATACTCTTTGCGTTCCAGGACCGCGGTAACTCTTTCGAACAATCAAGCAATTCCGCAACAGCCTATATGTATCCTGCAGCTTCATTTTACATCTGTTGACTGCCTGTCTGACCCCCACAACTCCGTGTATAGTAGTAGAGTATCCTCTTAACATTTAACTCTGTACAAGTGCAATATCTCACGGCACCTTTGAACTTTACCAACCCGTGACCTGCCTCCCCTAGTTGAATTTTCGCGAGAAACTGACGTGATAAATGCTTAAACTTTGGTGTATCCAATGTGCTACGTAGAGAATATTCAATGAGTATACATTCTTTTCTTCCCAGTTTTGCTCGTATAAAAAAAAAACTTTCCTAAGTGAAAGTAATACTTATAGTATTCTTGGTCTGTTGCGACTTTTAAGGTAGTCTACGATTGAGGGTTACAAAGAGACCATTTAAATTTTCACCCATAAGAAATATCAACATGCTAATCTATATCTATACTTATAATAAATCTGTAGAGAGGTCAATTCTGTACAAGGAATATATTTTCAAATTAACTATCAGGGGGTGATTAGTGATCGATACTGGTGCAAAATGCAATCAGTAAAATTTTTGTCTGTCTGTCTGTCTGTCTGTCTGTCTGTCTGTCTGTCTGTCTGTCTGTCTATCTGTATGTTCTTTATAGAAACAAAAACTACTCAACCGATTTTAACGAAACTTGGTGCAATTATTCTTCATAACCCTGGGCAGGTTATAGTATACTTTTCATCACGCTACAATCAATAGGAGCAGAGCAGTGAAGGAAAATGTTGGGAAAACGGGAGAAGTTACTCCATTTTTTAAGCTTCCGTCGCGTGTGTAGCCTTAATGGTTAAAGTTGCATAGAATCAGCTAAGAAAGGATTTTGATTAATTCTACCCCCAAGGGGATAAAATTGGGGATGAACGTTTGTATGAAACTTTGTCAATTTTAAACCGATCGGGCTGAGAGTTTCAAAATCGGGGGTAAAGTAACTATTCCACGCGGACGAAGTCGCTGGCAGAAGCTAGTCTACACTAATATTATAAAGAGGAAAGATTTAATTGTTTGTTTGTTTGCATTGAATAGGCTCCGTAACTACTTGACCGATATGAAAAAATCTTTCACTGTTGGAAAGCTACATTATCTCCGGTGAACAAATATTTCATCCCCATATTCCCACGGGAACGGGAACTACGCGGGTGAAACCGCTGGGCGCTGCTAGTATTTCATCAATGCGTTACAAAAACCGTCGAATATGAGCCTGATTGTTCTATTCTGTGGTAAGGTATTCTGACGTACGGGGTCGCCGACTTACGTTCTGCATTATGGATGAGGTCGAAGCCTAAATTCGAATATAGTCGCAGTGCGGGATCTAAATCAAATCCAATTGGTTTTTCTTTTTCTATTATCATGGCAATTAGAATCACGAATCTACTGAAATAGAGACGCTATCGGAATATACTGTTCTAGACCCTAAACGTGTTGGGAATCTTAATTTCGTAATGTTTGTTTCATAAATCTACTGCTTCGTTGGTCAAGTGGTGGTGCTATTACCTACTGCCGCTTCGAGTCGCAGATTCTATTCCCAAGGTGGTAAAAATGCCCAAAGTTTTCCTTTTCGAACTTCTTAAATTTCAGCTCAAAAAAAATATGACAAGACTAAAAATTTTGAATCCAATATTCTAGTACAGCCAAAGTATTTGTAGGTCAAAGTGAAACGAAAAAAAGCAACAACTTTATATGTAAAGACACAATATATAGGTAAACCTATGCCTAATCCTTCTGGGAATACACGCATAATGTTATGATATGTATTCATACGCGGTTTCATGAATATTCAAAAACAAAAAAAAACGTCCAGTAATGTATTAATTCAATAAAAAGGCACAAAACATGAAGTAGACTCCTTAGGGTACCAGCTAAACATAGACAAGAAAGAATTACATCAATCCATCTAGTAACTACGTATTCCCTGGAGAAGTTCACCACGTGGAAAACCGCTACATTGTTACGAAACATTTGATAAAAGGCGGTAATTCCCATTCGTTTCGACACATATTGTATCTGCAGGCTAGAAAGTTACTAATTAACTTGAGCTGAGCCACATTTAATCACTAACTGTTGCCAACGTGAAAATTGTAAATTACTCCACGGAAATGTGAACTGAACTTTCGTAATCAGTAATTGTGTTACATACAACATGTATGATTTTATGTATTATATTTTATAAGTATACTGCAGTAAGATTTTTTTAGTCCACCCAAAGGTTGTCTCGTAAAATCATTAATAATACCGGTAATCTCTCGTGAAACATTTTGGTTTGTACCTATAATAAAGAATATTCTACTGTTTATTTATTTATTGTATACTTTAATATACACGTCATAACAGAGTATAATAGGTCACTGTTTACTTTTAATCATGGAACTGTCCAAGCCATGGTCAACCCGTGTTCCAAACACGTTCAGCCGTTTAGGAATGATACACCAAAACCTACAAACGTACGGATGTTCAAATTTATTTATAAGTACATAGTATATTATTATTATACATACCAGTATGTAGGATATGAAATAATTTTAATTGAAATGATTGTGTGTTTTCGTGCTAACGACTTCGCTTCGTTCCGAAGACTGAAATGTCAGTTACATTAAAAGAATCTCTTCAAGTCTACTCGAGAAAGTCTCCCATTGCGTACTCATTTGAACTTTTCTTTCTACTTGAGTTTTTCTTCAACTGTAATCGAGTTAACTTCTATGACAATTCCAATTTTCGTTTACCCTTAATTTAATTTGAAGGCCTGCCTTAGATTTGTTTTTTTTCTGTGTCAAAAGAAACCAAGCAACAGTAGTTGTTTTATCAAAAAATGTTATAACGCGGGTAAACCTTGCACCCGCATGAATAATTAGTACAAGATTACATTGTTGTAAAATTACGAGGAACTTCACATCACCAGTTGCAATGTGGCCGGTTTTGAAAGCACGATAAATGCGATAAATGTACGATAAATGCGATACTCACTTTGTGACTTTCAACCGTGAGTGTCTAACCGCATGCGGGTTGGTACTTGGCATGCGGCAATTGAAGAATGTCATGAAAAATTTAACATGAAATATTCAGGAAATCAGCCTTTTAATGTTCCCACTGCTGGGACACAGACCTCCTCTCTAGGAGAGGGAATGGGCCGTAATCCACCACGCGGGCCCAGTGCGGGTTGGTGAATGTCACGTGTCTTCGAATTTTTGGTTCTAGGACATGCCGGTTTCCTCACGATGCTTTCCTTCACCGTTTTGAGAGCAGTGGTGATGACATTAATTACTCAAAGTAATGCGCTGTACGGCTGAGTTTGAACCCGCGACCTACAATTCGTGAGTCGGAGCCATTACCTCTTGGCCACCACTGCTGCAGCTCCATCGATTGATGATTATTATTGATATGCTCGCGTTTGAACACAGACTCATTAAGGAGTATGCTTGCCAAGAAGTAAGCTATTCAGTTCATCGCTTAAAGATCCCCAGGTATGTATCAGGAAACACAGATTCCAGCTAGGAAATCCATTCCTTAGCTGTAACACAGTGAAAGTATTTCCAAAGCGTTAACGCGAGGGAAATCACATACGTTTAGCTTCAAAAATGAATTAAATTCATCCAAATGTACCGCGATTCTTTCTACTAGCTCTGATCCAAATTGCCACATTTAATTGAACTCGCGACCCTCGTAATAAGGTACGTTCCGACAGCTGTTCGGGGCATCCACGGTGAGTATGTATCATGTAATATTAATACACAAGTAGTTATCAACGTTTATCAGGTTAGCTTTGAAGTCTCATTTCAATAGCCTCTGCAAAAAATGTCGACTACCACTCAGTTATACATTACTACCGGATACAGGTTGCCTTTGATGTTTTTGTTCGTTTTAATTCCAATAAATCATTGAATATTTTTAACATATACACTGTAGACTGTAGTGTATATGTTAAAAATATTCAATGATTTACATTGAATACTCAAGATTTAAATTGTTCGAATACAAGGCCTTTTCGCTCACGCTAGACGAGAATTTCAGATTTTTTTTTACTCAACTACTTTCAACAAAGCGTTTTAAACTTGCTGTCTAATATATCATCAAGTTTATTCATTTCAGTCAACAAAAGATTGTCACAATCTGATTTAGTGATGAAAAATAATTATTTATTTTCACCGTTCACCCAGATATTTTAAACGGAACACGTAACATCTGTATTTAATAGAATCTATGACAACATTAAGACCCAAAAAATTTACAATCGCGTTCGATAATTTCAGCTGTTTCAGTGTCTAGTTAGTAAATCACCAGTAAGCGATGCGGAGTGAACACGTCATTTTCTAAAGCCGAACTTACACGGGCTATTATTATTTGATTGCGTGATTGCCAAACAACTGTTACCGGAGATAGGAGAGTAACCTGTGATCTTTTTTTTTTTTTTTTTTTTCTGGATGGGAAATCATCTAATGACTTCTCCCGCTCTGGGCGGAGCGGAAGGGAGTGTCAGACTCTTACTGACTAAAACCCACCCGTGATCCTTCTTGTGCCCTTTGCGTTCCAGGGCCGCGGTGACTCTTTCGAACAAATTCCGCAACCCTAGCAGGCACTGACCCTATGGGGCCCCGTCTTCTTTGCTGACGGCTCTTTGAGGCGCGCGTGGAACACGACGCGCCGTCGACTCGGGCCTGGTTGCTATCGGACGGCAAGCCACCCATAGCTCGCCATCCGCAGGCCCGCGCCTACGGTGGCCGGGAATCGCCCTGCGTTTCCCGACGCCCGGGGCGTCTTCTTCTGTTGCGGCGGCTGGGGCGTGAGGTTTCCCTCTCACGCACGCGTTCCGCCTCCTCCTTCGCTAGCATTACTGCTTCGCAGAAGGAGGCGACCGCTTCCCATGCCTCCTCGCTCCGGACCATGGCTTGAACCAGGGCCGGACGCGAGAGGTCGCCGCCGCCGATCGCCTCGACGAGGACACGGCGGTGCTCCGCCCAAGCAGGGCAGACCTCCACTGTATGCTCCACCGTGTCCTCCGGACGATCCGCACAGTGTTGACACCCGGACGAGTCCTCCCGCTGGATCCGACACAGGTACCTCCCGAAACAGCCGTGTCCGGTGAGCACCTGCGTCAGGCGGAAGGTGAGGACGCCGTGACGTCTGTCTAGCCACGCCTCAAAGAGGGGACTTATCGCCACAATAGTGGCGTGCCCAGCACTGGGTTGCGATAGTCGCTGTCTCCAAACCTCCGTGAGATCCCGCCGGAGTTCCGTCCGCTGCGCAACAATTTGCCGCGGCAGCAGAATTTCACCCCGGCTTAGCGCCTCCACGCGCAACGCGTAAACGTGCGCGAGGGCTCTCGCCTCCAGATCCCACGGCAGCAATCCGGCAAGGAGATTCGCCGCCTCGCCAGAGACCGTGCGGTATCCCCGGACTAGCCGAATGGCCATGACCCTCTGGGCCGAGACCAGGTCGCGCGCTGGCAGTCGCCTTAGCGACAGCGCCCACACTGGGGCCCCGTAAAGGGCCATGGACCGCACGATCCTCGCGTACAGCCTCCGGCAGGAGGCGTTTGGACCCGCTAGATTGGGCAAGAGCCGCTTGAAGGCAGCCCCGGCCCGCCCCAGTTTGGGGGCCAAACGTCGGAAATGCTCCGCGAAGTTCCACCGGCTGTCGAGGACGAGGCCCAGGTACCTCATCGTTGGCCCGACGCCGATGTGAACCCCTCCTACCGTTAGCTGGGGTACCGGTGGTGGCCGGTTCCGAGAGCCATGAAAGCACATGGCCTCGGACTTGTGCAGGGCCACCTCGAGACCCAGTTGCCGGATTCTGTCAACGACTATCGCAACCCCGCGTGTCATCAACTCAGCCGCCGCCTGGTGCGACCCCCCTTGCGCCAGAACCAGCGTGTCGTCAGCGTAGCAGACTACGCTGACGCCGCGAGGGAGGTCGGCGCGCAGCACCCAGTCGTAGCCGATGTTCCACAGGGGCGGCCCCAGAACCGAACCCTGTGGAACACCGCACGACATCTCTCGCCGGTTCCACTCTCCCCGGTGACCGGGGTAGATGACGGCTCTGTCCGTCAGGTAGTCCTCAACCACGCGACGGAGGTAGTTTGGCACCCGGTGATACCGGAGTGCCTCCCTGATGCAACTCCAGGGCAGGGAATTAAAGGCGTTGGCGATGTCAAGGGACACCGCCACGACCACCCCACCCCGGGAAATCGCCTCCCCCGTCGTGAGGGCTCTCACGCGCATGATGGCGTCCACCGTCGAGCGCCCTGTGCGGAAACCAAACTGATTCTCCGCCAGATCCGGCCCAACTCTCACCAAGTGCTTGACGAGGCGGTTTGCAATGACTCTTTCAAAGAGCTTGCCCACCTCGTCAAGCAGCACGATGGGCCGGTATGCGGACGGAGAGTCCGCGGGGCGCCCTGGCTTCTCAATGAGGACCAGTTTCCCCGTCTTCCAGCGACTTGGGAACTGGCCCCTCTCCATGCACGCGCTTAGGAGCCCACGTAGTCGAGGCCCGAGAGCCTCCGAGGCCAGGACCCAGGCTTTCCCAGGTAAGCCATCGGGTCCTGGGGCGGTGTTTCTGGCCTTGAGCCTATTAACCGCCGCTCTCAGGTCTACCTCGGTCACCTCCGGAGTATCGTCGTCGGTGTGGTCCGCATCGGGCACCGCGGGTGGCGGAGCCATGGGCGGGGGAGCATGGTCCCCTCGCAACGGGAACAGAGCGCTCACCACGTCCTCCACTAGCTGGGGCCGGAGACTCTGCGTCAACGGGGGGGCCCAGGTGCGGAGTTTGTTCCGCACCATTTTGTAGGGCCTTCCCCACGGGTCCCCGTCCAGAGACTCCAGCAAATCTCTGCGAGCCAGATCCCTGGCCCGCAAGATCCCCGCTTGGAGGGCGGTCTTCGCCGCTCTGTACTCCTCGTACAGCTCCGCCTCCCTGGCCTGCGCATTCTGAGGGCGAATGCGGAGCCGGCGATGCCTGGTGTACGGGCGACGCGCAGCAACGCACGCTTCTCGCAGCGTCGTCAGCTCGCGCGACCACCAGTACACCTGACGGCGGGCGCGTCCTGGCCGGACCCGGGGCATTGCCACGTCGCATATATCCGACATGGTCTCCCGGAACCACTCCGCCTCATCGTTGATGTCAGCAGGCCTGTCCCGTGGTGACACCCAGGCCTGCACGATCGAGGCTTCCAGGAGAAGCTCCCGGTCCAGCTGCTTCAGCGCCCACCGCGGACCACTCGGGGTCTGTCGGACTGGCGCGCTTGAGGTCTGGGCGGAGACGTCGAACCGGATATACCGGTGGTCGGAATAGGTCTCCACCTCTTCCACAACACGCCAGTCGACGACACGCGGCGACAGAGCGGGGCTGGCGAACGAGATGTCCACCACGGAGTCACCCCGCATCCGCACACACGTGGGGACAGAACCCCGATTAAGGACGACCAGGCCTGTCTCCAGGGCCCAGTCCTCCACCATCCTATCCCGTACGTTCGTATAACGGGAACCCCAAGCCAAATTCTTGGCATTGAAGTCCCCGAGAACAAACACGGGGAGGGGACGATACCCGACGACGACGTTACGCAACTCTCCAAGGGAGTTGTGGAACTCGGCGAGAGTTCGATTCGGGGAGAAGTAGACTCCCACCACTACCATCTCCCCGAACCATGCTGCTACGCACCCCTGTCCTCTCCTAACACACTCGAGGGACGGGGTACCGGCGGCGGCCGACGAAATTAGGGCCACTGAGCCGTCTAGGTCCTTCACCCAGTCCTCCCTGGGTGGGACGTAGTACGGCTCAGCGACTACGGCGATATTAATCAACCACTGCGCCATGCTCCGGAGCAACAGGTCCTGAGCAGCGGCGCAGTGGTTGATGTTCGCCTGGAGGAGGCGTAATGGAGCCGTTATTGGCATTCCATTACGGCCTCCTCCCGGGCCACCTGTGATCTGCACTTCTGTACTAATATTATAAAGAGGAAAGATTTGTATTTTTGTATGTAACGAATAAACCCAAAAAACACTGAACCGATTTCAAAAATTCATTCACCATTAGATAGCTACATTCACCCTGAGTAACATAGGCTATATTTTATCCCCGTATTCCCACGGAAACGGGAACTACGCGGGTGAAACTGCGGGGTGCTGCTAGTGAATAATACATTTAATGTAAGAACTTAACTCCAATTGCTCAAAATACTCTAAAGTCGACTTTCTAACAAATGTCACTCAGCATAATGCTTGGGATCGTGTGCGAGACAAACCAATTTTTTTTTTATTGGCCTTCGTTCTCCCACTCCTGGGAACCACCCATTTTTTTTTTCTGGATGGGAAATCATCAAATGACTTCTCCCGCTCTGGGCGGAGCGGAAGGGAGTGTCAGACTTTTACTGACTAAAACCCACCCGTACTCCTAACATCCTTCGACGCCAGTCTGTTCAGGAATGGTCTATTATTGATCAGAACTGAATACTTGCCCGTGTAAGTGCACCTTTATAGACGTTTTGCCAGAGTGCCGGTACCACACGCCCGTCATAATTAACCTTGTCTACGGAACGCTCTTGATCTTGACAGTACAGTCGCCATCGCAATAAATAAAATCACTGGAAGAGTCGTTTTGTTTTATGAAAACGTTTACTTTTTTTTATTTTTTTTACTGTTAATTCAATTATTAGGGCTTATAGATTGTAGAGATACTGTTTGTCAAAACATTGAAGCATTTGACATTAGATAAGAATTTTCTTTTAGTGATGTATTTTTTGTCTACAAATTAGAAGCCCAAGAGCAATCTTCAGTGTTAGTTTGCCAGCGTAGAGTAGTACATAAACAGGATAATATGCTTATGATGAGACCGGTCGTCAACAAATTCGTACACAGTTTACACTGGTACACTACAAATCCTTCTGTAAATTGCAATAACTCCAGGTTACAATAAATCACTTTAAGTACGCACAAAATAATTATGCTGAGTTGCTAACGCTTCCAGCAGCAAAATTTAATGGCAGAATGATTGCGTAGCCATGTGACATCGCTAATACGATTCGCTTCAGTACTACGATACGGGGACGAATGCCAGCCGTTGGCAATGTCCCAGATTGAGAACAGATGACAGACGAACGGACATTCATGCATTGTAAACTGTTGGCGACATTGAATAGTTACGCTTTATTTACCTAGATACTACATATTTACGTATGGTGACCAGACGTTTGCGCGGTGCCCTGACGAATTATTGTTTCGCTGAATGTACCCAAATTTTGGGCTACTTATATTTCATACAGCCCTTCTGTTTAGCGCTTGCTTACTTATCTGTATATCACTGAAATAATTACCAAGGAAGGCAGGAAGGCAGACTAAGACGAACCTCTCGTGACTAAATAATGGCAGCCGTAGTTGGTTGATCTTACAGTGTAAGTAAAGCTTGCCGATGACGTTCAATGGTCGGATGACCATCGATAGGTTGAATACCAACACACCTCCATGTATCGGAAGCACGTATATTACTGGCCTTAAAATTGGCGCTCCAAACATTCCGAGACATTTTTTTTTTCAGAGTATATTTTGACATGGTGTATAAGCATTCTGTTTTTAATTGTAGTTACTCTTTGAGTACGATGCGGAACAAACGTCTTCAGTATGTTTGAATAATAGCAGTAGCTATTTGTATATCGAGGACATAGCGACGAATGTTAAATGAGCCCGGCATTTTACGAGTGATAAGTGATATTTTATTTATTGTTTGGCTTCTTTAAATATTTGTAAATAGATATTATAATCCTCACTCATCACAATCTCTTAAAGGTTCAATAAAAACATTTTTTACAGATAGATTCTTAATATAATCCTAGGCAAGACAAAGGCCAAATTTACTTTCCAAGGCAAGGAGGACACTTGGTATATAATAGATGCTCACCCATCCACGAATAGACGATGGCAAGTATAGTTTAACTTCAAAGTTTGACCCGTGCGGCTGTTAGTTAGACACGAGCTCCTTAGACATCGTATGTCGCATCGTTAAAATGAAAGGGACCTAACTCAAAAATTGCAAGTTTTGGCAAATGAGCAAGAATTAAAATCTTTAATAAGTTTTGGGTAAAAAAAAACATATATATCCCGAGACCTGTATATAAACTGTCCCTTTCCCAATTATATTTCGGAATCTTTTTCATTACCGAGTTTTAGAGTATGTTTTTACGCTCAGTTTATAGCAAAATTATAAGTAACAGGAATTTTGAGTTAAGCCACTTTCACTCTGAGAGTGCGATGTGTCCACTGAAAATGGTCTTCAGACATTTTCTATGGTGTTTTGTATTTTCAAAAGAGCGAGTAGGTTAATATCATAATTCTTGTTTGTTTGGTTCGTAAGTTTGGATAGGAGGCCTAAAATAGCAAACATATGGGACGTTCATTTTCTTGAGGTAAAGTTCAACATGACACAAAATGGTACCACGCGATGTCACGCACGCCAATAACGTATCGAGTTTAAATATCGAATTAGACGGATCGGTAACTTTACACCTTGAATTACTGAATGATGATACGACAAATCCGAAGATAGGGAACAATTAGGTTCTGATAAATTCACTTCTAACATATTGATAAAAAGAGGTACATATGTGCTCGATGTTATTATCACTACATAGTATAAAACAAAGTCGCTTCCCGCTGTCTGTCCCTATGTATGCTTAAATCTTTAAAACTACGCAACGGATTTTGATGGGGTTTTTTTTTAATAGATAGAGTGATTGAAGAGGAAGGTTTATATGTCTAATACATGCATATTATAGTAGAGGAAACATTAGTATCTACATTGCATCCGTGCGAAGCCGGGGCGGGTCGCTAGTTAGCAATATAAAACAGTCCAAAGAAACCAGTGGTGCGTCTAAAAACGCGTTGTGTTGACGCTACACTTTGTTGAGAGACACACACGGTACTGAGACTTGTGACATATAAAGGGAATTCCAGGTAAAATGATTAACAATTTAACAAACTTCGTCTTCTTACTGATGACGCCTTTTAGTAGCAGAACAAAATCTGAAGACCATGAGTACAAACCTAGAAAACCATACAGATATATGAATAGCACTACCACAATTTCCTTTGTTACTCAACAATATTAATTAAAATTATATCAATTATTTTAGAGAAATTTCTTGGACAAAACCAAACAACTTTGACAGTAAATTGCTTCGCAATTGCTTTCGACAATTTCAACCTTTCGGAAAACATCAGCTACAGGTCGATATAATTAATCTGCCAAATGTCAGTCACGCAATTAATTATAACGGGTACAATAATAATGGATATCACGAAACAAGGCACTTATTAACAAATAGGAAATTAAGGCCCGAAATAATTTCCGTCAGTATAAATTATTTTCGACTTAGTGTCAGTCTGATAGCTGAGTATGTCTCATAGCTCTCGCAGACAAGGGCATCATTGCAACAACGCTTTTTAATTGAAATAAAATTGTTGAACGGCTAATAATATCTATAAAAAGTAAGTCGCATTGTCGCGTCCTGACACGACAATGCGACTTTTACTTTTTACGGCGCTTACGTCTGTGGGAAACCTAAGGTGATGCATTAGGAATGATAACAGTTACTAACTAAATTACATAATCTATGTATATAATTTAAGCGAAAGGTAATTCATGCATAGAAGTTCTTTCAGCCAGTGACGATGAAATTCAGTATGTAGGTAGATTATGAACTCCCTGGTCATGGACATAGCTGTCTAATAAACGAAAATCAGTATGATAACTTTCAAAAAATACTCGGTAAAGGGTAGGAATGCAAGGGTAAGGTGTGGGTAGGGGGGAATAATAGGAAGAGTGGTTTGTAGTGACGAAGTCGCGGGCAAAGTTTATTATTAATTTTAAACTATTGATGTGATTCCGATTGATGCAATATAATTTTGTGATTATATTACTCACAACATCCTTGCTCTTCAATACACATACTTATAAGTACCTAATACTAATAAGAATATGTGATATTGAACAGCGAGGCAATAAACGGACGAATCGTCCAATTAGAGCTATTGATGCTCTATCACAATAGATTTTGCCCTGTTGCATTACGTTCGACTTTGTTGCACTAAAACACATAAAGTTTAATTACTTTTCTTTACTTTGTAACACCAAAGAGTTTATTTTTCCCCTGAGCAACGTAATAGCCAAGTTTTGGGAGATATTCAAACTTTACACTCATAAAGAAGATTGCCTCTCAATTCGTAAAATGTAAAGTTTATTCAATTACAAAATTACTCAGTAATTATTGAATTACTTAACTTAACTTTCAAATCTTTTAGTTTCATTATAATTTGAATGCGGGACTGGTGTTATGAATAATAAATTAAAATGATGGCAAACAATCTTGTTGTACGGGTACTATAAGAACAATTTTTTTCTATGAGAGATGGCCGTCGCATTGTCGCGTCGTGCCTGTGTGCAGGAGCCTTTAATGAATTAATTCATTCTTAATTATGAGAAACCTCCCACAATGGTACACAAAAATGTGAAATTCAAGAAGTCACAGAATTGTTCCCAATTTTAATTATTTTTCTAGCTATTAGCTGCTTTTTCATCCCAAAATATAATATATCTTCTTTAGAACTGCAAATGACGTAAAGTGCAGACATTATCTTTCTGTACTAAGTTTATTTTTACTGTAAGACCTACGTAAACGCCGCATGACATGTTACGTGTTCTTTTTATTTTCATACAATTGTAAATTGCGAAACAAGAAAAATACCTAGAAGACGTCAAACGTACAAAAGAATAAATACAGAAAAAGTGTTTTTTGACATTGAACGGGAAAATGTTGAAGAAAAAAGAAGAATATTTGATGTACAAGTATCAATGAAAAGAAATTAAGGTAAAGATAAGAGTAAACAGAATTTTATACTTTAATTTTTTCTTCCTTGAACAATTCGGTTTGCAGTATCAGATTCTGCAGTTTCTTTAGTTTTCATCACAATAACTGCAATGGATCCACCATTGAAGTTATTGTAGAGGTAACAAGTAGGCTAACAAAACAAAGTCAGGAACACAGTGCGCTCGGAGTAATAGTGTCACAAAGGCGTTTGTTGCCTTGAGGGATTTAAAGGACAAAATAAATTTGTTCGTGTATTACTTTGCTAGTTCTCCTACGAGAGCGATGAGAAGCGATTGAATTGTTATTGTCCCTGTGAGTCGCCAGTTACTGAGAAACAGACTTGTTTAAGAAAGCTAGCACTTGAACCTCTTATTTATTGATGGGGAATCATCAAATGACTTCTTCCGCTCTGGGCTGAGCGTAAGGGAGTGTCAGACTCTTACTGACCAAAACCCATCCGTGTTCCTTCAAACGCCTATTGCATTTCAACTTCTTAATCTGGACAAGCTAATTTTGTTTTTGACCATTTTTATGTTGCTCAAGTCTTATATAAACAATATAATGAACTAGTAGAAAACCAGTGTGATTTAACAAGGTTTCTAATCCGATCATAAGAACACTACATTAAAGTTAAACTGAGACAGATTTTCGAAATGTTTCTTAAAAGATGCGACAGACAGAGCGAAAATACTATCATAATATTAATATACTCTAAGAATATACTATCCGGCGAAAAATCCCACCCGACATAACGTTAGGCATTAAAAAGTGTAACCAATATTTGACACAACGCATTGCATCTCTTAGTATTTCCGTACTCTCAGGACGATTAAAGGAACAGCTTTTAGTGAACATAACCCGCACCACGGATAGTGTTTTGTTACAAACTGTCCAAGTTTATGGAGCGTGTAGCGGTGTACCAATACCGAGCGGTATAGTTGTCTCAGAAATTACTGTTTTGTCTTGTATCGTTTATTTTATTTTGATAAGTGTCTGCGCTTTGATTTTGATAAGTGTCTGATTTTGAGTCACGGTCTGTAGTACTAATTACCAGCGTGCGTACGTGGCCTAGTGCAAGTTGTTTTACTTACTCAATCGCGTTAATGCGAGTTAAAAGGCGGTTGTTATTGAGAATATTTTAACTTGCAAAGTGTAAACCTACAATAGGGATTAAATATTTTGGTTTATGTTTTAATTGTTTGGTCTGCCTTGATTCTAAAGAAATGAATGCTAGGAAATTTTCTCCATTGAAAGAAATGCGGAATTCTATGACTTTTTACCCATGGCGTAATGCATTACATTGATTTTATGAAAACTGCTCTTATCCACAAAAAATGACCTGATACAACTAATAAACTTTTAAAAGTATTTTAATCACTGTCAGCTGAGAAAGTCTGTGAGCCTCGTTAACGTATGTCACTTTTTGAAGTTGTAAGCTGTCAAATTTTCATAATTTAAAAATTTCTTAACATTAACATTAGTATCTATAGTACATAGTTCCAGCAGCTTATTTTTTTTTTTATCAGTGTTGTAAAAGTATTTCCACCGTGTAACTGTGTATACTTTACTACTTTTGAACAATATGTAATGTTCTATAGGACACACCACTTACAGTAGGAAAGATCAAAAAATAGTATTATCGAAATATGTGACTATAAGTTGAACATGGCACACCTTTGTTGCCCCAGGAGCAGTGTGTCCACTGTACAAGGCTCAATTTATAAAGTCGGAAGCCTTCAGCGTCACCGTCAGCGAAGATTATGAGTTGTATGAAACGGCAACCAAATTTTACCTGGTGGCTGCCTAATATTATCTTATTTACTTTTTATCGCGATTTTTACAAAATTTTCAAAATGGTGGGCCACCTTTTTTAACACGAACAAATTTATAATTTTTGTTTATAACATTTGTTTTATTCTCTAAAAAGGTTGTTTATAAGAGTACAAATTATGTATATGTTCATATAATTTGCGTGCAGGCAACACTGAATCATTTGGCGGTTTGAATGAGTTGACGGGTTGTCGCAATATTCGATTTTTTGTGAGTTTGCGGTATATTACTATACTCTTTGGTTTGCGGTGTGTTCTCTTGGAGAACTCAATGCTAAGACACACTTCACGAACTATCAGAATTATTAACTGACATATCGCTGGCCCCGGGCAATAAAGCGGTAATATCAAAAATCGAATTTTACAGGAGAAATAAAAGAAGCTAATTTGTTTATAGTGCAGCGTACAGTGATCCAAAACAGGCGTTCAAAATGTCAAATGAAAGCTAATTTTTTTACCAATATAACCTTTTAAAAATATTTGTCATAGTATAAATATTTAATGAAATAATTGAAAAAATGTATAATACAAATTATAGACGATCCCCTTTCAATTGTAACATCATTAATGTCTTTATAAACACATCGACCACTGAGATTCAAGAATGTAAGAAAATAATACGACGTAATTTCTACTTTAAATCTCGAGTGTACTAGACGATTACCACCTTCTTCAGGGAAATTTTATAGCCAAATCTTAGATGTATCATTCACTAATCGCCATTTTAGAATCCTATCAATAAAACATATTTTTATGTAACCACTGTAACAGACCGATATAATAATGTGATTTATTTTTATTTTTAACCATTTTAGACAGTATTTTACAAAATTAATATGTTACTACTACCTTATTTTTGTTTCATTAAATTTTAAATGAATACTTTCGTCTGTGAACCCCGACTGAATCGGTCTGACGCCATAGTTTAACTACAATATTTTGTCTACTTCGCTAACAGTAGAAGGTTTCATATTTTGTACTTATAAAAAAAAAACCTTACAAATCACAAAAAAAAAATTAAGAAACAATCACACAAAACCCCTTAAAAAAGAAAAATACTAAGTTACCATAATTTTTATTAATTAATAAACTTTGGAAACAAACACAAAAACCACCTTAAAAAAGAAAAAAATATTGATTTAACCTTAATTTAAATAAAATCACATAATTTATATTAGCTGTTATACTCGTACTTTGGAAACAAAAATAAAATGGTCAAAACCTTTACATATCAAGTTCTTTTCCTCATTTGAAAAAACTCCTAGAAATCTTGATTCCTTCTTACAGTCACAGTATAATCATGGCTGACTTAATACTTGCCTCCTCAAAAAGGCCCATCGCTCTTCGTCTCTAACTAATATTACTGCTTGTAATAATCTTTCAATTCTTCCACTAAGTGCCAAGAAGTTGATTGTTGTTTTAATCACATCGCTAACCATGGTCAATGCTCAGCTGAAGCCTTTTCCTACCATTACCTAATTTTCCTTTCATATAAAATTCGGCCACAAAAGCTTAAATTTTTATGCAACGTAATTTTGGTGGGATTTACATTGACAGTCTTTGCGAGGATGTGAAAAATATAGATTGGTCTCCCCTGTTTGCATCCACGTCAGTCGACGAGTAAGTAAAATTTTCACAACTAGTGCAGCTATTATGACCTTCACGCACCTGTTTGAGCGGTAAAAGCATTTGCCGGCGCCGTGGCTGACAGATGACATTAAAAAGTTGGTGATCAAGAAGGTTACGGCAAAGTCGAAATTTAAACGTCTGCACTGATGTAAATAGGGACAAATAAGCCGCAATCCTCAATCGCTGTAATAAAGTATGTAGGAATGCAAAGCGCCAACACATTCAAAACTCTGTCCAAAATGGGGACCCATCCAAAGTTTGGAATTTTCTAAGATCATGGGGGGTTGGTAAAACACAACAAGAGTCAATATAATGAATTGTATACGGCATACAATCGATTACCTCGAATGCAGTAGGAAGTGACTGTATCAGTCGCAAAATATTACTGTCCGTGCTGGACTTAATCCTTCCCGTCATTTCCTCCTTTTCCATCCTTCTCTGAATTCCGTCCAATATACGTGTTACCATTCCTATCCAAAGTCCTAGAACAGTTAATCCACAATCAAATTAGTCTTTTACTATCCAAAAATAATCTCCTCAACCCCTTTCAGTCCAGTTTTCGTCCTGGTCACAGCACTAATACAGCGCTTCTGAATGTTACTGAAGATACTAGGTTAGCCATGGAAAGCGGTAATGTAACGGTCTTGACATTACTTGATTTCAACAACGCTTTTGATTTCGATGTTTTTCTTAGCATCCTATGCTCTCTTAATGTATCTCTATCGGTGATTGACTGGTTTCGTAGTTACCTGTTTGGTCGCCGGCAACGTATATGCATCGGAGATACATCATCTTCGTGGTAGTACTTCTGCCAGGGTACCACAGAGTGGCATTTTATTCCCTTTACTTTTCGTAATATTACAATAAATTTCCGGGAAGAAAGGCGTAATAGCTTGTACAGAATAAAATCTCTTATGATTAGTTCGTATTAAATGTTTACGGTTTTTTGTGTAATGTTTCTTAGAGTAATGCAATAATACATAATTTAGTCATAAGAGAATTTTCCATTCAATAAAGCTGTTATTGTCATTTATTCCATTGAAATATTGTATTAAAAATACGAAAAAAATTAGAGTGATAGACTGATACTCAGAGAAGCCAAAAATCAAATAACATTAAAAAGGGCGTAACCGGTGTTTACCGCTTTATTGCCCGGGGCCAGCGATATCTATGCTCTTAACGTACGCGTATGTGATATTTATTTATTTTAATTTTATTTATTCATATAACAATTTGCATTGTGTTTGAATTTGTAGTTCATTAATTTAATACAGCCAAAAATAATAAATGATTAAGTTCAAACAATACATTGCACTAATAATAATGAATAACAAAATTATATGTCGTGTTAATATGGAAAAAAGGTTCGATCGAGTACGTTTAAGAATTTGCGCTTAGGGCACAGATGTTTGAAAATAAACAAAGCAAAAACAGGTATGCAAAGCTCGTAATAGATTTTCGAGGCATTCCGTAGGTTCTGCCTACGCACATGAGTAAACGAATTTTGAATCATGGATACTGTAATAAAGAGTTTGTCTTTTCTATATTTATTGATCTATTTTCCAAGATTACCCTGTGATGTACCGTCAACCCAGACTAAAGTGACTGCGATACCCTTTATGTTAACATCGTGAGCTTCGCCTTTCCCTTATCTCTAAAGCACCCCATTTCTTATTCATGTCTAAAATCTATTGTTAACTTGTTCTGATTTAGCTCTTAGGATTTAACAGCTTTACGTAGTATATAAATAAAAATATAGCACCAAGATTTTTGCTGTTGTATCGTAACTACAATTTTCATTGTGAATGCTAAAGTATCTGTGTGACTTATCAGAGGGGTAACTCTCTATTAAGTAGTATTCGTATCCTTAAAATTTAACAAGTTCTTAATATTGATTGTGGCTAATATGATATGAATTTGAATGCTTTGTAAGTACGGGAATTGGCCGTCTGTTGATGAAGTGCATAACTTTAATTTTGCTATAGTTTAAAAATACTTTTACCGATACTTACGTTTCCATAGCTCACATACCAAAGTGTTAGTAAAATCGAAATAGCCTGGCAAAACTTTTCTGAGTTTAAGGATACATTTACAGATTAGTCAGGGTAAGTAGGTAATTGAAATACTATAAAAAAGAAATTAGAAATTCGTATTGCAAACTGTAATTGGCTTAGTAGCATATTATTTCAGGTACAATATAATTCCAATGGAAAATAAAAAGTAAAGGTATATAACTAAAACCTTCTTTCTACAAACACTCAAGGGGAAAAATATTAATGAAACTATCTCAGACACTTTTTCAGTACCTACATGAGCAATATAAACTGAGATTACGCAGTCACAGTAACTCAAAAACGAAGAGAAACTTTTAGGCGTGAACTGTTATAAAATTCTATTTCATAAGCAATATTTTCTTTTATAACACACAGAGGAATAAAAATATTCAGTCTATGAAATTGAAAGTTTCTTCATGAATTATTAAGGGATTAAATGTAATATGTGTCGGTAAATAACATTTGACGTAGAGTCAGTTGGTGGGTAAGATGCTCAAACTTAAATGGTATCAGCGATCGACTTCAAAATATTTTGGTATTAGAGGTTTAACTCCATCGACCTATCTTCTGCAACAAAAGAAAAACGACAAACTCAAAATCTTCACCTCCATGAAATAGAATAACTAGTTTTAATTAAAACAGAAAGAAAGGAAAAGAATAACGTCTCAGAACTGACATGCGTATAAATAACTAGCAGCGCCCCGCGGTATCACCCGCGTATTCCCGTTCCCGTGGGAATACGGGGATAAAATATAGCCTATGTTACTCAGGGTGAATGTAGCTTTCTAATGGTGAAAGAATTTTTGAAATCGGTACAGTAGTTTTTGAGTTTATTCGTTACATACAAAAATACAAATCTTTCCTCTTTATAATATTAATATAGATTAGTATACATATAGATGACCATAAACTAGAAATACTTAATTGTAGTAGGTATAAGTAGAGAAATGTGCGTTAAGTATTAAAATCCGCGTAAATATTCCTACTTACCTTAGTAAAACAAAAATCATCGTCACCGTTTTTGCAATATTATATGCTTTGGGAATTTCCGAGATTTATTCAAAAGCTCTCGCTATCGACCGGCAAATCGATAGTTTGAATAGGTACCGCTGGCATAGGATTGTTTTTATGTCAGCAATCCAGAATTAACTCGAGCCTCTATGCTCGAGAGTTAATTCTGGATTGCTGACAGTGATAGCTATGGACTGTTGATGCCGGATAAAGGCTCTCACCTCATTATATCGGACAAATGAACAGCAGTACCCACTTTGAATAAATAGTGAAATCACATTCAGTGAATTTCAGAACGAGGTTAAAATAAATCACGCTTTCCTATGCAAACAGCGGAGTTTATTCCCAGCAAGAATTATATTCCAGTAAAAACTAATAGAATCAACGGATTGTTGTTATTGTTTGTAACGGAAACAAAGGAATAGAAATAGAATGTTTTGATATTCTGTATTTTTACTCTATTTTATTTCCATTTAATTAAAAATTGCATCAGCTTTGCAATTACTTGCGCTGCTCTGCTTAGCACTGGGCTAACGATTTAGTCCAAGGCTCTCATCTTTACAGGTAGATTAGCACTGGCAATTGTTTTTTTTTTTGTTATGTCAAAATGACTTATAATGGTCTAAGATCAAAGAGCCCTCCGTCATAAAATATTGTTTTTAGTAACGAAATATATGCATAGGGTTGTGTAAGTTTGTATGCACGTAAGTATACCTGCTTAGACCAACGACGCCCACAAGGGTAAGTATTTATTTTACCAGGATGTATTTTTTTTTTTACCATTGTGTTCAGTTGGGTCCGGTTTGAATGGAAGCCGACCCCAATAATAACCCAATATAGTCAGGAAAAAGCTAGGAAGATGATGCTGACTATTGCCTTTTGCTCCACTTATATCATGTGAATTTTCTAAAGTAAAACGTAAAAGAGAATCTTTCTCAAAGGATTCTACAGAGTTTCTTATCCCCGTGGCAATCGAAAATGTACACCGGGAATATAAAATAGAAGAAGAGCAAAGAGAGGGGAATTGTCGGTTCTGCTATAAAGGGTAGACCCAAAACTCAAAACTTGTGATAGGTATATCATTTACTTATTTATACTTTAGTGCACACAAAATAATAATTACAAATATATTGATTATAATATCAAAATCCCTTCCTGAATCCGACAATTCCCCTCACTTTCCTATTTGTACATATTTCACACACACATAGTGATCTATCAATGCACAGCCCAAACCACTGAACGGGTCGGGCTGAAATTTGGCATGCAGGTAGATGTTATGACGTAGGCATCCGCTAAGAAAGGATTTCAGTTAATTCTACCCCCAAGGGGATAAAATAGGGGATGAACGTTTGTATGAAACTGTGTCAATTTTAAACCGATCGGGCTAAGAGTTTCAAAATCGGGGGTAAAGTAACTATTCCACGCGGACGAAGTCGCGGGTAGAAGCTAGTTTACAATATAAATGAAAGACAAATTATAATTTTGACCTGCTTTTAAAATCAAATACTCCTATGTGCGACTGCCTTATTGTACAGTACCTAAGGTATGTATTTTTTCCTTTAAGTACATACTTAAAGGAAAAAAATACATACCTTAGGTACTGTCAAAAAAAAAAAATCAATTGCACGTTTGAAGTGTACATACACTTCAAACGTGCAATTGATTTTACTCATAGGTATCACCTATAAAACTAGTATTTTGCTCTATGAGATTCAATGCAACAGGCAGTTACAATGTTAGAAAAATCATAAACTTGTTTGTTATGGCGTGTCTCTGAGACTAATGAAATGGTTAACACCGGCTAGCGAAATAGCGTTGTGCAAAACAAATCTTGGGTACCTAGGTAACTAAATTACTTGTTTATTGTTGCCCTTAATAATTTGCGTAGGTACCAGATTATTTTTGCTTCGCACTCTGTTTCTAGAAATAATTTAATCTTTTATTTAGAATTCATGGAAAAACACAACCAGCATTTTTAAAATGTCAGTCTTCTTTGTATGATATTTTAAACCCGGTATGAGGTATCTTATATTTTTTATTTATATTGTACACCAAAAGTAACACAAAAAGTAACACGAAAAGTAAAACTAAAACACATAATGGGCGGTCTTATCGCATTCCGCGATCTCTTCCAGACAACCTGGCATGGACCATATGTCTTGACATGAAAATTTTAACCGACTTCAAAAACAGGAGGAGGTTCTCAATTCGACTATTTTTTTTTTTGGATCTATGTTCACCAATATTTTCACCAATTGACCACCGATTTGGATGATTGTTTTTGTTTGGAAAAAATAATTTCCAAACTGGTCCCATTTCAATTTAGTGAAGATATGATGAAGAATTTCGGAGATAGGCAACAGAACTCTTCAATAAATGATAGCTTATCTCCCGGGATTACTGAAAATGCTTGTCTGTTTATTGTCATCATGCCTGTACGCTATGATTGGGTACAAGGATGTGTACGAGTCAGCCTGGTATACCCTTACCTGTTAAATTTCCATGTTATGTGATAAATGATAAATGATATTTATTTTGTAAGTAGGTTAAACATAACACTTTTACACGTTCAATATTTCTTGTCATTTTAAGCTAGATGAAGCCGGTGTTTCCTAGCCGACTACCCTGAGAAGAAACACCGAAACAAACTCAGAGGTCAAAGTCTCTTTTAAAGTCCATACAATCCGCACTGGTCAAATCATATGAGAACCATGTAGGTAGGTTAATGTCTGAGGTAGCCTTTTGAGGAAAGTGCCACACAGATTTGAGTGGACCTGTCCAGACAGTG
The DNA here is from genome assembly GCA_905332915.2 of Hecatera dysodea. Classification (NCBI taxonomy): domain Eukaryota; kingdom Metazoa; phylum Arthropoda; class Insecta; order Lepidoptera; family Noctuidae; genus Hecatera; species Hecatera dysodea. The sequence continues at coordinate 13,641,554 of HG995291.1, forward strand.
CAAGCATTTGTCAGATACCGTGTAGCTCAAAACGATTTGACGAACAATACCAAAGTAAGGACCTTTGGGTAGGCCGCAAGAATTACTCTGTGGCTATCTATTTGGTCATAGCTTTATTGTTTATGAACTAATCTTGCTGATTATATTTGCGTTGGGTTAAATACCATCAAGTACAGTGAAATATTTAACCATGAGCTGAGCTGACTTGAACTACGAAGGCATACATTATAAATTACTCGAAGTCACTGCAGAATATTGAAATTTACCAAAATCTTTTTAAGTTATATGGAATCATCTATTCCAGAAAACGCCTTAAAAATATAATAGGGCACAGAACGAATTCGTAATAACATCGTTAAAAGGGTCTCCTGAAAATTGATTTTACTAAGTGCCGATTTCTTTCAATAAGTCAAGAGATATTTGAGTTTGATAGAATGAGACTTTTGGGTCCCACCGCATAAAGGACTCGTTACAGGAAGTAATACATTAGAAAATTATTCAGAGTGAGAAACATACCGAACTGGGGTACCGGGAATCAAAAAGGAATGGGATAAAACATTTTCTTTCAAAGAATTACGTCTTGCTTTTCACTTTCTGTCAACGATATTAAATTCTACGTCTCATTTTACACATTTTTTATCTTTGTAGTCTGCAATTGGTGGAACTTTTTAGTACCTTCGTTTAGATCATTCATAAGGATACCTAGGTTCCTGATACCGTTTGAGCCACCGAATACCACCTGATGGTTGTATTATTAGTCAGTGTTAGTATTAGGCCAATAATGTGATCATCATTTGCCTAACGAAACAGATTTTGTGATTCAGCGTGACGATTCACGGCGAGTTTGCCTACTTGTAGCGATGTGAATGGCAGCACTTATTTTAACTTGGGAAGAAAGAGTAAAAAGCAGTTTTGCGAGCGTTTAATTGCATCATTTGCTGAATAGGTAATTGCTTAAGTACGTTTTAAAAATGAATGGATTCACTATTTAATGTAGCGTTTAACTACATATTCTTAGCCCGTGCAACTTTAATTGCTCTACTTCTGGTCAACGACGGCTAGGGTTCGATTTCTGCATTATTTACAAAATATGTAACGTTTTTGCTGGCTTATCCAGCGGCTTCACCTATGGGAAAGATGAAAATGATCTCATAGTAAGATAAGTAAATATCCGTGTAGCTGGTCAGCCATCATTGACTTACAATCATCTACAGGCTGTAACTAATGGAACACAAAATCTGAAAACGGAACAAGGGATAAAAATACTCACAAGATGTTGGTCTTGCGTAATTTCTCTTACATCTTCTAAAGATACAGACTTTCATACAATGTTAGAAAGAATGTTAATATTAAGATAAATAGTTTAGAATCTGTAAGCGCTGGGTGCGCTTACAGACTCTAAACAAAATACAAAGTACAAAGTAGACCCTGAACAGAACCTGATACCTATTTAATTAATGTCATTATACTCACGATAATTTATCTAACCCTTAAAATAGTACGGTTTATTTAAAGGCCTACTGAATAAAGTAACTTTTTATTTCTTCGCTATCTGTGACACATTTGTCACAGATAACGCAATAATAAGTTATCTGGGAATAATTTCAGTTATCTGATGTCGTGTCAGTCAGGAGACTGCGGCTTGAAAGATGCTATTTTCTCTGGAGACACATTTATATCGTTTGAGGAAAACATGGAAAAATCCCCTTAAGCACTTTAATTTTGACTAAGGGAGTTATCTATTCTGGTTAAACGTAGATCAAAACTTCTTGTGAAATGTAGATTAAAAAGTTATTTAAAGCATCTACTTTAAAAATAATAGGTATGAATTTAAATTATCTACCACTACGTACCTATTATTTTTAAATTATTAGATAACAGGCATATTACCCTACTTTTAATTAAGAAATCCTTTACGATTAAGAAAAGTATGACAATTAATGACGATTATAATCGAAATAAAAACAGGATAGTTGACGCCTTATTCCTGACTTGCCTAGATTAAATTCTGAGCTGTGGTGGCACTATAAACTTTGTCAAATCACTCGAGTCATTGTAACTCACCTCGCTCTATCTAGTTCAGTATCGTCTAATGATAATCTACCACATTCATTAACAGGACCTCCAAACGCGAATTTAGTTTGATCGATCCATCTCTTGGTGAGCACCCGCAGTCTGCTATCCACAACGACTCTCGGACACTCTCGAGTCGATTGCTGGTAGACGTTGTTTGATGCCGAGTTCTTGGAGAATAGATGTGGAGTGTAGAGACGTTTGCCTAACGTTTTTTTAAAATCCTAATTAGAGTTCCTAAATTCAAAATAGTTTATAAAGCACCTTAATCAAAAATGTTTTTATCTGACAGTTATATTTCCTCTTTGAGCTTAAATTGTAGGTACTCCTTTCTCCAAATCAGCCATAGCTCTTATGTTCCTCTGAACTCGATCCACACTAACACAAAATACATCGATTAAATAAACAAGATCTAAGCGGTAGTGCGGTGACAAAGCGTTATTTGAACTAGAAGTTTTCCGTGTTCCACAAATACCTGTTGCAAAAGGAGCAATGTATCGATTTTAGTATAAATAGTGTTGTGGGAACTAAGCAGCTGTTTAATGCCGCTTAATTTGTTCCTGCTACTGCTCCATTACATTGCTTTACTTAAGGCTACATCGATATTGGACTTACGTAAATGTAAATGAGGATACAAATTGCTAGAGCTGATCGAAATAGACATAGAGAATACATATCTAGTCTTCTACTTGTCGAGTTTCACAACCAAAATTGTACTGTACAGATGATTATTGTCTTGTCTATGAAAGTGTCTTGAGTGAATTATTTATCGATTTATCGCGTTTTTATTGATACTTATGCCTGGGAAAATAATTTTGGATGGTGATAAAAACGCGTTTTTTGTCTTAATTAAGCTAAGTTCAAAAGTTGAGGTTATTCCTACGCCATAATACAAGTTAAATACTTGCCCGACTCCCATATCTCAGCGTATCAGTCATTTTATGAAAACAAATAACATAAGCCATGCGATGGGTATCTGAAATTACTCATGTAGAATCATTTCGAGGATGCTCGAATAGTTCCAAACACGTATGATGCCCGTTTATATTCAAAAACCTAGTAGATAAAATCGATCACTTGAAAAGATAACGTCATCAGTAGTATAAAAAAGACAATTATCGTTCTGACAAACACATGAGAACCATCGGCTTCCCCTATAATTCTAACCCATCCCATTAACAAGATGATAAAATAACATGATTATAACGCTAAGCTGTCAAATCGGTAATCACAGTGTAACTATGTCAACACTTTTTTTGGGAGACTTACTGACTCAAACCTATCCGTGTTGCTCCTAATGCATTTTGCGTTCCAGAGCCGCGGTGACTCTTTCAAACAAATTCCGCAATCAATAGTGTCAATCATCGGCATGTCAATACAATGTTAGACAGATTTTAGACATCCAGAAGTTTGTAGACTAAACTAATCTATTTGTAGACCATACCATACTAGAAAACAAGAGCTCGACGTGTTCGAACTTCGAAATATGATCTGTTTGTATTTGTATATCTTTCAATAACAAAGTAAGGCCGTCCGCAGACAGGTTCAAAGAGATGGAATGTACCTACAGGGTCTACATATATACAGGGTCACGCAAAACCAGAAAAAGGGTCATTGCACTCATTACTGTAAACAACTTTTCCTATGGACAATGCCTTCTTTTCAGGTTACTTCTTTTAAAACTTTTTTATATGTATATCTCTCTGAAAACAAACGAAAGTTAACAGAAAGGACTATACTACATTCGCAATAAATCCATTTTTAATAAATCACAACCGAAAAACTCCGTTGACCTGACACTAAACAAAACTGGTATAAATTAAAACGAAATTACCTACGACATATGTACCTATGTATATATTTTTAGCCACGTTCATCACAATGGTCACGGATTAGCGCCCTCAAAGAAGCATATCAATCTAGTTGCCAGAGACAATATTATCTTATCGTTAAATTCGACTTAAAAATACGAATGTTTCAATATCGTTTTAACATCACATTTTTCGTTTCACAGTTGAATTTTAAATAGTCAGTTAAAATTTACCTGAAAATTAGAAACGTTCGTTATATCTGCTTGACACTTTTGGTGTACATAAAAGATGGCAATCTGTCATATTTATTCTTCCGGAAAAAGTTAACAGACTAATGAAAAATCAGACCTTAACTGATATGATGCCCAATAATCAGAAAAAAAAACAAATCTAAGAAAAGATCCGTGTTGCCCTGCTCTTTGGTCTCCAGAACTGTGCGCTCTACGAAATCCATTCGCGTACCTATCAATAGCAGTGTTCCACAAACTCTCAAACTCGTAACATGTAGGCAAATATTCTCGTGTGAGAATCCTATTCTTGAGCGAAGACTGATTGGATTTAGAGACACCGTCTGTATTATGTAACCTAGTTCATACAGCGGAAGTGGAGCCCCCTAGACTGTAACATAATAAGTTATCGTATGCTTTAATGTTGGGTAGTGTTTTAGAACCGAACTACGAATATAAGCACAGTTTTTTTAAACACACGTGTAATTGTACAAACTGTGTTTACGTCGTAGTGATACTGTAGAATTGACGAGTGTAGAACTAGCCCAGGTTAAGATAGGTTTTTGGGCAGTCCAACACGAACAGACAAGGTTAAAATAGAATGCCGGTAGCCATGTCGTCGAGGTTGGCTTTAAGTTGACTATTTCATGAAGTGACCAAAGCTATTATTTGAAAGGACCACTTCATAAAATTGCCAATTTTACGATATGGCCACAACATGAACAGTTGTACACACATTTTTAGTAAGGGTATAAAGTACATTAACACTATCCAAAAGCTATAAGAAACCGACTGCTCCTGGACTAGTTTAACCCATTAATAACGACCTAGAGAAGTTAATAGGGCCACAGCCGTCGGGAACTTAATAAGACCAATTAATTATGGCCGCCAGACGTAATATAGCCGTCGACAAGCCATTTTCACCTCACTACAACTCAGAAAGAGACATTTGACTTGCTAGAGTAAACGTGGATAACTGAAACAGGCTATTAATATCCGTCTGCTAAACCCTTTGTTACTTTGGATTTGTGACGGTAACTGTACCGTCACAAATCCAAAGTCTCTCATAATTACTGTTATCACACTCAAACAATGGTCATAGCCATCAATGATCCATTTTAGAACAGCAAAGTCTTGAAACTTTGTTAATTAAAAGCGTTTATTAATGATCTATTGTGTTCTCGTCTGCGGTAAATTCATCATCCGAAGAAATGCGCCTTAACTTTTTTCCGTGCCTTGTTGGGAACAACTCGTCTGTCTGAACGGTTCCATTCCTGGAGCTGCCTCCGGTTCTTTATAAGATAGTTATATTTTTATTTATAGGTATCCGATGTATACCTAAGCGAGCTCTGTCAGTAGGCATTTACTCGACGTGAATTCAGCAGAGTCTCAGATGTAATCTCCCCTGTGGATACGAAATTCCAAATCAATTTCGTATCGCTATTTTGGTAAAACATCAATTTGCACTTACTAAAGAAGTTATTTGTCTTGTGTTCGTGTTACCTAGGTATAGTTTATTTAATTGAATAATTCATTAATGCATCGCAGACCTTTTTGATAAACCACTTTTTAGCACGTAAACTCTAAATTATGTTTAAATATGTTAGCGTTTTATTTTTAATTAATAATATTGTTGAACATAATTAATTTATAGTAAAAAAATGGTACCTAAAAGCTGAACTTAGTACCTACTTATTGTAGTAAATATTGCGTTCAGCTTTTATAGAACAGAATTTACAATTTACAATCAGACAAGTATTTTAAAAAAAAATAATGACTTTCTCCAATAGATTTTCCTGTATCAACAAAATATCTCGTTATTTTTGTTGTTATTTACCAAGTTTTTCCATTTTATTTATCGCAGAAAGCAGTCTTTCCTTATGCCCCACATGTGTAAGACGAATTGTCTATATCAATCTGCTATGTTATTTACTTTCGGGCCGTGAGTGATTGTGTGTCTCGGGAGACCAAACAACTTTGATAGCTCTTTGTGCTCGTAAAATATAGGAAGATAACAATAAAACCTTATAGATTTACTAAGAAAATTACTCAGATAAAATGACGTTACTCATTTTACCTTTAGTGGAACAAACGCTTGATTTTATTTTTTTATAGTTGTGCCCTTTTACTGACAAAGGTGCAAAATGCAGCGAAGAATGATTTTTTTTATTTCAAGTTTAAAAACTTTTTACAAAAAAAAAAACAACCGACTACTAAACAGAAACGTAAGTATAAAATAACTTTAATTTCGGAACTCGGTGTTTTTAGTAGTTTCTTCGTTTTTTGAACGCCGACTTTCGAAATAAAAGTTATATTATACTTATTGTTTGTGTTTTTTTGTTTAGAAGTCGGTTTTTTTAAGTTTTTTTATTTTTCACTTAATATACATAATATTAAGTGAAAAATAAAAAAAAACTTTTATATAAATATACTATAATATGCATGTATTATAAATATAAACCTTCCTTAAGAATCAGTCTATCTATTAAAAAAAACCGCATCAAAATCCGTTGCATAGTTTTAAAGATCTAAGCATACATAGGGACAGACGGCGGATAGCGACTTTGTTTTATACTATGTAGTGATAAGTACGGCACTAGTTAGATTTCCAAAAAAAATGCCATTGTTTTCTCTATTTTTAGGGTTCCGTACCTCGAAAGGAAAAACCTTTATAGGATCACTTTGTTGCCCGTCCGTCCGTCCGTCTGTCTGTCTGTCAAGACCCTTTTTCTCAGGAACGCGTGGAGGTATCAAGCTGGAATTTATATCAAATACTAAGGTCTATTATCCCTTGGAGCTGTGAAAAATTAAACTTCTAAGCCAACGCAATCAAAACATACAGCCGTTTATGCCGCAAATTTCCGCAAATTACTTCCGAATCTTGAAATTTGGTACGCAAAATTTGGAAGCATCGTCTTACAAAGGAAATATTGCGAAAAACATAAATATTTACATGTACACGTTTCTAATTGTACTCGATTGTCGTGATGGGTGAACTTTTACTTATATACGTACTACAGGTTTGTACGGAACCCTCGGTGCGGGAGTCCGACACGCGGGTTTTTATATTTAAACTGGGGCCCAGGTGTCTGTAATTCCCCACCGACTGTGTCCCCACGTTGTCGTCGTGGTGGGGCTTGCGCGTCTCAATGATCTTGCGAGCTTTCCCGGTAGAGCTACTCATGCCGGAAGGTCGCAAGTGAGGGATCAGACCAAGAGGGACACGGGAAGGGCACACCGTTCGGAGACCTGAGCCGTGTTCGGGTTTGCGGACGGTGTGCGATTCATTTGGAGGAGACTTGCTCGCTGCTCTCTGGTACGCGTCTGATCATCAGACGTGACTGTGAGGGCAGCGAGCAAGTAAGTAGAGAGGTGAGGAGAGGGGCCCTGAGAAGGGGCGGAGAAACAGGGACCGCACCCTTTAAAAGGAACAATAATATGAACAAGGCAGTCGAAATAGATTTACCCCAGGGCGGTTCCAGCGGCTCAGCCGCTGGGGAATCCGCCACGCTCGAAAGAGCGTCTGCCCCACCGTATTCTGGGGGGGGCAACGAATGTCTTCCGCTTGCCAGTGGCAACTTGAGCCGAGGAGGCTCCAGCGGGTCAGCGTCCTTTGAGGACCTGATCCGCTACGACTTTAAAAAGCCCGACAAGGTGTCGGAAGGGCGCAGCGAGGCCGTAGGGGTTGCAGAGAACTCTAAGTTCTTCCGCAAGCGCCCCAGACCGGAGGATGACCAGGGGTCGTCTTCCGAGGCCGAGCTGGCGTCAGCCAGAAAGGTCCCCACCAGTAGGCGGGGTAAGGGCCGAGGAGGTGAGGGGAGGCGGCTCGCCACTCAGCAGGCTGCGAAGATCGCTGAGGAGGGGCGACACCCCGGAGCGAGTAGTCCCAGAGCTGCTCTATCCGGGTCTTCTTCTGACGAAGAGTCAGACGCCCCTGGCGGCCCAGATAAAGAGCGCCAGGCCGGGTTTGTGGCGGCCGTGGAGGCCGCGGTCCGTGACGTGGCCCTGAAGAGGACGCATGCGTCCAAAAACAGGGCCGTAAGCGCAGCGGCGGCCTCAATTCTAGCGGCAGCGGAGGCCAACTACCGCAAGCCTCTGACGGACTCAACGTCCAAGCTGCGGGCGGAGGTTGCCCGCTTGGCGGCCGCCACGAAGCTTCTCCAAAAGGAGAACACGAAGCTCCGTGCAGACCTGGCTGAGCTCCGGGGAGCCGGCAACCGAGAGGGATCTGGGGGACGCAAGGACAATCCAGGGCAGGGCCAGCCCGCGACGGTGGAGAACCAGGTCCTGGAATTGGTGCGGCAGGAGATGGCTGCCTTCCGGGAACGGTTCTCCGTCCTGGAGGGTATTGTCCTGCGCCCCCCACTAGCGGCGAGTCAGAAGGCCTCGGGCCAAAATGCGACCTCGTACGCGGGGGTCGTGGCTGCCAAGCCGGGTGCGCCTGGTCAGGCCAACCGTGGGGCCAGGCCGGCAAAATCGGCGCCTGCGAAGCCGGCACCGGGAAAACCGGCGTCGGCCAAACAGAAGAAGGGCGGAGCCGCTGCGCAGGCGGCGCAAGCTCCAGCGCTGGCGGCGCAGCAGGTTCCTCAAAACCCGCCTTCTAACTCCCTTGCCGAAGCCGGATGGCAAGTGGCCGGGGAGAAAAAGAAGGCGGGCAAGGCAGCCAGAGCGGCCAAAAGGAGGGCAAGGAGGCGGCGACAGAAGGAGCGACGCGTCGCGAATATGCTCCGCGCCCCGAAGACTGCGGCTGTAGTGCTCACACTACAGCCGGACGCGGTCAAGAGGGGCGTGTCATACGGCGACGTGCTCGCTAAGGCAAAGGAGGCGGTGGACCTCCGGGAGCTCGGCATCGTCGGGGGCCTCCGGCTAAGGGTCACCATGACTGGTGCCCGGATGCTGGAGGTCCCTGGGGCAGCCAGTGGCCCGACCGCTGACGCTCTAGCCGAAAGGCTCAGGGCGTCCTTAAATGCGGACGATGCCCGAGTGTCCAGGCCCACCAAGTGTGTGGATATGCGCATTTTGGGCCTGGACGACTCCGTCACGGAGGAGGAGGTTGTGGCCGCCGTGGTCAGGACGGGAGGGTGCTCTGCCGAGCAAGTCAAGGCAGGCACCATACGTCCTGACTTCTCGGGCATGCGAACCGTAGTGGTAAGCTGCCCGGTGACGGCGGCCAAGAAGATCTCGGAGGGCCGAAGGCTTCTGGTAGGATGGGTGTCTGCGCAGGTCAAACTGCTGGAACCCAGACCTCTGAGGTGCTTCCGTTGCCAAGTCGGCAACCATACGGGAGCTCTCTGCACCTCAGAGGTTGACCGCAGCGAACTGTGCTTCCGCTGTGGTCAACCAGGTCACAAGGCCGGCTCGTGTAGCGCCACGCCGCACTGCGTTGCATGTGCGGCAGCTGGCAAGCCGGCCGAACACTGGGCTGGGGGCAAAGCCTGCACTCCACCCGTCAAAGCCGGGGGCAAGAAGCCCTCCACCGCCGTCTCCGTCGCCGCCTTTGTTGCCGCCGCTGCGAGTGCCGCGGCCCCACAGGAGGCCCGGGAGGAGGCTGTAATGGAATGCCAATAACGGCTCCATTACGCCTCCTCCAGGCGAACATCAACCACTGCGCCGCTGCTCAGGACCTGTTGCTCCAGAGCATGGCGCAGTGGTTGATTAATGTCGCCGTAGTCGCTGAGCCGTACTACGTCCCACCCAGGGAGGACTGGGTGAAGGACCTAGACGGCTCAGTGGCCCTAATTTCGTCGGCCGCCGCCGGTACCCCGTCCCTCGAGCGTGTTAGGAGAGGACGGGGGTGCGTAGCAGCACGGTTCGGGGAGATTGTAGTGGTGGGAGTCTACTTCTCCCCGAATCGAACTCTCGCCGAGTTCCACAACTCCCTTGGAGAGTTGCGTAACGTCGTCGTCGGGTATCGTCCCCTCCCCGTGTTTGTTCTCGGGGACTTCAATGCCAAGAATTTGGCTTGGGGTTCCCGTTATACGAACGTACGGGGTAGGATGGTGGAGGACTGGGCCCTGGAGACAGGCCTGGTCGTCCTTAATCGGGGATCTGTCCCCACGTGTGTGCGGATGCGGGGTGACTCTGTGGTGGACATCTCGTTCGCCAGCCCCGCTCTGTCGCCGCGTGTCGTCGACTGGCGTGTTGTGGAGGAGGTGGAGACCTATTCCGACCACCGGTATATCCGGTTCGACGTCTCCGCCCAGACCTCAAGCGCGCCAGTCCGACAGACCCCGAGTGGTCCGCGGTGGGCGCTGAAGCAGCTGGACCGGGAGCTTCTCCTGGAAGCCTCGATCGTGCAGGCCTGGGTGTCATCACCGGACAGGCCTGCTGACATCAACGATGAGGCGGAGTGGTTCCGGGAGACCATGTCGGATATATGCGACGTGGCAATGCCCCGGGTCCGACCAGGACGCGCCCGCCGTCAGGTGTACTGGTGGTCGCGCGAGCTGACGACGCTGAGAGAAGCGTGTGTTGCCGCGCGTCGCCCGTACACCAGGCATCGCCGGCTCCGCATTCGCCCTTCGAATGCGCAGGCCAGGGAGGCGGAGCTGTACGAGGAGTACAGAGTGGCGAAGACCGCCCTCCAAGCGGGGATCTTGCGGGCCAGGGATCTGGCTCGCAGAGAGCTGCTGGAGTCTCTGGACGGGGACCCGTGGGGAAGGCCCTACAAAATGGTGCGGAACAAACTCCGCACCTGGGCCCCCCCGTTGACGCAGAGTCTCCGGCCCCAGCTAGTGGAGGACGTGGTGAGCGCTCTGTTCCCGTTGCGAGGGGACCATGCTCCCCCACCTATGGCTCCGCCATCCGCGGTGCCCGATGCGGACCACACTGACGACGACGATACTCCGGAGGTGACCGAGGTAGACCTGAGAGCGGCGGTTAATAGGCTCAAGGCCAGAAACACCGCCCCAGGACCCGATGGCTTACCTGGGAAAGCCTGGGTCCTGGCCTCGGAGGCTCTCGGGCCTCGACTACGTGGGCTCCTAAGCGCGTGCATGGAGAGGGGCCAGTTCCCACGTCGCTGGAAGACTGGGAAACTGGTCCTCATTGGGAAGCCAGGGCGCCCTGCGGACTCTCCGTCCGCATACCGGCCCATCGTGCTGCTTGACGAGGTGGGCAAGCTCTTTGAAAGAGTAATTGCAAACCGCCTCGTCAAGCACTCGATTAGAGTTGGGCCGGATCTGGCGGAGAACCAGTTTGGTTTCCGCACAGGGCGCTCGACGGTGGACGCCATCATGCGCGTGAGAGCCCTCACGACGGGGGAGGCGATTTCCCGGGGTGGGGTGGTCGTGGCGATGTCCCTTGACATCGCCAACGCCTTTAATTCCCTGCCCTGGAGTTGCATCAGGGAGGCACTCCGGTATCACCGGGTGCCAACCTACCTCCGTCGCGTGGTCGAGGACTACCTGACGGATAGAGCCGTCATCTACCCCGGTCACCGGGGAGAGTGGAACCGGCGAGAGATGTCGTGCGGTGTTCCACAGGGTTCGGTTCTGGGGCCGCCCCTGTGGAACATCGGCTACGACTGGGTGCTGCGCGCCGACCTCCCACGCGGCGTCAGCGTAGTCTGCTACGCTGACGACACGCTGGTTCTGGCGCAAGGGGGGTCGCACCAGGCGGCGGCTGAGTTGATGACACGCGGGGTTGCGATAGTCGTTGACAGAATCCGGCAACTGGGTCTCGAGGTGGCCCTGCACAAGTCCGAGGCCATGTGCTTTCATGGCTCTCGGAACCGGCCACCACCGGGACCCCAGCTAACGGTAGGAGGGGTTCACATCGGCGTCGGGTCAACGATGAGGTACCTGGGCCTCGTCCTCGACAGCCGGTGGAACTTCGCGGAGCATTTCCGACGTTTGGCCCCCAAACTAGGGCGGGCCGGGGCAGCCTTCAAGCGGCTCTTGCCCAATCTAGGGGGTCCAAGCGCCTCCTGCCGGAGGCTGTACGCGGGGATCGTGCGGTCCATGGCCCTTTACGGGGCCCCAGTGTGGGCGCTGTCGCTGAGGCGACTGCCAGCGCGCCACCTGGTCTCGGCCCAGAGGGTCATGGCCATTCGGCTAGTCCGGGGATACCGCACGGTCTCTGGCGAGGCGGCGAATCTCCTTGCCGGATTGCTGCCGTGGGATCTGGAGGCGAGAGCCCTCGCGCACGTTTACGCGTTGCGCGTGGAGGCGCTAAGCCGGGGTGAAACTCTGCTGCCACGGCAAATTGCTGCGCAGCGGACGGAGCTCCGGCGGGATCTCACGGAGGTTTGGAGACAGCGACTATCGCAACCCAGTGCTGGGCACGCCACTATTTTGGCGATAAGTCCCCTCTTTGAGGCGTGGCTGGAGAGACGTCACGGCGTCCTCACCTTCCGCCTGACGCAGGTGCTCACCGGACACGGCTGTTTCGGGAGGTACCTGTGTCGGATCCAGCGGGAGGATACGTCCGGGTGTCATCACTGTGTGGATCGCCCGGAGGACACGGTGGAGCATACGGTGGAGGTCTGCCCTGCTTGGGCGGAGCACCGCCGTGTCCTCGTCGAGGCGATCGGCGGCGGCGACCTCTCGCGTCCGGCCCTGGTTCAAGCCATGGTCCGGAGCGAGGAGGCATGGGAAGCGGTCGCCTCCTTCTGCGAAGCAGTAATGCTAGCGAAGGAGGAGGCGGAACGCGTGCGTGAGAGGGAAACCTCACGCCCAAGCCGCCGCAACAGAAGAAGACGCCCCGGGCGTCGGGAAACGCAGGGCGATTCCCGGCCACCGTAGGCGCGGGCCTGCGGATGGCGAGCTATGGGTGGCTCGCCGTCCGATAGCAACCAGGCCCGAGTCGACGGCGCGTCGTGTTCCACGCGCGCCTCAAAGAGCCGTCAGCAATGTAGACGGGGCCCCATAGGGTCAGTGCCTGCTAGGGTTGCGGATTTTGTTCGAAAGAGTCACCGCAGCCCTGGAACGCAAAGGGCACAAGAAGGATCACGGGTGGGTTTTAGTCAGTAAGAGTCTGACACTCCCTTCCGCTCCGCCCAGAGCGGGAGAAGTCATTTGATGATTTCCCATCCAGAAAAAAAAAAAAAAAAAAAAAAGGTGTCTGTAATTGGTATTTGCAAGCAGTTAGTATGACAAACTGCAAAGTACTTAAGTTTGTATATGAACAACTGGAATCCTCCTAATAAATAATACAGATATTCCAAATTACCATTATAATATTGCCACGTAAATTGAAACTTAACTCAATTGTATAGTACCTATCTGGCTATCTAGCAAGCAGACCGCCTAGACAAACTAGTGACATTATATCAGCGATGACGACTGTACTTTCATCAAAAATGTTTGGGATTGACAAGCGCTAGTGAATTCCATTCCAGGTCCATTCATCTATATCTATACTTCTATACTAATATTATAAAGAGGAAACATTTGTATTTTTTTCATTTTTATAGTTTTGTATGTAACGAATAAACTCAAAAACTACTGGACCGATTTCAAAAATTCTTTCACCATTAGAAAGCTACATTCACCCTGAGTAACATAGGCTATATTTTATCCCCATATTCCCACTGGAACGGGAACTACGCGTGTAAAGCCGAGGGGCGCTGCTAGTTAGATATATTTTGACTGTACAATAGTCGAATGACAATTTTTCTAGAGGTGTTTAACGCTTTATGACATGCTTGTGATATTTAGCCTTACAGTGATGAACAATCATTCATCCACTGACTGTACGTACCTGTTTCAACAATAATCCAGTCAGCCAATGAACCAATACGCTACCGCTTCAAAAGCTTCCTTGTTTCCTCAGAACTGTGCACATGATTATTTAAACCTGTGTATTTACTTCGTGGCCCAAACTGAGCTCTGAATTTCAATTGCACGTCACATTTTGCCACATTGGGCATTCGCGCCGGGAACAATGGTGGCCTGGTGTGTATTTACCAGTGCATACATTAAAACTTTGAACTTTACGCAATAATACTGTTATTCAGCTGAATCCGACATGACTGGGAGCCGATATAGTTGGGAAAAAGGCTAGGCAGATGATGACATTGAAACTTTGATTTAATCTAGCATTAATGAAATTAATTCTATTCTATACAAATGCAAAAAGAAGTAGGCGAGAACTACATTTGATAGGCTGTGTTGTATATCAAATGTTTACTTACTTATTTCAGTACTTCTGAAAGAATATGGCAAATAAATCACATCTGGCCAAATAAACTTCCAGCAAAATAGAATTTCACTAAAATAAACTATAGCCTGAAACTGTCTGCTGCTGTCGAAAAACAGTTTTTGAACATAATTGTAACATTTTAAATTACATTATTAATTCTTTATTTTTGGCAAAAAAGAAATTAAAACAAGTGAAAATAAAAGTAATGTGAGTACAAAGGCAAGCTCATGTCAAAATGGAAATTTCGCCCAGCAATCCTTTGACTGTTAGAGAATAAGAATTAGATTTTAAAATAATATAACATGAATAAAATATTTACAAATAAAATTAATTAATATGCATACAAACATACGAGTACATACATGCACACGTACTTATTCTTATGGTGATGGAGTAGATAAAAAAGTCAGAATTAGAAAATCCTTTAGTATTCCATGCCAAAAGCTTTTTTTATTACAAGAACCAACAAAAACTCATTTCAGTGATAAAATCTTTGGTATGACGTCTCTCACTGGGTCAGGATGGTTAGTCCGGAAACTTTGCGGAAATCAAACAATGCTCTGCAAAGTAAATTCTATTTCACATTTCGTTGACGAATGTTTGGTCAAATTGTAGGTATGCTTCAGAATTTCGTATTGCATTATGTTACTGAAGCTTTACATGAATATTTTAATGACCTTTCAGCTGATTCAATTTAACAGGTTATTGACATGGTGCATCGTTTTATTTCAGCTCTACTCGCTAATAAAATTTTACTCTAGTAAAAACTGCTATACCTACCATTAAACTTTACAATTTTGATCACATAAAATCTATTTGGTTAATAGTATAAGTCTGTCCTACGCAATTGTCAATGTGTACGAGTATGTTCTATTTGGTAAAAAAATATTGTTAGTGGAAGGAAACATATTTCTCTAAGTCATGTTCAAGCAACGTTCGCATTCATATCTCAAGGTCTTCCGAAGACGGGGCCCATAGCGTCAGTGCCTGCTAGGGTTGCAGAATTTGTTCGAAAGAGTCACCGCGGGCCTGGAACGTAAAGGGCACTAGAAGGATCACGGGTGGGTTTTAGTAAGAAAGAGTCTGACAGACCCGTCTGCTCCCCCCAGAGCGGGAGAAGTCATTTGATGTTTTACCATCCAGAAAAAAAGGTATCCCTCTCCCCTTTTCACTCTATACTCACTCACGCAACACTGTCCTAGCTGTTCGGTAGAAGTCGAGGTCGTGTCCCTACCTTTGCTTTGCTAAAGAGTGAAAGACTTGGATAGCATCATATTTGAGTTCACGGATAATACAAATGCCAATAATCCAGTCTAGTCTAGTCTAGCCCGTGTAGTAACATCTCCTCACCCTCAAAGCATAGTTTTCTTGTTTTCTTCGGAACTGAACCAACAACATACACAAAACCCATTTCCATCGTGCATGTTCTGATTTCTGCGAGCATGTATGAGCTGTTACATGTGACATGCAACTGTTAGGTCACTCACCATTGTCGCTTCGATTACAGGTCGCGGGTGGCGCTAGGCGAAATCAATCTGCGGTCCCTTTATCCTATGTGGTGCTATTGTGTTGAAATCGTTCGAGCATTAATGTGTTTAAGCCGGTCATATCTATAATCGGTTTATATGCAGTAAGATGGAATTGGGGTATGCACATTAACTTCAAAGGTCGTTCACCTTTGAAGGTAATGTGCATACTATTTTGGTGGGCATAACCATGATTTTTGTTTCAAAACTTTTTTAACTTATAGGTTTCACTCGCATAGTTCCCGTTCCAAGAAAACAAGTTCCAAGTTAACAAGAAAAGACTCTTGAGAAGGTCTTTTCTTGTTTCATTTGAGATTTAACTTACAATAAAAGTAAAAGAAACTTAGATATATGAACATAATTATATATTCTAAACTAGTTTGGGTGGGTGTGTGTGGTGTTGCGTAAATGTGGTGTGATGTGAGGCCTTAACTTATAAAAAAAAATGTTTCTCCAAGAAAGATAAATATAATTTTATATGAAATAGTTAGCGGTATAAGCACGGACAGCGTATACCGGTAAAATATCTGCTGCTACAGAAAAAGGTAAGGTTCATAAATTATATTTTCACGCTCGGCAGTCCAATTGGTAATCCCAGTAATAATATTGTCTTAACTTATAATCGGATAAGGGCTTTTGCTCAGAGTTGAATTTATGACCCGATTTTTGCTAACCACCCAAAAATTTCCTAAGCTAGCACATGAAGAGCTATGCATTAGAATTAATGCAGGCATTAATTAAGACCATTTTATGCGAAAATCAACTTTAATGTAAAGCTAATGCGAACAAAAACTGATACGTTATTAATTCAAGTATCCACGGCATTAGATCAATAACGAACAACGTAAACGATTTCACGGTGATATGAATATTTGTACAAAGTACTGCCGTGCGACAGACACGACACACTAGGGCCATTCTACTTCTCGATAGACAAAAACCTGCGCTGTGTAAAAGTTACAATTTTAATACTAAAAATAACAAACTATTTACCTACCTAAATTCATACTTTTATAAAAATTCTGCCAGCCTTTTCTTAACTTTTTTGCGGTAATACTGGTATTTAGTCGCATCTAGTTTAATTAGATACAGCTAAGTATTTTACACTGCCTACCTGACCTCCATAATCCAGTAACTAGACGATACAATGCCATTTGGCAAGGCTTGTCTCAGAATGTCGGTTTCTGTTTTCGACCCAAGCTCTGCAAGCATTAATTAACCTAGATCGACACGTGCATTTGTTTTAATTTACCCAAGATCTCCTTGCTGACATGATTTTTTTTTAATTAAATACGCTAAGATATATGTTTGCTGAAAATAATTTCGTGAAATTACGGCATCGTTTTTCAGTACTTGCAAATCAGAATGGCTCGAAAAGCGGAATAACCCTCTACTGAGGTGAATGACCGACGCAGTTTTTAAAATAAGAACGATATCGATTGGATTGAATAACGGCCGGTAGTGGTTTTTACAACAATTTATGAAATTGACATAACATAGGATAGGTCGGTATATGAATGTTTCGAATTGTTAATGGATTTTAATAACTAGCAATTCAGATAGAGCAAATTATTTGGTGTGATTGCATTTTTTTTTCTGATACTATAGACTACTGATGAGTATTTACAGATACGCTTTATCAATCAAAGTATAAAGTAACACTGCCTCCTTATTCCTTAGGGTTATGTCACCAAAGAAAGTACTTACGTCGATCAACTTCGTCGGCACTAGCTCTAGCGGATCCTGGCTTCTATGCTGACATCACTGTGAGGCGCGCAAAGAACACAATGCGCCATAGACCCGGGCTTGGTTATTATCGGACGGCGAGCCACCCAATGCTCGCCGTCCGCAAAATCGCCCTGCGACTACTATTGACTACTATCTTCTTCTATTGAGTCGGTTTTTTTATTGCTATGGTTGAACTCTGAAACTCCCTTCCACTCCACCCAGAGCAGGAGAATTCATAAGCACAGAAAAAAAACTGTTAACGCTTATCTTAGCATTGCCGTATAAAACGTTTTAGGTAGCTGCACAAAAATATGAGAACTTTCCATCGAATACTACATTTACATTCTGTCAAATTGCAGTTTTTCCTTCATGTAAACGTATCTATAAACATAAATAAAGCACAAATCGCATAGGTCACGAATGAAGCCTGAATAATATATTTAGCGTACCTGACTTAGGAACCATGTTCATAAACGTATGTAGCAATATATTGCGTTTTTGTAGCGGTAAAGAAATCGTGCCAGCAAATTCGCTTGCAAATCAACAAAGACTTATATAACCTATGGGCAAACTTTGCAATAAGATGGCCTTTTAAATATTATTTTTTGTTATATAGTTAGATAACAAAGCCAGATTATTTAACCAGAGATTTCACTAATATTTTGAACCGAGTTGCAAATCATAATAACTCAAAACACAGGTAACATGCTCTACAAACTAAAAGTTTTCCAACGTGTTCAGAATCTGCATTTCAAAATATTAAAGCATTTCACCGTTATCGAAACGAAAGCACGAATGTGAAAAATCAAATATGAATTTTCGAAATTCAAATTTAAATTTTACTTATATTAACCGAACGTTTACGGCAAAGATTTAGTATTATCTGAATCGCTTTGTGGTACTTTCGCCCGAAGCCATCGGCAGTCGCCTAGTTCCTACGGAAATGGGACGGTAGACGCAATCTCACGCTTTTAAGAACCACCAGCGTCTTTTTCCTTTTTAAATTGCTCGGCTAAACACCACAGGCTCAACTACGACTCTAAACGTACTTATATAAACTGATCTTTGAGTCAAAGCGCACGTTTGAAGTTTATTTGAAATAGGAATGTTTATTTAATGTTTGGGTGAAGGCTACAGAAGGTAAGGCAGGTGGGAAATGAAAAACTTGACCATAGAAAGATTTTTGTTCGTCATAATGTTTTCATAGACTTAAAATAAAAATATGTTATTACTATAATTTTATCGTTCTAGCATGGCAATAGCAGTCATTCCTTTATCTTTATGTCTCTTCGTAGTACCCACAGAACAGATAAATTATCTGTTCTGTGGTAGTACCTTACTCGAACATTCGATGTATTTATTTTCAAAGGTTTTTATTTTTCAACGTTGAGGAAAACGATAGATTTCGATTCAGCCAAAGGCAATAAATGAAGGAAGGTCATCAACTATCATAGGTCAGCAGTAATCAACGCTTTTGTAAAGTGACTATTTGTTTGTTTACACCTCTACAACTATGCGATGACGTTATTCTGATGAAATATATTCACCAAAGTGGTTAGTACCTAACCTAACAGGGGAAGTTGAAGTATCCAAAATTACAGACTTGAGTTTAGCAGATACAATCACAAGCAGTACAGACTTCACTCAGATGCGATAGCTACAAATCACAGCTACTCTAAAATATGATAATTATCACCCAACTACCTATGATATTAACTATCCTTGGTTGCTAGACAAAGTGAAATTCTATAAGCGTTAAAAAAACTCAATACTCCAAAATGGCGTTTGCGATTGACGCATGTCAAATTCTAAACTTTAGACGATCGTCATCGCTGATAGAATGTCACTTTGCCAAGAATAGAATAGAATAACAGAATAATCTTTATTAAATATACCATATCAACATAATCAGCCTTTTAATGATCCCACTGCTGGGACACAGGCCTCCTCTCTAGGAGAGGGAATGGGCTGTAATCCACCACGCGAGCCCAGTGCGTGTTGGTGATGATGACTATGAGTTACAGAAAATAGATATGCAGATATTTAAAGCGACATTACAAATGCAAGCAAAACGATAATTTGTATTTGTATTTTTGTATTTCATTTACCATCAAGTACCTACAAAAATATTTACTGACACCTAAATCAAGTTCGCAAACGTACCTAAACAATTTCTACATCGTATTTTTCAATTTTCCATTAGCAACGAAAGGGATATAATTCTTAACCCCAATTAAGTCACCCTCCCATGTAAAGGGTTTCGCACGGAGTGAGGACGGAGTTGAGTCCTCCGTGTAATAATAAAACACATGCATGTAGGGCACAGCTGTATGGCATACTACTGTTGCCTGCGACTTCATTCGTGTTGAATTTTTACGGGGTAAAAATGCTTATGTGCTAATACAATCTATCTATATACCAAATTTCACCCAGATCCAATCAGAAATTCTGATGTGATTGAGTAACAAGCACCCTTATCATATAAAATTAAATCTATCTGAAGTAATAATTTGGAGTATAGTTGTTGCGTTTTAGTCTGGCAATAGCAGTCATTGACCCATGGAGATATGATTTGTAAAATCCATCATTTCTCAAATGGAACGGAAACTATCGTAACGCTCAACTTTATTCACGACACATGGTTCAATTTTTGAATTCCTATGAAGAGATAATTATTCAAAAGGGAAACGACCGCAATAACTATGTTAAAACGAAACGACTATAAGTCAGTCCCCGTAGGACAATTGATAGTAAAACAATTAAGGTCGGTCTAATCATTCTTGTTCATATTTAATTAACAGGTGCCTACGTACTAGGTAGCAACGCGACCTACTTTCATAATTTATTAATACTCTTTTCATTGAACTTTGACCTCAAAATAACAAAAGAGCCCTTTTCATTGGATCGCGCTGTTTTTCTGATTGTTTCAATAAGGTTAAGACTACAGCATCTTCTTAAGTGCTACTAGCTTTTGCTAGCGACTTCTCCCGCGTAAAAGCCGAATGTTTTCCCATTGAAATGTACTAGGTACGAATGGTCTACCTGCCTGAATTCTAAATGTCATCCAGTTTCAAATAACGTTTTTGGCTCGGTTAGTTACTCAATGTAACTAACATAAAATCAGTTTTCAATAATTTCATACTTATTTTATTCACATTTATGCAGAGGCCATAGTTTTAGCCAACCAGCCCACTTAAGCCACTTGATGCTTCTGCTGACGATGCTCTGTGAGCTAGCATCGGCCTACCATGTGCCTTCGTAAGGTCCCGTATCCTAGGGTCCCAAGAAGTCTAAATGACTTTTCAATGTTTGTCTTAACCTTGGTACAAGGTTCAAGGTTGTCCTTGGCCAAGGTTGAACTAATGGGTGGTTACCCCATTAATTAAATGTAGACAGGACTTAATTTACAACCTAATATTATATTTAATGTTCAAACGTTTTCATTAATTTGTACCTTATATATTGTAACCTTTTTTTTTAAGGCTTCTTATCTAGGCTGAGCGGAAGGGGAGTGCCAGACTCTTACTGACTCAAAACCCTTTCGTATTCCTAAAATGCCCTTTGCGTTCCAGGGCCGCGGTGACTCTTTCAAAAAAAATCCGCAACACTGGCAGATTAGTGTAGTTTGTCAGATAGTAATATCTACTACATACGTTCTGTAAGTCAATAATTTTGCATTTCCCTTGGGTTTACTCCTGAGACATATTCCACAGAAACCGTGAATTTATGCCGGATTAAATATAGCATTTTAGTTATTACAATTTGCAAATAGCTTCATCTATTTGACTGACCGAACTTGACAATCCATAAGTGCCTGTAAATGGTTTAATTGAAATTAATGTTTTGAGTTTGAGTTTACGATAGTGTAGCTTACTATCAGAGAAAAAAATGTAATTGGATTAGCACGTCCAGAGATAACTTATTACAAACATACAACGTGAAACAAAATTATCGCAATACCAAAAAATGTGGTCAACAGCTTTTCAGTACATTTTGTCGAGTTATGCGCACAGAAATGTATGAGGAAGTCGTTTTTATTTTTCGGAATTTCAGTGTTGGTCCCATAGTAGAATTTGTTCATAATGATGATTTCATTATGAACAATTGTTTGTTCATTAAGGTATTGAGTTTATTCTCTAAAGCGTTGCATAAACAAAACAGTTTTGTCGCGAAAAATTACTATTTTATATATTTTAGATTCACAATGTTAAAAATCCAATCTCACTATATTAAATAACCTGTTAACAACTCTTTGACGGCACAAAAATTTCGTTCACAAACAAATAAAAAGTTATGAATATGTAAATATTGGTTTCCGGCCGTGATCTCTATGTAAACCTGAAAGGAAAATGACACTAGTTTACACGATATTTATACATGAACTGAAAGTTATACATCTTTAACATGGAACAGGACAATGGAACAATAAATTAACAACATTTTTCCTCTGGTGTTGGACCAACAGCAATTCCCTGAATTTGATTAATCCTATAAATCGATTTTATAAGTATATTCTATAAGTCGATTCTATAAGTCGATTCTATAAGTCGATTCTATAAGTCGATTCTATAAGTGGATTCTATAAGACGATCTATAAGTCGATTCTGTAAGTCGATTCTATAAGTCGATTCTATAAGTAGATTCTATAAGTCGATTCTATAAGTCGATTCTATAAGTCGTTTCTCTAAAACGATTCTATAAGTCGATTCTTTAAGTCAAAATTCTATAAGTGGGTGCTAAACTTTGTAAATCTTGGAAATCCTGTCGGTTTTGATAGTTCCTATGATTTCAGTAAAATTCTTAAACGCGGTTGCCAAAAATAGATTTTGATTAGAGTTTTGAACCAGTAGGGTAAAAACAGCAACCCTATAATCAAGCATTTTTGGGGCTATGACAGATAGACCCTTGAAATATTCACAGAATATGTGCTATTATGAAAATAGTAAAAAGTTAAGACATAGACGCGGGGTCTCAAACAAGAAAACGTGTTTTGATCGGCGTTTTCGTGCATCTCTCATGCTTTATCAAATTTTCTATTTGTATAGGGCTTACATTAAAGTATAAAAAAATCGTTTAAGTAAGAATGTGTTGGTTTTAAGGATTCTCAACGCCTCTTATCTTCACATTCGTTAATCTTTTAATTCTGTGCCTTAGAATCATGAAATTACGGAATAATATTTCTCGGAATAGTACCGAATGCTTCGCATTACAGTCCCACAGCATTGAGGATTTTTTTTCTTAGATATCAATATTTAATCCAAAATAATCAAGGTAGGTATGCAGTTTTTTAAGAATACAAACACTATCAGAAATTAGGCTCGACATTTTAATTACAACTGAAACAAGCTATGTATTGCTTGAGTCGACAAAGTGAATATGAAACTAGCGCCACCACGTGGTAAAGGTGAAAAATAAAAAATAACCATTGAAAAAACATGCTTTTACCTTATTAAAAGGTAGCTAAACACGTGCCTATCTATTACATAAATATCTTGCAAGGTATATAAAAAACTAAAGTTTGTAAACCCGTGCTATTGAAACATTGGAAATCCATCTATTATTTTATTGACGTATTTGAAAACCTGGTTTTACTTCTTTCAATACGAATATTACTAATCTATAAAAAGGCAATGAACGCTGCTATATCATTAAATGCCGTAATTGTTTGCCTTCACCTCTTCTATCATCCTAGCTTCTTATGTAAGGCACAGAACTTAAAAGTCACTGACCCCATTACGTGTCTTCCTTAAAAGAAAACATTCGCCAAAATTACCCCATGGTTTTAAAGAACGCCTCAAAACTCGAAAGTCTCATATTTTGGCATGCATTACCATGCCTTGGAATGGGGTTAATTAGTGTAGCATATAATATGTAGATAGATCACAAGTATGGCGCTATCAGGCAGGCACACACGTCGGCACATGCTTAATTGGATGACTCCTGCATAAGTGATACTAGGGGGTACGTAGTTTAGGCACTAGACGACGCCACGTCGTCGTCGCGAAGCCTCTCTGGAACTACCGCTCTCATGTAATTACGCGGAAAGCTTAACTACTTTACAATTCAGTAAGCTAGAATACAAACGAAGAAAATATTTTTTAGATAAAAATGCGCGTTTTTGCAACCCCTTGAACGCCATTTTCATATTGCAAAATTACAACGCTCACCCAGCTTTAAATCCCTAGATGCGGCTATAAATATGGACCTAATATCTTTACAGAAACATTATGTCAGCTATGAACCACAGGGGTATTACTGAAACCTACTTTATTTTTCGTAAATGTAATAAGTTTTCGTATAACAATGTGGACACGAAAATTAACACGCAATTTACTTTTAGAATTTACACGAATGTTGTTAGTGTAATTTTTCACACAAACACGACAAAATTGAGTTCATGCAACTGAGGTAATTAAAAGGCGGCTAGGTGTAACAAAGTTGTTAATTTGAAATAATAATTAAAGTTGCCCGTTCATTAACCTACAACATAACAATGCGATATGTTTCAATACCTGTAGAATAACAACGTTTTTGAGATCGGTTAGGGTTTTGTTACTTCATGGGTT
This sequence comes from Hecatera dysodea, assembly GCA_905332915.2. NCBI lineage: Eukaryota > Metazoa > Arthropoda > Insecta > Lepidoptera > Noctuidae > Hecatera > Hecatera dysodea. The sequence continues at coordinate 13,665,628 of HG995291.1, forward strand.
ACCTACTAATCTCAACAAAAATAATAAACATGTACAATTATTTTCTATTTTTGTAAAAGGCAATCTCTAAAAGTTGTAAGTGGAAACGAACGTTAATTCAATAACGGTATATAACGTGTTAATTCATGTAAATCATGATAGCCTGTCAGTTAAAGTTCTTTATGCAGGCTACTAAATTACCTTACTTTGGTATTATTCTCGGTGTGTGTCCTATCATATCGCCACCGCTTTTAGGGCCGGCATCAGCGATGCTGTCCATCCTCTGTTACATATTGTGTGCAGACATTTGCCCAATTATAAAAGAAATGTAATTTTAAAATTTTAATATCTGTTCATAAAAGTCACAGATAGGCATGCGAGATAGGCCACGCAGGAGCAGCCGCACGAAAACCAGTAAAATAATAAGATATGAAAAACTGGCGAACCACCAAAGGTTTCATGAAAAACTAGTCAACTGCAAAAATATATTGTAAAAATAAAAGAAAATCTTTTATTAAGTCGAATATCTAACGAAGTAGAGTTAACCCGTTTTTGCGCAAATAATCCCGTAATTTGTTTGGCAACTGCTGAAAAGTTTCAAATTTCGTCAAACCTCTCTGAAATGGAGAATGGATATTAATTTACGAACTGTGTTAATAATTGAATAAATTATTGAAATGTTCAATGACATCATTGCTCCATTTTAATTAACTTTGGGGCCTTTAATATGGCAATTCCATTACGAATGTTCAGCTAAACGTTGCTAATGTGTCATTTAAATATGAATAACGTTTGCTTTCGTTGAAATACTTTACGAAAAGTTAAATTGTGGAGACGATTTGCCTTAAATATACTACTACTTATACTATTCTTCAACTTAATCCAAGAAAAATATAAAGTTTGGTTATCTGCATAACAAAATACACATTATAATAAAACTTTGAATTGAATCCGAATACAATTTCAAACAAATGTTGTAGATGTACGTAAAGTTGAAGTAGAGTGGGGGCTGACTTCATTTCTGTACTGAATACCACTTTCATTAAAAATAAAAATAAATGAAAAAGTATTTTTTTGAGAAAGTTATCTCAAGCAAGGCAACGATATTTTAATAAACACAAACTATTACATAAAATTTGGTTTTACACGGGGTCGTTCAACAACCGAGTGTTGAACATTTAGGACATATTTATAAGGCATGAAAGGAAAAATGCGACGCTTTGGGTATTTTTCCAAGGCATCCGATTGTATTCTTCATTTGATATGAATCAGGAAACTACACTATTACGGAATGCGAGACCCTTCTCTGGATCTTCTTACTTAAGTGTAGGATTCAGATCGTTGACGTTAACTGTAAAAGATCTGTAGTGAGGATAGGGGTACCACAGGGCTCGATTTTAGGTCCTCTTTTGTTTCTCATTTACATCAATGATGCCGTTCCTCGTAAATGATAATCGTGATATACTGTTGTTTGCAGATGACACGTCGCTTTTATTCAAACGTCAGCAGAATAATACAGACTCTGTAAATAGTGCCCTTACGACTGTATTTAACTCGTTTAATGTAAATAATGTTTTAATTTACGAGAAAACAACAAAATGCATAAATTTTACGCTACCCCATGTTAGCCAAGTGGACACTTCTGTGTCAAAAAGGGGGAAGAGTTGAAACGCACTATTATTAGGCATAACGTTGCATGCGAAGCTACAGTGGGCCCCCATATATCTATCTATTTGGGTTTGGTTTCCGTCATCTCAATTTACAGAAGCGAAATTGTGATGATTGTGATTATATCTGTGAACTTTTTTATAATTATGCCAATTTTCCCTTCGATAATTCCTATGGGAATTTTAAATGTAAATTATTTCAAAAACTGAGAGGATATTTATAAAGTGGCGTCATTTTAACTTATAGATATATGTTAGGTTTATTATAATAATTTGGAGCGTGCAAACAAGCTGTAATTATCAAACAACTGTTTAAATATGCAAACCGAACGTTTCATTTCGCTTGACTGCTGACAACGTAGTGTACGTTGTTGCTATTAATCAATTCATTACAGCTAATTAGAGTATGTGGTCAATGGAAATATAATATGCGCTCCTTAATAATAGATTGATTGACTGATCAGACAAAATGAGTCATTTGATGCACAAACTATTAATTTACACGAAAACTCACCTTTATTGCTGGTTGATATAAAAAGTTTTCTGACAATTTTATTTTATTATTATATCTTATTATTGAAATACTAATAAAAAATATTTATATATAAAGTAAAGTAAAACTCCATTATACGAGTAACCAAATTTGTCGATTCGCGGCAATATTTTTCCTCCAAAGAACCATCAATCAAGTATAAAAATCGTTTCGTTGAATAAACGACGAGCGCTTCCAATTTCCAATATTATGATCGAATTTTAATTGGTAAAAAAAATCTTACTCGCGTAACTAGAGTTGGAAAAATAAGTAAAGTAGGTACCTACTACAAAAAGTTACGTATATCTTAGGACTTTTTATTATTTATCTCTCTTTATCTTTTTTTTTTCTTTTTCGTTCGTTTATCTAATCAATTGGGTAAACTCAAATGCATTTATGTATTTTAATGAAAATTAAACTAATATTTATAGTATAAAACTGCTCTTTGACGCACTTTTATATCTACTAATATGTTTTAGCAACTCTTGGAACTGCTTTTTTTCCAAATAACGCTTGAATTGGTATTATTTCACCACACATACGTTTATCATTCCATATTTAGGAACAATATATCCAAAAGTAACTAATGGGTAATAGCAAATTTAAAAAGCGATACAAAGTTAATGTTGACATCGGGCTCACCGCAGTAGAGTAAGCTCCGCTCGCTCCGCTCTTTGCTCTGTCAGTTGTGGCGAAACTCCATTAAGATACCCAACTCGAATATATTCTGCTCGTTTAATATTTCATCTCATATTTTGCAAACCAAATTCAATACAGAACCAAAGTGTATCAGTTACACTGACAGGTCAAATAATTTTATTTCCTACAATCATTAAATACCTACCTGAACATTATTTCCTTTCATTGATTTATATATGCAAACGATATGTGATAGGAGAGTTGTTTATTTGCTTTAAAAATTGATCTCGTTATTGATATCTGTGAGTGTTGGTCCTAAACAAACAGGCTACTCACGAATGTTCAATCCATTTGCTTATATTTGCGTGAACAAATCTGATAACTGATTGTATTGAAACATAACATAAAGAATTAAGATCACTTCGTATATTTTAAAAACACTTAGTACCAATGTTATATACACATTTTTCACAAACAATAAAACCCAAAAGTATTCATTTGAATACTTTTTCTACATATTTTTAGTTCCAACATGGCAGTTAAACAACTTTAGAAATACAAAGAGAACCGCTTTGCACCAATGAATCTTTTAAAAGCATCACAAGCAAATTATTCTGGTATAAAAAAAAAAAAAACAAAAATACGAACAGAAGCACTTTTTAAATACATGAAACAATTATAAGCATGTCCGACATGAAACCTTGGTTCCATTTTAGGGTTAGAAAGTTCAATTTCGTCGGCATTTACCAAGTAAAACTTAATTTAGTTCCTCAGATTATATTCTCGACATGCCCCTTTTAGCGGTAGACGTCGGTGATTAGTTTCAGGGGCTCTTAACCGACGTGTCGTCCTGTGAACCCTGTAGCTGTCAAACGTTGATAGATGACTTCCATACTTGTTGGAAATTGAGTTGTGTGATCCTTGCTAATAGCTTACTAATGGCTGAGCGACCAGGTAACAGTTTACCTAACAAATGTTTGTTAAACACAAGAAAAAAAACAAACTTTAAACGACCCGAAGAGCTGTGGTGCAGTAAAGTTTAATCAGATTGACACTAATTTGTTACAAAGCGTTTTTAAGTGGAAGAACTTTCAGTTGATTTAAATATAAGCGTTTCCCGAGTTCTAAAAGAAATTAAGACTCTTTTTCTTGGGGTGAATAATAAAAATCCTCTTATAACCATTAGAAAAATCCTTTAACGTGATGAATATTCATTGGCGCGAAGTGGGAAACAATACAAACGGTTTTTTTTTTATAAATTAAGTTCTATTTACGTCAGTCAAACAGTCGAGAGTGCAAAAAGTGGGCCTACGTCTAAGTGATGGACAGGACAGATGAAAAGACAAATGGCCATGAAAGAGTTCCTAGGAGCGATAAAATGGGTTACGAAACTACTACCTACATACAGTTATGCGTAAACTTTATGACATGTAGTGAAACACTAGAGTAAATTGGAAATTAATATTTACGGTTGTTTGTAAAGCCTTTGTCGGAAAGTGGATTATAGCATGTAAGAATGGTTAATAGAATACAAGATTAGATGTTAATATTTAATCGGTTACTGGTCAACTACAAGGAGAATTATTTGAATGAAACTACAGTAATTTGAAATTGAAAAAAATATATCTAGTTTAAATTAAAATGGATTTCCGCAAAGTAACGCCTGACTCAATCAATTTTTTTTTGAAACTACTGTACCTAACTGTAGTTTCATTCAAATAATTCTCCATGTAGTTTTACCAGTATTTTTTGCAGCCAATTGGCTCAACTATTCACAAAAATTATATTTCATGAATTTATTTATTGTTTAAAAAGATTTGTTCCATTATATAGTTCCATAAATTTGTCGCCATAAGTCGCCCATTTCTCCTTAATTAAATCGGGAAAATCAAAGGAAGAACAGCAAATCCAATTATAGTACCTAAGTGTGCTCAAAGAAGAATTTGCAATTCGTGTTAGCAGATTAGCCGTTGTTTTCTTTTCTCTGTAAGAACCCGAGGCGACAGGAGACTTTGCTGTTATTCGTGTCAATACAGACAACACTGGCAGTGTTGTTCTTAAGAAAATAAAGTCGCCGTATGGAATGTGTGCGCACTGAAGCATTTAGAAGTACGTGCATACATATTTACATATATGTAGGGAAGTATAACTAAAGTACTTTATCGGATTTTTATATAAGAGTGCCAGTGATTTTACAATACGTCCATTAAATGATTAAAAAATAAACAAAAGTCTTCACGAGCGTGTTGAAAACAATAGGTTGTTTTTTTTTTTTCGATTTATGTATGACATAGAAGTTCTACGCAAAGTTTATGTACGCCGCGCGCCGTCTGGAACCTCATTCTTCGCAAACATTTATCAACGCTATTCGTTAATGACATTTCGCTTCTAAAAGTGGAGAAAATGGGATTTTGGTCAACTAAGCGGAAAATGGGTTTTTGAAATTCGGAATCCACTTACTCAAGAAAACTGTTTAAAACCTAATTTACTCGTTTTTAGTCAAACCATTGTTATGATTTTGTTTGAGAATTTTCTTTCTGCTTACCGCCTTTATCTATGAACTAGTTATGTAAATGGCATTGCCTGAAACGACCTGAATTATTCAACTTCAAATAAAACCACAACTGTTCACAAACAAAACTTGATTGTCTGGCTTAAAAATATAGACAAATTTTACCGAAGCAATTTGTCAAATCAACAAACATTTACGTTCCAATTTATCAATAGGCACGGAAAGGCCTGACTAAGAATAACACAATGCCTAGCCTTGAAGAAACGGCCTTTGAAGAGTTCGAAGCAACAAAAGATGATTGAAACTAATCTCTAAGCGATGTCCCGCTTTTTCCAATAATTCCAAGTGTTGAGCGGGGTCCACTTCAGCACGCCTGTGACTGACGGAGGGCCCTCCATGTCGTGTCGTTATCCGCTGTGTCATGTAAACCAAGCTTTAAAAAATTATCCATGCAAAATAAAAGTCAAAGTTAGGTCCACTGCACAATGGAACTCTTCGACGATGTTGTGTTTCTATTTCTCTGATTTATCTTTGCTAATATAATGTTTTGCGTTTTAAGTTCTAATAAACTTTACGAGTTAAAACCTACGTTAGATATTCGTGTTTTGTTTACAAATTACTTTAGTCTATATATAAAAAAATATAGATATGAAGTATTTAAGTTATAATTATAATAATTATGTCTGCTTAAAAACAGGTTGGTAATCTTAACTTATTTATCGGTTTTTAAAATGTCTATGAAATAGTATGATGTATGTAGATGCTGCTTTATTAAAATTTTCAACTATGTGCTAATGTTTCATACCAAACATAACATGAAAGCCAAAACAAACGATTATAAATGAAACTCAATGATACTCATGTTAAAATTATATTCAATATACGATGAAACAAAGGCCTTTAATCTCCACCGCTTCCAGTGGCGGGCTTTTACCTAGGTTCGACCTAATTTAGCGGATTTGAAATTCAAATTAAAACTATCTATGTATTTACTGAGCTTGTTGTCCAGCGTGCAAAGTATGTTTTATAACTCAATTAGATTGAAGTAATATTATTTTGTTATATTATATACTTTATAGTACACCATAACTCTTTTACACAAACTAAATTGTATGGGTACGTTGGCGGTTTTATCGCTGACAGTGTCTACCAGACAACCTTTGTATGAACTGAAATAATTTGCTGAAGTAAAAGTCGTCGTTTGCAAAAAATTGAAAAGTACCGCTAGCTTTAGTGATGCTATCGGTACTTTAAATTAATAAATGATAAAATAATACAATATATCAATTGCAATACACACAATATGGTGCATACGCTCAATACCATATTGAGTGTCACAACAGATAGACTGCTTCAATTGTACTCTGAGTGAATTCACATGGGCCGCATTTTGTAATGTAAAATTACTCTTGGTTTATAATAATATAATTATAAGTGTCATAGAACTATCGTTGCTAATAAGCCGGACATAGTGGAGATAGACGATTAGCGAACCGCACAATGACAAGAGATTTTACCATCCCGCATGACGAGAACCTCGTGAAGGCTGAGAAAGAGAACCAAATCAAGTACCTCGACTTAGCATACGAGGTTGTCGACGTGTGGAATGTGGACTCGGCTCTCATTGTGCCGATTGACGTTACTGCCAATGGCGTGATAACTAAAAGCTGCAATGACCATCTGTCAAAGCTAGCATTACGCGGTTGGTTAAAGAGCGTGAGAGTGTAGAGACAGTACTCCTCGATACTGCTGGTATTGTGAGGAGGTTCCTTTCTCTGGAGCCTTAACCACCGGTACCTTCGACCCTGTTCTCGATACCGGCAGACTACTGCTTTTTTACATTTTTTTTTGTAGAAATACATATAGGTATGAAAATATAAATGTGTATGTGTAATCAAATAAATAAAGATAATAATTGTATTTCTAATCTTTTTAAGCTATTATAACTATAACCAAATTAGGTAAACCTGTGATAATAGTTGTATATGTTTAAAAATTCCATTCAAAGTATTTTTTTACCCGTTACACTTGCAGATAAAGAGGATTACCTACTAGCTGATAAAAAATGTAATATCAACATTCATGCATCAAGTATGTGCCCTAAATCGTGCATACCAAAAGCCTTTGACCTGGTTTCCCGCGCAATGGCTATCTCCGCACTTAGCGCCCGTCAACTCAAACCACGTCAAAAGGAGTTGCTGCACTTATTGGTTATCGGATATTGATAACATTTTTACAGTGTGTTACCGCCTTTATTTTGAATTTTAGAAAAAGAACGCTTTGGGGGTTGCCCACTGGGTTGTAGGTTTTTCGGTTATAGTTCAATATTAGGGTGAGGTTTATGTTTATTCAAATTAACTTTATTCTAACAATAAAAACTTATTTATTGAATCTATTTAATACATCTGCAGTTTAATATTCTTTAATTTTAAAAATGATATTCGTAGTTTATTTCACTATGTAAGTTATCTTGTGTTTTTGGCTTTATTTTCAATTTTTAACATGTAAGCTTCGAGGGTTGCCCACTGTGTTTATTTTTCGGAGTTAATTTGCTAGCGTTCATTATATAAAGTTTCAGAAAAGTGTGGAGGTAATCTTATTCCTCAATTTAATGTGCTACTAGAAAATTTTATTTGTATCTCTATTATAACTTTGGCTTAATATTCTTTACTAGAACACTCGTAGTTTGCACTACCACCCAAAAGCAATTAGTCCCTCGTCATTATGAACTGATATTCGAGTTAGATAACACTTTGTGCGCGGTTTAATGAAAATTTAATCACACTATGTACATATTAATTGATTCCTATTTGTTATATTTCCTAAAACGTATTCCAGTACAAAAATGTATCGAATAGTCTAGTACAAATTGACTCGCCAACAAACCATGCATTAATATCCACAAAACTGTCTTGAAAATGAAAGTTAATTGTCTCCATTTTGTTTGACTCATTTATCTGTTTTTGACAAGTTTTAGACTCGTTAACCTTCATCGCAATCATTGTCAAGATAGGTATTGAGATAATGATAATGACAAATTGTTCTACTCTTTTGCGTTATAGGTGTAACTCAAACTCAAAGCTTTTATTCCAAACTAGCTGGCGCCAGCGGCTTCACCCGCGTGTATATCGAAAACTATCCCAAGGAACATACTGCCGATATAAAAGTATCCTATGTGTTATACCAGACTATAATCTATCTCTGCGCCAAATTTCATCCGTCATCCGCCTGACGATTGAATAACAAACATCCAAACTTTCACATTTATAATATGAAAGTATACATAAACCATTTAAAGGAACTTTTGAAGTGTGTGTATCAGTCAATAGCATGAAGTTACACGTTTTAGAGCGTAGATCTGTTTGGAATAAAACCTTGCAAGAAACTCAATGGAAGTCTCCATTGAGTTTCTTGCAAGGTTTTAAATCAGTAATAAGCTGTTCAGTAATCAGTTAAGTTTGTTCCAAATAATGATTACATGTTAATGTTTAATGTTTGTTACACCAAAGTACCAGTACCAGTTTGGTAACTATCATTTCAATGATAGTTACAAAATCTTGTAGTTAGTATCGTTTCAAGACTAATTTCAGTAAAATCATTTTGCTGAAATTGATGCTTCAACTTATTCAGTCGGAAAGAGCAAAGGTTTCCATTTTACAAACACACTGTATAAAACAATAATACACTACATGTGCGGTCGGATTATTAAAGTGGAAGCTTTTATCCTTATTGATGTTTCATTTGCAGATGGTTGGCGGGAAACTGTTCCATACACATACACCGTACTGAAACAATTACCTAACTCTTATAATAGTTATATGTTTGGCAAATGAAATTAAAACAAAAGTGAGTTTTATTTAACATTTCCAGAAAATTAAATTCTTGTTAAAATGTTCGTGGGGAAATAATAAAATCTGCACATTTTATTGCCTACCTATATTAAAAAGAGCATTGAGTTTCCAATTAGTTTGCTCCTGACACCTTTTCGCGTTTTTTCACGCTCCCGATAAATGACGTCACAATTCAATTCACAATTGGAACGGTTGCATGCACTTCCATGCGGACAATTTTGTTACTTTAGCTGACAGCTGAAGTAGTTCAGAGTTCAGAAAATTGTGTGCAACAGAACTGTTACTTGATCCTATGAAATTATTCTTACCTATAATAGAACAAATAGTAGCCTTACGATTACCATACAAATTCAATGATGCTATTTGCTATTTGAGTTTTAACCAAAATCGGGTCCGTGACTCATTCCCCATAGTTTTGGATTCAATCCAAAATCATCCAAGACCACTTGAAAATTGCAACTTGTATAATTGCAGTGTCAAAATAAAGGTTCTTTTTGACGTACTTCCAAAAAAGGATGAGGTTCTCAAGTCAACTGTATGTTTTTATATTCGAAAGCTGGTGCTTATCATGTGGTCCCATTTAAATATGAATGAGATCTGACTTCTAGTATTTGAGTTATCAGTGGCTTCAACTACACTGATGATGTTTTCATTCTCTCACTAGTCCAGTAGGGATACAATATTTTTCACATAAAACCTTCGATAATTCTAAAGTTTTTAATTTTCGCTGAGTGGATAAGTTTCGTAAATTCATTGCTATTTACAAAAAAAAAACTTTTTACAAAAAATAAAACCAACTTCTAAACAAAAAAACCAAAAAGTATAAAATAACTTTAATTTCGGAACTCGGTGTTTGTGGTTGCTTTTTTGTTGTTGAACACACCGACTTCCGAAATTAAAGTTATTTTATACTTTTTGGTTTTTTTGTTTAGAAGTCGGTTTTATTTTTTGTAAAAAGTTTTTTTTATTTTTCACTTTTTAGTGGTACCTACACCCCCTCCCCTCCCCCACCTAAACGAACCAATCACATTGGTGTAAAAAAAAGTACTGCTCCTTTGCAGAGTACACTAAGAGGTCATCAATGTAGACAATGTAGATATTTTTTTAGATTTTTCGAAAACCGCTGGGTTGATTTCGATAAAATTTTCATGGGACCATTTGGGAAGTATACCCTTTCCAACAAAAAAAGAATTTTTCAAATCGGTTCACAAGCGACGGAGTTATGCGCGAACAAACAATAAAAAAAAAAAAAAAACATACAAACATCCGAATTGAGAACCTCCTCCTTTTTTAGAAGTCGGTTAAAAATGCTAACAGTTTAGAGTGATGCAATAGGTATTAAGTAGGTATTTCTTATTATTTCGTGTTATACAAATATTAGAAAATTTAAATTAAAACAGTATACGGGTTCTTTGTAAGTACTATCTAAAGGATATATTAGTGAAAATGCTAACAGATAGGTACTGGAACAATAGAAATCCAAAAATGTCCCGTAACTCATTCAAAAAAATATTTAAGTTTTTCAAATCTGTTCTTATACACTTAAAGAGATTAGTTATACCTCACAACAAAAGTTCTAACAACTAAGTATATGGCTGCACGAGTAATTGTATTTTTTCTTTATGATAAGCGACATATTGAATTTAAGTTTATAAATTTGCACTTGTATATTCGTAATAATAAACTCTGCTACCACACAAAAGTTTCAACAAATGCATACTATGGCTTTTGTTTAAATTGCGAATAACTATTTTCGATAACGAGCCGCGTAAGTAGGTACGGCGCGTGCGATCGCTGCTGAGTAGCAACAACTCGCCCGCCCGCTCCGATCGGGGATGTCTCTATCGCCGCATACTGACCGCTTTTAATTGCCAAAGTACCTACATATTCGGTACGTAACGCTTCAGAGCAGTAGATACTAACAACAGAGTGATGGCCACCATACTAGCAAGTGTAATTGTAAATTAGTCACTAATGCACCCAAAGGAGCTGTGCTTTTTTCATTTACAAATAAGGTTAGACATTTAAACAAAACTTTTTAAAAGTCCGTTCAACCGATTTGTATTTCTATTCCGTAAGCATAAAGATGGCATTAAAAGCAAAATCGTGATTATAATACCAATTATTTACTGCAGCTGCCATTTGTCATGCCACCAACGTAATAGAAGTCAAAATCGGTTGAACGGACTGTAAAAAAGATTTATTTCAATGTCTAATCTTATTGTGAATAGGGTATCGTGTGCGATATTTCACGCGCTTTTTTGTTTTATTGGATTTAACCGACGATTTATAAGAAGAATTATGTACATTATTCAACTGGTTGTTTTTTAATTCGATAGATTTTCGTTTAAGTGTACTGTTGAGTAAGATTAGGACACTCTAGCTCAAGTTTTTTTTTTTTGTTTTTATTGGAATTAGTCTACTCGGGTAATTCTGAATTATAAACCATTCGGTTTTGCCCAAATATTTATTTTACAAAGAAATAAGTCGACAGTTCTCTATTTTTGCTCCCAATTGAAATTGTAAAAAAAAACTTTTCATTGTGCACTAACGTGTTTTAAACTGTAAATTGTAATTTTATTTAACTGTTTTTTTTTAATCAACAAAAACAAGGAGTACGTTTGACCTAACTATTGCAACAAAAACAAGGAGTACGTTTGACCTAACTATTGCGTAGTAAATCGATTGGCGATGCAATTAAAACAATGGAAAAATGATGGTTTGGCTTTTCAAGAATAAAAGTGGTATATTACTAAAATAAACTTCTTTGAATCTACAGGCGTCATTTTTGTATTTAAGTGTTATTGATAAAACACGATATTTACAAAAAATACACATTAATGAAATGATTTCGCATCTCATTCAATAATTTACCATATTCACAACATAAGTACCTATTATAGCTACTTGTTATAGTGATAGAGGAACAGACAGAAAGTAGAGATTCCGTTACAACATTTTTTTCTGGAACAAGTAGTTGTCCCGGGTTTTAGGTCATCCCTTAAGTAGGTACAAAAATAATTATATCAAAGCAATAAAATAATTAGATTCAATAAGTAGCGTGCATTCGGGTGGTTACGAAAGGATTTGTGATCCGTTCGGAGGCATGTTTATATTTTAACCAACACTCATAATTGAACTAATACTGCAAATTTATGTCGCTTTCTTTACTTGAATATACTACTTGAAGTTCTATTGCAAAGACTTTCATGAATTTCCTTGATAATTGTAGATAAAAATGTTTAAAAATCTTAATAATTTTACTTTGTTCACGTCAAATTCTGAAGCATTGTTGATAATTCTGAATGATAGTTGAAAGTTTGTAGTAACTTTTAAAAGTATGGCTACCTTAGACAATTTGTAGGGTAATTCCGAAAAACAAATATCACATAATTATGTAAGCTACTGAGAGGTCAAATTCGAGAAATATTTATTTTTAGGGTAAAACTGAACAATGTTTGAAGAAATAAAAGTAAAAAGAAATATGTTTTTTTATGCTCAAACGAAATATACCCACTTTCAACTGTCATTCAGAATTATCAACAATGCTTCAGAATTTGACGTGAACAAAGTAAAATTATTAAGATTTTTAAACATTTTGTCCACGCGCATGGCGAACCACGCTGGAGAGGAGCGGGGAGCAGCGGGGGGCGCTCGCGCAAGGGGCGCTCGCGCAAGCCGCGCGGCGCGGCGGCGGCGCGCCATTCGACGACGAAGAGGACCGAGTGCGCGCGCGTACGTTAACGTTATTCCGCTCGGCTATCCTGAATAAATTATAATAAGAATTTACGACCGTCGTTTGAATCAATATTATCATCAGCATCACCCAACATTTGGCGACCGTGTGCAATAAGAAACTGCAAGACGCAAGTTGGAGCGAAGAAAACACTGCTGCTCGGTGGCGTCGGCGTGTTCGTGTTCTCGATTGTTCGAAACGGCCACGAGGGAACGCGCCGCTGCTCAACGCTCATCGCGGCCGTGTGCAACTGCTGCGAAATCGCTGGAACACAAGGAGGCTGCTACCTATTTGAAGATCTACCTGGATATAGCGGGCATCGCGTCAGGTGGTCTATCCGAGGGAAGTAAGCTCGTTCCTATTTACATTTCCGTTCCCGATTTCCGTTTTTATTTGTGTGTGAAGGGTTTATTGCTTCCTATATTAAAAAGGGGCAGCTACCTACTGCTATCATAATCGCATTGTGGTTTTTTCCAATTCTATTAGGAATGCCTATAGGTACATACTTACCTAATTTTTAAAATAATTGTCGTAACTCATAATAATTGTGAGTCTAATAGGCGACTATTCATGTCCAGCATAGCATGTCTATAATCGTGCAACAACATTCGCAGTTAATGCATTAAATATCTACCTATCACATTTTCATTTCTTTGATGCTTACATTCCTGTACTAAAATCCCCAATTCCGTGTCTCGTGCACTAATTGCACAGCTTAAAGCCTTGCACTGCATCCCTGCTTCAAATAGAATTGCCGAACAATTCCAGGAAAACATCGGCGACGACTACGAGCTGCCTCCCGGTACCCGTCAACGAACGCCACCACGTGGCGACCGGGGCTCCTCGGCCGTCGCGGAATAAGCAGCAAAGCGGCCATCTTGCCGTGCGGCGTGCCTGCCGTGACACCGCGTGGCTACGAGCTGCGCCTGGAGCGTACATACCTACAGGATCGAATGTTGGGTGATGCTGATGATAATATTGATTCAAACGACGGTCGTAAATTCTTATTATAATTTATTCAGGATAGCCGAGCGGAATAACGTTAACGTACGCGCGCGCACTCGGTCCTCTTCGTCGTCGAATGGCGCGCCGCCGCCGCGCCGCGCGGCTTGCGCGAGCGCCCCTTGCGCGAGCGCCCCCCGCTGCTCCCCGCTCCTCTCCAGCGTGGTTCGCCATGCGCGTGGACACATTTTTATCTAAAATTATCAAGGAAATTCATGAAAGTCTTTGCAATAGAACTTCAAGTAGTATATTCAAGTAAAGAAAGCGACATAAATTTGCGGTATTAGTTCAATTATGAGTGTTGGTTAAAATATAAACATGCCTCCGAACGGATCACAAATCCTTTCGTAACCACCCGAATGCACGCTACTTATTGAATCCAATTATTTTATTGCTTTGATATAATTATTTTTGTACCTACTTAAGGGATGACCTAAAACCCGGGACAACTACCTGTTCCAGAAAAAAATGTTGTAACGGAATCTCTACTTTCTGTCTGTTCCTCTATCACTATAACAAGTAGCTATAATATGTACTTATGTTGTGAATATGGTAAATTATTGAATGAGACGCGAAATCATTTCATTAATGTGTATTTTTTGTAAATATCGTGTTTTATCAATAACACTTAAATACAAAAATGACGCCTGTAGATTCAAAGAAGTTTATTTTAGTAATATACCACTTTTATTCTTGAAAAGCTAAACCAACATTTTTCCATTGTTTTAATTGCATCGCCAATCGATTTACTACGCAATAGTTAGGTCAAACGTACTCCTTGTTTTTGTTGATTAAAAAAAAAACAGTTAAATAAAATTACAGTTTACAGTTTAAAACACGTTAGTGCACAATGAAAAGTTTTTTTTTTACAATTTCAATTGGGAGCAAAAATTGAGAACTGCCGACTTATTTCTTTGTAAAATAAATATTTGGGCAAAACCGAATGGTTTATAATTCAGAATTACCCGAGTAGACTAATTCCAATAAAAACAAAAAAAAAACTTGAGCTAGAGTGTCCTAATCTTACTCAACAGTACACTTAAACGAAAATCTATCGAATTAAAAAACAACCAGTTGAATAATGTACATAATTCTTCTTATAAATCGTCGGTTAAATCCAATAAAACAAAAAAGCGCGTGAAATATCGCACACGATACCCTATTCACAATAAGATTAGACATTGAAATAAATCTTTTTTACAGTCCGTTCAACCGATTTTGACTTCTATTACGTTGGTGGCATGACAAATGGCAGCTGCAGTAAATAATTGGTATTATAATCACGATGTCTAATCTTATTTGTAAATGAAAAAAGCACAGCTCCTTTGGGTGCATTAGTGACTAATTTACAATTACACTTGCTAGTATGGTGGCCATCACTCTGTTGTTAGTATCTACTGCTCTGAAGCGTTATACGTACCGAACATGTAGGTACTTTGGCAATTAAAAGCGGTCAGTATGCGGCGATAGAGACATCCCCGATCGGAGCGGGCGGGCGAGTTGTTGCTACTCAGCAGCGATCGCACGCGCCGTACCTACTTACGCGGCTCGTTATCGAAAATAGTTATTCGCAATTTAAACAAAAGCCATAGTATGCATTTGTTGAAACTTTTGTGTGGTAGCAGAGTTTATTATTACGAATATACAAGTGCAAATTTATAAACTTAAATTCAATATGTCGCTTATCATAAAGAAAAAATACAATTACTCGTGCAGCCATATACTTAGTTGTTAGAACTTTTGTTGTAAGGTATAACTAATCTCTTTAAATATATAAGAAATGATTTGAAAAACTTAAATATTTTTTTGAATGAGTTACGGGACATTTTTGGATTTCTATTGTTCCATAGTACCTATCTGTTAGCATTTTCACTAATATATCCTTTAGATAGTACTTACAAAGAACCCGTATACTGTTTTAATTTAAATTTTCTAATATTTGTATAACACGAAATAATAAGAAATACCTACTTAATACCTATTGCATCACTCTAAACTGTTAGCATTTTTGTAAATAGCAATGAATTTACGAAACTTATCCACTCAGCGAAAATTAAAAACTTTAGAATTATCGAAGGTTTTATGTGAAAAATATTGTATCCCTACTGGACTAGATAGACTCTGTTTATAGTGTATAGTCTATGTAGATAGAGACGTCCCCGATCGGAGCGGGCGAGCGAGTTGTTGCTACTCAGCAGCGATCGCACGCGCCGTACCTACTTACGCGGCTCGTTATCGAAAATAGTTATTCGCAATTTAAACAAAAGCCATAGTATGCATTTGTTGAAACTTTTGTGTGGTAGCAGATTTTATTATTACGAATATACAAGTGCAAATTTATAAACTTAAATTCAATATGTCGCTTATCATAAAGAAAAAATACAATTACTCGTGCAGCCATATACTTAGTTGTTAGAACTTTTGTTGTAAGGTATAACTAATCTCTTTAAGTGTATAAGAAATGATTTGAAAAACTTAAATATTTTTTTGAATGAGTTACGGGACATTTTTGGATTTCTATTGTTCCATAGTACCTATCTGTTAGCATTTTCACTAATATATCCTTTAGATAGTACTTACAAAGAACCCGTATACTGTTTTAATTTAAATTTTCTAATATTTGTTTAACACGAAATAATAAGAAATACCTACTTAATACCTATTGCATCACTCTAAACTGTTAGCATTTTTGTAAATAGCAATGAATTTACGAAACTTATCCACTCAGCGAAAATTAAAAACTTTAGAATTATCGAAGGGCATAGACTTCTGGCTACTGGACCACTGTCGATGTAAAATGAAAAAAAAGAACTGTATACGATGGTTTGGAAGATAAACTTAGTATTTCGAGGTGAGCCGGTTTCTAGTTTGGTGAAGAACCGAGATAGGAAACGGAACTCTTCAATAAATGATAGCAAATCTTCCGGGATTGCTGACCTGTTTATAACACATACGCTGTGATGAGTGTGTACAGGTATGTGTCACCACTAAAAAGTTTTTATATATACGGACTAAAAAAACAACCGACTTCTAAACAAAAACAACAAAAAGTGTATAAAAGAACTTCAATTTGGGAACTCGGTGTTTTGGTTACTTCTTCGGTTTTTGAACTCCGTCTTCCGAAATTAAAGTTATTTTATACTACTTCTTTTCTGGATAGGAAATCATCAAATGACTTCTCCCGCTCTGGGCGGAACGGAAGGGAGTGTCAGACTCTTACTGACTAAAACCCACCCGTGATCCTTCTTGTGCCTTTTGCGTTCCAGGGCCGCGGTGACTCTATCGAACAAATTCCGCAACCCTAGCAGGCACTGACCCTATGGGGCCCCGTCTACGTTGCTGACGGCTCTTTGAGGCACACGTGGAACACGACGCGCCGTCGGTTCGGGCCTGGTTGCTATTGGACGGCGAGCCACACATACCTCGCCATCCACAGGCCTTACTTGCGTTTTTTTTTTGTTTAGATGTCGATTGTTTTTGAGTCATTATTACTTATCTTTAAAGGCCCGGAGAGGTCGATGGTATATCTGCGTAATATTAAATGAAGACGTCCAACATACGACAGGTCAGAGCCAAGACAGATTTACATTCGCCAAACAAATAAAAACGTTAACTGATTAACCACCAAGTTGAAATTGGATCACAACAATAAATTACTTATCGATATTGCACAACAGACTTACAAAAATGAGCCCGTTTCGTAAGCAGCCGATATGCCAGCCAACTGAATTCCGTCATTCAGCACACGATGCCGACAGCTCTAAGATCGATGACATGTTGTGTATATGGATAGGTACCGCAGAACCTATGGTACGATGAGCTATGGGAAGTAAATTACTTTGTCACCCAATGATAGATCGCTATCGATCACCATTGTCAAGGAATATGGATAATTAGGCCCGTACTAATTATGCAAGCCATTCTGTTGGGGTTTCGAATCATAATGACCACCTTAAAACATGGAAAGTGTTTTGAATTTACATGATTTATGATGTTCATTTTAAAATCAAATGAGTTCATTTTCGAGATGATTAAGATTTCTATAGAGTAGTACCTACTGCTGAGTGTTAAAACAAATCGGCTTGGAGAGCAGCGTATTTTTTTTCTCGTTATAATCGCGTTTAGGATCTCTAGCTTTTTGACTGAACGACAAGAATGCATTACAAACATGATAACTCACAGTAATCGGAATAAAAGCATGACAGTGTCACAGACAGCTCAAAATACGATACTTCTGTACCTAGTTAGGCTTTTAAAATGATTAGTCATATACGCGTCAGTCGCATATCAAACAACTGACGAGATGACACGACACAAAAAGCCGATAATGTGCTGTATGTGAAAACAAAGTTGTCAACCCTCAATGGCAGCTACGGTGGCATTAATTAAATTAACTTATCCACTTAGTAAGGCCTAAGTCTTAAGGAGTTAGCTATTAACTCGAAAAAAAAAGAAGAAGAAGCCCTCAGTTAGCAATTACCAACCAATATGCATTTAGTTACGGCAGTGTTTAAAAAAAAGAAACTATAATCCCGCTTGACAGACGCATTGGTGGCCGGATTTTGTAGACAAGATGGCACCAGCGACTCTCTTGATCCCTTTTTCGGTTTACTAGCCTACTGTGTCCATTTTTGAGCAAAGGCCTTCCTTCACTTCTATGGTTGGACAGTCTGCGTATAAAGATAATGATAATGATGAAATTTGTTTTTTCTGGCCTAGTTTGAGTCCCACAGCTTGGCATAGGCCTTCCCTTTCTCTTGCCATTCACCTCTATCCTGTGCGAGCTCTTGTCAAGTTTAACCCGATAATGTCATTAGATCGACAAACGACATTCGTCGTGTTCGACCATGAAGGCGACGTCCTTGCTCTGGCATCCAGTGAGTGCAATGGTTGACTATACTAAATGAATCCTTCTTTTTCAGAGCAACATGTCCATCATCACTTTTCCACACGTGGGAGACTTTGCTGCAAGAGGTGGAAGCAGATGTAATCGGATTCAACAACGCAGCACAGTCGCTGGAGAGGCTAGTAACAACGCCACTCATAGAGAAGACCTTCCACATGAAGGTGCAGGCTCGGAAGCTGTTTGCCCATCGGGAGGGATGCGAAGTAATCCTTGGGAAGGCTGACGATCAACTGAATAAGGTATTTGTGATCTTCACCTTGGTTATTTAAACGGCTAGGATTTAACTAAAATAAAAAATCTTCCTTTTCTATAAACAAAAAACCAAATACTAATCAAAAATACTGATTGCATAGTAAAATAGCTACCTCAAAATATTATAATTTAATTTCCGTCTTGTTTGTTTTTAACCACATGAGAATTAAGTAGTCACGTTGACACACATATCAAAGTTGCCCACTTAAAAAACAAACAACATTACAGTAAGGTGCAGCCCCTTCGAAAGACTAATAACAAAATTTTACGATCTTTCAACAAAGTCACGTTTGGGCACTTAAACAATTTATGTATTGATATGGGTCTAGTAGATAAAACTACTGACCTAAATTAATATAACCCTCACTAATTTTACTTTGCGAGTCACGCTAATAATTAATTAATTAAGGAAAATAACACCAACGTTACACCTAACCCTGCAGGGAGTAGGCAGGAGAGACCACGAAGTTCCCTCGAGCGACGAGGCCGTAAAAGCTACTAACCTGATAATGTAGAGTGCTTTTATCGAACTATCGGCTCTCATCGGCAACATTATGTAAACTTGAAAATGTGTTCGTAGCCCAATTTTTAACAATGGAGTGTTTTTTGATGGATAATTTACGTAAGCCCTACTGTTTGCGTCACAAACTTTCATTATTATTTACTTCTTTATCAAAAAGGGAGTAAGAACAGAGAAAGGGAATAAGATTCCTCAAAACTATAAAACATACACACTGATTTACTAATATACATCGATATCACAGGCTGGCGAACAGCAGTTTTATTTAAACATCCCAAAAATTAATATAGAACGTTGAATTTGACCAACATAAACCGGAAAAATAGCCCAAAAAGGCACCTTCACTTGACAGAACATTGATTTTATCTTAGCCTCTAAAAACTATAGCGTGGAAATAGTAGCGAATCTATCCGGAAATGCCAAAAGAAATTGGATTTAAGCATCCGTCCAATCCCGGTGCGAAGTGTGAGCGTTCGAATCTATTTGACGCACCGAAAAGGACACCGAGATGTGTTAAAACGAGATTACTTGGCATTTCCCTTCAATCATTTTGGAGGGCTAATTTTTCCAACATAGCTTAAAAAACTCTGTATAAGTCTGTAGTAAATAATGGTCTTGGTACAGTTTACACAAGGATAAAGGTATTACTAAAAAACTTATTCTTATTTACGCCTCTCGTGTTCAATAGTGTTAATGTGCCCGTAGATTTACAAAAAAAAAAACTCATAGTGCAAGTGCCAATAAATAATTCAAAGCTGCTTCTGCCTGCTAACCTCTAAATAATGCATTTGAATAACTCTGAGATCGAGACGTTGGTGCTTTTAATCTTTTATTACTCCTCAAACATTGGTGACTACGATATCTCCTCAGATTATGCTGACTTCACATCTGTTCCAAAGCTAAAACCATAATTTTACGGTCGAATATTTTTTTGGAACATCGTCTAATGTTGTTGGAACGACAGTCAAGCACATAATTCTGAACTCTTTACATAATTTGATGTCGTAAACCGCGCTCTTCCACCATTTTCTCATTTTATTTTCCCATTCGATAAGTACACAAATAATCACGGGCGCTTTGAATATTTTTCTTTTGACGAGTCGCTGTCTCCTCTCCCTTTCATAAATTAAAAATTATAATGTAACTTTTTATTTTCTTTCGCCCTGTTGGGTAGGTAATTTAAAATTAGCAAACTACTGCTGATTTAATATTTTCAACTTTGAACCAAAATATAGGTTTAATAACGCCAGCTTCGTCAAAAGCATGTGAAGCAAGAAAAAGAGTTCTCTTCCTGAACAATATTAGTGATGCACTAGCTCTTCTCATTTGAATTTATTCACCCAGCGACACACGCCTTTGTTTCGAGTTCCGAAAGCATTAAACGACAAAAAAAAACCACGATCGTTTTATCGCATCGCATAGTCGTCTATTCAGATGGTGCTATACAAAAATCACCAACGAGAAATTAATTGCGATCGCATGTGATCTTTGTACGCCTCGCCGGGAGCACACTGGAAGCCAATCGGCCGTGCGGTCGGGCGACCGGCTATAGATTGTCGAGTATCTATAAAATTGATCGCTGCACTAAAAGCAGATCACGTTATACATCACCTACGAAGGTAGGTATTTCAAGCTCATTTTCCAACACAAAATACAATAGTAAATTCCTATGGGATAAATATAACAAAGCCACGCGTTACAATTTTACGAAGCAACACTAATTTTAAGTGTCGTCAATACAGAAATATGTACATAGATACACAATGTCAGTACCTATTATTGTGAAGTCGTTATATAGAAATAACTCAAGCATTGATAATTTCCGTGCGAGAATGTATTGCGGAGCCAAAATTTCATTTCATAATATTAATAGCAGCGTTTAACTTGCGACGCACACAAGAGGATCATCGTACGACTGAACAATTTTGAGCATTTTAATGGGAGACTAACAACATACAGTAAGCGGCTTCAGTTCAGAGTAGAAGTTGAAAATGAAACAATCGATTAATAAAACTGGAAACTTATTTTGTTCTACTTTGTAAATCTGTTGCATGCAATATTGTGATGCAAGTATGACGAAAAGCAATTGTTGATAAAAAACAGAAAGATAACCAATATTGAATTGAAAGATGCGAATTGCAATTCGAATCATAGAAATCAGTTCTAACCAGCTGTACGTTTAAGTTTATAAGAACTAAGCATGTATTTATTTTTTTAAATAATAAAACTGTATGTGATAGTTCAAGATCTAGTAAACACATTGAGGCTTTCAATAAAAAAACTTCAGATTTTTTTATTGAAATAACAATATCGAACGATGCGAATTGCAATTCTGATCTTATGAGAAACATACTGCGCCGTTACATACGTAAACATTGGAACTGGAGATTGTTTTCTTAAAATTATGTATGACCGTTGTATGATAACTGTCGAAGAAATTTTACCTGCTACGTTTCCTTCTAAATGATTGTTTTATTCTCTGGTCAGTAATTCTACTGTCCAATTTCACCTTATTTTGTTGAAGTAGCAATAGCCAATCAAATATTTCGAGAGTATTTGATGAAAGGTTAGCCTTAATCAGGCTTATTCATGAAATATACAACTTTCTGTAAAAAAAAATCAGCTAGTTAGTATTTGAACTAAGCATTTGTTTATTTTTGTGAATAATAAAACTATGTGATTATTTAAAATCTAGTAAACACAGTGAGGAAGGACTTAGGGTTTTAATAAAAAACCTTCAGATTTTTAAAAATAGTTTTCAACAAAAATCTGAAGATATTTCAATGTGAAAAGCAAATATTGGACCACTAAAAAAAGTAAAAACATTTCTCAGTTAACTTACGAGGTAGATCATAGCTCTTTCAATTAATTAATTAGGTAGATATGCGGTACCTGTGTGCAAAAATAAAATATAAATTCTCTTCTGCTCTAGTGTAATTAATAATTCTCCCTAAACATAGCTAGGAGCAATATTAATAACTTATGATGGCGTCATAATAAGTAGTGCCATACAATATTTTATATGATCTATTAGAGGCCCTCCCTGGCTTTGCTTTGCTTCGAAAGCCACTCTGTCTGTTTGCTACCTTTTCATTTCATAACGGCTGAACCAATTTTTATGGAACTTGGCACACGCATAGACTATGGCCTGGATTAAAAATGATATATCCGGTGTCCATCATGGGTATATGAATATACTGTCCTTTAAATGATGAAAAAAAAATTGCGTGCAGTTTTTTAAAGCAATGTAAACTGGAGGATCCAGTCTACAAACAAAAACAAGTAATAAAATCGCACTTCCTTTATAATATCATTATTATTCTAGTGTAAGAATAGATTTTACATCGAAACTTAAAACTATAACCAGTGAGTCACATTTCGTGTTGTTCTAAATTGTCAATATAAAACACAAGACAATGGTAGCGCACTTGCATACATAAAAGCGGACGGTAAATAAAATGGCCCGTTTCGCCGTTTACTTTAGCCACTTAGGTGGAAATATTAATCGCAAACTGCTTCGAAACATCGCATGAGAATATTTGGTATTACTGTTCCTGTTCGATGTTTATTTTGGTGCATTACTGACTATGAAGATCACCATCTTTTTTATTAGCCTAACTCATGTCCCACTGCTGGGCAAAGGCCTACTCCGCCTTCTTGTGGCATCTTGGGTAAACTCTGGCCAAGTTAGGAGTCTGGTAGGAGTTTATAGACCTGGTAGTTTTTCTGTGCATTGATTGTAAAGTAGAGCTTAAAATGCCAGGTCTACAAATATGAGAATTGTATGAGATTTCCTTTAGTGTTTTTATGCACCCAATCAAACCGTTGTGCGGTAAATGCTATGGAAGTTCCTCATTTTTGCCAACTGGAACTCCCTGCAGGCATCTGACTGATGCCTAATGTAAAACTATGCATTTTTGTGGTATTATACGCCAGCACAAAGATTATAATCAATCTGTGATGAGCTTTTGTCGTTGATTGCAAAACGCTTGAACAAGCCGTTTTGCACTGCGAACTTGCGACATCGCATCCCTAAAACCGATGACGTCAACCTAAGAGCATTTCTCCTGCGTTGCGGCGTCGCACAGCTTTGATTTGTGTCGGCACTTATTATTTTAACGTCACTCGTGACTAAGAGGACGGCCTGCCGAACACGGTTCGCAGAATTCTCGAATGTAGTCTCCACTTTACCAGAGTTATAGAGGGTAGTGCTTTCTGTGTGTTCATAAAGCCTTATAGCTAAACAATAGATCGAGTTTTCAGGTAAACTTACCGAAGTAGGTAGTTTGAAGTATAGTATGAAAACCGTCCGTTACAATACTCAGACCTCTTCGTACTGAAAGCATGCTAAGCCGTTGCTACTGGCTGCCTGTATTTCGAAAGCTTCGAAAGTTTGTATAGCAAAGCCAGTATGTGATATTATAAAATTATAAATGCATGTATAGGCTCAGGTTTATTCCCCAATTGGACACGCCACCATTGCGGCAGTAAGTCCCCTCTTTGAGGAGTGGTTGGAGAGACGCCACGGTGTCCTCACCTTCCGCCTGACGCATGTGCTAACCGGACACGGCTGTTTCGGAAGGTACCTGTGTCGGATCCAGCGGGAGGACACGTCCGGGTGTCAACACTGTGTGGATCGCCCAGAGGACACGGTGGAGCATACGGTGGAGGTCTGCCCTGCTTGGGCGGAGCACCGCCGTGTCCTCGTTGACGCGATCGGCGGCGGCAACCTCTCGCGTCCGGCCCTGGTTCAAGCCATGGTCCGGAGCGAGGAGGCATGGGAAGCGGTCGCCCCCTTCTGCGAAGCAGTAATGCTAGCGAAGGAGGAGGTGGAATGCGTGGGAGAGAGGGAAACCACACGCCCCAGTCGCCGCAACAGAAGAATACGCCCCGGGGCAACGCAGGGCAATTCCCGGCCACCATAGGCGCGGGCCTGCGGATGGCGAGCTATGGGTGGCTCGCTGTCCGATAGCAACCAGGCTAGAGTCGACGGCGCGTCGTGTTCCACGCGCGCCTCAAAGTGCCGTCAGCATCGAAGATGGGTCCTCATAGGGTCAGTGCCTGCTAGGGTTGGGTGGGTTAAGAAGGATCACGGGTGGGTTTTAGTCAGTAAGAGTCTGACACTCCCTTCCTCTCCGCCCAGAGCGGGAGAAGACATTTGATGATTTCCCATCCAGAAAAAAAAAGGTATATTCCACAATACACTAAAGACCGATAGCATAAAAATAAAAATGTATTGGGACTCTCCACACCATAGCCATATTATATGTATACATTATTGCCAACAAACAGCTGCATCCAATAAAACTATAAGACAATCCCAACGTTATTGGGTAAAGTCCAGACCAAACGATGATAGTGTGCTGGAGTAATTTATATAAGCATAAGCATAATCAGCCTTTAATGTTCCCACTGCTGGGACACAGGCCTCCTCTCTGGGAGAGCGAATGGGCCGTAATCCACAACGCGGGCCCAGTGCGGGTTGGTGAATGTCACACGTCTTCGAATTTTTAGTTCTAGGACATGCCAGTTTCCTCGCGATGTTTTCCTTCACCGTTTTGAGAGCAGTTGTGATAAAATTAATTACACAAAGTAATACGCCTGGCTGGGTTTGAAACCGCGACCTACAATTCGTAATTACTAATTTATAAATCAATGCAAATACGTTTATTTGTGAACACAGGTAAAAAATGGGTGGAACAATTACAGGGTAGTGGGTCTTTGTGTAACCTACTTACAAGTGCTTTCTTTACAAATTCCAGAGTCGTCAAGACTACAGAGGGGCTTTCCTCAACTACTGCAACAACCCGACTCCAGCCACCTTGGCCACGTACTATGACTCTCACAACACGTACGTGCAGCAGCTGACGGCCACCAACGCCATGCTGGATCAGTACCATAAGCATACATTGCCTACCATACTGCAGGTGAGCAAACACAGCTAGCAGAATAGGGATGTTTCCTGAGTAAAAAAAAATTGATTCTATTTAGTCCGTCCGGAAAAATATAGGACACGTATTTTTGCTTTTTCAAATCTATAAAAGTTGACGAAGATATAAAGCATCAAAGATCAGGAGTGGGGGCTTGTGACGTCACGCCGGGGTAAAAATTGTAGCACGTAGTGACGTCTCGCGAGTTTTCCACGCACTGTATCGTCTTCGTTTTTTGTTTATGTGAAAAATGAAAAAATACGTACGCCAATATTTTTTAGAAATCTATCTAATGGACCACTTAATTCGTTTTTTTATTCAACTACCCTTGATAATAACTGGATATTTTCCAGCTGTGTTATATTTTGTACTTTTTTTGTATATTTTTATTGTGCTTTTTAATCCGGATGTGAGGCAATAGACAAAATGTCATCCTATCAGCGATAAAATCGTAGAAAAATCAAAATATTTATATGGGATTGACCGCATGTCAATCCTAAATGTGATCGCTGATAGAATGTCACTTTGGCTAGCTAAAGCCTCTGTGGTTTATAGATATATGTATGTAGGTATATGTGTGTCCTTTGTGTTTACATGAGTTTAAGCTAATTATCTTCGTATGGAAAAAATGCGTACATGGTAGTCCTTGCCAGCTATTTTTTTTTTATTATATAACAGCCAGTAGTTGATATTTGAGTATTTTTGGTGTAGGTATAATAAACTTTACGCTAAGAAATATTGTAATACTGTGAGGCATCACATGTACGTGTATATGTATGTATAATAATACCCATTTTCGGCTTCTGTCTGTTTCTTTTAATACTTTACAAAGTCGGTCTCTCCAATAAGCCCCTTTGACTTCATAAAAAGCAAGAAAAAATAACCGTTCACCAACATTTTGACTTCAATAAGTAGCTTGTATAAAACTTCTATATTTGAATAAAACTTTTGAATCTTTGAAAGCTTACGTAGACTAGTATACATAGTCCTTTCTGAGAACAAAAGCAACCGCTGTCTAGGCAAACATTCGAGGGTTATATAAAATAAACACTGCGTAGTAGGTGCTTACAATGATTTCGAATAAACAAGTTACGTCTCTCCGAAGTAAAAGTTCTATATTTAGTGTTTGCTTTTTGTTTATGAATATTTCAAGATAGTATGCTTATGTAACACATTACAGCTACCCAACGTTTTATATCCGTAGGTGACTCCTAGATACTCTGTATTGATGAAATTCAATATTTAACTGTATTCGCCCTTTACGATCTCATAAGTCGACGTAAAGGGTATCCATTTCCTAAAATTATGAACCAATAAATATGTCTTATGCTATACGTCCAATAGATGCAATAATATTTACACTTATTTGAAGAAACTGCCATTTTATGCTGCCATAAACATCCAATCACTTAACGTATTACAAAGTGTTTAAGCAAGCAATAAAACTAAACATCGCAGATGAACATTAACATAAGTACCGATGTAATGACTTTAGGGACAGACTGATTATATTAATGGGTAACTTCAATCACCGTGCTCAATACTACGATGTAGGTAAGCGCTCGATACAAGTTTCGAAACTCGATAGAATACTCGTATTATAATGTGAGCGCCGTTCCCATCCAACTTTCCCTTGCAGGAATCTTCGGCATGGAACAAAACGCCACTAGTCAAACTAGGGTTGAAGTTTCAAAGTTGTTTTTCGGTTTCTGTTCGAAATACGAAAATCTGTTGTACCAAAAAATTGGCAGATGAAATTGAAAAAGAAGTAGGTCGAATCCCAAGACAATTGGTATTGACATGTGACAGCGAATGGGTCGGTATTCGTATGTAGATCGAATTCACGGCGTTTGACAGCCCTGCACGGCACCGTAGTTGAAGAAGCTCCGGGCTCAAACCAGACTCGAACTAACTCCAGCTTTAATTAAACTGACGCTCACGTAGCTTCAGATGTCAGAAGCCAGTGTTATTGTTAAATAAATTAATTTAATCCACTTTAGTGTAGTTAGGGTTACAAAAAAAAGTATCCTGAGTTGGAGCAAAACTTTTTCGATTTCCTAAAACTTGAAGAAATCAATTACGTTCCTAATCGTATTACTTATCAATTTATTTGTTTACCGTTTCTATTTTTATTTCAGGAATTGGAAGAGATACTGACCGACGTGACCTCGGCAGTCAGTGAAGCAATTTGTCAAGAAGGAGAAATTATTACGGATAAGGTAAATAATGTATTTTGGTAGATCGATTGCCCAACGAAGAAAACGTTTAAGTTCTTGGGGGAAGGAAGTTCTACTCTTTGTTAAAAAAAAAGTTTTTCTTTAACTTATTTGTCGTTCCATACAATTGTGAAACTCTCTTTTAATAACTTTTTCGTCTAAAGAGAAAATGTCCTTGAATTTCTTACTTTTTGGTAGTAAAGTAGAAAACTGAAGCCCAAAAAGCACGAGTAGTTTTTAATGGGCAAATGTTTCGAAATACATGTAACAGGAATACCTAAATTAAATTTCAACAAAGTCAATCACCCCATTTAACGTTAAATAAATATTGTTACACCATGAAAACTTTCATACCAATTATTAATTCTAATATCCGAGGTATATCTGGAAGAAAAATTATTAAATAGTTTAACGCACTTTTGCGAATTACCCTTTTCTATGTCCTAACGATGTCCCGAATTTCCCTAAATACTCCAGAACTTTAGTAAATGCTACGTCATGTCAAAATGACAGTTTGAGAGTCATCCATCTTGTGTCCATATTAGTTGCCTCTTCAAATCGGCCTGACTGATGAAGTTAGACAGTTATTATATGGATCCATTAGATAACTTCCGAAGATAAAGTGGATTGGCCTGTATCTTTTATCCCTCAAGGGGGAGACGGGTCGTAAGGAAACTCTCGAGATGTAAGAGATTAAAGGTTATGGCGCGTAAAGTAGGTTGTGATAGTTTGTCGGACTGTGCTGTTTGTTGAAAGCATTGATGTTTGACGATTTGAGCGAAGATAAAAAAGGGATTCCAATTACTTATCTACAGATTCAACAGCCTCTAAACGGTTTTTTTGTTGGTGATGAAAAACACGTTCTGTCGTTAAATTTTGAGCCAGTTATTGATGAAGCAATTATTTTTTCTATTTATTGGAACCAGTTCAGTCTTACTCTTGTTCATACTACCTACTTTAATGCAAGTAAAAACACGATATACACTACCGGTAAAAAATATTTGGCTACCCAAAACAGGCTATTTTGTTAAAGTTCGAATAAATGAGCCGACTTCATTATAATGTTAAGCGGTTTCTTAAACAATATCGAGACAAGTCTACGAGTCCACATTTGTTTTTTAATGACGCCTCTCAAAGCTTTGACCTTACAAAATGCAGGTGGCCAAATACCTACTTTTGAATTATAGTGTACTTACTGCTTATACATAAGACAAAATAACAAAACCTAAATCTCAAAAGTACCTATAATTTAAAAAATCATAACAGAGAATACTACAACCATTACAAATGTTCAGCACGCTAAACCAACAATAAAGGGATTTCTCGTAACGTCTGTAATATCGAGCTCATTGTGGCTGCTAACAGGCACTTCTTATTCAAATAAGGCAATTAAAATATCCTGTTTACACAATACGGTACTGATATTATATCGGGATTTGCACAACAGTTGTTCCCGACTTCCAAGTTATTTGGTGTGTTCAGCTGCCCAACTTTTGATCTTTAGTTTGTTGGAAACTGATATCCGAAAATACATTTGCAGATTCAGTAATGTCTGAACTCCTTGTATAATATTTTGTGTTGGTATACAAAGCTGTATTTAATGTTAAATAAACTTCCGTACTAATATTTTGTTAGTTTGGATGTAATCTGCAAAACTACTTATCTATCTTCAAAAAATCTTTTACTGTTGTA
The DNA here is from genome assembly GCA_905332915.2 of Hecatera dysodea. Classification (NCBI taxonomy): domain Eukaryota; kingdom Metazoa; phylum Arthropoda; class Insecta; order Lepidoptera; family Noctuidae; genus Hecatera; species Hecatera dysodea. Next base: position 13,695,062 of record HG995291.1, read on the forward strand.
AAGCTACACTATTTTTGAGCATCGTACTTTTTATAGGTACCGAAAAATACCTGTATCCTGTGGGATTGACTATAAGGTCGAAGTTGCGGGAAAGAGCTAGGATTTTATATTCACATAAATATCTGTAGGTATGACTTTCGATGCGAGCGTCGTAAATCACACTCGAGATATGACTTGTATTTCCATTTCCATGGATGCTTACCGTCTAAATTGTGTTTGTCATTATGAAAGAGTAATCTTTATAACAAATGGTTTATAAAACTGATACGAATAAAGTGCCTTTAGAAATCTTCAAAACGGTGCAACAATGAAACTGCGATGCGTTCCATGAAAGCTTTTACATGGGCACTTCTACGACCTAGATAGCGCTGAACGGTTTATATCAGTCGCAATTATTTACGATTAGTTTACTTACAAATAACTATTCTTCCTATTCATTTAATTACACTTCCAATCTTCTCCAAAGATTTCATGGCATTTCAATTGTATTGTAGTTCCGTACATTTTTCGCGACTTCGCTCATGGTCTGTCTCACAGATACCATTTTCCGGGATAAAATATTAGGTAGGCTAGACATTCAATCGGATGAGTACTTACAACTAGCTTTTGCCACCGGTTTCACCGCCCGCTTTTCTAGTTTCACGTCCCGTAATAAGAAGTATCGTTTGTCCCAAGCTACGACATAATCTACATGGGTAAATTATGCCGTAGCTTGGGACCATGTCTGTACCATGTTTCATACAAATCCGATCAGGTTACGACGTGAAGAGGTGACAAACAGACAGAATTACTTTGGCATTTATTATACCTTGTAAAGATTTTAATTCTACATATTTTAACAGAGAGACTAAATTACTTTCGCATTTATAATATTTAGTAAGGGTTATTTTATAATATAATTATATGTATATACATACGTAATAACTTCTGTCTTCAACAGAGCAACAACCAGCTTCGTCGCTACGAGTCTCTTTGCGCACAAGCCCGCGCAGTCTCCAGCACTGCAGACTTGGCGCATCTAGCACGAACGCTGCTCACTGCCACGCCCCCCATGCGACCACCAAGGAGGGCTTTCCTGCCACCGTACCCGCCAGACAACGATGATCCGCCCCTGGATGTACCTGCGGTAAATTCCGATTTGTGAATAAATAAAGAGTCAGGAAAATGACGAGGGTTAAGATTCCCTGTCAAAAGTGAAATTGATCTCGCTGTTTTGGAAATTGTTTTATCGTGGGAATCATCTTTTGCAGGGTGTTTGGATTTGGCTGTTGGTAGGATTATGTCTGCGAACTTTGTTAAATAAATTCACGAAATAATGTAGATAGGTACGATTACGATTATAGTTCGCGGAATTTGTTCGAAACAGTCAAAGCGGCTTTGGAACGCAAAGGGCATTAGGAGGAACACAGATGGATTTTTAGTCAGTATGAGTCTGACACTCCCGATTCCGCTCCGCCCAGAGAGGAAAAAATTGATGATTTCCCGTCCAAAAAAAAGGTACGATTTTAGACCTATATAAACATCACGTTTGCATTCCTTAGATAGGCAAAGGCGTGTGTGATATAACTGTGCAGGTCCTAAATAATTCGTTATTTTTCCGCTGGCATGGTGACTATGACCAAGTGGAGTGGAGTAAGTTAACTTATAAAGCTCTCAGAATATATGCCTCACTTTTCCCAGCCGGTATGTTTTACAAAATACCATTATTTATATGGAACAGACTAACTGAGAACAAGTGGCGTAGAGGAATTTTCCTTTCACCTCAAACTTTTCGCAATATTATTATTCTGTAGTATCTACAGGTTGTCCGGTTGAGCAGTAACCAGCCTTAGTGTGCTGAACTGCGAGTGGTCAAAATAAAAATAAAACCTACAGGCTTTAGTTACTTATGTACGTTCATAAAACTTAATAATGAAAATGAACCATGCCAAAATTCAAATAGTTCTGTTGGTCCATGAAGTCCAAGAACCCGGCAATAACAAGTTCCATTATTTATTTATCGTTTTGAACCCGTAGCGCCACGGAGAGGGATTACTTCAAATTGCTAAGGGGATTAAACTAACAACTTCGAAACGGAGACGATTAAATTATGATCCCAACTTATTTTAGTGAAAACATTGATACCGATGACTTGATGCTATTTATTTGTTTGCGATCATAATTACCTATTTGACACAATGTGTAATAATTAAGTTGATTTACCCCGTAGGTGAGCATTAGAATAAAAAATCAATCGTTTTGTACATTTTATCCGGTTATGTGTACATAAATGTTTGGGGCAGTCGATTTTTGAGTGTTGGTCCCATAGTAAAAGTTGTTCATTATAATGAGTACAATGATCCCTTTTCAGGCATTGTGTTTTGTTCTGTTTCACGTTATATACCTAGGTGTATTATATTAAACACTATCCACCTACAGATACTTTACCTTTTTCATTGAGTATGCGGTCATTGTAAAGTTAATTCCATTGCAATTAATTTTAACGTGAAGGTAGATATGTATGTATTTATAAAACCAATTTTAACTCACCTGTTGCAACTATTCATTTACATTCTACCGTAAAACCGGTAGGTATTGCAAACTTTCAGACTTTTCATCCAGACCCTGTTATATTATATAAATAATATTTTACCAAGTTACTTTAAAACCATAGACTTCCTATCTATAGGTTTTCCTGTAATCCGTACGTGATTGATTCCGTTGTGAGCGAGAAACGGAACTACAATCCGAATAGCATCTTCCCGATTTCAGAACCGATTCATGACGCCTATGATACATCATGATGACTGGATCATGGCTGAGGTTTTAGATACCACCTACCTTCTACCAGCGGCTTCGCCCGCGTTTCAGTCGAAAATTACTATCTATATAAAATATCCTATTTCTAGGTCATATGATACTTTTACGGACCTAAATACGGACTTACGCGTGTTAAGTTTCCTTAGATCGGTTCTTTCATTTCCAAAATTAAAAAAAGGCGTTTAATAAATAAGTACGAGTAAGGAATTAAGGCGTGAACCATCTTCGACCACAACGTCGCTTTCCATCAGGACCCCAAGTCTGCTATTTTTATAAATTTGTCATTCCAACACGATCCCAAGACATTTTGCTAAAAGTTCGTAATCTGCTGAATTCATAATGGTCGCTCATTGGTCGCTCAATGGTCTCGTAATACTTTTTTATTAACCGAGCTATTAAAAGAAATGACTGCACAACGACATTCTAATGGTAGGTCACTGATCAAAGGAACTGTCAAAATTTTAGCAGATTACACATATGTACGTCTGTCATTCATTTGTCATTATGTACGAGATTACCATTCTATGCCATTTCTTTCAATGGAGTGTCAGTGGTTGACCATTAGAAAGTCATAATGACACTTTATAATAGTAGATTACCAAACTTGCCAAAATCAACCATTATGAAATCAAATCAATGATAGACCATTCTGACACTATTGTAATAGCAGACTTGGGGCCCTGGTGAGATTGTGGGGAAACGGGAGCCTATCAAATGTAAAAAGGACTGGGGTGGCTGTTTCACGAGTATTACCCGTAACCACATACTAACATACATTATGTATCTGGGTATGTATACAATTCTGTTTCGTAGGTTACGTGTGTAGATAAATTAGGTCGTTTCCTTATTAAGAACTTTCTGGGATGGCATCCCTAAGGAATTATAGTACCCAACTCAATATTGTTTGTAAATCGTTGTTTGGTCATTTAGCTTTGTTCACAGAAGCGATAGGAATCACTGTTTACCGGGTAGTACCCGGTTCTTAGAGAATTATCCAAAAAAATAAACGTTAGTTTTGCAAATTTTACTTAGTTAAAATTTAACAAATGGCTAATTGAAAAAAAAACACTTATGGTATTATTGAAAGAGTGGCTGCCTACTACATTGCAGTCGATTTATAAGTAAATAATTTCAATTTTTTATATGCACACAAACGATAAATGCTATTGAGTTTCTATCAAGATCTACATATTACAAATCGGCAATAGGGCCTTTTTAAATAACTAAAATATTAGATTAATCTATACTAATCTTAGCCTTATCCCACTAAAGATACCTACTTATGCTACACTCGTAGGTACACCCATACATTCCTTCCTACATATAGTTATTCTGCTAATGAAAGGGAAATCGAACGGTTCCCTATCCATTAGCATAAAATTTTAAGACCTAATATAACTTAGCATAATGTTGTTTGGCATAATTATTTTTTCGCATAATATAATTACGCATAACAGCTCATGCATAATTTTTTTAAGCATTATGTCTGTAACCATAATAATGATTAGGCATAATATTTTAAAGCATAACCTTATTAAGCATAAAGTTCTAAAGCATAACTTTTTTAAGCATAAAGTTCTAAAGCATAACTTTTTTAAGCATAATATCCTAAATAAAATATTAATATATTATAACGTATTGAACAATTTTGTGAGTATTTTTTCGCTGTAGGAAGCAAGCATTGCAAGCATACAGCATGCAAGCAAGCATGCAGCATGCAGCATGCAAGCAAGCATGCAGCATGCAAGCAAGCATGCAGCATGCAAGCAAGCATGCAGCATGCAAGCAAGCATGCAGCATGCAAGCAAGCATGCAGCATGCAAGCAAGCATGCAGCATGCAAGCAAGCATGCAGCATGCAAGCAAGCATGCAGCATGCAAGCAAGCATGCAGCATGCAAGCAAGCATGCAACATGCAAGCAAGCATGCAGCATGCAAACAAGCATGCAGCATGCAAGCAAGCATGCAACATGCAAGCAAGCATGCAAGCAAGCAAGCAAGCAGCATGCAGCAGGCAGGGTTTCTGTGACGGCTCCGGCGCTGCGGCCCTCCGGCGGCCCCACGCGTGCTAATCGTCGCAGACGGCTTTCGCTCACCACCGCAGCTTCGGCTTGTTGGCCGGCTTCGCCGGCCAGCCTCAGCCGCGGCGGCTCGCTCGCAGCCGCCTGCTCCTCAGCCCGCGGGCCGCCTCGTCCCTACGCGCCTACGCGATTTTAAATAACACTCTAGGGGTAGGACAAACAAGACTACGTGAAGTCGGTTTTGCAGCAATTCGGTTCTGTGACTAACTTTTGTTGCACAGCATATTAATTTTTTAACCAACAATATTATTTGATTGTTTCAGGTACTATAGGTAATTGGTTTGCTCAGAATATTATGCTAATAGCCATTAGGCCTACTAACGTTATGCTAAAAGTCTTTAGGCCTACTAACGTTATGCGAATCAAATTTATGCCAAAACAAATTAGTCTTTAACATGATTATGCCAACATAAAATATATGCCTAAAAAAATTATGCCAAAGTATTATTATGCCAAAACAAATTGTGCCAAAATCGTTATGCCGAAGTATATTAGGACAAAAAACATTATGCGAAAAGAAGGGATCCCAAATCGAACATCCCGCCATGGCTTAAGTGTAATTAATACAGATTACTAGAGAGAGTGCATACGACACGGGCAGGGCCGTCTTTATGTTGCAAGGGGTGCAAAAGCCCCTGATGGGCGTCGAGTCCTCTGGGCGCCAGACAATCACCATACCACAACATCTTACACCATAGCTCTTGTTTTCTCTTCAATTTGTTGTTTTTTTTTTCTGTTTTAGTCGAAAAACTACGTAGGCTAACATAAATTAATCAATCTAAAGTCCTTAACTTTAAGAGCCTTCCTCGATCAATTTGGTCAAACACGGTCTTCATTCATTCAGAAAAATAGGTATTCTAAAGAAAATTTAACAAAAAGCGTTGGACAGACTTTCGCACCCCAGCGCCGAATATACTACAACTGCCCTGGACAGTGAACACAGGGCTTATCTTAGTCAGAGATGCGGGTGTTCTGAGATGTCTATTGTTCTGCTGGCTTAATTGATATGCAAGACTTAGGTACATGCACTGTATTGTCATACAAGACATCGTGATTATGTGTGATTATTATACATACCTACATGACTATGTTTCGAAATAATTAACGCGTAACATAACCTTTATTCCCCAAAAGGGACAGTAGTAACAGACATGTTTATTAGGTATATGTCTTGTCTACCAACAGCAAAGTAGCGAGCGGTTCAAAGCAAAGCGGACACACTTTAACTAGCTAGATCACGTATTGCTACTGAGACATTCCTAATGGATAAACTCAATAAAACTTTGACCGATCTGTTTGGAATTGAGGAACCCACGTTCAGCAATAGCGCTTCTAAAACAACGAAGCAAACCAATCATATTAGTATCTATTGAGTGTTGAGTCCAAGCAGTTAGCTGTGGTAACTTGTAATTAAAACTTTTACGTATTTTTTTAGCTTTAGCGTCATAGGATATTTATGCCCAAAATCCACTTGCCTGTTTATTTTATTCCCCATTTCTAGTATATATGTATCTCCAGTTGTAGACGTCATCCTTACTAATATTATAAATGTGAAAGCGTGGATGTTTGTTACACTTTCACGCAAAAACTACTTGACGAATCATCATGAAACTTTGTACACATATTCTGGGAGGTACTAGAAGTAACATAGGATACTTTTTATCGCGGGATTATGTTCCCTTGGGATAATTTCCGACATTCACACGGGCGAAGCTGCGGGCAGCAGCTAGTTGTGATATAATGCTCATTCAACTATCGAGCCTAAGTCCTATCAACCAAACGTGTGTCGGTTAGACTTCGGTTGGCCACACTGCCACACTAATGACCTCTTGACCACCATCGCCACTAAAATGCAAGGCCTAATTAAGAAACACTAATTAATTCATGTAAGCGACGTGTGTCAACGTTCGTCATTTGCACAATTTTTAAAGTTGGTTCACGAGATTAGGAAAAGTCTAACTTTTATGTTTCAATTTAGACGTTGCCGTTGCTTAGGTTTAGCTCCTTTTTTTAGTTTGGGAAATCATCAAACGACTTCTTGGGGCGTGTCACTGTTCTGTTGACTAAAACCCTTCCGTGTTCCTCCTAAAGCCGTTTGCGTTTCAAGGGCTGCGGTGACTCTTTCGAACAAATTCCACAACCCTGTCAGAGGCCACAGAATTAATCGTTCAATCTAGCTCCTTGCACTCGTGTTTGGAACGGTAGGTGGAACGTTTATAAAATGTGGAACAATTGAATGGCTACGAGTTACAACAGTTCTGTGGTTATATGAAAAAAAAAATCCCTAAACGGTCAAAAAGTTAAAATTAAGTAGGTACCTAGTATTTAATTCCATTGTTGGAGAAGAAATGCTTTTTGTAACTAAAGATACCAAAAGTAGCTTTTTGAAAAAATAAATCTGATAAAGTGTGGTATTCTAATACTTACATTCCCAAAGCCTTTTTAGATCTTAATCTTCATTAAATTATCGGAGTTTTCCTTAATAAGTCCATCATTTATTCAAATAATAAAAACTGTGATAATGGAAGTATGAACCGAGCCCAATATTCCTTTGTTACTTCAACTTGTTTCATTTTATCAGGAGCTGTTGGCATGATTGATCCTACTTACTTACATTTTAATAGATTCCGACGGCGACTAAAGAAATACGAGGAATCACGCATGTAGGAAGAGGAGACCCACTCTGATCGATTTTACTAATGAAGTGACTGTTGATTTGCCTTGGTCATCTCGGCGAAACCCGTACCACAAATAATGTGATCCTGGCGCCCGCACCATAGAATAATGTATTATTTAGCTGTGTCGAAGTTTGAATTCTCTATTTGGTTAACACTAGTAGTGCCTCGCGGTTTCACCCGCGTATTTCCCGTTCCCGTGGGAATACGGGATCATTCAGGGTAAATGTGCGTTTTTAGGTAGGTAATTAATTTACAATATTCATTTGTTGACTTCGACGGTCTGTCATAGGTAGATATGTGTCCGGCTATCTGCCCTTTATCAGCCACATCTGCCATGTTAAATTCGTTAGTGGCATTTTCTGTCACAGCTTGCCCAAGGCGCTAGGCGTTCAATTAAATGTGTTATTCAGCCTTTGCCATTCATTTGCCGATATTACCATTTTGGACTGTCGATAAAAAAAAACACTTTTGAACAAAAATTCGAACTGAGTTCCAATACTGGAAATCTGATTCCGGAATTCCGAAACTGATAGGTAACTTTTAAAGTTTGTTTCAAATCAAACAATATTTAATATTATATCTGTTTTTAATCATTTTTAGTAACAAATTAAACATATTTGGTCATCTTTCTCTAATTAAACATTTTAAACCGTAAAATCGACATGGCTTATTTATCACAAAATAGAAATAAACATGAATAAAAACATACGATATTTGAATCGTAGTATGTATCGCGCGGGCCGTCCGTCTAACGGATTGTGAAAAATTCCACAGACTAGTTTAGTTGCGTTCAGAAAAAAATATATATAAATATCAGAATTCCGATATTACTCCTCTCAATTCCGGAATTGAAATATCAGAAAAATTGTTACGGAATTCCGGAATGCATTCATAGTTTGGTTGTTATTCCATGTAGGTAAACTAAAAAACGCAACAAAATAGTGCACAATTCTTTAAAACGAGAAGACAAGAATTACATATTCTTATTCTTTTCAACAGGAGAGCATGCCGCCCATCCTCCGTGGTGAGATCTTGTTGGACCGAATGGGAGCACAAGCACGCGTCAACTACGAGCAGCTGAAAAAAGACGCGATAGAACTAGAACTACAGATTAAACAGCTACAAGTTAGTAAAATACTTGAACAACTGCCTGCTTTTTTGAAAACCATGAATATTTAATTCAGTCAAAAATACATACACAATAAAAAACTGAAACAAAAATCTGCTGTTCCTTACATTTTGCCAAGTTATGCGAACAAATACAAATTAGAGCAGTGGTGGCTGAGTGGTAACGGCCCTGACTTACGAATTGTAGGTCACGGGTTCAAACCCAGACAGACGCATTACTTTGTGTAATTAATTTCATCACCACTGCTCTCAAAACGGTGAAGGAAAACATCGTGAGGAAACCGGCATGTCCTAGAACCAAAAATTCGAAGACATGTGACATTCACCAACCCGCACTGGGCCCGCGTGGTGGATTACGGCCTATTGCCTCTCCTAGAGAGGAGGCCTGTGTCCCAGCAGTGGGAACATTAAAAGGCTGATTATGCTATGCTATGCGAACAAACATCTACTTTGTAAAATTATAAAGGTACAAAATTTGGTTGTTCTTAAATAATCACGTTATATTTATCCACTCACTTTCTTTTAGCCGTAGCGTACTATTTTGTAATTTCCAATCTGAGAAAAAACTAATGTTGTGAAACGTGTTAACTATTCATTTCTTTTACAGGAAAACCTCGATGCGCTAGCTCGACATCAAACTAGGGGTATAGAAAGTAATCTTTACAACAAAGTAAACGAAATACAGGTAAGTTAATGTGTGCAAGATAAAACAAACAAACAAAATACTGAGGTACGTACAGACACAACAGAACAAAGCAAAAACGAAATAATTGGATACGAAAAAAGACCCGCCAATGACTGGGTATCAAAAACAATTCATCCTGTATCAAATCATGAGTATTTCTGCAGACGAAACGTTAGTTCCAGTGAAAATATAATAGACTGATAGATGTTTCTCTTACTTTGATCGTACAAATCAAAAATGGCAAAAGCCATCCGAAAGAACCCTTCTAAATGTATCAAAGTTCAAAAATGTAAGGGAAACCGGGATAAGTGAAGTCGCCCGTAAAGTTAAATCGAAAACATTTTTGGAGCGAAAACCAAATCGGCCTGATTTCGACATCATTAAAATTTCACGCTCAGTCTGATATTGGAAAATAAAACACAATGGAGCTACAAGTGGCAATACTTTACAGCTGTTGCTTACCTACACCAAAATGCCTGCGTCGTTAATTGGGGACTAGCTAATTACATCGGGACTAGAGGTAAATAAGGTAAACTTTATATTTTTTTCCCAAAACCAAAATATTATTTGAGTTGTTCCAAAATGGGAAATGGAAAATGGGATGGGGTCACTGGGTCTCACGTTTCTATGTAAGATAGCATAACCAGTCTTATGCATACCAAAACTTAAATAAAGTATTATCATCGAAAATGTCGTAATGTATTACATTACATTATGACGTTTTCGATGATAATAATTTACTCTAACTCTAAATAAGTAGAAGTAAGTAAAACTTTTGCAATGGAACCACTAGTGACAACTCTTGACAACCCTAGGAATTACACAGAGACATCTAACAGGATAAAAACTTATTTTCATGGATACCTACGAATATGGAGACGACGAATCAAAACGACCGACCTAAGAGTTCACTGGAACTGGCGATAGATGTCGTGGTATTTAAATATGCGTAGTTTCAGTGCAAAATACGAACTTGTACTACTGGCCGAAAAAAACATTAAAAGAAAATAAAAAACCTACTGTAATAAAATTTTAAAGACTTTATTTCATCATTATATTTTATTTCTTTGGCCTGTGTATCTTATATTCATTTTTATTACTTATCTACCTACTCAGTTTTTTTTTTTTTTTTTTAATATTGGTTTACGCTTTGAATTTTCAAGGCAGCGTGTGTGTAAATATTTATTATTTTAACACATATTTTTATGTAACAGGAGGACATTTCTGTGAAGAAATACGACTACAGGGCTACGCAACTGCATCTAGCAGCCGTTAGAGCTCAGGTAAGTCTAAGTATTTATTTTTAGACTTAGGTACATTTTAAAATATATCACAAAATTAGGCAATTTCTCAAATGAAAATTATAACAAAGTTATTGTGACAAATTGTCAAACGCGCGTGTTTTTTTTTAATAATCTGTTTATATGAATTCAATAGCCAATCGCATTTGACTTCACGATAATTGCCGACATGCAGATTTATTTGTTTGTCCAGAAACTGTGTGTGTGAAATGTTGCCAGAAAATATTATCATATGGTTATAAGAAAGCCGTTGTTATTGGTTAACTACCATTTTTAACAGCCAATGAGGTGCTTGTGGTTAATTTTGACGTTCGCAAGATACGAATCCCTATTTTACCTAGGTAAGTATTTAATAGCAGTTAATAAAATGAACTCTGTTCTCTAATCTTTATCTGTAAATAGTAGGTAAGTAGGTATAGAACAAAGTCGCTGTCTGCCTGTTTCTGTTTCTCCGCATAGGCACTTCTTCTAACCCACGCAATAGCTTTTTATACAGTTTTTGCTAGTAGAAAGTGAAAGATTGATAGAAGAGGAAGGTACCTATTTGTGTGTTAGTTGCTAAGTATGTAGGTACATAATTTACATCCGTGCAAAGCCGAGGCAGATTGCCAGATGTAGTTCCATTGGGGATCCAGAGAGGGGATAAGAGGCTCAAAAACAAACACCCAGATATCTTTGGTATAGTCTACTATCTAACAAAGCGATTGAGGAATTTACGAAAAGTAATCCGAGGAGGCTTGTCATGCGTTGAGTAAAATAAAATGTTATGGGCTTTTTGTGTTTACTTTGATAAAAGCCACCCTTCGCGGAGTCAAGCCCGTCCCCCAAACGACAATACTAAATCCGCCCCTGTGTAGTTCCATATAAAATAAACAATCAAAATCAGTCAAACATATTACGTAGGTAGCTACCTACTTCGGCGCTCTACCTGTGTACCTGCATACACTTAGCAAAGTTTCTTGCAAAAGTTCGAACCTCACAAGCCTCTCTATGTTTGAATCAATCTGTCAGCTATCAGATTCATCATAGGATGAAATATGGCTGAGGCTTTGAATAAAAAACAAAGCACTTCTTTTGGGTTTATTCCAAAGGCCTGTGTATTAATTTGATTTTCTTAAAGCTTTTGGTTATGTGGGTAGTACCTACCTACTTTAAACTTAATAGCTAATAGCTTAAATAAAAACCAAAAGAAAATTTCCGACTTTAGAAAATAATGAGAAACTAACGCTCATAGGTACCATTCATCGTTTATACAAACTTGGGCTGTTAAAAAAAACCACCACACAAACGGAATGCATACGAAACGACCAAGACAAAGCATTCCCATTAAAGTTAGGTAATGGACAACATTTTTAACTTTTCTAGTACGCGACCCTTGTAGATGAATACCTAAACCATTCATAGGAACCTCTAGTGCGCACGTCTAGCTCCTCTGCTCTAGGCACATGCGAAATGACGTTCCCTATTCAAATCAATACATTCAAATCTTCCCGCGGTTACGTACGTCAAAACTGAAGAATTTCAAGTTATATTCTGTTTGATCCCTTACTTTTTTACAGTATAATTTTTGGAAAATACAAAATAGGTACACAGAGTATTTGAGGACTAGAAAAATCCTTAATTTTCGTGGGTAAGTTAGTTATTTTTAGACTTAAACTTGGCTAAGGTCATTCGAACTAATTTTTATATTTTTTGTAAGTTTTATTTTGCAGCAATGTTTGTTTTCTCTGCATACGTAAGCACTTTGTTAAAGCTTAATGTTTTGTAGACAACCGCGTTGCCGCATTGCGCACAGCCTCCCACTCAGTCCGAGAGTAGATCTCGTAGACTGTCATAACCTCCCAATTCGCGTCGCGTAAAGCCTCGGTTTTAACAATAATAGCGTTTTAATTCGCTGTTACTGGACATTTGCAATAGTGTTGTATCGTTAAATCGTTAAACACGGATCATCCAAAACGTAAACTGAAGTTCCGTGCCAAGATGGGGTGGATTTCAATGAAAAATCATATGGTAAGCGAGATATTTTATTATAACAGCCGCTTAGAAAGAAAATTACGTTCGTATTTTGATACTTTTCAATTATTAAGGTCAAATCTGTGAAAAATAGATACATAAAGACATGATATTCATTTCTAAAGCTGTGTGTTTTGCTTAGCGCAGCTTTTCAACACTATTGACATAACTTACCCCCATTATAGACGCCCAGCTAGCTGCTAGACATGGACCTTAGAACAAACAGTTGGGCAACTTATGTACACGGTTCAGGCAGAGATATTACTTTCACTAAAAAGTGAAATTTAATATCTAGTAGTAGAGTACCTAGTTAATTTTAACGTGTTTTCTTATGAGGAAGAAAAAAAATGATTTATTTAGAGTGAAATAGAAAGTTTACAATATAAAATAATGATGTAGGTATGTTGTTATTTGAATTTATTTTTACGTAAAATTATATAATAGTGCAAATAAAAATGATATCTACTATCTATGTAGGTTTTCAGTTTCGTCACATGTAGGATAATTAAAATGAACCTATGGGTTCTTAGGAGACCGATATTTAATTATGATATATATATTATGAATTGATAATGCAATCATAATGATACCACCAACCACCATGAGAATACTAAGTAGGTACTTTATTTTGTTATTGTCTTTTTATGTAAGTTCCAGTGAAACAAATTAAACGGTTTGGTTGACTACTCAGACACATTATAAACATGATTAGATACTTGTCCGTATTTATAGATCGCTGCTGGCTACGGTTCCACTGATCAAAGGGTAGGTACCACAGAGAAACACCTAATATTTTAGTATACAGATTATTAAAGTGTTCAAACAAATAACGCAAATTATTATAAACTTATATTATCGATCAATAAGTATGATATTATTTAATGCAACATCCAGTCACTTATTTTAATCAAAACATCGATCAATTTTCGTTTTCCACTGTGTAATGATGAACGCGGCCATAGTTTTCCCGCGCGCGGCTATTACGCCTCTAGCGGATAAATTTGGAAATAGAGATGAGATATACCTGCCATTCTCCATACCCGGCCTTTAAGGTATGGGTATCACTGAATACCTGGTACAAATACCAGGTATCAAAATACTTCTAAGTATTTGGGTGTGGTAGGATTTCGATAAGTAAACGTATGCGATAAGTATGGTATGCCTCCAATATAATGTAGGTACGATGTTTCATGTACCTATACGTAATTATGCATTATGAGATATGAAATCTTTCCTTCCTACTTTACCAGGCTTAGGACTGTCGCAAAACTTACAACTGACGCAATAAAATCAAAACATTGTCGACCTAAGTACCACTAGACAACGTAAACATTCAAACACGTAATAATATTCCCTAACATAAACAAACTAAGGAACTCTTTCACGTCGTGACAAATAATGTAATTATGCTATTATGTTCCTTATGCACGTCAAAATAAGTACCCATTTTGTCTAACTAAATTAAATCAACCGAATGGTCATAAAGCACGAATGACGTTTCGGGTCCCTTCGTAAGCTGTCGGGTAGCTTCGGGTTGCTTCGGCGTACCGAACTACCGATAAAACTGGGCGCTACCTTGTGGTAGCGGTTCGTATCGTACTATGCGTCTGACGTCATACCTTCAAGGTATTTACCCAGTATTTCGGTCCGTACCCGGTCTATGTACTGGGAAGCACATACTTGGTATATATACCTCTACCAGTATATACGTCTCATCTCTATTTGGAAACACTTTGCGTCATTGAACACTAAATCGTGCGTGTCGTGTTTGTATTCGTGGATAATATTTATTTATTTTTGACTCTTGTGACCAACACAGTGAGTGAATACTTGGTGAATAATAATGAAACTTAATAAAGGTAAGTTTTATTTGATAAAATATTATGATTATGTAATAGTAATTGCCTATCAAATGTTAATGATGACGAGACATAATTCTAAACAAAACAAACGTTTAGCGAACTTAAATGTAATAGTCACAGTTAGTATTGCTTATTAGAATAAGATTTACAGTATTTTTAATCATCACTTCGAAGAATTATATGATATTAATACAAAGTAGAAGTCTCATAACCTCAAAATATCTCGAATTTCCTCGCTAATGGATCCTGTTTGGTGCAAATATCGTTTCTATTTTACGCGTTATGTGTAAATATTATCTAGATTATTTTAGTTATTGACAACTGTTACGATAATAATTTTATTTACGCGAGATTGTTGACCAATGTTTGGGCGGGAAATCGTTACCTAGGTGTATATTTCTCACAACGATTTAAATTCTCCAATACAATATATCTTTTGGAAAAGTTTTTAAACAAGCCGTTAGTTTATTTAATTGTGACATGTAACTTATTTATCTTATTTTTTTTCATTCCAGGTGCACTGACAGACTGTTTGTAATCTACCACTGATACTAAATAATCATATCATCAAGACAATGAAACCCATATCTGCCGATAAGTCGTCATCTAAGAAAAATGGTTACCAATCAGATGATGACAATGTAAGGTACAAGTTGAACACCAATTTCTTCAACAGTGCTGGTAAATCTCCCAAACTGAAAAAGATAGAAAAAGTTGAAGAGGAGGATGAGAACATACGCTATAAATTCCCTACTGCTGTAAACAAACCAAAGCCTGCTGAACAGAAACCTAAACCTAAACAGAAGATCAAGGTTAACTTCTGGAGCAACAAACAGTCAGTGAGCAGACTTCATAACTCAGAATCAACTAAGCAGAAGACAAACCGTAGACATACAGTGGGAGCTACAGCTGAGGACACTAATGCTAATAAATCAAAACACTCAGTTGTAAAAGTTAGGAAACGGGTATCATTCTTGCCGTCACCCATATTTTCTGAAAATCATGTGCCCATGGTTACGGTGCCCGATGATTTAACTATTCAATTAAATGAGGAAGAAGCAAACGATCTGGCTGATGATTTGAACCTAGCATTTGTTAACAGTAATAATAGCAAGGCCAATCATTCACCAAAAAGAAAAGTTAAAAATGGAAATCTGATCAACCCTCGGGAAGCTAAACGCAAACGGAGTTTAGAGGATGAACCAAGAAGTCATGGAAATGAGAATGAACTGGAATTCTTCTCTAAATATGTTGTCCAAAAGCTGAGAAAAATGGAAACAAATCAGCGGATTTACTCAGAAAATTTAATCAATACTGTCCTTATGTTAGGTCAGCTTGGCAAACTGAATGGTAAATCAAAGATAGCAGAATCATAATATTTTCTCGCATTTGTTTATTAGTAAAATCAAGTTAATACATTAGCATAATATTGTTTGATGATAATTTATCTTAATATCAAGGACCACAATATGCACTAAAATATCAATCATCCTTAAGTACATTTTTAATATACATACTTCATCTTCTAATTTATGGTGCTTGTGTGTGTGTGTGCCCCAACAACAGTTAAATAAAACTATTGTTTTGAAACTTTGTTAACATATTTTATGAAATAAAATTGTCATAATAAGTACAATAAGTTGATAAGTACAGAATGTCAAGTTACTAAAATTAAACAAATCATGTGTAAATTTTGATAAATACTGAAATTGTTGAGTGAGAGATTCAGTTACACTAACTTGATGTATAGTTCTCATATATGTTGTTGTTACCACTTAGTTATTCACCCTCATGTTTCCCTCCATTGAGTTTAGCTCTATTTATTAAATGATATATCAGTTTCAATCAACTTACTGCCAATTATACAACACTGTTAAAGGTGATTTGGTCATTATTTGTTTTAAAGATTTTTCTAGAAACCTAAGCATAATCTTTAGTTTACATACCTATTGTTTAAGATTAAAACAAAATAAAATTAGAATTTGCTCATCATGACTGTATAAATGAAACTAAATATAAGTTGCGATTTATTTTATAAATCAGAACTTATAAGTTTTATGTGAATATCATGTATACCTTAAAAAAGTAATAAAGGTTAAATGATTTACTCAGGGCTATGCTTATATCAAGTGTTAATTTACTTTTACAAAAATCATTTTAGTTATAATATAACTTATTAGGACTAGAAAATCTAAGTTTCTTAAAAAAGAGCTATATTTTGTTAGTTCAATACATATCACTTTGCCAATTTGTGTCTGTGATGTGGTGACTGTAACAAAATGTCTGCACAACTGTTTTAAGGCATAATTTTTTGGTAAAATCTTGGCAATTTGTTAGTGTTATCTTGGCAGATTAAATATTTACACATATATTTATTGATTGTTGTATTTTTAAAGGGACTAGTAGAAACGTTATGTATTGTCTTTTGACTTTCGAACATATTGTCTGCCTTAAACTACTAATAAAGTATTCATAGTTATACTTGATTGTTTAATTTATTAAATACTTATTAACTTGGGTAAATAATAAAATGTTACCTATCTACTACAACAACCAATTAATGAATCCATTAAGGCTTTCAAACTGATGAGAGAGTCAATTATTTTTTTTTTTATAAATTAGTTTTTAGTTTGCTTATGATATGATGTAGGAACTGTGATGAAATCACTGATACGATTGATTTCCTTTCAATAAGTTCTGCTGAAGGAAACAAAACAATTATTCGTAATTCAGATTGTTTAATCTATATTTGAACCCATTTTCTGCAGCAACGTCTATATTTTTACTTCATAAAAAAAAACAATTAGCTTCAATGCCTAGCCCGAATCGAAACCAAGCTCAAACACTATGCTTAAAAATATTCTATATGTATTTAATTTATAGTCGGCCGAAGACGGCTTACGCAGCTGTCATCTCAAACGTGCATCGAAATGATTAACGAATCCACTTGTCTTATGCTTACCTACAAACCTATCTAGGTCATGAAGGTACCAATGACTGTCTAGAATGGTAATCGTGTTTACGTAGGTACCTAAATGGCGATTACTAATGCGAATAGATTGTTGTGTCTGGCAACATTCGGCTTACAATTAGTCACTATTAAGTGTAATGCTTTTGAGATTAGGTAACTTCTTCCGAGATTTAGAAAACGCGTCATTTTAACAGCGGTACAAATTCAAAATTATTGGATGTTCAGCTACTGCTGCGCTGTAGCTTTATTTGGCAAGGAGGGTGAGGGTGGAGCACTGCGCAGCGAAAAGCATACCTCTGAGCTGTCTTTAAGTTTGAATCGACCTGTAACGATTGTCAAAAAGGCGATCCCATTCATTTTTGACAATCGATAGGCACTATTCAAATGTAACGTGATCAAATCCTTTAAATTATGAACTTTTCATAGAATTTCACATTATCTAGAGCTCAAAAAGAGACAATGGTTCAAATTTAGGTACCCAGTCGAACAAAGGAATCGTATCTATCATTCAATGGATGCAATTTTCTTTGTCACCTTTTCAAACGAGGTGTCACTTCCAAATGCACTAGGTATCTTATTGTTTTTGCCTTATGAGATGAAATAGTAGGTAGGCAGATAGACAGTCGTGAATATGTTTCTAGCTTTTGTCCGTACCTACGGACAAAAGCTGAGCAAAGCAGTCTGTGTATTCGTAAAACTGTCTAGACCGCCACGTCATAGTCACTCCGCGGTTTTTGTCACTGAAAGTTCGTATTAATAGGTAGACCCAGATAACAGATACCAAGCAGATACCATCATTCTAGCCCATACCCTCAGATTGGCTGTGTAGGTGTCTTAATTTTTACGTGAGGGTAGGTAGATAACTCGAACCGAGTCGAATCTGAGAACGAAGGCTGAGGCTTATTTTATATTTTATTCGCTACCCTCTTGACAGCGGTCATTGTCACCATACATTTTTAGTGTCCCTCGCTGGTGTTGTCGCTGCTCACCTTACGATGTCTCCTTCTGGCTCTGTTACATGTTTCCAGTTATTGTTTGTCCACGCGCGTCTCTATTGCCTACTGACAGAGAGCTCGATTTTCGTATATTTCTATTCCGCCTTAATTATTCTCTTTAGCTTTATGGTTTAGTCATCTTCATTCGCTGCATAAATTTATAGTCCTAGCTAGCAATAAATCTGATTAGAAAACTGTACCTACCTATTCTATAAGTACTCGTAGGTAATGTTTCTATCTAGCTAATCTCTGTGTAGCGACTGTTTTCAGTTATTTTCTTTCTCTATACGTAGCTACATTTAAATTCTGCATAAATGAAATCGTAATTAGGCTGTATACTTCGTCTGTAGCTCTAGACATCTTAGGATTGCGTGTTGTTTGCAAACGGTTGCCGGGTTACGTCGGATCGCCGCCACGCTACATCCGGCGCCCAGCCCACACCCCACAGTCGCTCCGCGCCCGCCCTAACTAGCGGGCGCCATACCACGCTCGCGTAACCTCGCGTTGATATTCAGTTTAAGTTTCTTACTACCTCGCCCAGTTGTTACTCTAATCTTATTTTTTATTGCATAGAAAATATTCCTAACGCAATATAATTACTGAAAAAAAAAATAGCATCGTCGCTTCAAACACTTTTGGAACAACTTATTAGAAAAATAACATTTTATACACTGTTTTTACAATCTTTTGTCCGGCGACAAGAGTTGACAAGACGAACGTTTTCATGAATATAAAACTTATAACTTAAAGAGTTCATTTATATAAACGAAACTTCCATTTTATTGAATTATTATTAATTCATTATGGATATAATTCATCGGTTACACTATTTAGTGTTATCGCAGAAATCTGATCTGATGACGATGGACCGTGAGCAAAGGATGCGTGTGCGGAGGCAGTCCAGCCTTCCTGAGTACACCAAAGCTAACAGGACTCGACAGCGGTTGGAACAAGCTTATTTCAATGATGTGAGTGTCTGGTGGATCCGCCTTCATAGTATTATTGCCTAAACCGTCATTCCTAGGAACTGCTTTTGAGTATAGGCCTGGTACACTCGTACAGATAGGCAATTTAGAATAGACAATCTAATGCCATCTCATCTGTTGACTTGTTGACACTCATAATGTTATGCTCATTCATAGTATTGATTGTAGGGTTCGGTACGGCTGGTTTTTTTTTCTTAAGGTAGTCCGTAGGTATCAAGGGCATGCTGCTGGTCTGCGGTTTGACAAACCTTAACACTGCCGTGCCAAGACAAAACACTGTATCTAAAAAACGCTTATTTTTCAGAAATCGCAAAAAACTTTTTGTTTTCTTTAATTGGCCACAGAACCGTGAATATTCATCCGATTGTAATAAAATTTGGACCAATTACGCATAATGTGCTACTAATTGTGGTCAAAGAAAAATAATTGAAGATTTATACTGTTTTCACACATTTTCAAGCAAAAACGTGTTTTGTCGTAAAGTGCTTTATCAATAATATGTGCGAGTTGATATGACAAAACACTGTAACCTGATAGTTACAGTGTTATGTCATTATAATAGGTAGGTCTCTAGGACTTATAAATGGAAATACTCCTTTAAATTTTATTCTAACTAGCATCGCCCCGCGGTTTCACTCGCGCAGTTCTCGTTCCCGTGGGTATACGCGGATAAAATATAGCCTGTGTTACTCAGGGTGAATGTAGCTTTCTAGTGGTGAAAGAATTTTTGAAATCGGTCCAGTATTTTTTGAGTTTATTCGTTACATAAAAAAATACAAATCTTTCCTCTTTATAATATTAGTATAGATAGATAGATAATCTTAATATAAGTAGATAGAAAAATATAACACCATAATTCATAAAACTAAGTTTCTCATACTTAATATCTCTTTTAGACTGTAAAAATAATTTTATAAAGGAAACAGGCAAGAATAATAAGGTTATTTTTTCTTTAATTCAAATATTAAATGTAATCCAGACTACTTAAATAAAAAATCTTATCTCGGACGGAAGCCAAATCAACAACATTGGATACCACTAGTTCTTCAAAAAAGATTCGTTCTGGACCGTGGCATAAACTGACATAATTTTTCAAGTTCTGTCGTGTTTCTTTACTAACTCCCGTTGGGTTTTCTTGTTTTTTAATCACATCTAACATTTTTTTTATGTTCTATCAGCTCTATCAGAGCAGATTCCACAGACTTTATATCTATCGATATCAAACCTACCTGCTTAAAAAATGTCTTTCAGATCTTTAGTTCTTTAGCAATACTGCAGGTAACATAAACCAAATATAAGCACGTTAACTTGAAGAAGTCCCGACTTACAATAAACAAGGGCTTTCAAATCAAAACAATTACTCCAAACTTCTCACGTGAGTGTTAGGACAAAACACTGTAACTTTACACACTGGCTGAAGAAAAGGTGAGTTTTGTTTTGGCAAAACACGGTATCTGGAGATACAGTATTTAGTCGAATTAGGACACTAGGTTTTAAGAGTTACAGTGTAAATTGCAATGATGTTTTTCAATGTTATTGGTAGAAAATCAGTATATTCTAAGCATGTACATATAGATTAGGGTCCAAAAAGCTAATTTAACGGTGTTACCACAAAACACTGTAACTCGAGTTACAGTGTTTTGTCATGGCACGGCAGACAGTGGGTAGATATAAGTTAATGTAGTTTTTAGCGCCTCATTCGTCTGACTAACATATTTTTTTTCCGGTGGGCTGAACGCTAGTCCTCTTTATCTTGTAAAGATTTAGCCTCGTAGACATAAGCCTTGTGCATGTTACCAGGGCTTGTTCTGATTTTAGTCCTGGTACGTAAACAAGGAGTAAATGTATAATGTAGACTTGTTTCATTTCATTATTGTATCTTTGGAATTCAGTAAAATACGCTTTCTTTTTAGGTGTCCGACTGCGACTGGTTAGTTCTTGTAATTGAATATCCTACTCATATTATAAACGCGATAGTTTGTAAGTATGGATGAATGTTTGTTACTCTTTCACGCAAAAACTCATGAACGGATTTGGATGAAATTTGGCACACAAATGGTTTATAGCCAGGATTAACATATAGGATAATTTTTAACCCGATAATTCCACGGGATCGAAACTTATGCGGGTGCAGAAACCGCGGGGAGCTGCTATAATATCTATGTATCTTCGTAGTATTGGTAGCCTTAAGTATTGTATTGCTAAGGTCAGTTCTTTGGACTGAGTTCGTGTAAATACTTAGATCGATCATGTAGATTTTTGCTATTTTCCACCTCAGGGATGTGGTCTATTCTCGCATTATTCTCAGCGGTTAAAGTATTTCAAAGTGAATAAGGCCACTTCAGCTTTGAGAGTTCTTCGTTTGCGAAGTGTTTTTACCATCGTAGACTTGTCTGATAATTAACATACCATTTATTTGCTGTGTGGCTAATGTCCGCTTCTGGTCTGAATTCAGGTAAACAAGAGGTGAATATACGTAGACATCAGGTGTTTTGCTCACAATTTTTCGTCAAACAATAATTAATTATATTTTTTTATAAGTTGGTGTGGTAGAGATGTCTTGTTATATCATTTATATAAAATCTATAGGCAGAGACGTTTTCATAGGTTTAAGTTGCAGTGTAGGAAGTCGGCAAACGTAGTGTAGAGCGTCCTCAGGCACGGTGGAGTGACGATTTGCGCAGGACGGCTGGTAGAAACTGGATGCGAGAAGCCGAAAATAATGGCCTGTGTCCAGCAGTGGACTGCAACAGGCTGTTGATGATGATGATGAAGTTTCAGTGTGATTGGTGTAGGTTCATTAAAATAATTGAGGTAGGTGGTATTTATTAAAATAATTTAAGTTCATTTTTTTCACGTCCTTTGTTTTCTTATATGGGTAGCTTTGCTTGACGCGAGATATATATGTTGAGTATAGGTACACATATTTTGGCGATACTCGGTTTTTTGTGCTCTCCCTATAAGAGTCGGTCTAATATACTTTCTGAATCCAAAGTAGTAAGTAAGTAATCCAAAGTAGTAGGTAATCCAAAGTAGTTAGTTCTGAATCCAAAGTAGGTAGGTAGTTTTAAGTTTCATTTCACCAAAAATGTTGATTCCCTAGATACATTTCAATGATCAAAGTGACTTCAGATCCCCACAGGAGCCACGCTACTCACATAAATGTAAAATATTAGGTAGGAGTACCCACCGGTCTCGCTTAAGGTATCAGAAAATATTTTTCACCTCTGAAAGTTTATATCTAGTTGGGATATGTTACGGCAGTTGCTTGCACCTTTAGTTCATAGCCACGGTCTATTGTTTATGGCTTTTATTGATGTCCATAATTATTGGTATTAAAAATGATAGGTAAGGTAATTTAGGTATTCCGGGAGCTGGGCATCACTGGGGGCCTCGGGATCAGGAGAACCCTGACCGGTGCCCGGAAGCTCGAGCTCGCCGGAGCGGAGAGTGGCCCGTTCGCGGACGCCCTGGCCGAAAGGCTGAAGGAGGTCCTCTCCGCGGACGAGGTTCGAGTGTCCAGGCCGACTAAGTGCATTGACATGCGCATAGTGGGCCTGGACGACTCCGTGACGGAGGAGGAGGTTGTGGCCGCCGTCGCCAGGACTGGGGGGTGCTCTGCCGAGCTCGTCAAGGCGGGCACCCTCCGGCCTGACAACACGGGCATGCAAACCCTTGTGGTGAGCTGCCCCGTGACGGCGGCCAGAACAGTGTCGGAGGGTCGAAGGCTCTTGGTGGGGTGGGTTTCTGCGCGGGTAAAACTGCTGGAACCCAGACCTCTGAGGTGCTACCGCTGCCATGTGGGCAACCACACGGGAGCTATGTGCCCCTCGGAGGTGGACCGCAGTGGACTTTGTTTCCGCTGTGGTCAGCCCGGTCATCGGGCCGGCTCGTGCGAGGCCACGCCGCACTGCAGTGCATGTGCGGCTGTTGGCAAGCCGGCCGAGCACTGGGCTGGGGGAAGGGCCTGCGCGCCATCCGCCCCGACCAAGGGCAAGAGGTCCGCCGCCGCCGCCGCCTCTGCCGCCGCCGCGGCTTCCGTCGCCGCTTCTGCCGCTTCTGCTGTGGGTGCTGCGACTCCCGGTACTCGGGAGGGGGCTGAAATGGAGTGCCAGTAATGGTCCCATTTCGGCCTCCTCCAGAGACAAGTCGGCCGCTGTGCTATTGCGCAGTGGCTGATGCCTGTGGACGGTGAGCGTGGGTGGCTCGCCGTCCGATACCAGGCTGAGTCGACGACGCGTTGTGCTTCACGCGCGCCTCAAGGAGCCGTCAGCACCAGAGACGGGGCCCCATAGGGTCGGTGCCTGCTAGGGTTGCGGAATTTGTTCGAGAGAGTTGCCGCGGCCCTGGAACGCAAAGGGCACATGGAGGAGCACGGGTGGGTTTTAGTCAGTAAAAGTCTGACACTCCCTACCGCTCCACCCAGGGCGGGAGGGGTCATTTGATGATTTCCCATCCAAAAAAAAAAACAAAAAAAAAGGTAATTTAGGTATTATACTAATGTATTATAATAATGATATATAAACTAACCAAAGATCATTTAGCCAATTCTAATAGTAGAATTAGTCCTCTGGTTTATTTCAAAAAACGGTATTATGTTCTCAGTTGGTCTATTTGCAATTTGAGTGAAAAAAAGAAAACTCGGTTTATTCCGCCGTAGATGACGCACAAAAAAATAAAATAAACAAACATACCTAAAAACAAACAGAAAATAACGTTTCAATTAAAACTAAAAACAATGTCAGGACCGGGCACGACTACCACGAGCCTCTGGTCACACCACAGACAAAACAGAACACATTGATGTGACACACAGTGATTAATATTATTTTAGGGGTAACGCCAACGGCAGAGTAAAGAATACTGGCAGGTAGAACGGTAGGTCGGTACTTTATAGTTAAAGTAAGTAGATACGCACCTTTCCATTTTTTACCTTGAAACACAACAATCAGTGAAAGATAGCCACTTAAAAAAATTCAAGGTAAAGGAGTAGATTCTGGAGCGGGCTTGAATAAAAGAGGATATAAAGGGTTAAGGGTATGGTAGATAAGTCGCTCCACGTCATCGTCCATCCGCCGCGATAAGGCGCTTTATGGTCCGGCCTTTATTTGAACTTGACACGATTCTCTTCTCTATCTTGATGCAGTTAAACTTTCAAAGACCTACTTAAACGAGCTTTTGTTGATGTCTACATTAAAAATCTAGGTAGACAGATAACTATGTAGGAAAAATATAAACTACAAAATATATAGTGTCCTATCTTATTCTATCCCTAATCCTCTTATTCTATACTTACCAATAAATTAGAAAGTTTGTGAGTATGGATAGATGGATGTTTGTTAATCTTTAACGCAAAATCTGCTGAACAGACTTGGATAAAATTATAGTATGTCCTATTTGCATGAATGTATAGTTTATGCCGTCGTATTTCTAAGGAGAGTTCGCATTCGTATCTCAGTCGCAATCTGTCAAAAAGCCTCAATTTCCATACATTTGTAACATATTGCGACTGACATGTGCATGCAAACGTTAATATAAAATTAGTAGGTAGAATAGGCACTCTGAAGGCTAAAATATCTCGTACTGAAAAGCTTTCAATTCAAGTCTCAGTATCATGTCAGTGACAATAAATGTCAAAGACTTGCCAAAATTTATGGAAGTTTGCGACTGCAATACAAAAGGAATGGAAACACAAACCAAGAATACTTAATATTAATAAAAATTGTTTTGAAAGTGAAAATTACATTTATTGTTCAGTCCCATATATGTAATAAACGGACCAGCAAATTGCTATTTACTGCGCGCCATTCCAAACTTCAACCGCCCAGAGACTTACCTAACTGAAAAATCCAATAACCACACTCGGCTAGGTCTGGAAGTCAAACTTCAACTTTGATATTGGTAGAGAAATGCGGCCGCCCAACAAAAATCACTGTAACTATCTGAAAAATAGTTACCTACTCACGCAATAGTTTTCGGGCAGTGAACGCACGACATCGTGTTCAGATCGCATGACTAATAATGTGCTGCTTTTAAGGTTTCAAAGTCAAAAGGCTAATGTTTTGTGCGCAACTTAATCGATACAAACATTTACAAAGCACTACCCTACCTAAATTAGCTCGGTCAATCTGCTGATTTTTTCGTAACTAAGTAGGTTGAAGTCAGCTTCCAGTTTATTTGGATGCAGCTGAGTATCTTTTATTTTGGATGGGAAATCATCAAATTACTTCTCCCGCTCTGGGTGGAGCGGAAGGGAGTGTCAGACTCTTACTGACTACTACACCCGTGATCCATCTTGTGCCCTTTACGTTCCAGGGCCGCGGTGACTCTTTCGCACAAAATCCGCAACCCTAGCAGGCACTGACCCCATGGGGTCCCGTCTTAATTGCTTACAGCTCTTTCAGGGGCGCATGGAACACGACGCGCCGTCGAAGTCGGGCCTGATGGCTGTCGGACGACAATACACGTCTACTTTTAATGAAACGACTACCTTGTTGATCTCCACAATCCAGAGCTGGATCACTCGAGACTGCTTGGCTAGACTGGTGTCAGATCTCTTGCCTTCTATCTTCTTCTGTCTACCTTTGAATATTGTCAAAGATCTGCAAATTATAGCCTGGACCTACAGCTTCTATACGTTAAGTTGTTCACTCTAAATTGACTCGTTGGTGATATAAAAATACCGTCAGACAGCCCTGGAAACAGTATTTACCTAAATTATCATATTATTTAGAATTCACTCAAGTTTTAGTTAAATGCGAATGAATATTCTATGACTCCTACGAGTACAAGTTGTTTTTGCAATTCGACTTTCTTTGTTTTTGTTGAATCAGTGAATTCATTTTCCTGCTGACCTGCTGCGAACCTATGAGTTCTACTGTTTAACTTACTTTTCTCCAGTTCATTAACACAAGTTAATTGGTTAGTCAATCAATACACTGCATTAAGAGCGTATACGCCGAACGGCTTTTCATACAAATTTTCAAGTCGTTCTTTTCCGAAATTACTAAACCGATTTTAATGAAACTTTTCACACATAAGCAGGATAAATAGGTCTAAAAACATTTTCGATAAATAGTGTTACAGTTAAATTAGACCCATTTCAAATTTCCATACAAACATAAATTTCCAGCTATCGTTTTTTAAATAAGACATTTCGAAAATGTTTTTAACTAACTTTTAAGACCTATGTATCCTGCTTATATGTGGGAAGTTTCATTAAAATCGGCTCAGTAATTATGAAATGCCATACTGCGTACACGCTCTTAAGAATTACAGTTTCTTATTTTAGTATACACGGGCCCCCATGCGATGCTTTCAAGCTTTCGAGTAGTCTTTTGTCTTGTCATTTTCGCACTTTAACCCGATCCTGTTACTAGAATAATATCTTTGTTAAAAAAAAATACATTTCAAATGACAGTCTTACGTTATGTTAACATGGCACTGCACTTATCTAAAATCTTGTTAGAATTTATTTGCAATTTAGTTTCTCTGAACACAAATTACCTACACAAATGAAACGCTACTATTTTGCTACGGAAACATAATTTATTCCACTGTCGTAGATCTAATACATAAATATTTTAGTCTGTCGACAGGACCGGCATACAAATTTAAGCGAAAAATTTAAAATTTCTCCGCAATAAGTTGAGAAAGGCTTGAAGAATGAAAGGGATGTAAATGACTCAATTTGCATCACATAGTGCGCGGAAAAGGTTAAACCTCTAGTACAAAACTGAGGCCCATGGTTCATAGTATGAAGGTATTAAATCAGTCTTATGGGAAGCCTTAACCGTCGTAAAAGTTTCTTAAAAATAAAAGACCCAAAAACTGCTGAAACTAAGCGGAAAACCTGTGATAAGAACGAGAAAATAGACAGGCCTATCTATCTACCTACAATCAAGTTCAAGTTTTTCATGAACGATGAACTTACCCAGGCATTTATGTACCTATTACAGGTGGGTACCAAGCGAAGTAGATGTAAGTGGGTAACACGATCGTTGACTTTTGATTAAATGGCACTCTTTATTACTTACCCGTGAGTACTTTACCCCACGAGGGACCTTATCTAAATGGCTATGTACTTAGCTACCAAACGGACAGTACACCTGTAATCAATGTAATTTGATCATCTTTATGTTTACATTATAGGTTCCTAACCTACTTATAACTATAACTTATGAGTACCTACCGTTTTTTTGTTTGGAATCATCAAATGACTCTTCCGCTTTGGGCGAAATGGAATCGAGTGTCAGAGTCTTACTGGCTAAAACCCACGCGTGTTCCTCCTAATGCCCTTTGCATTTCAGGGCTGCGGTGACTCTTTTGAACAAATTCCATAACCCTAGTAGCACTGACCCAATGGGGCCCGGCCTTTTTTCTGACATTTCTTTGAGGCATATGGAAAAACTAAATTAATTACGTGTAAGATATTACACGTTACTAATTTAGTTACGTTACTCAAATAAATTAACAGAAGACATTCGATTTAATAATAAAATATACACTTTATATATTTATTCAAAAAAATAAATTACATTATGGGTCGCCAAATTATTAGTTAGTAAAATTGAACCGTTTTATAATACTTAATTGAAATAATAATATTAATATAATCATGCATGTTTAATTTGTGGACCCCTCAGGGTAAAAGCCTCCTTCGAAGATTCCATTTTTTTTTTCTGTTTTTGGCGGTAGTCATCCATTCTCTTTCCTACGTAGGCCACAATCTCGTCCTGCTACTGGGCGCACGGGTGACTTCTAACGACATTTCGTGATGTGGATTGTGCATCGACTGTTATCATATCTCGCCACATGACCAGCCTACCTCCATTTTAGGCATAAAACTGAAAGAGTAAGAAACACAGAAATTCGGAAGGTAACTAAACTAAATTATGCTCTACATTTCTCTCAAAGACATCCGATTACTATACATTTAATTGGGTTTACAATGATGGTGATGATGTAGGTTAACCTAATTTGGTTTTCTAAAAATATATTTTTGTTATCTGTTGAATCTTATTCGTCAAATAAAGCATAGAGATGGCTACCGATAAAGCTGTAATATCAAAGTTATACATAAAGGTACCTCTGTATAAACTTCCCCCTACTTCGCATACAAAAGAAATCCCTGGCACGTGAAAGTTACAAAAGCGTTTCGAAATAAAAGAAAAGAAAAATCTGTTGAATACCTACCGGTTGGTCGTTTTTCTTAGCGGGCCCTGCCATCATTAGGTAAACGAAACACTTATGAAATCCCTCGCTATATGTATTATGTCTGCCAATTCCGGAGTCAAGGACCCTGCTCTCGACCTTTCGAAGAAGATGTTCGATTTTAGATCCCAATACAGATGTACAGGGACATACAGATGTTTATATAACGAAAATATGTTGATACAAACACTGTAGATAGTTTTGTAGTGCTCTAAAAGAAAGCAACACTTTCTATGTCGGTGGATAATATAAGTTTAAAATTTCTCTACAAAAGGCCTATAAATGATTTTATTTTATTTTGGGAACTTCTGTAAGTACCTGCCTAGATATTTACAAACGCTCGACCTGACTACCACTTGACCGTGAATAACAGTCATATTGGAGGAAAGGATATTTTTGATAGAGAAGAATATCTCAACCCTGCATCATTAAAAATGGCAAAAAAAATATAAAATGGGATTTTGCACTTTGCAGCTTTTGTTTTCACATGATTCAGTAGCCATGACCTAAAATTGCATTTATTTTGATTAAATTATTATCTAACTAAAACAGTAATTACTAAATAGTTGTAAACTATTTAGTAATTGATTTTTATTTTGTAAGTAGGTGTTAGTCATAACAGTTTTACACGTTCAAACTTTTTTGGTTATTTTATGCTAGATGAGGCTGGTGTTTCCTAGCCGACTACCCTGAGAAGAAACTCTGAACTCAGAGGTCAAAATCTCTTTTAAAGTCCATACATACCGTATTGGTCAAATAAAGTAGGTATTAGTTCTACATAATGAAGTCAATCTGAACAAGTATTAAACTATTAACAAGATTAGTTGAGTCCGATGTATCCACTAAATACCTTTTTTTTTTTCTGGATGGGAAATCATTAAATGACTTCTCCCGCTCTGGGCGGAGCGGAAGGGAGTGTCAGACTCTTACTGTCTAAAACCCACCCGTGTTCCTTCTTGTGCCCTTTGCGTTCCAGGCCCGATATCTCCTATGGACATAATGGAAAGTTACACTTAGTTTGTTACTTTCAGAATTATATAAAAAAATCTAGTTGGATTTGTAACGCAGTACCTACAAACATTAAAATTTAACATAATTATGTGTAACACTGACAAAAAGCAATCGAATTCAACCAAAAGAGTATGTAGTATTTTTAGCGGCGATAAGAGAAATAACTGATAATGATATTTTGCAATGACCGCCAATAAAAGATTTCTGAGACACAGCCCTACGATGTTCAACAAGCTAGATTATCGATCATATTAACACGTGTAGGAACACTGATACCACAACATAACTCGGTCTGGCTTGACGACCAAACAAACGCTTATATATTCGACAGAACTTCTAAGAAATAGTAACTTGGCATAACAAAGTAGGTTCTACACGTCGAAGAAACAGGTAAAACGAAGTAGGTAATATTTAGCGTGACTTTTTTCGCAAATCGGTCTTGGGATATGAATATTTTACTTCGAAGCGAAATTTTCTGCTCCCTATCATTCGATGATTGATCGAAAGTGGGTCTACCTGTTTATTAAAATGGTGGAGGCTTTTACTAGTAATGTAAAACTGAGTAAGGCTGAAAATGCCAGTCTAGTTAAGAAACTCTTGGAAGCAATATTTGAAAAGGTTATAGAGATTTCTCGATTTGTCAATTATTTCTAATGAAATCGTAGCCGGTATGGCATTTACATCATGTTTATATTAGTTAGTCATTCCTTAGTACTTATTTATGCTTTTTAAGTTATTTTATGTGTTAAGTCTGAAAAGTGAACTTTTCCAGTTTTGAATTCAAAAGATAGAAACACCCGTATTGTAAATCTCCTAGTGTCGTTGAGGTGCTTGATAAATACCCCGAATAGCGTTGATTAAAATCGGGGAAATTTCCAACTGAGACTAGAAAATAAGCTTAAAAACTAAAAAAAATAATCAAACTTATGTATACGGGGGTCACACTGTTTTAGAATAGCCCAGTAAAAAAAGCAGCCGATGAAAAATGTATTTAAGTTTCAAATAACGGAACTCTTTGGAAATCTGTAATTGTGTAATGAATTCGTCATTTGGTTTTACAAATCTTAGGCAATATGTGTGTCGTGTGTCGAAATAGATTTGACTAGAGAAAATTTTCTCACAATGATTTATAAAGATTTTCGTAGCGGTCTTACTCACCAACAATGTAACGACAGACTTCGGCCCCATGCGGTGCCACTGTTTTGCATTTCAATATTTGTATGTCAGTCATTGCAGCAGCGCCCATTGCAGAATCCTCCTAATCGTTCGACGATGCTCCAGCTCACTACGCTAAACGGACTATCAAATATTTGGCTATTGAAGGTGTGGTCAGTGAGTCATTTTCCTAACAGTCCCGACCTTACGACTTACACCTTACGACTTTTTAAGATAAAATTAGAGAAATTCGTTGTATGAACCTCAGAGATGTCGTGGCTGCCTTTTAAAAAGGCGTGATGGACGGTGCTTAGCAATAAAAATATTACTGGCTTCAATATCATTCCGTTTTTTATTTTCTAAAAACATTCAGTGTGACCCGCGCCTCATACACATCTTATATCTTTGCTAAACCAAACAGTCATAATGTCACTGTCATATATTTATTTGAGCCTGTGTTTTGTTTTTATTTGTTAGGAGAAGAACTCGTAGCTAAATAATAACAGCCACACAGGTCGATCTCCAATGTTAAGCAAAATGCTTGTCAAAAATGTCAAAGTCGCTCTGGGAGATGGGACCGATGATATACCGAGACTCCTCAATAATTTGTAGAGCTTTGGCAGTCGTTACGGACTGTCAGAAGCCAGAAAATCCTACTCCAGTCTTGCTAAAAAGTACCGGATTACTCAGTAATTGGGCTGTGAAGGTCTGTTAGGCAGCCGCTCCACGTGAAATACTGGTATTCAGCTGAATCCGGTTTGACTGGAAGCCGACTTGTTGGGAAAAGGCTCGGCAGATGATGCTCTGTTCTTATTTGTTAGGATACCATTATCTAATACTAAACTAATTGTTATTAAACCAAGATACCTACCCAATAAAAAACGGTTCCCTATCCATTAGCATAAAATTTCAAGACCTAATATAACTTAGAATAATGTTTTTTGGCATAATTATTTTTTCGCATAATATAATTACGCATAACAGCTCATGCATAATTTTTTTAAGCATTATGTCTGTAACCATAATAATGATTAGGCATAATATTTTAAAGCATAAACTTATTAAGCATAAAGTTCTAAAGCATAACTTTTTAAAGCATAAAGTTCTAAAGCATAACTTTTTTAAGTATCATTTGCGTTGGAAATTAAATGTTTATACGCCCTAGCTTTTTTGCCCGAAGAGGATATACCAATTTATTTCGACGATTGGAGAAAAGCCATATCTCCTGAATCAGGTAATATATAAAATATTAATATATTATAACGTATTGAACAATTTTGTGAGTATTTTTTCGCTGTAGGAAGCAAGCATTGCAAGCATACAGCATGCAAGCAAGCATGCAGCATGCAAGCAAGCATGCAGCATGCAAGCAAGCAAGCAGCATGCAGCAGGCAGGGTTTCTGTGACGGCTCCGGCGCTGCGGCTCTCCGGCGGCCCCACGCGCCTACGCGATTTTAAATAACACTCTAGGGGTAGGACAAACAAGACTACGTGAAGTCGGTTTTGCAGCAATTCAGTTCTGTGACTAACTGTTGTTGCACAGCATATTAATTTTTTAACCAACAATATTATTTGATGGTTACAGACGTTATGCTAAAAGTCTTTAGGCCTACTAACGTTATGCTAATAGTCATTAGACCTACTAACGTTATGCGAATCAAATTTATGCCAAAACAAATTAGTCTTTAACATGATTATGCCAACATAAAATGTATGCCTAAAAAAATTATGCCAAAGTATTATTATGCCAAAAAAAATTGTGCTAAAATCATTATGCCGAAGTATATAAGGACAAAAAACATTATGCGAAAAGAAGGGATCCCCTTTTTGAAGATTCATAATTCACAATATTTCGTCTTTTTTTTTGCATATCCCGTACAGAACAAGGTAACAAAAGAATAGAGTAGCCTACTGCCTACATAGAAATGTGTCAAATACATAAGTCGCGTAAATGACACATTTCTTTCGAGACATTTATTTCAATCGAATTTCAACTTTCAGCTCGCCTTGATCGGTAGTTATGATTCCATTCCAACGTTAGATACTGCTGAAGGCAGACGTTTTGTTTATTACATAACTGAAATAAATAGAGTATAATACATAAATAGACAACAGTATTAATAAAATGGCGCTATCAAATCGTGAAACAGTTTTCAAGGAACCATACGTATCAAAATATCACAAAGCTCACATACATATACGAATAAAATTGATTGAGTCAGGCGTTACTTTGCGGAAATCCATTTTAAATTTGAAAATGAAAACAATATATCTAGTTTTAATTTCCGCGAATATTAGTGGGTTGCAGGTATGCACCTCCCTCCCGCCCGCTATATTATGCACATGCGAGATTACTGGGCAAATGGAAGGATTTTAAGCACATGCAGGAAGGCAATGCAAAACCCAACACCATTACCGACACGTGTTTCGCCTCTCCACGAGGCATCCTCAGGGGACGTGTTGACTCGCTGACCGTTGAGTTGCGACTGAGCATTTAGTTTTTTTTTTTTTTTTTTTTTTTGGAATGGACCACTCGCAGTTCAGCACACTAAGGCTGGTTACTGCTCAACCGGACAATACTGAGCATTTAGTACAAGGCACCCCCCTTTTATACACTGCCACCGTTGGTTATTTGTGTACAACTACCCACAAACATTCGCAGTAAAGGGGAAGAAACCAAATTGTACTGCACAAAAAAATAATAATAATAAAAAAAAAAAAAAAAAATAAAATAAAATAATAATAATAAAAATTGTATTGCACTGTTGAATGACCAGACGAATTTGGTTTCTTCCCCTTTACTGCGAATGTTTGTGGGTAGTTTTACACAAATAACCAACGGTGGCAGTGTATAAAAGGGGGGTGCCTTGTACTAAATGCTCAGTCGCAACTCAACGGTCAGCGAGTCAACACGTCCCCTGAGGATGCCTCGTGGAGAGGCGAAACACGTGTCGGTAATGGTGTTGGGTTTTGCATTGCCTTCCTGCATGTGCTTAAAATCCTTGCATTTGCCCAGTAATCTCGCATGTGCATAATATAGCGGGCGGGAGGGAGGTGCATACCTGCAACCCACTAATATTCGCGGAAATTAAAACTAGATATATTGTTTTCATTTTCAAATTTTACATATACGAATACCTACAAAGAACTTGATAAATCACAAAATTCGACAGTAGGTAGAAAATCAGAAAAATGTTTGGCAAGCATTGTTGGCTTACAGCTAAACCCTGCCATGTGAGAAGCTATACATCAAGATAACGAATAGAATAAAAGCAAGCTCTTGCAAAATATTTCACGAGATATAAACTTATAAAACTGGAAATGTCCGAGTCGGATTTACATGCTAAGGGTTTCGAACTAATCAGATCTTGTTATTTTAATACGACGTATATTCGTTTATTTTCATTATTTTATTTTTTCAAAATTTTAGTCTCAGTAGTTTCGGAGATAAAGAGACGGTAAATTTTATCTAATTTTAAAACGTTTGATTTTGAAATTATGAAAAAAAAAAATGTATTCGAAGCACTCACAATACGCCCTTTTATTTAATATGTCCCACGGTACACTTTGTAAAACTTTTTATTTTTTTCTAGTTTTCACCCAAAAGTAATCCCCATACTCAAAATTAAGATTTACGTAACGCGTCCGTGTTTGGGCCACAGAATTTTATATGCGTACCAAATTTCAACAGAATCGGTTCTGTAGATTCGAAGAAAATTGGCTGTGTATCCGTCTGTCAGACTGACAAACGGAAGAACACATGAGTGAAATTATAAGGGTTCCGTTTTTTAAGGAAGTTCGGGACCCTAAAAGAGCGTTTCTTGACAGCATCCTTTTTTAATATACAAAGCTCTTCATTTTCTTCAGTTCAGTTTAGAGAACAAAGCATACTGCAGCATACTGACCTGATATCTAGTTCTAAACTTATATCCATCAATTACGTTCTCGTGGACGAGTCTGATGAAACAATAATGTCAATCAACTCTGTAACGAACCAATAGTGTCCAATAGTGATTCAGATACTACAGATATCTCTTCCTACATAGGTACATATGAAGTTCGAGAGTAATGTATGTAGTGACCTATCGTTGACTGCCTACTCGATAACTGACAAATGCTTGCACTGTCTGGACAGGTCCACTCAAACCTGTGTGGTACTTTCCTCAATAGACCACTTCAGACATCAATTTACATGGTTCTCATATGATTTGACCAGTACAAAGGTATGGACCTCAAAAGAGACATTGACCTCTGAATTTGTTTCAGTGTAGCTAGCTAGGAAACACTGGCCTCATCTTGTTTATAACGACAAAAAAAGTTTGACGTGAAAAAGTGTTATTTACAATCTACTTACAAAATAAATATCATTTATCTGTGGATTTGAACTTTATAATATTGATTAATATTTTCGTATTAGAATACTAAGTAAGACTGTCGCTATCAGCGAGATTGCCACTTTTGTCTCGTCTCCCATAGTATATGACTGTATATTTGAACAAGAAATTAAATTCAATCTCAATCAATCAATTTCTAAATTTATTTACATATAATAAAACATTTTCAGGCACTTTTGAATTGTCAATGTCGGTTAGTAAAAAAGATGAATCTCCACTTTATAAAGCGTTGATGACTATGGAGAAAAACGTGTAGGAAACTCCACGGACACTCTTTTTTAACAGTAAATAGTTTCAAAATAATGGTTATATCATGAGTGCTCGAAATTGTATAATGCTAAAGAGATTGAATATATAGAAAGCAAACATAGTCTTACAATCTTCAGTAAGTAGATCAACGATGTTTTCAGATGTTAATCAAAGTTTGTGCGTCGAGACAATGAAAATAATAATACTAACACGTTTCGTATTCTTCATCCAATATATTTTCTTTGAAGGCCTTTTACATAGTATACCTACTTCACATCTCTCCAAGAGAAATGATTACATAAGTCCTTCTTATTGAACGATTACCTGGAAAAGGCACTTAGCGCCGCGTGAGACTTGACAAGGTTGTATAATGTACTAGGTAAACACTAAGTAAAAACGGTGACATAAGATTTTTATGCATTCTTCGTTCGACGATGTAAATCTGGAGTTGTAGTTTTCGTACCTTTTAAAATTTTCCTGTATAAATGGACTTTTTTCTTCTTACAGTGCGACCAATTCGAAGCATGCACTAGCATTTGACATTTTGAAAGTGCCCATGTTGACCTATGGTGATATTTCAATTTGCTTAGCCTATTTAGTCCAGGGTCGATAATTTTTAAAACCAAAAAAAATAATAGTAGTATAAAACCCATTAGAAAAGGAGGAGAATATTATAAAAATGAGGAAAAATAATTTACGGGCGATCTGAGGTCGGGAAGGGGGGGGGGGGTGAGGTTTTAAGGGTAAAAAACGGTTTATCTCGATTTCCGGCAAAACTAAAAGTCCTATGGAAAAAAGTCAAATGGCAAAGTTGTAGGTAATAAAAAGATCTAAAACTTTTGTATTTACACTTTTTTCACATAACCTCAAAATTTAGGAGAAAAATTCAAAAAACCAAGTTTTTGGTTTTTTATTTTTATCTTTTACAAAATTATTTTTTTTTGTCACGAAATTTGGTGAAAACTTACCTTTTTATGTCCCAAATACGCTGTAATTTATTTGATTAGAAATATTTATTTTTTCGCCTTATATTGAATTAATATCGAAAAAGCACCCTAATTTTCAATCAAAAATTCACCCGTCAAAATATCAGCTTTTTTCAAAAAATTGGTATGCTTTCTGTTCGTTGAAATCTCTACTTTCCGATGGTGAAAAAAAATATATATGTTACTATAGTAAATCTTCTCAGAAAATGCAAAAAATCGAAAAAACTCGAATCGATTTTTTTTTAATTATTATATACAATTATGGTCTATTTATTAAAATTTACACTTTAATTACTCGAAAAACGTAAGATTACATGTCACGTTGATAAAAAAAGAAACTGCAAATCAAAATATACTACTATAATTAACCAAGAAATAAGTTAATAAAATTAATATTTAATAAGACATCTACAATATTTAGAGAAAGTTGTAGAATATTCTTTAAATTATATGCGTAGATGCCTATTTATAACTATTTTAAGATAACTTATATACCTGAATGACCTACGAAAAATTTTAGCCCATCAAAAGGTATTTCATAGAAAAGTGGGGAAGGGGCTAGGCGGGTCTGGGTCTTACTACATACATACCTACTATTTCGTAGCAGCTGTAACAACCGTTAGCCTAGCCAGTATTCGAAATACAGTACAGTATACAACATCGTTTATAAAAATACACGTGCACGCTGAGTTTCCCTTCCCCACTTTTCTATGAAATACCTTTTGATGGGCTAAAATTTTTCGTAGGTCACTCAGGTATATAAGTTATCTTAAAATAGTTATAAATAGGCATCTACGCATATAATTTAAAGAAGATTCTACAACTTTCTCTAAATATTGTAGATGTCTTATTAAATATTAATTTTATTAACTTATTTCTTGGTTAATTATAGTAGTATATTTTGATTTGCAGTTTTTTTTTTATCAACGTGACATGTAATCTTACGTTTTTCGAGTAATTAAAGTGTAAATTTTAATAAATAGACCAAAATTGTATATAATAATTTTAAAAAAATCGATTCGAGTTTTTTCGATTTTTTGCATTTTCTGAGAAGATTTACTATAGTAACATATATATTTTTTTTCACCATCGGAAAGTAGAGATTTCAACGAACAGAAAGCATACCAACTTTTTGAAAAAAGCTGATATTTTGACGGGTGAATTTTTGATTGAAAATTAGGGTGCTTTTTCGATATTAATTCAAAATAAGGCGAAAAAATAAATATTTCTAATCAAATAAATTACAGCGTATTTGGGACATAAAAAGGTAAGTTTTCACCAAATTTCGTGACAAAAAAAAATAATTTTGTAAAAGATAAAAATAAAAAACCAAAAACTTGGTTTTTTGAATTTTTCTCCTAAATTTTGAGGTTATGTGAAAAAAGTGTAAATACAAAAGTTTTAGATCTTTTTATTACCTACAACTTTGCCATTTGACTTTTTTCCATAGGACTTTTAGTTTTGCCGGAAATCGAGATAAACCGTTTTTTACCCTTAAAACCTCACCCCCCCCCCTTCCCGACCTCCGATCGCCCGTAAATTATTTTTCCTTTCATTTTTATAATATTCTCCTCCTTTTCTAATGGGTTTTATCCTACTATTATTTTATTTCACTTTTTATTATTTTTAAAGGCTTCTACCCTGGTCTAATTCCCAATTATGATGGAATCGGTTTTTTGTCGAATCGAAAGCCGGTCTCTCAGTAAAATTCTGTTATTAAAATCAGAATTTTATATTTGAGCGACTGCCTATTTCAACTCCACATCCTGCGACCTACCTTTAACAAGTCATATTTTCCTTGGTAACAGAGAGAGTTGTTCGCGGCAAAAGCAGACAGCGGATCCGCAGCAGTCGACCGAAAGCTATCCTCATCATCAGCTGGAAGCATGAAGAATAAGTGGCTCAAGGCTTTCCGAAGCCTGAAGCCCCCAAGTGCTCCCCCACCCCACGCGGCACCCCCAGACAAGTAAGACAGAACTTTTTAATAATAACTAAAAAAACATTGACTAATTAAACACAAAAAATCATAAATAAAAGCATGGGAATTCAATTACCATCACAGGTTACAATTTTGCTGTATGTTTCATCAAAATGGATGCTGAAACTAGGTTAGGATGTGTGTGTAGGTTGTGATGTGTGATTTTGAATTCTTAATAGGTAATTTGTATTTGGAACCTTAAACACACTCAGCCGTAATTACATTTTTGCCTAGCATTCGTTTTAATGAGTCTCGACAATGCAGAAACGCGTTGAATTGCCTTTGTTTGGTTTCATAAAGACGTAGAAAGCACTTAAAATCCTGTGAACACTGAGAGAGGAAATTATCCCAGCGTGCAATAACCGAGGCCAGGAAATAACAGCTCGTAATGGCTTACACTCACGTGTTCTAAGTCTATATTAATAAAACATTTGAGTGGATTTAATTTATGAAGGAAGTAGTATTGAAAATAATAACGAACAGTACTTAAATGTTGAGAAGGTTTCGGAAAGCAAGAAAAGTGAAAAACAAACGGCATTTGCAAGATTTGATCACTATAAAATTCAATACTAGGCGTTACTTAACATATTAAAGTTCCGAGTAGCCCCTAATCGTATCATGATTATATAAGCACAGTCGTCATTTTCTTATTTAGTAGCAAGAACTCGATGGAGCAAGTTCCATTACACAGTGGCATGTACGCCGAAATTGAACGAGCCCGATTTAAATCTACAAGGCACTTGCTCTATAAGTGGTGACAACTTTCAGCTGGAAAATCTGGGAGATACTCAGTTCGATCTAGGGTCACATTTGTCATAGAA
Source organism: Hecatera dysodea (assembly GCA_905332915.2). Classification (NCBI taxonomy): domain Eukaryota; kingdom Metazoa; phylum Arthropoda; class Insecta; order Lepidoptera; family Noctuidae; genus Hecatera; species Hecatera dysodea. The sequence continues at coordinate 13,734,367 of HG995291.1, forward strand.
ATCAGATTACATTTATTGATCACACGCATTATGTAAGAGCCTTATGTCTCATTGCAAACAAGATTACTAACGCTGGTATCGGCTTTACAATGTAAGGTTTCTAAATGTGCTTAACAAAGTTAATTATTCTATTATTTGAAAGAGCTATGAAAAACTGTTACACGAACTGATGGATCAAGCTAAAACCTACCCACATGACGCTGTGATACTGTCAACTTAGGTAATTAATATGTTTTGGGTGACTGACCGAATTAAAATATTAGTAAACGAATTTTTTTTTCAAGATTGATGAAAAAACTTCAGTTAACGCAATATGAGTTAAAAGTAGTTAGACAATATTTCAGTTTCGACGTAACAAACGATCGTCGGTTTTATGAGTTTGTATGAATGTGAATGGTTTAAGGGTAAAAGTAGATCGTAGAAATGATGGATGTACTGCCAGAAATATTATATGGCTAGAAATGAAGTGACCATTGAGATAACAACAAATAGAGAAGCGTGAAAGAAGACATGCTGTGCCTACTACAAATAAATTTGAATAAGAGTATCATGATGAATTCAAAAACTAGGAAGAAAAAGAACAACATACAGTTTCTAATAGGTATATTGTAGAACAGTAAATAAACAAGATAATTCAAGCGTAACACTGAATCTTTAACGAGGGTGTTGAGTTTCTCACAAACTGTAAGAAATTCTGCCGCTGCTTGCGATATTTCGAGCGCTCTATACAAATAGTTGAACTCAAGATAACGAGATGCACACAATAGTCACAGAACTACGAACTAGACTGTTGACACAATACACAAGGAGTGCCACTTCACCGAATAATATTCGCATTTTCTTACTCTCATTCTTTATGTTCACGAATTCGAATTCGGACCGAATAGGCCAACATCATTATCATTTATATACCTGCTGTAAATTGCTGAAAAATTTTCTCTTGAAATAATTTATCAGGCTTTGTCAACACGCTGCGTTTTCAGTCTAAGCGCATGATACCTTTTAAGTACCTACTTTAATAATGTCTAATAATATTAATTTTACTTTATCACGTTTCCCATCCATTTTGAAGCTGAAATTTAATAATGAATCATGCCTCGTGAATCATGCCTCGTGTCTAGTGACGGCCACTGCGTTGAGTGTAAGTGATTTAATTGCAACTTAAAACTATGTTACCTATGTACGATTGAATCACTTACACTTTCTTACTGTAATCTGTGATGATGTTAATATTCATCGGAAGATAATAAAACAGAAACCTTTGTTATAAATACCATTTGTTTGTTATCAAGCGCATCGTTATCTCACAGGTTTCTGCACTAATTGTATTTAATCACATTTATTTCGTGTTATGTTCATCTTGGTGTTTCTCTCTTTTTGCATCGATAAAGAAAAAATCAAATGTACCACGCGGTGTCGACGGTAATGGCAATGAGGTAACTGTGCCCCGTAGGTGTGAGCCTATGTTTGTAAATGTTTCATTTTATCCAGATATTGGAACTATACCGCTCATCCTTTGACACGTAGAAACAATCCCGAACAGCATGTTTATATTATTTATGCTTGTGTACACTGACACACAATATTTATGTTAGCGATAAATTTTCACCAGCTTTTAGATATAAAACACACTTCTGCCAAGTAATGCGCTTGGAGTCCTTCAGTTGTAAGTTTTACTCAATCCTTTCGGCTTTGATCCAGTTCGCAATAAAAAAACTGTGTGCTTGCTTTGTTTCCAGTCTGATTCAATGTTAATGGATTCTGTAATTCGTGTCGGAGGCATTTCGTGTTTGGAACAAACCTCAAGGCGAATAGAGGCCATTACCGAACAGTTCATTTGGTGTTGTGCCGGTGTCGGCGAGGGACTGGTTACCAACCACCTCGCAGCCTGATCCACGAACTGTCTCCCCTTGACCTTGGACGTCATCGGTCGATATCCATGACGTACTAATATTATAATGTGACAGAGCCTACATACCAAATTAATGAATTTCATTGTTCAGTACCCTAATAGAATAACAGAGAAAACTCGTCACAGTTAAAATAAAAGATACTCAAAAAATACTATTAGACTTCCTATCTACTGATCTATTAGAAACAGTAAGCATGTAGAAAAGCTAAAATCTGTGTTTGAATTTGAGACTGAATCTTTAGCTGACTTGATACCGACTTCTAAAATGTAAAATAAGATTGGAACATTAGTATGTAAATGTGGACTGTTTGTAGGAGGAATGGAGCGGCAAGAGACGCAATGCGCGCCGGCGGAGATTCCGAGGCACATAACTTTCAAGAATACACATACAAGAAAATAACGCCTTGCGATGTCTGCTCACAAGTGCTTAGAGGTAAGAAGTAAAATATAAAACGGATATGCTCATCCAATAGTTACTTAAAGCCTACAACATTGTATTCCAACACAAATCCCCTGGCATAGAACCAACCTCAATTAAATTTTGGGCTTGTTAATTTACAAATAGAGCAGGAAATTATTTTATTATACTTATTCTACGTATAAAATGATAAAACAATCCCACTAATTAATGAAAACCAGGTGCTGTGAACAGTAAATGGTTGTAAGTATTCCCTGGGGTGGCTAGAATGACACGCCTTATCACTTACCTATTTTTTAGGGTTCTGCACCTCAAAAGGAAAAAAAGCGGAACCCTTTTTATGGTCAATGGGGCCCCATCTTCTTTGCTGACAGCTCTTTGAGACGCGCGTGGAACACGACGCGCTGTCGACCCCGTCCTGGTTGCTATCGCGGGCCTGCGTATTGCGAGCCACCCATAGCTCGCAATACGCAGGCCCGCGCCTACGGTGGCTGGGAATCGCCCTGCGTTTCCCGACGCCGCGCCTGGGGCGTCTTCTTCTGTTGCGGCGGCTGGAGCGTGAGGTTTCGAACTCCCTCACGTGTTCTGCCATCTGCCTCTTCCTTCGCTAGCATTACTGTTTACCGTGACGTACATTTATGTATGGATGGAAAAGCATTGTTTCAAGGGAAAAGTTAAGTTTACACTTCAATCGTACTTACTTAGTTTATACAATTCAATACTTAGGTATTGTATACTCGAAAAAATTGAGACTCGATTCCCTTTATAGACGAACGAATTATCTACGAGAACTGGTACTAGTTTGTACGGAGCCTTTGCTTGAGTCAAGACTCGCACTTGTCCGGTTTTTTCTACAGGGCCTGCTACTTTTATACATTTTTCATTCCAACACGATACCATTGACATTTTGCTAAAAGTTCGTAATCTGCTAAATTCATAATGGTCGATCACTGGTCGGTCAATGGTCTCGTAATACTTTTTGATAACCGAGCTATTAAAAGCAATGACTGCACAGTGACGTTCCAATGGTAGGTCACTGATCAGAGGAACTGTCAAAGTTTCAGCAGATTACTGCATACGTCTGTCATTCATTTGTCATTATGTACGAGATTACCATTCTATGCCATTTCTTTCAATGGAGTGTCAATGGTTGATTATTGGATAGTCATAGTGACGTTTTTATATGAGTAGATTACCAAACTTGTAAAAATCAACCACGATGAAATGAATAGCCGTGTGTGAGTTGTCCCAAGGTATTTAAAAAAAAAAAATGTTAGACCATTCTGAGACTATTGTAATAGCAGACTTGCGGCCCAGTGCAGTTGTGTTATACCTCAAGCCTAACCAAGTCAAATGATAAGTATTCACTGTTTAAGTTTATGAGACCGCTGCCATATTGCAAATTGTTTTATATTGGATTTATAAATTGAGTTTGTAAACTATGTGAATGTGAACCAATTACGAGAAAGCAAAGTCATTAGAGTGTAGGTACACGTGATTCTTTTTTTCATCGTGGCTTTTAGTGGAAATTTAAATTGAATGCCTAGCCTGTTACGAAACATGATTAACTCATTGTTATACTATAATTAATTGTCAGTAGTTTTAACAACTTATAATCTTTTTAGAGAGGAGTATGAGGGTAAATATTAACAGCCGCACGGGTCGATCTACAAGGTTAAGCGACGCTAGCCGAGGTCGTTCCATAGATGGATGCCAAGACTCCTCCGAGCTTTGGAAAGCACGTTAGGCTTTTGATTCCGGCTGTCATTTTCAGTCAATACTCATAGAGTGAAGCCAAAAAATTGGACACCATTTCGCTGACTTCCATTCGCTGGGGGTATTGTATTATCCAGACTTCCATTCTAGGTTGTAGAGGACATTTGTCCTCTACAACCTAGAATGGAATGGATGAATGGGTAGCAGTATTTGCTTAGACTAGAAGCTGACCCCAATTTAATTAGGAAAAAAAAAATAATTCTCTTTGCTTAGAAAAAGGCTAGGCAGATCGCGCGATTGAACGCTAGAGCCATTTGATTTCTTCCCATACTTAAAAAAGGCAGATTGATTGAATTATATTTGTTCTGTATTTATCCCATCATTGGACGAATTTGACATAGATTATCTGTGTGCGCTCGCTTGACGTCGCGCCGTCGGCGCACGCGATTGGTCGAGCCAATCCAATGGCCGGCCGCGATACCGCGCATCTCAAAAAACCCGCGTGCAAAAGCGGGGTAGTAGGCATCTCAAGTTCGTTCAACCAACACATGTTTTTGGCACTCCGTGAGTGAAAACTAGAAACAAGGACAGATTGTGCACTACCGTGTAGTGACTCGTGCTGCAAGTCTTCGTGGTCAACGGTTACCTCTCTAACACCGGTTGTGATCATCCGAAGCCCGGCGCGCAGAGATATCAGGTGAGTCGTACTCAGTGATCTCTGTTTGGATTTGTTCCGTGATTGGGAGAACGGAGACCCCGTTCATACAGAACAACCTACCAACCTATCTTCTTTCAAACCAGCGTAAAATACAGTCCACTCCTCTATTCCACATTCTGGTCCTTCGAGCCGGATTTTTCAATTTTTAATTTTACTTGTGCAACGCTTCCAAAATGGCGGAAGCTCTAGAAACGAAACGTAAAATCTTAGTAATTAGAAAGGAATATTTATTTACTAAAATACAAAAACTATATGACTTATCTAAAAAGTTGGGAACTGAACCAGATAAGTTTCAAATGTTTACGGTGTTATTTTCGGAAATGGAAAGTGTTCGTACGAAGTTTGAGTCCACCATTTTTGATTTGTACGAAATAGAAGTGCAAATAAAACCAACTGCTAAAATGTCGATGAGTGAACTCGAAACCTTCGACGAAATGTATAATTCATGTCAGTTAGTCGCTAGTAGGCAGTCTAAATCCGAATCCGATTTCTATCCTGCCTTAGATAAAAATGAGTTAGTAGTACCCACACCCGCGTTACCAAAGTTAACATTATTTCAATTCAACGGAGAAGTTGAAAACTGGACAACCTTTTACGACACGTTCTCATCATTAGTTCACAACAGGAATTTCTCAGATATCGATAAATTTCATTATTTACTCTCATGCGTAAAAGGTCCAGCTTTAAATCTTGTTAAAAATCTACCTATCACGGCCGCTAATTACACATTAGTTTGGCAAAGTTTAGTCGATAAATATCACGACCACAGAACGCTAGCCTGTAGGTATTTCGATAAAATGTTGAACTTTTCACCGTTAACTAAGGATACGACGTCAAACTTAACTTCATTTATTGAAACCTTTGACCATTCACTAAAAGCGATCAAAGCATTGAATATTCAAAACTTAGATGATTTCTTATTGTGTCACTTAGCATTACAACGACTCGACCCTCATACACGAAAATTATTCGAAGAATGCCGTGATCAAAAGTTGATACCTACGTTTGCTGAACTAATGACTTTCGTAAACAAACAGATTAAAGTTCTCGAACATACTTTTATGGACAGCACTTCGAATAATACGTCGAAGTCTAGTACTAATACACAAAATAAAAGCCAAATTAAATCTTCGTCTAAGTCAGTACTAAATACGGCACGAGCTCCGAATAATAGCAACCGTAATAATAATAATAAATCAAATTTTTCTTGTATGATTTGTAAACAAAATCACATGATATATCGATGCGATCAATTTCGTAAATTGTCGGTCGATGAAAGAATGAACCGTGTTCATTTACTAAAACTTTGTCTTAACTGTCTTAAATCCGATCATCAGTCTAATACTTGCAAAAGTACTATGACTTGCGGGGTATGTGCATTACCACACCATTATTTATTACATAAAGACAAAATTAATAAAACAGAAAGCGCGGGAATATCGTCCGTGGCGAACTCCCTTACGGCGCAGCCGTCTCTTTCTAACACGCAGCAAGCGCTAGTGTCGTCTCACTTCGTAAGTGAAACAGCAAGCTCGCCCGTGCAGCAAACTTTGTTTACTGATAATTGCGAGTACGGAGTAGTGTTAGGTACAACACGTATGCATGTTATTGACTGTGTTGGTCAATATCAAGACTGCCGTGCAGTCATAGATTCTGGCGCTCAGAGTTCTTTTATAACTACTGAGTGTGCTCAGAAGTTAGGATTACAACGTAAAAAATGTCCTTTTACCATTCATGGAATAGGTGGGGGCATAGTTAAAAACCAAGGAATGGTTACTTGCACGTTAAAACCGATTCATTCGAGCGGTCCAACATTTCATGTTAATTTAGTAGTACTTTCAAAGGTGTCCGCCGACATGCCTAATGTTTCTTTCACAGATGACGTCATTAACGAGTATGACACTTATAAGTTAGCGGATCCACTGTTTTTTAAGCGTTCGCGCATAGATATTCTATTAGGTAATGACATAGTGCCAGATATCATTAGAGATAAGCCGTTAGTAATTAAGGATAGTATTCCGAGTGTTATAAAAACAGTTTTTGGTTACGTTGTTAGCGGAAAATTATATCCACTTAGTGATAATAGTTCGCAAAATCTTAATTTATCAGTTTCATATGACGAGGAACAGTCTATCGAAAAAACGTTACGCAGTTTTTGGGAAATTGAGGAAGTGCCGTGCACACCGTCAATAAACCCAATGGATCAGCTAGCCGAGGAGATATTTTCTAATGAACATACTCGGGAGTCGAACGGCCAATATAAAGTCCCGCTACCGTTCGTGCCCGACCGCTCACCGCTAGGTACATCGCGCGCGGCAGCTGAGCGTAGGTTATTGTACACGGAACGTAAACTCGCGCGTACTCCAGATTTAAATGATAAGTACAAAGAGTTTATGCGAGAATATGAAGACCTTGGTCATATGGAACTTTATCAGGGTGAGCAGCCCAGTAAATACATTATTCCGCACCATAGTATTTTGCGACCTACTAGTACTTCCACTCCATTACGCGTAGTGTTCGATGCGTCAGCGAAGACTAGCAATAACGTGTCTCTAAATGATATCTTGTTAGTCGGCCCTAAGTTGTATCCGGATATTTCGGCAATCATTTTGAAATTTCGGTTATTTGAGTATTGTTTAGTAAGTGATGTTTGTAAAATGTATCGCGCTATCTCCTTAAGAGAAGAAGATCGCTTATATCAGCACATTTTGTATCGTGAATCGCCTAACGATCCAATAAAATTATACGAATTAAAAACCGTGACGTACGGACTTAGTTGTTCACCGTTCTTAGCAATTCGGACGCTACTACAATTAGCGAACGATGAAGGAAAACGTTTTCCCTTCACTGCTCAGGTCCTCCGTGAGGGAGTTTACATGGACGATGTTCTATATTCGTGTAATACTTTTGAGCAAGCTTGCTTAGTACAGGACCAATTAATTGGTATTTTTGAAAGTGCCAACTTTACTTTAAAAAAGTGGATGAGTAACAGTGAGAAGCTATTACAACGCGTCCCCTCCGAAAACAGAGAAAATTCCGTAACATTCGTGAAAGATGAAAACGATAGTACCATTAAAGTTTTAGGTCTTAAATGGATTCCAAAATCCGATAATTTTGTGTTTTCGGTTAATTTGACGGATAACGAATCAACCAAACGATCAGTGTTAAAATTGCTGGCGTCGATTTATGATCCCGTGGGTTTTATCGCACCATGCACTTTAGTAGCAAAGCAGATTATGCAGGAACTCTGGAAGCTTGGTATTGGTTGGGACGAAAAGTTACCCGAAAACATAAAAAAATCGTGGCATAATTTTATTGTAGAACTTCCTCTGTTAAAGGAGTTACGTATCGAGCGCCACATGCTCTTACCAGGGGAGACGGAATGCGACTTGGTAGGCTTTTGTGATGCTTCGTTATGTGGGTACGCAGCGTGTGTGTTTGTTATTAGTCGCGAGCAAAAGGGTAACGTAAAGGTTCGCCTAGTGACCGCGAAATCTAAAGTTGCACCAATTAAACCCGTCACGATTCCTCGGTTAGAATTGATGGGTGCAGTTTTGCTGAGCAAACTAATTAAGTTCGTAATTGATACATTTTCTCGCGTTAAAATCAACAAAATAATAGCAGCTTCAGACTCGACAGTCGTACTGTCGTGGCTTCAAACTGAACCTTATAAATTGAAAACTTTTGTAAGCCACCGAGTTACAAAAATTATTGAGGTGTTGCCACCCCATTTTTGGCGGCATGTTAGTACCGAACATAATTTAGCCGATATTTGTTCTCGCGGAGCGTCTCCGGCACAACTTGTCAGTTGTAATCAACGTTGGTTACAGGGCGCAGACTGGATGTATCGAGATTACATCGATTGGCCCCTGACAGTGTGGGTTAATGAGAGTAATAATAAAATCCCGGAATTAAAAACATCTGTAAATTTATTGACTGAAAATAACAATAATGATGATTTTAATGAATCCAAAATAGAATTCTGTGAAAGAATCTGTCAGCAGTTTTCATCGTTTACCAAACTGCAAAGATCTTTTGCTTGGATCTTAAGATTTAGACGTAAAAGAGATAATACTCCTCTCAAATCGAAGGTGTTATTGACCTGTGAATTAAATGAAGCACACGATAAGTTAATAAAATTAGTTCAAAATGCCTATTTTGAAGCGGAATTAAAACTGATAAAAGATAAAAAAACATGTTGCTACCATGAGAAAATTATCTCCTTTTATTGATTCCGACGGTTTCCTGAGGGTAGGGGGTCGCATCGGTCATTCCGAGCTTCCTTTTAACGCTAAACATCCGCGTCTTATTCCCAAAAATAGTTTGTTTACTAAATTATTGATCAATTATTTGCATGAAAAATATTTACATGCAGGTCCGCGAACACTACAAAGTATAATCAGTGAAAACTTTTGGATATTATCTGCTCGTAGAGTCATTAGATCCGTTTTATCTAAATGCAAAACGTGTTTTAAATGTAAACCGTCTTCACTGCAACCTGAAATGGCACCTTTGCCACCAACTCGGTTGATACCTAATAAGGTATTTGCTAACGTCGGAGTTGACCTCGGAGGTCCTTTTTTAATTAAAGAAAGCTTACGTCGTAATGCTAAGGTGACAAAGGCTTATTTAGCACTGTTTGTCTGCTTTTCAACCAAAGCAGTACATCTTGAGGTGCTCTCTTCTCTCTCTGCTGACTGTTTCCTTGCGTGCTTAGACCGATTCGTAGCGCGTCGCGGTCTATGCTCTGTTCTTTATTCTGATTGCGGTACTAATTTCATTGGCGCAAGTAAACATCTGTTTGAAATCCAAAGGTTTCTACATGAGAGTCATAATGAAATTTTAGATGGATGCTCTAAAAGGCAGGTTGACTGGAAATTCAATGTCCCCAGTGCTCCACATATGGGTGGTCTCTGGGAAGCAGGTATAAAGTCAGCAAAATATCACATTGTGCGAAGTATGGGGGAAAAATCCTTAACGTTTGAGGAACTTTCCACTATATTTTGTAAAGTAGAAGCTATTTTAAATTCGCGTCCCTTGTGTCCATTGCCTGCTAGCGATAATCCCGATGAATTTAATGTTTTAACCGCCGGACACTTTCTCATTGGTCACAGCTTGATATCTATACCCGAGTATAATGTTCAAGATCTAAATATTAACCGACTGTCACGTTGGCAGTATGTTCAGAGGTGTTCCCAACTTTTCTGGAAACGTTGGAGTCACGAATACTTAAACACTCTTCAGCAGAGAGCTAAGTGGTTTACATCCTCCGCTAACCCTAAGATTGGGGATTTAGTTATAATAAAAACTGACAATGTTCCCTCCTGTCAATGGCCTCTAGGCAGAATAGAAAAATTACACCCAGGGCCTGACGGAATAGGGCCTTCGGTGTGTGACGCTACGCACTGAAAAAAGTGTCTTACAAAGACCAACAAATAAACTTTGTCCATTACCTTATACCAACTAGATTCAAACAAAACGTTTTGATTAGTCATAGGTCATTTCCTAGTTTAGTTTAATTTGAATTTTTTTAAATACAGATAGGTAATAAGGTAATTTCAGTTCCATAGAAACCATCACTATGGTTTCGGTAGGGGGTATGTTCTGTATTTATCCCATCATTGGACGAATTTGACATAGATTATCTGTGTGCGCTCGCTTGACGTCGCGCCGTCGGCGCACGCGATTGGTCGAGCCAATCCAATGGCCGGCCGCGATACCGCGCATCTCAAAAAACCCGCGTGCAAAAGCGGGGTAGTAGGCGTCTCAAGTTCGTTCAACCAACACATGTTTTTGGCACTCCGTGAGTGAAAACTAGAAACAAGGACAGATTGTGCACTACCGTGTAGTGACTCGTGCTGCAAGTCTTCGTGGTCAACGGTTACCTCTCTAACACCGGTTGTGATCATCCGAAGCCCGGCGCGCAGAGATATCAGGTGAGTCGTACTCAGTGATCTCTGTTTGGATTTGTTCCGTGATTGGGAGAACGGAGACCCCGTTCATACAGAACAACCTACCAACCTATCTTCTTTCAAACCAGCGTAAAATACAGTCCATTCCTCTATTCCACATTCTGGTCCTTCGAGCCGGATAATTGATTGGATTGTTTAATATATCATAGAGATACAAATCTCTCACTTAAATAATCTGCCCCCATCAAGACACAGTTATTGGAGCATAAAAAACTACCATTCCATAGAATATTCCCAGAGGTTTGTATGACACACAAAACAACAAAAAGTCCTTCAAGTTATTATCTGCCACGATATCCCTAAATCTGAATAAAGGTTTTATTATGTAGGCACGAACCCTGTTTGCCAGACAGGTGTTTCTGAAATTGGAAACGTATCTCACAAGTGTTTCTAAACCCGTTAGGTCTATATTTTCGCGCAACGATATGCAGGAGGGTGAAGTTTATTGATGTAAGCTGTGTGGCACATATTGTGCTCGTAATAACTTGGCTTGTAAAACCGTCATTACGTCCGAAGGTATACGGCCTAGATCAGGGATGATGAAGTCTGATGAACCAACGGCACGCGTACCAGTGGTGGCACAAAATAATTCGGGCACGCCAAATTAACGATTGATTGTCTCAAGAGCAGCTTTACTGCTTTAATTATGCTTAAAAGGTAAATGGTATCTCACATTTTTCCACATTTTTTATTTTTTCCATATTATTGTAGGTTTAGTCAATTATATAATTTAAGGCAAGATTCGTTATTGGCACGGCATGGCCAAATTAATATACATTTTTACAAAAAATGGCGTGTTCTCCTATAAAGGTTCGCCATCCCTGAATGGATTGAGCATAAAATATGCTGTCATTTAACCTTGATTGGATAGATTGACAGCCTGCTTCATGTTTGCTTCAACCATAAATAATATAACACCTACTACAGTACTTCAACTAAGTTTTCGCGTGGCGAGTTTTACAGAATATCACTACAGTGCACTGCTACAGTGACGATTTTCGATGTATTGATTGACATCTCATTTATTTTTAGTTCATCTAAGTTTCACGCTGAGATAGTTACAAAATTGTACTGCAGCTATCTAACATAGAATCATCCATAACCCTCGCAAAATTACCACTACTGATGTTTGATCAATTAAAACAACATAATATTATTTCATACTGATGTTCAGAGACAAGATCTTCTTTCAAACCGATAGCCGCCCTTGTGATATAGACAATTATTGATCCATCATTTCCTTTGGGCACCTTCGTATCTCAATATTCAATCATAACATTATTATACGTATAAAATGTAACGTGTGTTTACGCGTCCTGAGTTTTTCTACTAACATATTAATATTATCTGCAAGATCTATAGAAATAACAATCACAACAACACGAACATTTGAACAATCAATATTATTTTCGGCGTGCGGCGTCCTTGAATAAATCTTTATAGAATGTGTCAGACCTGACATTGTTTTTACTTTTTTAACCGTGCTTTGCGAGTTTGTGATTGCGAAATAAATTGCTACAATTTTCAGTCTCATGACGACTATGTCATGAGACTGAAAATTGTAGCAATGGCAAGCCATTATAGTTTCGCTGAAACTACTTACTCATACTGATTCATTGGTAGACTATGACTCAATCAGAAAGGTACAAGAATGCTCGTGTAACTTGGAATTTTTGAGGTAGACTGCATTTTCACGTGGGATCTGTTTCTTTAAAAAAATATTTATCGTTATTTCTTCATTACGAATTGATATGCCCTTGAATTTCTTCTTTATCAATATACTAGCACTTTGTCCGCGTGAATTTTGTATCTACCGACCCTTATTAACTTCAAACATCCTTCACTCGTTTCTAAGGGTACCTAGAAGGCTAGAACCAACTGTCAGAACAACTACAATAATGACGATATTCCATAACCATGGCAAGCTTCAAATATATTGGCACAAGGAATAAGATTTTACACACAAATTTCCACCCCCTATTTCAGTTCTTTGCGGGGCGAGTTTACTGAAATCCTTTCTTAACGGACGTCTCCTTCTCATAATCTACCTCCATGCTAAATTTATTTTTTGATGCTGAGACCACAGTCTCAGCGCAGCTGTTGGCGGTAGATGGAAAAATCGTTAGATCTGTTTGATTGTTTATACAAAATTTATTTGTATAAACAATCTTAAAGTACGGGATGAAATTGCGGGGAGGATACTCCCCGCAAAACTTTATCACCCATTTACAACCCTTACGGGGTGGAGCTTCTAAAACTCGTGTTCCTTTTTTTCAAGATTGCTAATGCCGATTTTCAACTTTATTGAACCAAGCGATTACATCTTCCATACCAACTTTAACGCCCTCTAAACCCCCTTGGAAGATAAGTATTTAAAAACCTTATAGTGATTTTATTTATTTGGACCACTATTCGTAGGAAGTTTCAAGTTAACCCAAAGAATAAGATTATTCCATACAATCTTGTTGATTGTTCCATGTCATGTCAGTTAATCATCATGTCTGTTAAAAATATATATTTTTAACTATTTTAACACCCCTTGTGTTAAGCTCCTAAAATGTAATTTGGAGTTAGTTTTGAAAAACAACTTTTCTTATAGGACGTTTAGGTACTAAATATAAACTACCTCCCTGCCAAGTTTCATCGCTGTACGTCAAGCGGTTATCGATATTTCGTGATGAGTGAGTGAGTGACCTTTCGCTTTTATATATATTTCGATTTTCTGGTCTTTTGAATGACTACTGTTTTTTCGCGGTTTTATCTGTTTTTCAAGAACCCTTTCGTATTTTTTATGATCTACGCATCTTAAGAAAGCCTATTCGATTTCGAGACGAAATTATCTATATACATACATATGTATGTATTAAGGTATCTACTTATAGATAATAACATATTCCACCCGATAGAATCCATTAAGTACCAAGGCAGCATACAAGTTATGTAAGACACAAATATATGTTTATGCCGTAGGGCACAAACAAGTTAGAAACACTTTGTAACAGCAAAATTCAACAACCCGCGCAAGATTTGTGTAGTCACTAAGTTTACGTGTTTTATCGTAGGTACACCAACTCATGGTGAACCGAAGTTTAGGGACCAACTTCTTAACCATTCAATTGAGAGGTAAGATAGTAAGCGTGGTTGATCGACACCTGTACGCTTTCTATATAAGAAGAGGTTGCCATATTCCATACAGTAACCGACTGGTTGCCAGATGACAATATTAACATCACTCTTGCGTCATTATATCTGCCTAGCACTGGACCAACTTCGTTGTTTCGGGTTTTAATCTAATCTAGTGTAGCTGAATATGGGACGTTTGCCTATCAGATGACCACCACAACCTCGTAACTGGTAACATGATCCAAGTGCGTAGGTGGTCTTATCGAGTCTCAAAATAAAATAGTTTTGTCTAGCAGATGGTTATTTTAATACTCTTATTAGGTACTCTTGTAACATGTAATATAATAACCTAGTTACGTATATGATTGAAATTTAAAAAAAACATTGTACAGGATTGCAAACAAAACTAAATACACAAATAAGTTTAAATATCAGACATAAGTAGTAGCTATTTAGATAAGGTGCCCTGGAACGCAAAGGGCACAAGGAGGATCACGGGTGGGTTTTACTCAGTAAGAGTGTGACACTCCCTTCCGCTCCGCCCAGAGCGGGAAAAGTCATTTGATGATTTCCCATCCAAAAAAATACGGGTAATAAGGTATTTACATAAGGTGGTTTACTAATATGTAAAGGAGCGCCTCTCGCCATTAAAGTTTGGCGAGTTTAGTTTAAGTGACAACGCAAAAAAAAAATGTGGTTTAACGATCAGCCCACGTAAACTCATAGATTAATATATCGTAAACTAGTCCAAATTATATCTATACAGTATGCACAATAGCGTGTGGTTTACAATTTAGGTAATCAAGGGAGGAAAATCAGGATTAATTTAGATTATAAACACCGTGCGTGCTGGGATTTTCTTCTAAAAGGCAACTACCAACTTTTATAAAAATTTCAGGAAACACGGCGTTTGATTGATATCGTAAGCATTTCTGTTAGAAGAAATAATGAATTTTTGTTACCTAATTACAGTGTGTAGGTTTGTGATTCGGGTCAAAATATTTCAGTGTCAAAATAATATTTGCGCTCAATTTGAATGAATTTTCAACTTTAGAAACTTTTGTTGAAAAGTCGGTTTTTAAGGTTGTTTATTGAAATACAATTGACAACAAACTATGTTTGTAGCTGATCTAAATACTTACTTAAATACCAGAATAAAATTTTCTGCCTGAAAAGTCTGATTTGTTCCGCTTACTCATTTTTGGGTCAGTGACTACTTAGATAAGTTAAGCGTAACGAGTTTAACTAACCTATATAATTTGATTGATGTGCCATAATAGAGGAGCAGACAGTCAAGTTCGTGTTTAAACTTTGTTTGTACCTCACAGAGAGGGCGTGCTTGCCATCCATCACTTACTTTTCTTCGTGCAACATGTTTACTTTATAAATTATTTGAAAAGTATGGCTTGGGAGTTATGGTCTTATTACAAGGCTTTGATTTTGTCATTCCAGTGGAATAACTTGCATTCTAATTAGATTTTAAGTGCAACTTTCAACGATTAAATCAGAATTCAAATATCAAGTACTTACTGAAAATAATTGCCCGCGCACACAATAAACCTCTTCACAAACAAACTAATCATGTGATGTTATCAAAGCAAAGTCCATGAGTCCAAAGCTGACAGGAAATTTTAAAATCACCTTGAAATTCATCACCATCTGACTAGCTTTTTCCATCTATGTTTTAGCTAGCATTGTGATTCTTTAAAAATCTCAGTGTGCATAAACAATAGCCATTGGTTATATGGATTGAAAATTCACTTTCACTTCACCAGTTGACACGGTGAGTCGTTGACAGAATTTACCAGCTGCCTCCAACAGTTCCAACCGTCTTCTAGCATCTCCATAAAGTATTCCGCATTCTAACATTACGTTTCTATATTTATCCAGGACATACACGCCAAGGGCTGCGTTGTCGACTATGTAAGCTGAACGTGCACACCGACTGCATGCCTCAGGTCGGCCGGTGTCAGACCAAGTCCCGACTCCTGCGCCGCCAGAAGAGCACTTCCGAGATTGAGTCTCACAGAGTACTAGAAACAGCCTTCGACGATGAAAGTAAGCCCGCATTCAAGCTTCTATTTTAATCAAAAACTATTAGTCATTTTACACACCAAAATTTTGTAAAAGTATATATGAAATTAATATTGAACCGCTTACTAATCATGCCAGTTAATTTTGAAGTAATAGCAATTATTAGAATTTAAATTCAGCCAAATAATGAACAAATAACGTAATACGAATGAAACTTCTGATACTTATAACATTTACTCTTTACCTAATAGACCATGCTTTCAGAAGTAATGGTAAGTTCTGTTAAGGAGTAATGAACTCTACATTTTTGATCCACATCAACTTCAATTGGAACAGTTTACAAAAACTTAATAATTACAGTGATGTACTGTTGGGAATGTTGATTGAAAACAATTTTATGATAGATGAATGAATCACTTTGAAAGTGAGAACATAAAACACAGCCTCATCGAGCTTGCAACAACACACAACGATCATATTCACGTAAAGCTATGAACACAGTCAGAAGCTAACCTCACGTTGTCCAGGGGTGCAGGACGGGTGGCTGCCGGGACAGAGACTCACCAAGATCTCGTTCAAGGGAGTCGAATTCGATGATGATTTCGATAGCTACTGTGACTCGGGTACGGTATCAGACAGGAGTGTCCCCTGTGCACCCTTCCGAAGCCGAGCGTTCGATATGACTAACACCACTCAACGATCCTCTGCCCAACTACAAATACTGTACATAAACGGTTAACCTACTAACAAGCGAGTTCCAGACATGATACGCCACCTCGCACACCATAACAGTTCGAGAATCACTAAACTCTCGTGTACCGCGAACCTAAATCTAATCGCATTTCGCTCGATGCTCAGAGGAGGAAGTGGATCAGACCTACCAAGTTCTGAAGCGGGCCAACGAAATTGGGAAGCCGGGCGGCGGCGGGGAAGCGCGCGGGGGCCCGGTAGTGCGCGTGTCGGCCCCGGACGAGACGCCGCCCGCGCGCTCGCCTGCGCGGCCCTCCGCCGGCCTGGCCGTGGCGCCGCAGCCCGTCTCCTCTAGCTCAGGTCTGGCGCCGCACCCGAGCTACTCGCTTCTCCGCTCGAGTCGCGCCGTAGGCCGCCGGCCGTCCGCGTCGCCCGACGCGTGGCGGCCGACCGGCAGCTTTACTCAAATTCACTCGTTTTCAGTAGTGTCGAGTTGTTTTTTGCACGCATTGTATAGTCGCGGGCGCAGGACGGGGGCGGGGTGCGGTCGGTACTGACGCTGCTTGTCGGTAGGCTCGACGCGGCCCGACGGCGGAGTGCGGCGGAAGCTGTTCGCCGGCGTCAAGAGTTTGTCCATGTGGGGCTCGCGGTCGCGCCGCGGCTCGCCGCAGCACCGGTCCATTTCCCTGCCAGAAAGTACGCGCCCTCGGCTGCCGTAGCGCATCGCTCTCTCAGTCTCACAGCTTTGTTTGTCCCGTCTTCTGGGTTACGGTGCCACGTTTACGTTGTGTGTTCATATTTTATGTTCTTTTATTTTTATTTCGCGATTGCAGTGTTAGATTAGACAATAGGACTAAACAATAGTCGAAGCTCGGCAAGCACCTTAGATGCTTTATCCCGTCCCTGCAGGGTTCATTTACCTTTCCTAAACAGGCATTTATCGACGAAATATTTTAGAGCCAAATGTCACACTCGATCCCAACATTTCCTTATGTTTTCCTACAACTTATTTTGTTTTTTCTTTATGTTACTGTATTATTTATGTTATATGTTGCTTTTATTTATTTTGTTTTGTCCGCACGTTGTCTTTACAGAGACGGAGGTGACGACCACGCGACCTTTCGGGCAGCCCCTATGTTTAGTTAACGAAAACGGCGATCCACCGCCTTCGATTCTCAAGTCCACACCGAGCGTCCGCAAGAAATGATTAGCGACATAGAACCCCAGGGACCGAGACAATGATCATATCGCCTCGTAGGCAAGAGCACTGACTCAGCGCGGCAGTTTGGCATGTCCTCAATAACCGCTTCTCGGATGTCTTTGTTATAACTACCCCGAAGCGCCCCGCGTACTGTGATATATATAATTATATTGTTACTGTTACAATAAACGACAAAAATAAGCTTCCTTTTCTCTGATTACCCTCGAGCACTCTCTTTTACTCTTAATTCGGAGTCGTCTGTACATTATCTGCGAGTGCGTTTTGATGTAAGTGGTGCATGGCTTAAGGCGGCGAGTCGATGTTTGCATGCGTTTCTACATCGGCAGTACACACTTGACACGGAGCCTCTCTTCTCTTACTGCACTCACGACCTGTCACTTGCCTTTCATGATTCAAGCTCCAGTTCTATCGTTTCACGATGTATCAAGCTCACCTTAACCCGTAACGAACACGCCGAGCAAACATCACAGAACACGCAACTCTCTACTGACCCCACCTAACCGCTAATTGACTGAGGTTTCGTTTGGTTTCGCTTTCTTTAGGATTTACCCAGCCTTTGATTTTAGATGTACGCAGGGCATCACCCGCAAAAGGAATAAGTAGAAATAGTATTATAATAATTATAGATTGGCTCCTGTTTACTTGTCCACACAGGTTCAATGAAGAACTCCAAGAGTGCCCAAATGTTGAGGCAAGCAGACCGCACCAGTCCCTTACCTGGTACCGATATTGACATCGTATATAAGCGAATCCCTGTAGATTACTTCCACGTTGTTGGTTACGACATACGTTGCATCGATGAGCATTTTGACAACAAACCTCATTCATGATGCCACATTTCTGTTACTATCTGAAAGCTGCTGATGACAAGCTGTATTTGATAAAATAGATTAAAGAGCCACTAGTTCTCACAAGTTAAGCGTCACAATCAAAGAGTAGCTTTCACTATAGTAGTCTCTACTTACTACTCTGTTTGTAGCTGATAGGTTTTTACTATCGTCTTACTTATTGCATCTCTATTCTTCTCTTATTCTAACTTTCTTTTGTTCGCACTGCTTACGCACATTGAATTTTTAGATTGTATTTATTTTATATTATTTTAGTTTGCCTGTATTCTCGTTCTGATTGTTAACATACATATAACTAAGACCTTATTCGCAGTCTTCAACAAGTTTCTTTGTTTATCTTGCAACCTTAATATCTAAAGCCAGAGTGTGATTCACAAGTGCATGAAGTTTTAAGTTGAAGATTGTGAATAAGACTGCCTTAGTAATATCAACTGTAACTGTATAAAGTCATTGAAATTCAGCAAACTTGAATACTTGCCCCACAAAACAAATTTGTTATCGTTTCACCAATTAAGCTAGACTTACATACAATACCATACTTACAAGTAATTGAAGCCCTTTTTCCTTTCATTACAAAATTCATGAACAGTAAGCACAAAATCAGACACTAACGATCAAAACTGAAATCATAACAAATGGTGTGGGTGAGTATTAGGCTGTAAGCTCATACTGCATCAATTTTATAGCGCCGCATTCTCCGAGACGACAAAAGTTGAACCTTAGGATGAAGAGTTTGTCGCTGGATTCGCCGGAGTGTGGCGAGCTGAGGCGGCGGCCAACGCGCGACCAGACCGCACAGAGCAGCCGCGTGCTATGTACGACCTGACAGTAATACACACGCCAGGGTCCAAATAACCTACGCTTCTATATATCGCTTTTCAGGAGCCGTTCACTTGACCAATCAACTGACCCAAGTAGAGAAGCGGTTGCTTCTAGTTTTATTTTTGCGATAGTTAAAACAGGAGTAAAATGTTTTTACCGCATGTCGTGTGACCGTTGCTCCACACAATTTTAACGAGCTGGAGGCAGAAATCTAGATTATTATGTCTAACAATGGGAACAGTTGATTAGATTAATTGGACGTCTCGACTGCGCAAAAGCTCCGCTTTGAAGCCTTGCCTACAGAGTCGCTAGACAACCTCGAGAGACAAAGAGGTCTGTAATTTGGCTGTTTTCTTTTGGTTCTTTGGACTCCGGTACTTGATGTCAAGCTGTGTTGTAAGCACAAGCAATGTTCACCTCCAATGTTTATCCTTCCGGCTTAGCTTGTGTGTGTTAGTACGTTGGTAGGTACCCACTGGTTATTTATTCTGTCTAGACATTCTTGCAGTATTCAACGTCGTTCTCAAACGTCTGTCTGTGAATTTCTCGACTTCTACGTCTTTCTGTACGACGTATATGTGTATGTGCTACGACGTGAACAGAATTCTCAAGATTGTGGAACTCGGCGAGAGTTCGATTCGGGGAGAAGTAGACTCCCACCACTACAATCTCCCCGAACCGTGCTGCTACGCACCCCTAGCTGTCCTCTCCTAACACACTCGAGGGACGGGGTACCGGCGGCGGCCGACGAAAGAAATATTGGCATTTAAAGAACGATTTTCGTAATAGAAAATGTATTCGTGTCAGGAAAAATCACCTCGATTTTAAATCAATGTGTTATTACAATTCTGTACACTCACTGCCACTAATTAGATTTCTTCCACGACTGGACCGTAAGTAATATCTTTGCATGCCACTTATGATTTATTTTAATTTTTTCTAGGTAACTGCAGAGCAGTTTGCATGAGGCATGGCTTTAATAGAATAAATAACTACTCGATTCATAGTTATACACGATCATGTATGTTATTTTTTATATTTTATTTGCTAAACAGTAAACAACGTTTGTAACAGCAAAGCGAAAAATTACCAGCAAAATAAAAAAAAAATAGAGCTTTTATGAAGTACCTATCCAATAACAAGCGAACGGTATTGTTGTGAAAGATAATAGATAACAATATAATACCCTGTATAAAGATCGCATATTTATTAGTAGTCTTATCGATTTACTGATACAACATTGTTTTTCAGCGTTATTTAATAGATAAGTAGCCTTAATCTAATAAGTTACTTGAGTGTTTATGACCCTTATAACATAGTGACGGACTCTGCATGTTGACATGTCTACCTATCTATAAGTAACTCTATCTACTATCCTGTACTGATTTTTTAATTAATACCACCATGTAACCAGCTACCACAAGGCAAGTGATCACCACTGAAGAATAATATTCTTGTTATAATGTTATCGTATGCAATGCCAATTGTCTAACCCGATTTCAATTCGAAGACAATATAATTTTGCAAGGGTTACCTTTTATAACAAAAGATTTATGCGTTAAATGGATCAAAAGAACCGATTTGAATACGAAACGTTAGAATGTGACATCATTTCGAATGCGACGGAATCAATAAAAAATAGGTCTCAGTTATAAATGGATGCCCTTAGTTCAATGGGATTCGCTGACACTAACGCTATTTGTCAAAGGCATCGGCCAACTGTGAAAAATGATTATATTTAAATGGATAAATTAGGTCGGGCCTGACTCGTCGCGTACTCGACAAAGGCTTATAATTGAACAATACTGTTAAGCAATTACGCTTTTATATAACCAAATCTAGGGATGAATCGAACACATCAAGCGTCTAACTCGGCCGCTCCAGTTAGACGATACTCGGTGATCACCCATATTACCCACACCTTGCCCTATAGCGAGGATCCTTACGTGGGATTTATTTATACCATGACATTCCTACCACTCTCTCCAGAGCCTGCCTATTACAAAGGCAATTAAAAACATGATAAAAGCGAACTAAAACAACCCAAACATTTTCTCACAGTTGGCTAAAGTCAACGTCTTTTCGTGTGCCAACAAGCCAAGCTGCGTAAATGCAAACTATATCTGTGTACGCCTATGTACAGCGCCATCGTCGCCGGTACATAGCCGACGAATGCTGACTGCGCGCGTCGGTCGCATGAGCAGCGTTGAGCTTCCTGATGAACCGGATAAGAGCCTGTCTTCTAACAGTGCCAGCCCTTGCCCTTCACCCGTTAAGCAGATGAGCGTAAGTACCTATTGATATTGGTTGAATCTGCATAGGAAACTCTGGACTTGGTATTCATTTTCGGGTTCTGTTAAACTCGTATTTGAGACCTTATTTCACTAAAACCACTCGATAGGCAATGGAACCCTTAATAGACAAAACATGAGTTAGCTACGTTGTTTTAAATATTCGAGAATAATCATCATCCTACAAGTCATAGATAAGTTGACACCATAAGCACTACTAGTAAATTACGAAGGTATTTTAGTAACACGATTACTTCTTAATATACGAATTACCGGGATCTAATTTTTGCACAAAGTTCAATGAATCTGTGAAAATGTTTGAAAGCTTTTTGCGCCATTCCCCAAATTGTTTCTTTTATCTTTCACGGGGGACTAATAACAGCTCTGTCTGTTTGACTATTTCCCTACATTTCCAGATTCGGGAACTGGCACACATCATTCCTTCTTAGCCTCAACTCAGTTAGTTACGGAAATCGATTATATATTGGGCTAGCAACCAGGCACAATGGCAATGCATAGGAACGCAAACAAACGCCCTGAATGGCTGAGCTTTTGTTTTATATGGGGACTTATAATATAGGAACAGAGAGAACACGTGTGATCAAACGTTAATTAATGCAGAATACAAATTAGTTTTTCTTGTGCCTAAGTAGGTACGTACGTAACTATGTTGATTTAAAAGAGCCACATTAGCATTGTTCCGAAAGGCTCTCAATCTACCATATTTTTATTCATAATTATTCAACAGAATAAGTAGGTACCTAAACGTACCACAGCCGCCGTATCGGTCAGTCAACCGTAACTCATCAGGGTCTGGTAAATCCTAATAGGTAGCAGCCAAGCATGTCATTAAGTAATATTCCAAAACACCATATCGGGGTAAACAACCAGCCGGCACATACATAAACAAGATAGCACTTTTATTACCATCTAAAGCTGTAACATTCCTGAAAGAGACGCGAATGGAAATTTTTATGTTGACATATAGTAACATTGAACAGAAACAAATTTATCTCCCGCATTTTATACGTCTCAGGTCACCGAACTTTCAAATAATGCTGCGAAAACAACGCTGATATGCTCGCATAGTTTCTAAAGCACATGTTTCCAATCCAGTAGCGTAATATATGCTACCTATTCATGAATTTACAGCGGGAAAACCGTTTGGATTGTATGCACAGAAAATCTTCTATTCCATGAAAGTTGTCGTCGGCAATTCCAGCATTGCAAACATTCTTTGGATATGCAGTAGACAAACGTAGAGTAATTTTAAAGTAAATAAGAAAACTGGAGTTGTATCGTCTCGTTCATATTTTATTAAGACATTTCTACATATTCTGCAATCATAGCTTAAAAAAATCACATGTTCTATTGAATAGAATATGTGATTTTGACGCTACGATCGTATAATATATGAAGTAGATCGTTAGTTATACATAACATACGTAAGTGATACGTTTTATGAGTAAGGATCTATTTCTTTATAGATATTTCAAACTAAACATCACTCTACATTTATAAAGACACAAATTTTACTCAAAATCGGTTGCTGCTTGCATGTATCTAATTTACCATACCAGATTATCTTTAAGAAATTTCATAATTCTCAATATTTTATTTGAAATGGGCACTTATAAAACAATAGAAGATAGCTCGGTTTGTATTGATCGTTTCCTACAGTGAAGACACTGCAAGAATCTCCTTGGTGACAAAGTCTTCAGCGCAACAAATTTCCTCATTAACTCAATCATCACTTTTCCCCAGAAGCACCAACGCCTGCTACCAACAAACCTATACGTGGTTCTGTACAACTTCAAGTCACGCCACGCCGACGAACTTGACCTTAAGGCTGGCTACAAGGTCACCGTGATCGACACCTCGGACCCGGATTGGTGGAAGGGCAAATGTCTTGGCAAGATTGGATACTTTCCTTCTAAGTACTGCACCAAGCTGCAAGCTGGCGAGAGGGCACTGCAAGTCACGCATAATCTTCAGGTAAATACTATACTATTTACATGATTTACTTCATTTAATATACCTAACCCTATTATTTTATCTTGTTTGCTTGTGACTTTTTGTTTTAGTTTTTTGTTTTTTTTTTAGCCATTTTTGAAAAAATCTTATGATTACTACACTACACTAAAATGTTTGTGTTTAACCATATTCGTTTGTATACGTGTTGTTTATGGTGTCCTGTGATGTAAACTGTGTACGATTTTATTATTTCTTTCCTTGGGGACTGCCACTGTACTCCTTAACACAGGTTATTTATTAACCTAGCTAGGAATGCAGCACCTCGCTCACTATTTTATGCAGTCTTTGTACACTATATAGGTACCCATAAACAATTTTATAATTTTTGCGGGCACAAATTGCATGTTATTGAAATAAATACGAATTTTCTTTTTCTTTAGGCGGAACTTCACCGACTTTGTAGGTTAGCTATCAAGTCGTATAAGAACCATTCGGAGATCGAAAACGCTCGCCACACCTCTTATTCTTCCTTCCTTCCAAATCTTCCAATACATACCGATGTACCTACTTAGGCACGATACTTTCAAATGTTATACTGCCAATGCACTTACCTGGAGTAGACGCCAGATACATAAATTTGCTATAAAATAGGTACCTACATTGTAATTTTCCTAATACCTTTTTGTACGTAGGTAGTGGTACCCAATAAATAAATAATTAGTCGTTTTTTCATGAAGATAA
Source organism: Hecatera dysodea (assembly GCA_905332915.2). NCBI lineage: Eukaryota > Metazoa > Arthropoda > Insecta > Lepidoptera > Noctuidae > Hecatera > Hecatera dysodea. The sequence continues at coordinate 13,758,848 of HG995291.1, forward strand.
AGTAGTGTCGCTTCAGGACAAGTTTGTGTCTTATTTCTCTTTTTAGAATTTCGAATGACTTCCAAAATTAAGTTATTTTATACTTTTTGTGTTTTTTTGCGGTTGCATTATATTGTAAAAAGATTTATTTTTACATTTCACATTTTAATGGTGACAGTCCAAAGCTAAAAGTACTCATCACATCACAGAATACGTGTTATAAACTGATGTAAACAATAAACAGACATGCGATTTCAGCAATCCCGGACGATTTGCTACCATTTATTGAAGAATTTCGCTTTCTATCTCTACGTTCTTCATCAGATCTTCACCACACTAGAATGATACCTACCACCTCGAAATACTAAGATGGTCTGCCAAACCATCGTATACAGTTTTTTTTTTTTCATTTTACATTGACGAGTGTGAATGAGAAAATCATCACTGTAGTCGAAGCGACGCATTATTAGATATAACTCAAATACTAGTCGTTAGATCACAGTCAAATTTAAATGGGACCACATGACAAGCAACAGCTTTCGAATATAAAAAGAATCATCAAAATCAGTACACCGGTAATGAGGAAAACACAAAAAAAACATACAGTGGACTTGAGAACCTTCCGCTTTTTGGAAATCGGTTAAAAAGTACACTACATACATTTTTATTCCACATATTTATAAAGTACAAAACCGTGCTATGCAAAATTTGCTAAAAAAGGCCCTTTAGTACCTTAAACAAAGGAAGAGAGCGGTTATCCTTTTCTTAGCCAACAAATCCAACTTTAATTCAAGTAATAATTTATTCAATGCAACTCCTATTGTATTGTGTTCTGTCTTTGTGGCGGGCGGAAGTCCGAGCGATGAAAATTCAAGGTTACAGTTGCTGCATTGTTTGCAGCCTACAGTTATATAACATTCTTGACAGCTGCAGTGAATAAATAATACTACTTCGACTGACTAACCGACGTCTTTTATTAATAACTAGTTTCTGCCAACGACTTCGCCCTTTCGACTTCTATGTAAAGATCGACTTCTAGTCGTAAATTATGGTATCAATATAATTAAATCAGAAAAACAATTCATTTGGCTTAATTAGACCACTAAACGGCACTTTGGAACGTTCAACATTTCAATTTATTAAAAAAATAATTAAGTGAAGAACATTCATTCATTCGTTTCTACTGAGAATTCGTTACTCATTTTATCAATGGGCTTAGCTTTTTATTTATTGTTGGGTTCGACGTCCTACTGGACCTGACCTGATACAGCTGAAATGGCTATTTAACATAGAGTGACCGCCCAAGTGCCTATCGAATCCAGTAACTGGGAAAACCAAATTAACATCAAAGCAGTTAATTTTGTTTACCTAAACGCCTAAATTGAAAATTTATCGTTTAAGAAAAAAATGAGACAATAAATGCAAAAACTTTGAAATAAAGGACGTACGTAGGTTGCAAAATTGGATTTGGTGGTCAGAATTGCGGGCCTACCGAATACGAAGACGTACCGGCCAGTCAGAGATCCACAAATAAAAGTCGCGAGGTTCCTTCCTTTGAATCGGATGAATAGGGTCGTTTTCTGAGGAATAAAAATATCATTCTAGTTAGTCGGTCAGTTAGATTATCGAAAAACATTGGACCCGTATTTTTTGCTTTATGAAATCTCTAAAAATTGACGAAGATAAAAAGCTTCAAAGATCATGAGTGGGGGCTTGTGACATCAGGGCGTGGTAAAAATCGTCGCACGGAGTGACGTTACGTCACACGAGTTTTCAACGCACTATATCGTCAACGTTTTTTGTTTACGTGAAAAAATAAAAAATACGTGTCCAATATTTTTGGGAAGTGTATCTTATGGACTAATTAGATTTTTTTAGGCAACAACCCTATTGGAAGCCCTCATTTGGTGAAATGCCCATTATTCCGCAGGTATCAGACGGCGAATGCGGCATGATGCTGCTGCGCGACCAGATCGTGATCCAGGTGGGCGAGGAAGTGGACGGCATGATGCTCATCCGCTCCGGGGACAACCGCCAGGCCGTGTGTCCGGTGAAGTTTCTACAGGAAGTGTGACGCTTCAAGCTGCCCAATTTCGATTTTATGAGAGTAAGTTTAGTAATCACATCATTGATTCATGTGAACTAAACGTCAAAAGATAACCAACGTAAAAAAAAACACTTCATGTGTGTGTCCTCTGTGTCATGGAATTATATCACAGGTACTATGGTAAAGTTAGTTACATATAACAACGAGACATCGGAAATAACTTTATTGTATACTAGCTTCTGTCCGCGACTTCATCCGCGTGGAATAGTTACTTTAACCCCGATTTTGAAACTCTCAGCCCGATCGGTTTAAAATTGACAAAGTTTAATACAAACTTTCATCCCTTTCGACCAAATTTGATTACCATAAAAACGGTTCTAGTGAGTTAATCTTAAAAGATAGACATATACTGTCGCAAACATTTTTTAGATCATTTTAAGTAAGAGGAATAATTCTTTCCTACATATTTTTTTAGTAACTTGAACCGTTTTCGCAGCGCACGCAACGGAAGCCCTCAAAGATGAATAATTTTCCCCGTTTTTTCCACATTTTCCATTTTTTCTTCGCTCCTATTACTCGCAGCGTGATGTTATATAGCCTAAAGCCTTCCTCGATAAATGGTCTATTCAACCCAAAAATATTTTTTCAATTCGAACCAGTTGTTCCTGAGATTAGTGCGTTCAAACAAACAAACAAACTCTTCAGCTTTATAATATTAGTATAGATGTCAAGTTTTGACTTTAAGGTTCTTTGTGTTATAGGTACCTGTGCATCTCCATTTAGGTCACCACAACTTAAGCTTGTACTAGTTTAGATTTAGGACTTGTGTGCGAGCCAAATCGACACACCTATTGGTTATGTTAATGGCGTAGCATTAATTAACCTGGATGGTAATTCAGAGCATCATAATGTATGAATAAAACTAGAACAACAAAATAATAATTCGAAAAGAAAATATTACTTTGGTACTTTATTTTGCATAGTATCAATCTGCATTAATATCATTTGAACAAACTTTTCCAGAAACGCGGCTCCCTAACTGATCAAACGATACCAATACGAAATATACCGAAAACAGTCCGAAGCGCTCCCGTGACGCCATGCGACAGCGAGACATCCACGTGGTCCGACCGCAACCGTAGCAAGACCGGCTACGACTTGCCCTCGGGCTCGGGGTACGCGACCAGCTACGGCGACTACGAGCAACCTAGCTATAGCTACGATAAATCGGGCTACGAAGCCAGCTACGAAGCTTCTACGTCAACCGCGTCGGGGTCGCAAACTAAAGACAACTATGAATCGGGGGCATACGCAAAGAGTTACGAGTCGTCGTACGATAAGGCGGGATACGACGGCTCGTACAGAACTTACGAAGGGTGTACATGGTACGACAAGGGGACTGGGAACGAGTCGGAATTCAAGCACAGTTATGAGCCCGAGGGTGTGTGGTGGTGGCGGCGGCCGCTGGGCGTGCGGCGCAGCTCGTGCCGGCGCTGCGGGGCGTCGTCGTCCGCGCGGCCGCTGCGCACGGCGGCGTGCGGCGGCGCGGCGGCGTGCGGCGGCACGGCGGCGTGCGGCGGCACGGCGGCGTGCGGCAGCACGGCGGCATGCGATGACGCGGCGTGCGCGCTGCCCGAGGCGCGCGCGCGCCGCCCCGTCATGTCGCGCGACCGACCGCTGCTTTTCGTTAAGCAACTATTTTTGTAATTTTTATATTGTATGTATATTTCGCTAATATAATTTGTTTGTGTACGTGTTTCTTCATTTCATAGTAGATATTTGTAATCATTTTTTAGCTTCAGAATTGCTTTGAATGTTTACGATAATTATAATATTTTGTCGTTTTGATAAATTAAGTGCTTTATGTACATATGTTTAGTTAACGCGTAAATGTTTGTTCTTAGCTGATTGGGCTAAGGCAATAATGACTAGGTATAAAACACGGCCTACGATGACATTATATATTACTTTCGGTGATTTTCATAATCTCCCAATTTACATGATTTTATAAAATTATATAATTATATATTATACACATTATAATAGGTCCATTTACGAAAATTACTTGGCTACATATCATTTTTCGAAAAATGTGATTAAATCTTTAATTAATTTAATTGGTATATAAATATGTACTATTGTATAAATTAAGACTTATGTAAAACAAATGAATTTGTTTTAAATTAAATTGAAATTGTTTCCAATGCTTAAAGCTGAAGAAAATAACACGGAGTAAGAGAAAATAGTAATAAGAGAATATTGGTAGGTAATGACGAGATGGTAAAATAAATTAGTGTATCGAAGTATAGATTAGCGCCGCACGTCGTTTAAGTTAAATATATCATTAGTTAATTGCAGGAATGTTTAGTTTAGACTTTAGACTTAAACATCGTAGTTTGAAATAGTCAGTATCATTGTTATTAAGTAATTTATCAGACATGAAGTGGACTAGTACCCACTCGTTCATTAGGAAGTACATACATCGTATACTTAATGGTTCTACTACAACTATTCTCTATGAGCATCGTTCCGTCTCAAGACAACGTCCTAATCCTTCCACTAAACAATTCTAGCTTGAGACCGCCGTCAAAATATTGCTCAGTCTTTTATAACGACATTCATGCTGTTTTCTTCCTGTCTTATAAGACCCTACAATTGATTCAAAATACTTAGATTTTTTGCAAAAAAAAAACATGTTTTAGTATTTTTATGCGTGTCCAAGAGTGCACTACAATAGACCTTTTACAAAAAGCAGCTAAATACGCTTAGCTTTGAGCTTTTGTAAAATACAACTTTTTTGCTCTACCACCTTTTTATTTTTCTGGATGGGAAATCATCCAATGACTTCTTCTGCTCTGGGCGGAGCGGAAGGGAGTGTCAGACTCTTACTGACTAAAACCCACCCGTGATCCTTCTTGTGCCCTTTGCGTTCCAGGGCCGCGGTGACTCTTTCGAACAAATTCCGCAACCCTAGCAGGCACTGACCCTATGGGGCCCCGTCTACGTTGCTGACAGCTTACGCGCGTGGAACACGACGCGCCGTCGATCTGGGCCTGGTTGCTATCGGACGGCGAGCCACCCATAGCTCGCCATCCGCAGGCCCGCAGCCCGCAGGGGCGTCTTCTTCTGTTGCGGCGGCTGGAGCGTGAGGTTTCGATCTTTCGCATTACTGTTTCGCAGAAGAAGATAACTGCATCCCATGCCTCCTCGCTCCGGACCATGGATTGAACCAGGCCCGGACGTGAGAGGCCACCGCCGCCGATCGCCTCGATTGCCCTACCACCTTACTTCCAGGATTATAAACTCAGTTCTTTTGAAATACATTTTGAAGGTTCACTTTCAAAACTCGATTACAATATTTTGATTATTTTATCATAAAATAACATTTGAATTATTTTATTTTACCTATTATAAAATAGTTTAATATCAATCGATCGATTAGGTACTCAACACCGTAAATAAGCAGATATTCCAAGTGACCTTTATTACCCTTGAAGAATACCTAAAGGTGGCTAGATACATCCCTACGGTCTGCTGATTGAAGAACCAGCTCTTCCAATCAGTCTAAATTATTTATTAATGTATTATTATTAAAATATATCAACAACAATCATAATAATTGTAAGTAGTTTCAGAATAATATCAAATTCGTAGGAGAGATAAAATAATAATAAATTAATGTAGAATATTTAATTTAGGAGTATCGACGCGTTGCATGGCGAAATAATTATATACCTAATTATGGTTTCATGTGTTTATGAAAATACTCTGCCGCGTTCAGATGAAAAATAATTAAAAACGAATTTTAATAATATGTATGTATTGTACTTACGATACGACTATGTATTTTTATCCGGTGTCACTATTTCTATATTATATCTAATATAATAGTTCCATCCCATAAATTGGACATCGTAGATTTTCAATAGTTTAAGTAACCTCTCATAGTATGCATAACTAACGTGACAGCCAATTAGTATATAATGAAATGACGTTTTGATCACCTTGACATAATTAAATGTAGTTGGTTATGATTTATTTGTTAATCTTAGCCGTCTTATAGCATGTATCACGAGAAACGCTAATTACTGTACCTTGTCATGATTATTTATATTGAAAATACTTAGATGTTGTTGTTTTTTTGTTTTTTGTATCCATAATTTTCGATTTATCTAGTCTTAGATATATAAAATAGGACGTAATACGATATTTAGATTGAAACGCATTGAAGTGTTGACTATTCATTTATTTTTTCATATTTGCATCCGAAATAAAATCGACTTATTTATGAAAACTATTTTTCATAACCAGACATTTTAGAATCTTCCCTATAATTCTTATATTTGCTATTTCAGATCAAATTCAAATATATATCCTATATTTACAATATTCTCTATTCCTAGTTTCTTGGATTAAAAGATGTAACTATTTATTTCACATATTTCTAAAGATATTCATCAGAAAAGATCCTAAATTATATTGATAACTTTATAAATATTAATACATTATTTTAGTTAACACGTTAAGCCGTCCCCTGAAGTTTTAAGAATATATACGTATATGAATATATGAAATATATACATGATACCAAATTACGATAAGAGGCACATATAGATAGCTTAGTACGTAAAACGTAACGTAGAGCTGAACGTTGAGAGTTAATATCGGATTTACTGATTTAGATACGTTCTAGATTGAGAGTTCATCTCACATGATGGCACATCCACACTGCACTGATTTACACCAGAAACGGCAAAATGCTGCGACCTGCCGTTAAAATTAACATATATCTTGCTGTCGCCAAATCTATTAAACTATAGTTTATTCGCGGTACACGGAAGGCTATAGCGATTACTTGAAAATAACTTAGAGGTAAATGGCTGACCTTGTTGAGAAAACCGGTAAAAGGAATGACCTTGGGAAGGGGCTTATATTTAGAAAAATTGAATGTAGAGAAAAAGTATTCACATATTTATTAGATTATCTTTGTACACAGCTATTTATTATTTTAGCCGTAGAAAAATCGAGTCAGGTTCCTTGTTATGCATATAATGCTCTAGTCTTATTTATATTTTTTCTCACTAAAAAGCTTTATGAAAGTTTATTTATTGAAAAAAATTAGATTTTTGCAATGAACATGGATCTGAAATCTTGTAAAAATGGAATAGAGATATAAGGACCTAAAAATTATAATATTTTCCTGAAACTGCTACGACAGTCTATTAGGTAATAGTTTCCAGTTATCATTGATATAATATAGGTAGATCTCATATAATACTGAAAAATAAATCAAGCTGATTGATGTATACAGGAGGGATTTCACTGTCTATATGTATGTCGGTAATATTATTTTATGCCTTATCCAACAGTTCAGTGTTAAACTAATTCACTACCAGACCTTATTTTCCGCTAGCAGTGTCCGTTTTCGGATTTCTTCTGTTTGCTCGGCTTCTAAGGGTCATAGCGTAATTTTTCTTTCATACTATGGTCTGACGTTGACGAACAGGAAGAAAGTATTATCCTATGTATTTAAGGCAGTCGTTCTGAAGCTAAGCGCGTACATACATTTTGGCGATTCGTTTTTATTTATAAAGATGAAGAAGCCATATCTACATATACACAAAATCTTCACCTCCAAAACATTGGGAAATGCTTCTCAAATTTCAAGCTTCAGTAGGTAATATTTATTTTCCCAAACATTTATATTTTATTTTATTTATGTATACATTTTCATTATATTACAAGTTGTGTATACGTAGGCAAAGTTATAGCTAAAATTTATTCCCTACTTTATAGTTTTTTTTCTTATTAACTTGGCAACAAATTAACAGCCTGAGATGGAGTCCTTTGGATATAAAACGCAAACCAAAATACTGGCGACCTAGTAGTAAATATTAAACATATAGTTATATTTTACAGATTGAAGATTCATTATTTATCTTATAGACTATATACGAAAGTTTATCTAGTATCCGCATAGACTCATGTGTAAGCGTAGCACCGAGTAACTACGAATGTAACTACCTACGTAGGTATCCCTTAGTCTAGTTAGGTGTTCGTGCTAAATGTTCTAAGATATAAAGATATCAAACACTTACATGTTATACCTTTATCCATATAAATATTCGTTATAAGTATAATAAAAAATAAATAAAAAAAAACACTTACGAAAAACGGAACCAAATTATTAAATATTATATATTAGCATACTTAGGCCCTAGATACCTGCGTAACGAATCCCAAGTGAGATGTTTGTATTGTAATTAAATGGATAATTATATTAGTCATATAAAATGAAGATATATTACTTACATTATTATTGATGTTCCGGTCTATCTAACTATGAAGTATAACAACTACCTACTAACTAAATCGTGTTTTCATGCTCGTTTGGTGCATTTTTTGTGAATAAAGCATTAAGTACGCGGAACTAGTATAGCTTGGCTTTTTTTTTCTAATGGAAATAAATCATTATTTACTACCTATGAGATAAGTAGCGAATACGAACTTAGTAATAATAATACTTTCTTGAATCCTCCACTGAATATTTACCCTGTATATTTACTAAACTCTGTCCTTGTCCTTGATTTAATTTACTTAATTCTTACATATTCCACTGAATATTTACCCTACCTACATATATGTATATTTACTAAACTCTATTTAATCCAAATAAATGAAGTTTTTGAAATTATATTTATAAGATTGTATTCAATTGTTTCAAATACATTTATAACACTTAAATATTCCCTAAAATACTTAATAATATAATTATAATATTCTAATTTAATCCCAATGCAATTTAAGTGTGAAGACTGAAAAATCAAATTGTTGTAAAGTTTTGGACGGAGTAATTATACTTGTAGTTAGAAATGGCCACACTTAAATGTTAATCGTGAACACGAATTATCCAATGAGCTATTATTGTAAGTAACACCGATCTAGTTTTAGCTAAACTGCAGTTTATGTGACTTATCGTTTAGTTTAGTTTAGGTCAAGACCCAACAATAATGATTGTTTAGAAAAAGTTAATGTCGCTTCATTTCTGTTGACGATGCGTTAATTTAATTCCGAGGTTTATTGAGAATGTTGTGTTAGAAATAAAGATTGTGTCTTGATACTGTAGTTTTATTTGATTATCGCTAGACAGTTTAATCCCCTGTTTCTGACAGAAAAATATCGATCTTCAAGCGATTCGATTGACTATTGAAAAATCATTCAACCAATGTGGTAACAAGTTAACGCTCCTTTGACAGTTTGTCACAATACTTTAGTGATTAGGTTTTCATTCGAGAAATTTATTTTGAAACTCTCTGCATGGTGCGAAAATTGTGATAGAAAAACACAACCTTTTTTATTTTTACCTCTTTGGGGTCTCGCTAATGTTCTACAAATAGTTAAACCCTCCCTTCCAACTACAAACTATTTATTTTATAACGAGCAAGGTTGGCCTGAAACTGAATGAATAAAAGTAACTCGTCGCAAAGTGATTTTGCCCTAAATACTTATACTCGCTCTAATTGAAAACATCCCAATAATCTAATTACACGATGTCATCTAGTGTCAGGAATGTCAATAAACATGTGCCACTTTAATGCGTCAAGTAGCCGATAGATGGCGGTAGTTGTGTCGTAAACATGTTGTAGTAGGCATGCGTTGCGTATGTACAACACTCTAGTGATGAGAGATACAAAGAGCCGTCGACAGATGCACAGCTGTTTATCAGCGGTCGATAGTTTGATCTTTGTAGATCAGTACATAACAGTAAGCTTGTATAAAAGCAGTTTTATGCAACAGCTATAGGTAGGTACATTAGTCCTCTCTTTTTGGTTACTTATAAGAAATGTAATTCTCTTACGTCATGGTCGAGAAATTCCATAATGTTAAATTATAAATTCCAACAAAAGTATCGAACCGAAACATTGTGTTATGCTACATGCGCAAGCCGGCTCGGTGGCATGGCGGCATCGCTGCCGACCCTACTCCTCGCCTCCATGCCATGTGTCGATAACCCTGCAGCAGACGCGGCTTACCAACATCACGCCTGCGCCGATGACGTCTCCCAGCGGCGGCACTAAACTGGACGCATTCCAATGAATTCGCGAACGCGCCGCGACACTTTCTTATTCTTTATAAGATCCCAAGAAACTCTGCAATAAAGACTTATTAACATAATATAATAAACGAACACCGCTACTAAACGTTTTTTGTCAGTTATAAAGCAAAATGTTATCTAAAGAACTCGGGGAAAATAAAGTCTGCGCTGCTCCAGTGTGACGCCTCTCAGCGGCTTTACATTCTTTCACATAGATGGCAGCAGTGAAAATATTTGACATTCCTTGGATTCCATTCGCAGTGGGCTCGGCTCAAATGTCAAACGCGACTATTTCGTCAACAGAGTCGTGGCGCGATAGTTGGATTTTATGAAATAACAACAAATACTTCTACACAGTGCGTTTGACGGACAATGGATAATAAACGATAGAAGTCAGTATATTTTTTGCGTCGCAGAGGTAACCAGCGTGTCGTGTTAATCTGACGAATGTATACAGAGTTTGTTGCGATTTCGATACTTACCTATTGATTTTCGTTCTTCGCCGGTTTTGTAATATTGTCATGAAGGTTTCAGTTGTTTAGAACGCTATCAACTTTACAAACTTGAACGTTACGTCGTGCTCATTTAATTAAATTATAAATATTGTGTGAAACAACATTTCCCTTGGTCTCATTGAAGAACGTCGTGGGAAAAACATACATTGTGTAAGTACCCACACCGCTTATTTGTTATTTTTTGCAGTGTTACAATTGATAATAAATGAATAAAAAAAAATGTTGTTACCTACCTATTAACTTGCATAGCTTCGCATGTGTTAAAGACTTATGTTACGTGTAGGTACAGGTCGGCAATGTTCACAGAATAATATTTGAAAGTATGTTTGATAACCTCAATTTAATTTAACGTAGGTAATTTAAAACTGCCTACTTTGTATACAAATAAAATGCAAGTATCCACTAACCATTTACTAGCTACACCTATGTAGATTTAGTGCTTATGCGACTAAAAGTGATATGCTTCCATTGGTTATCCTCACACAACATGATCCCCCATCATCCAAGTGCCTACTTAACGCTGCTATGCTATAAGTAATGTAATGACTAGTTAACTACCGGTTTGATTTGCGAGCGCGCCATGCAAAAAATTTCGCCGCTATACAGAGCGAAGGCAACAAGGTATTCAGCGAAGCTACATTACATGGCATGGAATCTCGCGAACATAATAGTGTGGAATGCGACCGTACGCGGCGTACTAACGCTCTATTCCCACACATGCGCATGTAGCGGCCACACTTCGTGATAAGAGCACGATAAACGTCGCCCGATTAGCCAATGCTGACGGTGACCCCGTACGGATTCCATCAATTGTATTACAACGACAGAATCAAGCAGACTTGCTGCCAGACTCTTCAAATTACTCTCGAATTTATCAGTGTGAGTACCTTATCGTTATAGCGAAATGCAACTGTGTATATCAAATCAATTTCCCTAACACCACGTGACGAGTCAGTCAAATATTTACATTGACGATTGCCTGGAACTGAACACACAAAGAACTCGGTATGCTGGAAAATTTAAATTAGAAAGATAACTGTTTACAATTAATACACGTACCAACTAATTTAACAGTTTCTATGTTCAGTTTTCCTAATTAGACAGAAGAGACTGCAAGCCAAATTAACATAGTTAAGGTAATTGAATACCTAGTTAAAATCGCTAACGGTAATTTTACACGTAATGATTTCAAACTTGAAGCAGCAGCGTTACTTTTTGGAAGCGACGACGATATACGAGGGGGGCTCGGCAACCCTACAATAGTAACATCTGCCGGTATCCCGGCCCCATCCACGTGCGCTCGAACGCAGCAGGGGTAGCGACCGTCGTAAAAGCATCCTCACCCCAAATGCGGGCCAACCGACAAAAGAATACTTAAAACCGTTCATACATAACCCTAACCCCTAGTCTTAAGGCATAGTTTCAAAAGTTTTACGTTAAAACTGAAATAGATTATTATTTTTAACATTTGGAATGTCAAGGTTCGACCAGCATGTGGTTTACGTTTGGAAACCGGCAGGTGATAACAATTTAGGTTGTATTAATTGGTATTGCCTCCTCATATTGTTACTTGTTGATCTTAGCTACGTGTACCTAATTCACGTTATGACGTTTAATCAATCAATTTGGTCTTCATATTTGGATTACGAAAAATCCAATGTTCTCCAATCCAACAACAAAACTAGTAAAGTATAATAAATTACACAATATCATGTATAATTTCTTTATTTAAATGTTGTCCATAATTGTTTTCTGTCTAGCAGTAGTTATTGTTTGTTATTTATTTACTATAAAAGGTTATAGTAATTCTCCGCAGATGTTCCACAGCTGCTGTAGTAAATGTAAACACAGCCATCCTTAGTTTTTTAATGGTACCTAATTCAGTTTGTGATCATATATTGTAATCACAACTACTAATCATGATTATATGTAAAATTTGTATGAAGAGCAACAAACAAATTCACTTCATCATTTGTTTGGAGTCTTCTTTGTCTCTCAGACCCCAGAACCCAGACCCATTAGCCGCCGTCTCTTTCTTCTCTCTTTAGTCTGCCCACTTCTTAAAGGTAGCCATAGCATTCACATTTATTGAAATGGATACTAGCAGTTCAATCAATACATTTATTAATTAACAAATTACACTGCACTGTTACTGGAATGCAAATATGATTTAAGTACGTCGAATTAATGATTTTATGCAAACACTTTCTGTAAATTCTTCAAATTCCTTTTTTTACCACAAAGTGATTGGGAATTTTAATGATAACTAAGCTTTCTATGAATTTGCAGTTTACTTTTATACGTTACAAATTGTGATGTATCCACTTAACTAGTTCTGATTCACTTAATGCAATAATGCTTCAAGAATTCAAGCTCGGAATTAATATTTTTAGGTACCGAGAAAATGATTTCCAAGTAACTTTATAATGGAATTTATGTGTCAAATTCCATTACTACTTCCATGTTCCGTTGAATGGGTTCGTGACCATTTGACTATGTGTCGAACGATCTATTCGACGTGTGTATACCGACATACCAACACTGACCGTACTCGTGACTCCGCCTCCGGCCAGAAAAATTCTATTGTGGTTAATGTACCAAATTCCTCATCATTAACGTAGTCATCGCATCACTCGTCATTCCAATGTTTTGTTTACCCTTCCCTTCTTCCACAACTCTCTACCTTATTTGATAAATAACATTACGCTTCGTTGCTTTTAAATGTAATGTCATTATTTTCCCATGTATCCAGGAATCTAAATTCCATTTACATCCGTCCGTGTATTTGTTAATGAATTATATTCAGTACTCGCTGCTAAAGGAATGCGCCTCTTCGCTTCATTCGCTTTATTGTATATTTAGTATCATTAATTACATTCGGTTTACTTCTTTTTATTATAATGGTACTGACTTTCAGTTATTCAGTTAATTAAGCAATGACATTGTTGTCTACTAGTTTCGTTGGCATGACCGTAACAAAAATATGTTACTTGGTATGCAGATTTAACTATGCGAATCTCGTTTATTATTAACACTATATTTTGGTCTGCGTTGTTCAATAATACGCAACGTTCTTAAGGTGGCCAAATTATTAATAAAATAATGATGATAGTTTTGAAATTTGGCCCAAAATATGCGACCCATCAATCATTAAACTAAATGCGAAAAATTGAAGTCACACGCGGTCGTGAATATCTCGTTAATCATTCATACATGGCGCAGTACTAGGCAACACTGCAAAAGTTGCAATAATTTTCTGATGCTTTCATGTGATTCAACTAGATTGTCTTCGCAATGAGCTTTCGAATTTGCAAGCTCATTGGTGAAGAAATACTCTTCTACTAGTTATGAACTGGTAAGTAGCAAATACCACATAGTACTAATGACTAAATTACTTCACATTAAAACAGTAATGGAAACTGTGGTTTTTTCTCAGTTCCTCTGTTGATTAAGTATATTATTTACAAGTTTCTCTCTAACACCACTTGAGTGTTCCTCGTTATCTGCATTTATCGATTCGTAAAATTGATGCTGGTGATGAGTTAGTTTAGTTACTCAGAACTATGTTCAAAAAGTTGAACTGTGGTGTAATTAGTACTTGAACCTATTTCATTCACCTTAATTGTAAAGGGTTCAGAGCCTTCAGCCACAACCATCAATTACTTATTTGAAGGCTGCGCAGTATATCCACCCGTATCGCGTAGCGTTGGTTTTAATTCTTACCCTATTACTAGCATCCACCGGTTATTTTTTCTTCTTCTACTCTTGTTATAACCACTGTCTACATTCCACTGCACATTTTTAACTCGTGCGAAAAAAGCAGTGGTTGCAAGTTAATTAAAGATGAAATGTTAATATTTTGGCGTAGCGTTAGTGTCTGATCTGCTATACAGTGGTCCATTGGCTTCGTTCCCGGTGCGGTCGCGGTATGCGGCCGATTGCCACGTTTCACAACTCTTTGTTTGATCATCTGATTCCTCCCTCTTATTTACGTGGTGTTCGTACGACTCAGCGCACGTCTGTCCACCGTCTAGCCGTTTACGTGCCGTAGGAATTTCCGCCGCTTTGGTATTCGCATGCCTTTATGACTTTTAGTCTGCGATATTTAATTCCAAGCCAAACAGCTTTGCGCTGCCAGACAGAAATTCCTTCAAATATTTAGAGTAAATGAATGATGTCGACGTCTCGTTTTCGAACCAAAATATCTTCCGATGATATTGGATTGTCATTTGTTATGATTAAATTAAATGTACATGTAAGCTGTCAGGAGTTTTTCGTGATGGTTTCAAATGTCTAATTTTCGCTTTGTTCACTTTTATATGTACCGAAGACACGTGCTTATTTATTTTGTTTGTTGTATCAGGTAAACATGGAGAAGGTGGAATCAGCACTCGACGTGTTATCACGGGCTGCGACGATGGTGCAGCCGTGTCCCGCGTACCCTGCCAGCGATTCAGACAGCTTCGGTAAATATTTTATTTTTCTTACCCTTGTTTGAGCTCCGAAGGGTCTCTTTTGCATCGTATTTCATAAGTACACTTGTAGCTCATTTATTTGTCTTACTACCACACCCTAAAAATAAGGAAAAAAATAATTATTGGAATGCGTAGCGGTTGATTTACACTAACGATGACGATACATCTCTAGAAACGAACGAAAATAGTTGTCACTTACTAAAAAGCAAGCAAAACGAAAATGATAAAAGTTGATAAAGCGACCGCTGAATATCGACTACCTATACGCGAGATGGCACGCGGCCTTGTAGGCGGGTCGCATTCCAGATTCCACCTGACATTGTTTAATAGACATCCAACGAGACCGTCGCGTGCTAGTCGCTCTATAAGAAAAGGAATCTATAGCTCTTCACACATTATATTCGTTTATTTTTAGAAACTTGTATAGTTCAACTAAGTAGCCTCGGCTTATGCTCTGCAAAACCGATTTTAATAATCATCATTGCTTTCCATGATTGGTGTCGTTCAACTCTACCGAATAGCAAACAATTCGACGTTTTTGTCGGAACTGTTGCTTCAAGCGGATTCGAACCGACAATCGTTTCACAAAGGATACTATTGTTTATCTACTTGGACTGGTTTTGCGATGAAAGGCTTCATTGACGATTAAACCTCGCTTCCTCGCCGATGACCGTCTGAATATGACGGCCACGCCGACAATTTTTTTCTTGGTGATACGCACTCGAGCGCCATATCCGGGTTAATGTGGATAAATTCGGATTTCACATACATTGGCCGTAATTATTATGAAGTCGTGAATGATTTACCATTAATAACCCTTTCTTTCTAAGAATAACTTAACAATGGAGTTAAACCCCGATGAGAAAGCAGAGCTTTCTGAGAGCCACAGCGAGAATATATAGCTGGCGACGTGAAATGCGTCCCGCGCGAATTTCGCCGACCTACAATCCAGCTGCTCATCCGGCTTGCCTTGCCTTGCATCCCTCTGTGAAAATCCGTATACCACTACCCACATAATTAAAGAGTTTTAATCGATACTGAAAATTCTTAGGATCTAATGCAACTAGGGTTGCCACCTTCTTTTGGGAGAAATATAGTGTGTTTTGTAAATCATTGCAAAATACAGGGTGGAAACTTTCAGAGGGGCAGTAAGGGGAAGTACTTTATCCGTTTCAGCACCACACTTTTGTATGGTATTCATCCAAATAAATTGTCAGCAACAAATAGGTCGGTACAGAAACGAATCAATTTATGCATTCGTCAAAATGGCGGTCACTTCGAGTATATGATATCGTAGGGCAAGAAAGCCAGATTTTAAATAAGAATAACATCATTAAGTTATGTTAAGAAAATTAATACGCCTTCTTGATATGTGACATACATCTACGTGATCATTTTGTTTTTATTTTTTATTTTTTTTGTATTTCAATTTCTCAAATCAAATTCTTTACTAAATGTATGGGAATAGTTTTTGCAATTTGTGAGTTTTTGAGTATCTACTCCAACAATGGTTGCACCCACAGAAGTTTTTGATCAGTATTAGAAACAGGATCGATTGGCATACAAAATGTGTAAAATGGCTATGTTCTTACTAACAGTTGCTTTTTTAACCGACTTCTAAAAAGGAGGAGGTTCTCAATTCGGATGTTTGTATTTTTTTTTTTATTGTTTGTTCGCGCATAACTCCGTCGCTTGCCAACCGATTTGAAAAATTCTTTTTTTGTTGGAAAGGGTATACTTCCCAAATGGTCCCATGAAAATTTTATCGAAATCGAACAAGCGGTTTTTTTGTTAATTTCAATAAATGATAGCAAATCTGTCGGGATAGCTGAAATCGCATGTTTGTTTATGTTTGTTATGTTTAGCTGGGAGTGAACCACTAAAAAGTGAAAAAAAAAACTTTTTACAAAAAATAAAACCGACCGCAACCAAAAACACCGAGTTCCGAAATTAAAGTTATTTTATACTTTTTGGTATTTTTGTTTAGAAGTCGGTTTTATTTTTTGTAAAAAGTTATTTTTTTGTAAATCTTAGAATGGGGATCAAAATTCCATAAAAAAAAAATGGATAGTCTCCTAAGACCATTTTCGTATCTCTGCAACGGATAAGGTACTCCCCTAACTGCCCCACTGAAAGTTTCCACCCTGTATAGTACTTTAAGATAAATCTTGCGAAAAAAAATAGTACTTACAAATAATGTCAAAATGTTTAGTATATTATTTAAAAAAAAAATAGAAGCTGTTGTCCATGTCCTGTATACGTATTTGGGAACAATGCAAGAACCATGACCAACATCACGTTCCATTAATTTTTCGTTCCTTCGTTAATACGCGACATTTCTTCCTTCCGTTTCAGCTTAAATCTGTCAGAGTAGGTCCCTCAGATCCCTCTGCATGCGATCAAACAACTATCAGGGGCACAAACGCTCTTTTTGTTCCTGATTATTTAAAACAATATTTTAAAGTTCTATCGGTCTTACCGTCGAAAAACTAACTACTTCAAATTTCTCACCACTCCGGGTGTTTGTCTAATTCCTATACTATTTCTACCATTCAACTCTGGAATACCTAAGCTACCCCTTTCTTTTCGGAATGAGAAATCATCAAATGACTTGTCCCATTTTGTCCGAAACAAAACAAATTTTTATTTTTCGTAGTACACCAGCTACCAGTGAAGTCTTTTTAACCCAAAGGTTGACTAGTAGAATGCCTTGTTGCATTAAGTCCGCCCATGTACCACTAGTGCGCATAAAGTTTAAATAAATAAATAATAAGGTTTTTACTATTGTATTTCAGCCTTGAATATGATATTATTGGAAATATAGTTTATGTGTACTATATTATGTTTATATATTATAGTGGGTACAATTGGCTGAAATATACTACATTATCTACTATACCTACAATATAGTACGGGAGGCAACCCTAATTGCAACCTATATCCCTGGTAAATAAATAAGTATAGTTCCTAGCCATTAAACAGGCAATTTACTCGAATGGGTTCTTAGGAAATTAATAATATATTAAACACAATCATTTACGTAGTATTGTTAACATTATCATGTAGACAATTAGTCTGAGGAATGTTACAGATAAAAAATGTGTAATTTTAATTCCACTTAACGATGCAGATTTGATACGCGTACCTATCTAATCAAAATACGGTCACGCAATTTATGTGATGTGTTCTTGTTTATTGAGTGTTTACAAACAATGGTCGGATCGCGGGTAATTATGCAATGCGATGACAGCGGCGCGGGCGCACGCGGCTGGCGCTCACTTTCGTTGGTCTGCGTGCTGCGCGGCGCCGAGCATGCGTGCCCCGGCCACCACCAGCACCAGAGAAAGCGTTCAGGAATTTGGTCGGACCATGCTCTCTACCGACCAACAAATTGGCACGGCTCATGTTTTAGGGCTGCCTCCGCGTTGTTCAACTACGATCACGCTGCGCCCGCGCATCACTTATTTAAAACGCAGCTTACTAAAATGTAGATACACTGACTATTTCATAACAGCAGCGGAACATAATATTAGAGGCCGAAAGCCTCTAAGGTCGCAAGAATCCTAGAAGAATTAGGCAACAATTGAGTTGTCTTGGCCACATCACTTCAAATTTACTTAGTTTGAGTAAGTATTCAAATGATTACATAATAACTACATACGTCTCGCCCAATACTTAAATCTAAGTTTTAATATTTTAGAACTTTGAAGTCTATAGATGGTTATCAATTTATCATACCAATCGCACATTACTTTGTATCTGTCGTTTTACAGCTCTCTAGATATGCAATACCTGGCATTCTATCACATGTATCGAATTGAAATAGGTTTTATTGCGAAAGATATTGGGGTGAATGTGGCATGAACGAGTATATCCGGAACGCAGAGGCGGCGTGTTACGGTTTCGAAAAGAATGCTGAATGTAGGTTGCGTTGCGGACTACAGTTACGAGCATTCTTAGGACGGCATGCAATCACTGATCACTATTGTTATAACTACTAATATTATTTTCGGCCATCGTAAATTAAAGTTTTGCATGGTTGTTTACGTTCGTCCGGTAGCACTGTGGACTTGCGCGAAATGCGAACAACAAAACAATAAATAACGATGATTAGTATCTGCGTAGTGCGCTATGATACCTCAAACTGATACCCAATTAAAATATGAAAGCTTTTATAGTTCATAAATTCCAAGAGTTAGTGGTCGGAAAAAAATGAGAATGCGTGCTTCAGTGACACCTGAGGCACTGGACACGGCACGCGCTGAAGGAATCCCGATAGCAATGAAGTCATCATGAACAGTAGAATTTCTAATGGCAGCGGATTCCATTTCGTTGGCAGCGAAGCGAGAGTGCAGCTATGCCAGCTATTCGGGCCGTCTCGCATATTGTTACAATGATCTAATAGAGGCTGCTAACTAGACGCCAATGATATTTCTACAATGTTTTTTTACCACAATCATTACACACAATCATAATCAATTTACTACATAGTTCGGATCGTTACGTAGGTACCACGTTTATACTTGTATATGAAAATAATATTTCGAAAAATCATACACAAAATAGTAGTTCGATGAACTGACCCGTTTGTGTGACATTGAACGCGAATTGATATTTTATGACGCTTCAGTTGGAGACACTTTTTTGTAATATTCATTCGTGAATCGTGATGGACGTCAACAAAGACTCGACAGAGATTTATAAGCGAATAAAATAACTATCTATAGGTACCACCATGGAAAACCTTCCAAATCTTTGGAACTTTTCTTACGGCCGAACCCGATAACCGATCTATCACATACTGGAGATAGAAAAAAAAATGAAAGAACAGAAAACCTATATAATTTTTCAGAAAAACAAATGAAACAACGGAAAACCTATATAATTTTTCTGTTGTTTCATTTGTTTTTCTATCTCCAGTATGTGATACATCGGTTATTGGGTTCGGCCGTTAGCCGTTACCCGATTTCGGGTGGAGAATGGTTCATTAGTAAACACTAAATTTGTGATGCACGTCTTCTTGTGTGTATTAACGAATTTAAGAGCTGCATTAAAGTTGCCCATTACCGATTCGTTCCGCGATTCCTGCGACATGACTTGATACTCGTATCGACTGGTACTTATTAATAAGTAAGGAATGTTAATAGCCTTCGGAGGCGTTTGATTTTTCACTTGACCTCTCTTAGAGCCATGTTATCGTGTCTTCGAATACTTGAATGTTTACGCCACCAGGAATGCACACTTTGTACTCGTTGGAGATAATAAAATTCTCAATAAACAGTAAGTAGACAGACACTAAACATGCATGGATTCCAGACAACGCCCGTGGCCGCGGTGATGCAATGTGCAATGTCGTGACGCCGGAACTACGTAATTTTTACACTAAATAGTAATTTTTAAGTGCCATGGGCGATAATAAATTGTAAAAGTTCTTTGGAATGATTAATCAAATGAGACTGCCCGAGTATGTGCGACGTTTATGAACTGAGACGTGTTTCTTTGGCCCATTAGGCGCTATGATAATATGTTTTTTTTTATCGGAATTCCATTCGTATGCGTGGTTGGACGTTGTATGAAACATTAGGCCAACATTTGAATCCACATAAGGGATCTCCTTATAGTTGCGATTGAATTGATCGAAGCATGTCAGGGCTACCACGTATCCACGAATGTACGTGGTGCTATGTTAGGTTATGTAATAATAAGTTCGCCGCATGCATAGCGGAGTTGGGAGACTACCTGCCCGACAGCCGGCTGGACGCGACTGCCTCTTCAAACAACTCAAAATATTTTGCAACTTTGTTATGTTTAGGGCTGTCAGCTCGGACATTATTCTGTCTTTTATTTATCAAGAGCTTGATAATCAAGATAAAAATCCATTAATTAGTAGATAGCTTTACTTCTGTCATCAGGCAAAATTTTATCTACACTAATATTGTAAAGAGGAAAGATTTGATTGTTTTTTTTTTGTTTATTTGCATTGAATAGGCTCTGAAATTACTTGACCGATTTGAAAAATTCTTTCACTGTTGGGAAGCTACTCTCTCCGGTGACCATTTAATAAGCTATATTTTATCCCCATATTCTCACGGGAACTCAAGGGTGGAACCGCTGGGCGCTGCTTGTAGATACTAATGAGTAAGTAATAATAATACTTTTTAAATTAGAGCCATATTATCAATTAAATTATCATTGTATCCTGTTTTTGTGCGCTGAAACAACAGGTCATACATAAATACAACATAGATTTTCATAGATACAATGCGATAGTGTAGAAAAACAATAAATTAAAAATAAGAATAGATACAATTCAATTAATTAACATCAATAAAGCAAAAACAACACAATACAATAAATTAATCAATTTAATACTATTTTTCAATAATTCTATTAAATCACCTAATTACCATAACACAAAATGTGTAAAGTAACTTTTGTGAATTACAAAAAGATGTTGCTCCCCATTTCCTTACTCGCTTAAGCGGGCACAACTTCTTCCATTTTCATAGAAACTTCATGGTTGTTGGTCTCTAACAACTGCAAAACAACATCAAACAATGATTTGAACCGCGTAATTGATGTGCAGTTATGTCGGCTTTTTTGTACTCTGTAGCACAATTAGCAGAGTTGACGTTCCATTGTATTGTCAGCAAGTCGGTAATCATGATAGGTATGCGTGGCACTTTATACTGTGACTGATCGTTCAGGCTTCCATATAAAAATTACGATCTACCCGCTACTTACCTTGGACGACGACATTGTTAATTATGAGTGAATTTTATTGCTAGCCCTGAGTCATGGTCAATTTCCATTCTATCTTATAGAAATTCTAAGTGCGATTACTTAGAATTTCTATAAAATAGAATGGAAATTCCTACAATTTTCGTCTTCTTGCACATACATAGAGCACCTTGAGTTACAAGTTAAACCACACTATCGCTGACAAATCCGTGCAGAGTGTAGACTGGACAGCTTTACTCAAAACTTATATATTTAAAATTTATGAACAATTGTGGTACATGGGCGCACTTAATGCAATGAAGCAGTCTCTACCAGTCAACTTTTAGGTTATAAAGACTAAAATGTGGTAGGTGTACAACAAAAAAAAATATAATAGAATTTTGTTTTGAAATGAAAATACAAATAAAATAGATAAATACTAAAACAATATTTCTCTTATTAAGAGAACTCATAATAATTACGAAGAGGGACATTTAGAAATCTGTGCGGTTTATACCTTCTCTGACAATGAATCTGTATGGTCCTCATAATATGATCGAACTGACCAAAACAATTACTGAGCTTTCAAACTTTAATACCTCTGGGTTTGTTTCAATTTATGAAATTGAAAAAATGACCATCTCCAAAGTCTTGGTTATATAGGTATTCATTCAAATACAATATTCAAAATGCGGTTAATTAAAAACTACGGCAAATTCACGTGATTTAAATAAATAATGATGATGTTATGTTTAATCATAGTTCGATTAGTGATGACATTAACTGGATCCCATTAAAACAAACTAGCTAGACCGTTAGTGACGTATTTACATAATATTTGATCAGTTACTGATCACCTCCGAACTCATATATACATGATTTGACAGCTTTTGTCCACCAATAGCATCCATTTACCATTTAAACCTTCGTGCCTCTAACATCAACTTCAACAGTTGTAATTTTTATACTAAGATCATCCTTCATTCGAAATTTCTTTTTCAAAGAACCAATTATGTACATTGTTAATATTGTTGCTGTCCAAACCATATGCCTCCGTACTTTGTTAACCCAGTTCGGGGTATCATAATTCATAACTATGTCGAGGATTCAAGGACCTTCTCCTTTATGATATTCTTTCACTTGCTCCTACTTTCAGCAACTTCCAATCCATACAGTTCCTTATATTATCATTAAATTAAAAATAAAAGTAATGCTGCCAGTCTTCTGGGCAGGTTTATTGACAGCGATATGGAGGAATACTTTGACCATCACCCCCACCACCAACACCTTTTTTTTGGCATGGGAAATCATCAAATGACCCCTCCCGCCCTGGGCGGAGCGGTAGGGAGTGTCAGACTTTTACTGACTAAAACCCACCCGTGCTCCTTCTTGTGCCCTTTGCGTTCCAGGGCCGCGGTAACTCTTTCGAACAAATTCTGCAACTATAGCCAACACCTTAGAGTATATTTTGTTTTTGTATATAGGTACATACGTAGGTATGTAGTTAGGCTTAGTTTAGATAAGTTTCTTATGTATATAAGGGGTTTAGCTTATTAGTTTAAATAATTTTCTTTCTGCAACATAAAAGTCCACACACTACATACACATCTCGGAAGGTCACGGACGAAATGTCAGTTACGCAAGCAAGCACCGTCGGCGTCGACCGTCATGCTCCGTCTAAAACCCCGGGGTGGGCACGCTAATTACTGCCTAGCACTCACCACTCATGCTTTATTATTACATTGGTACTGTTAGCGAGCTAATCTCGAGTAATCTCGACCAGGAATTAATAACACTGCTGCTAGGTACGGTATTTGCTGTTAATCTTATCTTACTAAAATTGTGTTGATGGATGTATGTTTGTTACTCGATCACGCCAGAACAGCTGAACGGATCTGGAGGACTTTTAGCACAGATGCAGATTATAGTCTAGAATAACACATAAGGTACTTTTTATCCTGGGATTATGCGCAGGCGATGTCGCTGGCAGAGGCATAGTTATTTCTAAGCGTAAAATTCTAATGTTCATATATCCTTCTCTGCTGCCTACTAAGTTGAACTGTTTGGTGATTTGTAATTACTTTTTGCTGGCACTGATTCTTCCAATATGTTGCCACGGTTGGCCTTGGCGCTGAAGTTTTTTATGCCTGAGTTATGTTTCAACTGGCAGAGGCTAGTTATTTCTAAGCGTAAAATTCTTATGTCCATACTTAAATCATAGACTTCTCTACAGCTTACTAAGTTGAACTGTTTGGTGATTTGTAATTACCTTCTTGCTGGCACTGATCCTTCCAATATGTTGCCACAGTTGGCTGTTCCGCTGAAGTTTTTTTTTTATGTCTGCGTTACGATTAAAAAAAAAAAATGTTGGGAGGGTAACAAATTCCTTATTTTTATGACCTTTTTCTTTACTCCTTATTATCTTCTTCTTCATTGTTAGATGCTTTGTGAATTCACATACTTTTTAAAGTATTGGCATGATTCGTAGTTTTGTTCATTATGTAAGGAAAACCTGACAGCGAATAAGTATACACATATTATTAACATTCAAGCATTCCTTTTGCATTGCGTCAAGCAGTTAAGTTTTTATTCGGACTCGGAAAGTCAAGGAATTCTTCCGTAGTATCTACATTTTCCATGATCTTATAAATTTGTAATTCTGAAAATCATGATTATTTATGAAATTCTTTTACGTCATTGTGGTAGAGACGTTAATTTTCTTGCGATTCCTGGTTTTTATGCTCCTATACTAACTTGAAATGTAAAAGAAAAATATTTGTCATGTAATTTGACAGCTGCAGTATATTACAACAACCCGTTTCACTACCATATGCATACAATAGCGCTTATCAGTCGATGAGTAGAACGGGTACACGAAAACAGTTTCCTTCAAGTCGATAGTGCCTCCATCTTTTTAGAATTATGCGAACTACATGTTCTGAGGCATGTTTGAACATGCCCCTACAGCTTATTTACTCTACTTTCCATGAAACTAGATGGCGCTATCCCCAAAATATGGTTCGAGGGTATATTTTGGTATGCGACAGAGGGCGCTAGTTGTATCTGAGTAACTTCATGCTATTGATTTTTTGTGTGGTTTAGGGTTGGTTAGATAAAACAGCTTTATTATGCGAATCATGATTTATACAATAACCGTTGCTAACTTATTCAGATTGAAATAGAGGAAATATTTTCACAGAAATCCAACCATGTAGTTGCGAAGTTTTCAGTTAAGATCCTGCTTTTCGAATAGTCGGTATCAACGAAGATACATACTTGATTCATGTTCGCACGCTCGTCCCTCATCTCAGACAAAACAACTTGAACTTACAATTAGACAAGTGTATAAGTTCTTCGCACTAAAGGTACAGCCTGATTACCGATTCTAATCTGAATTCTCGTGAACATCTAAAAACGTGCGCATTAATTAATCACTTAAATAAAACCCGCGAATTCTTGAAATGCAGCAATCCGAAACAAATGCACAGAGTCACGATTTGAATTCAATTAGAATTGAATATACACGTAATAGGTTATCGAAATGCGTAATGAGAACGCAACGAATTAATGCAATTTGTAAAAACGATTGCAGAAAAGTGGCTACGAATATTAATTGAAACCTTAAATATGTCACTTAAGTAGATATATTTATTCAAAATTGCATAAGAAATGATAACAGCTATATACTAGGTAGTGTGTCTATTACTCCAAAGGTATATATAAGGTATATTTATCAGAAAAACTAAAAAAAAGCGCTCCTATACATTTTCAATGCACTACAGTGCTACTTCTGTGAACCTCGTCAGGCTGCAAGAAGCGTTAACGAACCTGATTTTATTTCATTTGATAGGGAAAATCCTATGTTTGCACAGCTTCTTGATGTAGATAAATACCTAGTTATCCAAGCAGGAACCCAGCCATAAAAATTATTGCTACCCACAGTAACTTGATGTGTTTTAAACACATAAAAATAATAGACTGAGCATTAAACTAACCAGTAGACGAAGGTAATAAAACAGTTATGCTAATTACCTACAGCGCGAATTGATAGGGACATAAAATAAATTTCAATTACATCCACTTGAGTTGATAGGTGTAGTAGTAAAAATGCAGCTATCGCCTATCATAAATGTAGTTCGTAATACTGCAACATGTAGGTACAGTGGAATGCGGAATGATTCGTGGCGCTTCCCTCACTTTTGCTTTATACATCCGCCTTCCCGGCTGTACTGACTTCGGTTGTTCTTGTTATGTAAACAAATCATTCGACACATCTTTACAGCCGTCCACAGACAATAAGCCGTGTTTTGTAAACAGCCTTTAATATCGTGTTATGTCAGCCATCGATAGACGAATCTGTTTTGACTAACCGAATTATTAGGCGCCTACTTCATGAGCTCGTCACTCGCATTGTTATATTCTGATTTGTGTTTTATCGATGCTTTCAGGAATGCTAAATATTGAATTATTTCAGGGTTATATCATCCTCCTAGTCATAATAAACAGAGGCTAAATTCAGTAGTATTTACCGTTCACGTAAACTGCACAATTGTAGTAAATAGGCGATAGGCACACGACAAACGTGGAAATTCGTGAAAATTCAGCTGTAAAATAGTGGAACATATTACTATCAACTATGCACTTTCTAATTTTATTTGGCAGCTACTTTCACAGATTTCTATGAAACGGGCTCAATACTGAAAACAATTCAAATTTTCGTTATTAAACATACCTAAATTTCACAGACTTTACACAAACTTATTTCGAAAATAAAGAAGCTCAGCTACAAACTGAACTAATTGATAGATAACACAGCCACATTGCATACTACGAGCTAATTTGCCTTGAGGCAGCGTAACCGTAGCTGGCTGTACTCACAACAACACTATAGTTTTTAGATCCACAACTTTTCGTTTAGATTTGTAAATGTTCAACTGTAGACACATTATTATGCATAATATTATTGCTTGGCTATCGGCTACCGAATCTTCGTGTTGTAAAATATGCCTCGGAGGTGCGCGCGCGCTTCCTCGTTAAACGAAAAATCTAAATGCCTGTTCTGCATAACACAACAAGTTGATGGTTCTGCCCCAAGACACGGACGCTGCTACCGGCTTCATGCAAACGAAAACGAGATTTTAAATAATTTAAAAGGAAGGCTTTCCGGCTTCTGTGGATAGCGATTTACTGCACGATAAGTTTTCATTTGGTTTTTGGTTGCATACTTAAAAACTAAATTTAAAAAAATGAGTTTTGTTTATCAATGATGCATCTATATCGGTTTTTGCAGTAAAATCAAAATAATGCAATTCGTCAAATTAAATGTTTTCATTGGTTTTTTCAGACACTAACTATACTATCATTTGGCATTTCGAATGCAATTTGATATAGTATCGCTGGATCCAATTTGACAAAAAAACTGCGGCAAACATGGCAGCAAATTTTACAACAAATTAATTAACATTTTCCTCGTCTGTTCGAAACTAACAAGTTGTAAATAAATGTGGAATCACAAATTGCTTAGGCATGCGGAACTGACGCCTTTAACCAGTTAATAGTTATACATAAATGTACTTAGGGAAGCAGGCGCCGGCAACACGGAATCACTGATGTTTTCATATATGTAATAGGTATGCCGTATGCGTGATTACATGAATATGAATCCGATAACAAATTATGCAAATGTCTCACACGTAGTCCATCCAATATGTGGATTATTTTCGTAGCAGCTCATGAGTGGCATCTTGTTTATTTGGAATCCCTCGAATTTTTTTTATGCGGCCTTCTAGATGACTAACCTATAATATTTTGTGGCGTTGATTAAATTTGTTTGATGGATAAATTAAATTACTCTACTTTTCTTCGGCGTTAAAAGGCTTTTCCATCACGAGGGACAGGCTTTGGTGTACCAGCTGTTTCATGTAACAACATGTCCCTTGATTGTCATACAAATTTATTCACCTTTGGCATGCGTAGCGGTCGTAGTGAGTAGCCTGCAAATTTGACAAGCGCTTCAATCTTAGTTATATCTCCCTCAGTAAGTAATTGGATTGCGGAGGTCAGGTAGCAGTCACTCGGTGTATGAACTTGGAAGGCTCGAAGGTGACCGCTGCATATGTACTTGCAAAAAGGCTCAATATTTTAGCCTAGTATGCTCTAGAAAATAGTCTGCAATATAAATTCCTTCGGTTACTTTACCATCTATTTAAATAGCATGAATTTACCGATTCCGACGATAGACCTACTTAGTAGGGAAACCGACATCAATTCCCCTCAGCAGGCATTAAATCATCTCGGCACAAAGTAGAGGTATTATTACGTGAACGTAGAGTCACTTAACCTTTGCTCAAAGGGGACCCCCGAATACTTCCAACGAATATTTATGTACGTGGAGAATTTTACGATCCCGCAGATGTAGTCTGCGTACCCTCTCTTAAATGATCGATATGCGTGCAAATAAGCAGGGCCTTAAGCGGAGCATTATACCGCGGGAGAACGGATGGGCGCCCCAGGCGGCCACAGCGCGCATGCGCCCACCGAATTACACCTCCCTCCCTACCTAAATATTATCCCGTTTATATTGAAAACAACACGAAAATTGCTGCTAATTTTAACTTAATATTTTATATCCGTTTTATCGTTGAAAAATGATTTGATGTTTCCGCTAAAGTCATTTCACTCCCTTTAAGAGGGTATTATGGTTATTACGGGATCTGGTAAGATCGTCAATTCGTTAAGAAATACTTTATAAGAAAGTGTTTACAAGGCTTGTATGACGCTGCCAGTAGTACTTGCTACTGTAAAAATAGACATGAACGTCTAGGTTACTTTCATTGCTATTTATTTAGTGTCAAGGAGCTTCACTGCGATGTGTGGAAAGGCCAGATAAAACTAATTGGCAAAAAAGAACAAGTTGACGATAAAAACATAGGTACATACAAGGGATACAATTAAAGGGTTTATTTTTTCAAATGAGTAACTAATTTAATACACTGCTAGCTCTGTTTTGTTTCTGAAAAGTTAGACCTCCTTTTATGTAGATATGAAAAATATGCCATGTCAAACCCAGTTTTGATGTATAATTGCGTAACACCAGTAATTCTACTTGTAGATGAACCTTTCACAAGACATTCTTTAGAAAAACTTGAGATCTCTCAAAATAAGTATCCCCTCACCTCTTGTACTTAACTTGTTGTAACTTGGTAGGTAAAACCTCTATTTTAATTTTATCGTTTACACCGTTCGTTCCATCAACACTATGCCAGTAGCGTGGCATAGAAATCGAATCCCAAGCAACAATGACCGACAAATGATCCGCTTCACTGGAGCCAGCTCACAAAATACAGTAAATTAGAAAAAAAAACATCTACTTGACAATTGCACCTGCTCAGTAGATGTTTATGTAGTATATGAAACTGGATTTATTAAAAATAAAAAACAAGTTTATATACTATTCTGCTTGAGTACCTTTCAGATACTTTCTTTCCGCTCCTAAAGTTTAAAGGTTGAACGGCGGAAATTATTGCACCATCACAACAAACATACTATTAACTTCACTTATGTCAATTAGTATAGAAAAAAAAGGTGTACCATTTATATCCTATTTCAATACAAAATGACTATTACGTTAAAAAGCGCACTAAAGTCACTGCAAGAAATTCTGTCAGTGTTCCTGATAGAACTGCTCTATCAGGAGCACTGACAGAATATAGTTTCTAAATATGGCATTGGCGTTTTCTTTTATCATGTTGATGGTTGGCGTTTAATTTAGGATGGCGCTTTTGTCATCGTTCATTAGTTAACAATACGTGAGTTGGGTCATGGTTTGTAACTCAATAGCACTTTTAATAACTGAATCACATGCATAAGCCGAATTTGTTTCTGATTCGGTAGACTTGACTTCGTCAGATCTGCTAATGAGTCGCCATTCATCAGTCATGGGATCATCATTTAAATCTCTATTCTTGAGTGTTCCTTACTGTTATATTTTAATTTTTTTTTCGCAATGGAAAAAAATTAAAAAAAAAATCAGGGTTGATGATAGTATTTAGTTTCATCACCTTCATCCCCTTACCCCATCTTAGTTGAGATGAAAGATGTCGCATTTCTTCCATTTCTATCAACCAACTGATTTTCATATTATTCCTCACACAATCTATTTATCCTCCATCTTTTTAAGATTTGAGAATATAGTTTAATATCATATCTTACATTTATCTGACCGTTACTCCAACATATAAATAGATAAATGGACGCTCTTTATAAAGACTAAAACTAAACCTATTAATTTTATCCAACTAATCCATATAAGTTTATAAACGTTATCTGCTGAGGTTAAACCTTGCGTAAACCTTTAGTTAATGAACTCGTTTATCTAACCTTACAAGCACTGTGACTGGATTTATTAATAAATGTCATAAATAATAGTCGGAGAGCTAAATCTCTTATTATACGTATTTGTATGTCCCAGTTTTTGTAGCAAATCGCTTTAGATACAGAGAAAATAATCGTTTTCTCTGATCATCGTGTCTAATAGCCGTGTTAATTCCCTTATTAATTTATCATTTCTATTCGGCAAAATCCTCAGACATAATTAAAGTACGGCGCCAAAGTCTACCTGTCGGTGTACCTTTGCCCGCCGTTCTATTAGACAATAAAAAGTTAATGCCTATACGGACAGCAGAGATGCGGCAACTTCTCACAGTCCCCCACCCTCGTCTCTCCCCGCGCATCTCCGACAAAAATAAAACATAACCTTCCAAGGATACAACCACCGTAATTTTAAATTCAACATAACAACACCGAATTGGCAAGCAAAATTCAACATTGCTACTTAAGAAACAACGCTCAATTTCTTTATTCGCCCTACAGCTCCTGTACCATCTTAAAGCACAACCTAATCAAAACTTTAGTGTCTTTAGAATACAGCTCAGTATTGCAAGAAAGATAAGCAAATAAGGTTGTAGACGCAAAGGCAGGGAGAAGAGTAAAGGGGGTTCATTAATCCCCGCGCCCTGCGCGCACGCACTTTCATGAATGGACCGAACAGGTTGATGTGTTTCAACTACAGGATGATTCTTATAAACTCAATAATTTAATCAGTAATTAATTAAAAGAAATATTTTTGTATCTCAACTTATGAAAAGTAAATGTGAGAGAACAAAAGATAAGATTTGAATATTTGTTTATGCGAGAACATCACGTAGCCACATTTGAATGCATTTATTCGTTCCGACAAACGGAGATAATAAGGTCACTGATCAAAATTACAAAACAATGTTTTGTGTGATATCGCAAAGTCTTCACTGACTTCCAAATTATGTGATGTCATCAGTTCCTTTGTGTTCAGATAATGGGCACATATGACCGTATTTGCTCTCAATTCTTTCACCTTTGCCTCTGGTGACAATCGTCGTAGTTTTGTCAAAATCAATTGACGTGTTGGGTTTTTCAAAATGACCTGTTAACATAAATTTTGATTACTTTAAAAATAAGGTTTGCTATTCGAAAAGTCCTCTTTTGTCAAGTTTCCAAGTCTTCCTCGATAAAGCTTTATCTGTAAGTAGGCAGTCCGCAGTAATGTTGGCGTGTGTGCTATGTGGCCAAACAGGTCGTTCCACTAACATCCTGTGCATGGTAGGTTCGAAGGAAGCGCCGCAACGTCCGGCCGCGTGGATGTAGCGTGATGCTCTTTTTCCTTTTCGGTTTGTTTTTTGTTCATCTCATTTATTTATTCCAATGTAATCTCTTCCAGTTCATTTTTTATTCAGTCGGCCTTCAGTGTTACCTGTGCCGGGACGCCAATGCCTTGTCTATATTATCGTCTTAGCACATTTGCTAAAGGAACGTTTTGACTAAAATTTTTCGGTATTGTGTTTGTTTGTTCTGCGAATAATAGTGACATTTGAAACGGTTCTGGTTGTGATTTTGTGGACATGTGACTAGTGTCTGTTGATATCTAGTGTCGTTATCGTATGCTGTGATGATGGAACTTCCGCACTATCTGTTTCTCTTGGCTCGGACTTCGCTGAGTAACTTGAATCTCCTCTCCATGGAACCTCCTCAGTCACCAAAGTTTAATGTGCCTCTTTGGCAGCCGTGGGTTGCTTCTCCAGGAAAAGGTATCCAGAATTTATTTGTTTTCTTTTATTTACAGATTGCTTTGAATCCCAATTAGAAATATTTTTAGTTAAAGCTTTTTAGTTACATATTTAAATTAAAAAAGCGTTTCTTCGAAAGTCAGCATTACTCTCACTAGCTTCTACTGCCAACATTAATCAGGTATAATTTCCAATATGTGAAATTTATTAGCAGCTACTATTACCCACAGTAATATCAGGTTCTAATGTAGTATCGGATTGTAAACTAGTGAGCAAAGGCCTGAAACCAAATACCAATTAACTTCGTAGGAAGAAAAGCTATTAGTTAACTAAGACCTGAAATTGGACCTCATGGTCCGACCTCGAGTCTCGCCCGGACCCAATTTTACTCATATTGCTTTAGTATTAAGTTTCTCTAACATGGACTTGAATTCGAGGTGGATTTTTTTGTGAACATTTGGTATATTAACAGCGACTATGATTGTTAGTCAGTTGTTATCCATTGATAAAAGTATATCTTGTCTTCAACAAATCCACTGTCAAAAGCCTCAAACTGTCTTCAAAATTTAAAACATTATCAACAAGTTTGATTATATCATCGTTACTCATGGACCCTTTATTTTCAGAAACCCCAAGTACTGCGTCTAGTGGCGAGTCAGAGGGCGACCGCACCTTGTCTCCAGAAACGCCGCGCGCGCAGCCCAAGGAGCTCACCGGCAAATGGCGCAGGGAGAGACGGAACACGCGCCTGCCTGATTACAGACCTAGGTAAATATTTATATAGTTTCATATTTTAGTTTTAGGCATTTATTTCCCGGCTGCAAACCTTCGACCTCTTTTGGATTTTGTTTGCAACAAATGCTCCTTCAATTTCTTGTTGGATAAATGTTCTTGTTCCTGTGTTGCGACTGATTTGCATTTTGCTTATTTAATACAGTTTGGTAAAAGCTGCTATTGATCATTACGAACAACAACTGCTATTAAGTTTAATTTGCTAAACATTCCGGAAGCTCATATGCGATCATTTTTTTTAAATAAATAAGTAAATTCACTTCTAAAAACAGTAGCCGTTTCGGACGACATTCCACTGGAACACAAAAATAAAACAGATTGCATCTTCCGATTTGATTTCCATAAATTAAATTTGTTTCCAGGGAGAACGGCAAGATGGCGCTTCGGTCGCAGTCGTTCAACGAGCGGCGCAGCGTGGCGTCTGTTGCGCGCGCGCAGCCGCACAGCGACGGAGAGCTATCCGATGAGACCGATGAGGGACCCGCTAACTTAGCTATCAATGGAAAACGTAAGATATTTTTCATACTTTATCGAAATACAATTGAATACGCTTTAAATGTGGTAAGTCATTGACAATTGTCCGCTAGTGATAAGGTTAAAACATTGAAAGTAATAAATATTAGAATCCATTTAGTCCAGTCAAGTTATCTTATTTAATTGTGGTAAGGTTACAATAAGTCGCTTAGAGCTTATAATTGGTGCGAATTTTGGGAAATGTGAAAAGTCCCCATGGATTTGGGTCTCAATGGATTTTTTGCAAAAACACGGTCAAAGTACGTAAACTTTTTTCCTAAGTATCACCATTTCTGAGTCATAACGATTCAAATGCTGAGAGCTTGATGATGCCAAAATCATTGAGCTCTATAATGAGATTGAAAAACCTCTAATTTATTTAACGTAATGAAAAAAAGTGAATTGCTTCCAAACCAATCCCATTTCAGTCGTGTCCTTCACAACGATTGCGGATATCAAACAATAGCTCGATTCCACGGCCGTCAAAGTTTATTTAACGAGAAATAAATTTAATAGGAATTGCTTAGTAAACAATTTTGCTAGGTACACAAGCAAGACGTTATTCAACAACCTTGATTGGATTTTGAACAACTTTGGCGAAATGTGAAACTAAGTCAAGGATGCGATAGAGCCATGAGACGAAGCCAATATAAAACATAAAACTTCTTAGCAAATCCGATTCCCTACAAATCCTAACTAATGAAATTTTCCGTCCTAATCTCTTCAAAAACGTGCATAATACCTAGAATTAGGTTTGTTGTTCGTCTTTGATATCCCTAATTCGGTGTAAAGCGGGCGAAATCAAGTTACGTACGAATCCTGGCGGATGGCAAACTCACATAAGTAGGTGTATTAACTATTCAGTTCCTTTGATGTGGAACGTGTACAAAGAACAGACCTTACTTTAGTCTATAAACCGTCTTAAGTGCTTAGACCTGCCTTTTTTCAAGCATTACATTATTGTGTTCTATTATGAATGCTAGATGGGAGTTTCTGTTTTGATTGGCGTAAGAACTAAGATGGCGGAATCCCTTGAGGTCTGGTCGAGTAAGGATGAACACAGCGTGTCAGTTCGGACTTAACATGATTATTTATTTATTTAGGTGTATAACTATTTATGTAGGTACACACATTTAATAGAATGATAAGCAGAAGGAAACATAAAAATAGGTACAAAGGTGATGCTTATTTCTGTAGAAGTCTCTATCAGCATGCCTGCGAAAGGAGAGTCGAATAAGCAGAGTTGTATGATGATGTGATGTCAATGATGTATTCTGTTATAATTGGGCTGAAGTTTAAGAAGATTCAACTTAGGTACTTATTATTTTGTGAATTATTTAATCATTATTTTAGACTTCACACCCTCCTCTTGCACCAACTACCTAATTAGTCAGTTATTTAGGTATAGTTTTCCGAAACAATGTTGTGTTTGTCAAAGCAATTGTGAATAACAGATAAGCTTAAAATTGCCGCGTTTAGGCTGGTTGCTAATCACTCAGTTATTTATGGCATTCAGTGTGATTTCCGCTTGCTGTGGGTGGGCATGATAAATTCATTTACATGCACGATGCACCTGATTAACGCGAATACGAATATAATTATATCCTGTGAGGTATTATTTGTTTTGGCATTGTGGTAGACGAATGACTTTGTTATGATGGCAGCGCCTGTATCATTCGCATTGGCTCTTCTTCAGCTCAGCTCATTTAATGTCTACTATGACAGTCGCGAAGACGCTTTCCGATGTATAATTTAGGTACCTACTTAATTTAATAACAAGAGCTTGTTACTACTTTATTCCTAGTTTCTAAAGCAATTCTACTTTGTATTTTCTCAGTCTTTGAGCGGATTATACCTATTGCACTTTATTGCAGTTCTCAAAGATAGACAGCTTTGTAGTCTCTCTTACGTAGTTGTGCCCTGACGTTACCATAGTTCTTTATTATAATATACTAGCGACCCGCCCCGGCTTCGCACGGGTGCAATGTAGATACTAATGTTTCCTCTACTATAATATGCATGTATTATACATATAAACCTTCCTTAAGAATCAGTCTATCTATTAAAAAAAAACGCATTTAAATCCGTTGCGTAGTTTTAAAGATCTAAGCATACATAGGGACAGACGGCGGATAACGACTTTGTTTTATACTATGTAGTGACGAGAAACTAAATACAAATCTGTGTTACTTTTGTTACAGGAGCGCCCCCAGAGTACCCGGGGGGTAAGCACGAGGCCCCGATAGATATGCGCTTGCGATCCCGGCCGGCGCCTCCGCCCTACACGAGGCCTTCCGTCATCACCAAGAGCAATGACACGCCGCCAGGTAAACAATCATAGACTTGGAACTACGTATTTAGGAACCCAAGGAATTTGCACATCTTGTCGATTTAGTTTGGTTATAATCAAAAAAGGTTATGTCTCTCAAAGTCTATATTCAGACGTCATTAAATCATATCATTCGTCGGAAAGAAAAAGTATTAGATAGATAAATTTAAAAAGGTACCGTTGAGAAAAAGTGCAAATTACTAACGTATGTTATTTTTCCGTCAGGTTCAATGTCGATGTGCGACCCCGTCATTGACGAACACTTCCGGCGATCACTGGGCGATGATTACATGAATTTATTTAAGAAAAACAATCCAGAAATTCCGCAGCCCGCACCAAAACCGAACATGAAAGACCGCGCCAGCAGCCCCATACAATTTAAAACTGAAGAGCTCCCGAAACCGGCGAAAATAATTGCTATGGAAGTCGACGACGCAAGTATGTCCGTAGACGATCACTTTGCGAAGGCTTTAGGTGACACCTGGAGGCAAATACAGACATCAAGGTTAAAAGATAACGAAAAGGTACAGCCAGCTAGCAAGGGCGGCGTGGACGACCACTTCAGTAAAGCCCTCGGCGAGACGTGGAAACAAATTCAATCGTCCAAGCTGAACTTAGACACAGACAGCGAGAAACCTAAAGATCAAACGACGAAAATTATTTCAAGGAGCGGAGTGGTAATATAATAACGGTTGTTAAGGCGCTGGGTGGTTCGGTTTACGGCCTTGTAAAATTTACGAGGCATTTTCATGATACTAACTGGAGTATCAATAAATTCCCACTTGTTTTACATAAAGAAAGCTATTATTTTGATAATGGGTATGGAGCGTGTGCCAGTTCTTGTGGTACCTGTACACCTGTGTCTTACCTAAAGATTTATTCCAACATATTTTTGTTACACATGTTTAGAACATGGCCGCTAGCTTTCTGGCACTCGCCACTGTTTATCGTAAAATGTTTTCAATGTTTCAGATAACAAATGTCAATAACACGCTATTACAGATATGTAGGATAAACTTGTTAGAAGCAATGTTAACAGTAGATAACAAATTTAGTCGCTGGTGAAGGCACCTTTATGTTTAATAAAATCGAGATCCATGACAATTCTGTTACCTTAGGTTTTGGGTAATATTTTTGTATTGTTATTTAATTGTAAATGATATATAAATAGTCAATTAGTCACCAGTTACACATTGTAAGTTATTACCTCAATATGAGCGCTTTTGCACAATTCACTAATAGGTTAAGTAATAATGTTGTAAATAATAGTCATTGTATGGTTGGGAGCGACAGTATGAATATTTATGAAAGGAGATATTCCGATATGTTTGACTAACTGTGTTTCATTTCAACATTAAATGTTCCTCGTGTAAAGTGTGTGTATGTGCAAGTAAAACTTCGAATGTTTGTGTTAAATACTTTATTTTGATATTTGATTAGAAACTGTATGAGTATGTCGAGTTTAATTTTAAGGAACACTGAAAAATAATTTATAAAGCTTGCTGGGAAAAATGATAGAAACATTTTTAACTTTGTCTCAAATTTCTTCGCTTTCATAGATAGTTAAGTGATTACCAACAGCTTCCTGAAAAAAGATGTTGATAACTTTAGTAGGTACCTATGTCATAGGTTTTAATCAGTAATCTCAATATTGTGTCTCTCGCTAACACTACAGTTTCATTGAAAGTTTATAACCGTTAATTTTTTCATATCGTCCGTTTTCCTTTCCATACTATTTTAATCCAAATTGTTACGGAAAACTAATCAATAGTTGATGTAATTATTATTTTTCTCACCGAGTTCATTTTATTTTAATATATCGAGGAGCAGCTGGCTGCCCCCTCGTGTCCTACGACTTAGTAATATAAATATACTTCGGTTTGATGTATGTAAATAACGTTTTCCTATTTATGCACTGTAATTTAAGTATAATGTCGTTAAAGACGAGCAAATACACATAGCCTTTAAAATTACGCGTTTTATTTTAATTAATTTCTTAAAAAATACTCTTCGTTGAATGAGCCTTATAACAATGACTTTCGGATCTTATACTTACATATGTATAATGTTCCAGAACCCTCCTGAACTTATAAATATATACTGGGTGGCCGAAAAATGTTGCTAATTTAAGGTCGGCACCAATTTGTCCAAAGCAGGCTACCTATGGTAATTTCAATTACAACACAGTTTTGACGACCATTGATTGGCCTGCTGAGTCACAGCGCTCCAGTATGGCGATGTCCCTATTAATTTCAAGAGTTGTCACGATATTATCTTGGCCTTTACCCAGCCTGTAGCTGAAGAGAGCTGGTTCTCTCAAGCTCTCGGCTACTACGACAGATCTAGGTTCATAGGTAACTCACCAACCAACTCGGCTATAAGTAAGTACCTGATTTTAACAGCTTATTCAGGTCTTGGCTTTCCAAGATTACTTTTTAGAAAATGTTAAAATTCGTAATCAACATGGAACGATTATTTAAGAACTTGCGGGACCCAAAAGTTCTTATAAAAGATACTTATTCGAATGCGTATTACCACATAATTATTTATAGGTATACCATAATTGCCCGAATAATTTCAAATTTCGCTTAAAGCAACAAAAGGCGTCTATTAAAAGTTAATGTTGATGAGTTATATACTCATTTTAATGTAAGTAATACCTACCTAAAATATTAAAAAGATACTACCACCATAAACCCTTAAGAAGTATCTACTAAATATTCAATTTATTTGGACATCAAAATTACGAGCTTTTAGAAATTAATTCCTTTAACTGAAACAGTAGGTATGTATATCTACAACACGCAATTAAAAGACCCCTTTTTATTCTTCCTTTCTTTTAACAACAGCTAATTTTCTAAAGAAACTGTCTTAAAGAGTAACTGTCGTTCTTTAAATGGAAGTTCTAATTCAGTTACATGAATTAACATAATTGCAGCCAACAACATAGAAAAGGGAAAACAAATGGAATTTAACTTAAAGTAACGGTTCCAACATTTTCGAATAGTTCATAAGTAAATTGAATGGGCAGTTTTGTAGATATCAATCATCATCTGCGTAGCCTTCTCCTAGCTCTTCTTGTAGTTTATATTGGGGTCGGTTTCCAGTCAAACCGGATTCAGCTGAATACCAGGATTTTACGTTGAGCGGCTGCCTACCAAACCTTGACAACCCATTAACTAGGTAACGGTAGTTTTGGCTCGACCGGAGTCACGGAGGAGTCTCGGTAAGTTAAGATGGTCACCCAGCCACCGACCGACCTTAGCAACCTTGGAAATCGACCCGTTCGGTTGTTATTTTTTAGCCATGAGCTCAAATTCGCGACATATCAATCAATCAATATATGTATATAAAAACTAGCTGCCGCCCGTGTGAATGTCAAAAATGATCCCAAGGGAACGTAACGTGGGATAAAAAGTGCCTCCTAAAGTAAATCCTGTGTTATTCCAGACCATAATCTACCTCTGTGCCAAATTTTATCAAGAGCCATTCAGCAGTTTTTGCGTGAAAGAGCAACAAAAATCCATACATACAAACTTTCGCGTTGTACGCCGTATGGCATTTCATACAAATCAAGTCAATATTTTGCGAAATTACTGAACCGATTTTAATGAAAATTCACACATATAAGCAGGATACGTAGGTCTAAAAAGTTATACTGACTGAGTGACTGACGGAAAACGCACAGCCGAAAGTACTGGTCGTAAAATACTGAAATTTGCCATGTATATTCTTTGTGGAGTGTAGGAAAGCACTAAGAACATTTCCCGAAATTGCTAGAGGAACGGGAAAAAACGAGATATGCGCGTACAATATCGGGGGCATAAGTTAGTCATAGATATAACTATAAATCACCTGGTGAATTTAACGGGTAATAAGAACACCAACAATACTTAACCCTGCGGGAGTAGGTAGGTACAGGCCTGAATGGAGAGGCGCCACAGCGTTCTCACCTTCCGCCTGACACAGGTACTCACCGGACACGGATGTTTCGGGAGCTACCTGTTTCGTATCCGGCGGGAGCACACACTCGGTGTCAACACTGAGTGGATCGCCTGGAGGACACGGTGGAGCATACGGGGGAGGTCCGCCCTGCTTGGGCAGAGCACCGGGTGACGGGATTCACAGGGCGATTTCGGAGATTGGATGGCGAGCCACTTGGGCCCCAAGTCTGCTATTTTTATAAATTTGTCATTCCCACACAATCCCATTGTCATTTTGCTAAAAGTTCGTAGGTAATCTGCTAAATTCATAATGGTAGATCAGTGATGGTAAGTCAAAGGTCTCGTAATACTTTTTGATAACCGAGCTATTAAAAGCAATAACTGCACAATGACGTTCTAATGGTAGGTCACTGATCAAAGGAACTGTCAAAATAGCAGAATAAAGCATACGTCTGTCATTCATTTGTTATTATGTACGAGATTACCATTAGGTATAGGTATGCCATTTCTTTCAATAGAGTGTCAGTCATAGATTAGGTAATATACTGTATAGTGTCAGTGGTTGACCATTGGAAAGTCATAATGACGCTTTTATATTAGTAGATTACCAAACTTGTTAATATCAACCATTATGAAATCAATGATAGATCATTCTGACACTATTTTGATAGCAGAGGCCCTGGCTCGCCGTCTAATGACAACCAAGCCCGGGTCGACAGCGCGTTGTGTTCCACGCGCGCCTCAAAGAGTTGTCAGCATAGAAGACGGACCCGTTAGGGTCAGTGCCTGCCAAGGTTGCGGAAATTATTCGAAAGATTTACCGCGGCACGGAACGCAAAGGAAAAAATTCAGAACAGAAATTAGCTGATCCACTTTAGCTACATTTATGTCCATATTTAATTAAATAATTGAAGTAGGAGGTAATCTTGACTTCATAGCACTATTTTCTGGAGTCTAACACTGCACACTACAAAAACTACAAAAGTCCTACCTTAATTTATGTATAAATTCATAAGAACTAAGAAGCTTTGTGCTGTTCTAGAAAATATTTTGTGCAAAACATAAAACAAGTTAGGTGACCTACTTCACACCGCCTAGCAAAATCCGAATTCGTTTGTATAATCTGGTGAAAAAACCTCAGCCAAAGTAGTGAATTTATTAAAATTACATTCTTTATACCAATTTACCGTGTGAGTTTGTCGCCGGTAGCTGACTAAACAAATTGTAAGTTAAATTCCTGTAAATGATAAGGCAAAAGTGTATTATATTTAAGGTGACCCCATTAGAACGTACCTAAATCGTAGGTTAATTTGCTGAAAAAAGTAAACGTTATAAACTTGTTTTATTCATTCCTTTCCTCAACAACCTAGGGATAATATGTTTATTTTTACTTTAGTGAATAAAACACACACCACGTACGAGAGGTACAAATGAGTACCATTTTATTTTATTTTGGTACGTATGTAGCTATGTTGTGAGCCACTTATGACTACGGATTGAGTAGGCATGTATAATAATTTCAGCCAATAATCGTCCAATGCTGAATAAAGGTCTCAGACCAAGCGAATTCCCGCGGCCTCAGCAGGCCATCGGTCTTTGTGGGGGGCCTTTCAACGCTGTGGGGTGTCTTCTGGAACGCGATCGCCACTCCAGAACCTTTCGACCTCATCATCTCTTGTATTGTTTTGCGAACAATGTTGTCTCACCTGCACAGCGACCGGAAAGCAGCGTAGTTTATTCGCGTCTCCCATATGGTATAGTGTCTCAAGTCGAAAGGATGATGTACTAGTGCGCATTCCCAGTGCTCTAAATGGACCTGCAAAGTGGTTGCTTGGATTGAGCCTCGTCAGAAGATCAAAAGGCATCCATAGTGCAATGAAAAGGTCTCGGAGATGCATTCGGTGATCAAATCAGAAATGTAGATATCCGTAGCACGGCGAATCGCCAATCTTAATTAGCAATGTGGAAATGGCAGATTACCCAGTTATATTATTAATTTATCCATTGTTAAACGACAACGGATAAAGAAGCTTTTAGAGAAAACTTTGCGAAATTTTTCCCTAACAATACGTATAGCTATCTCAATTGTTGTCAATTTCATTGGTAGAATTGTAATTTTCCTTATTGCTTATCTGGCTAGTGAATAACATAGTGCCCTCGTCATTTTTGTGCCGCGTATTTTCCTTTCCGTGTTCAATTCGAGACACCGATTGCGTAAAATCACTACTTTTGTGCTTTTGTATGGCATTTGAATGACTGCAAAATTTTTAGCTGACGCAAACTAGGCACGAATTTTGTGGGCACTTACCGTGTTATAAGCACTAAGCGTCATGATTTCATCCAGTCGGTATTTCCAATTGAACACAAAAAATACACTTTTGCGATCGACCATCACGAAAGTGTATTTTTTGTGTTGCGGGTGCATCTTGAATTGTTTATCATTGCTTTCTCGATGACAATAACATTATTATGAAATAAACACCAGCTGCTTCTATGTATATATGAAACTCTGCCACAACTCGAAAAACCTTAACCGTACCTGGTACTTGATCTACAATCTCTCTCGGGTTATAATTGCATTCATGCTGCTATTGGAAGTCATATATATCTGTCAGACTTTTAAAAAGTAGTTGGGTACTTTAAAAAAAACAAAGAATCAACTCAAATCAACTTATTTAAGGTCGGCGAAGCATGTCCTTCTTTGGCTTTCCAAACATCTGTATTTTTTGTCATATCATTTCTAGATATGAGATTTCGCTCTATCCAACGTTTCTTTCTCTACACTTCCTTTACCTACCCTTGTAACCGTTCACAGTCATATTCAAAGCGTTCATCAAGTCATGTTCCTCTACATCACGTGCCTATAACAATCGATTCCCACACAACATTTCAACCTCAGTGCCACTTTGAAGAAACCAATGAAATTCACCTCTAAACTCTTTATCGAACCTGCCTCGCCTTTTCCCAACTATGTTGGGGTTGCTATGCAGATGCAGCTGAATATCAGCTCTGCACATAGAGCATACCTAATACCCTACATTCTTCAATTTAAATTTTTGCTAGGAACCTAGCTGGCTCACACTTAGACGTACACTAAGAACCTAATGATTGATCGAAACCATAACTACATGGGTACATACATGTATATGGAGTGTGTTCCTCATTAAAACCCTCTAACTACAAAAGTACGACGTTAGGTACTTCAAATAGCAAGACGTTATAAATCACGCCGCTCATTACCGCCCGTGTATGCTAATAGCTTAAATAAGCTCTTATTTATGCTATTAGCATAACGAAATTAATAGCTAACGAAACTGTCAAGCAGCATTATTTGCTAACTCACGTGTTATGTTACATAATTTAAATTAAACGTTTGTGAGGTGATAGGCTTATCTCTTTTATGGTATCACCGAGGATTAGACATGTACATACAATACATAGGTACATCTGGAACCCGAATCAAAGATGTGTTGCTAGTGTGTAAAAGAAAATTATAAATTTCTGCTAGACGAAACGTAAATGCTACGACGTGGCTACATCGCAGCTACGAAAATGCTACGACTTCGTTACTTCAGATTTAAGACGCCTCTACGAAATTGCTACTACGACGCCACGGTAAAGTTACGTTGCTGATACGACGCTGCTACGATAATGCTTCGGAAAAGCTATGATGACGTTACGACGCTGCTTTGACAAAACCTAACATAACAACTAGTAATAAAAAATAGAGCTATCTATACTAATATTATAAAGAGAAAAGATTTGTATCTTGTATGTAACGAATAAACTCAAAAACAACTGGACCGATTAAAAAAAAAAACACTATTGGAAAGCTACATTCACCCTGAGTAACATAGGCTATATTTTATCCCCGTATTCCCACGGGAACCGAAACTATGCGGGTGAAACCACGGGGCGCTTCTAGTGTGTAATAAAAACACGGAATTTACTACTTAGGCACATTCTATATATTAGGAATATTAGCAAATATCTTTTGCTAAGTCTATAGCTATCTATGCCTAGATTCAGAAGTGTAGATACATCTTTCGGCTGGAAAGATAATGGCGATGATTATAACTAGTCAGTATGTTGATGATTCAAAACAATGAATCCTTTATTCTTTATTGTACACCAATACAACTTATATTATATTAGACATAATAAAGTGCATGTACAAAGGCGAGCTTAAGTCAAAGTTGAGTTTTTTTAATGAATTTGTGTTTCGTACAAAACAACAAATTAACCATTCGATAAAATGCCTGTTCGACTGTCTAGATTCTAAACACTGAAGTCCCTTTCTAATATTGTTCGATCAATTGGCTTTATTATCAATTCATCTTATTGATACCTATTCGACGATTTATTCGCTTTACAAATGGAACTAGAAATTGGAAAAGATCGATCTTGCATATTTACGTAATACGACGTATACTTTCGGTACCTTCACAATAGTGTCCCAGCCTCTTCATACTGAAACTGATTTACTTAACAGCATCAGCAAACACTAATCTATTCAAGATGTAGCGTTCACGAGATTATTGTCTCGGTTTGAGCGTGTTATTAATCATCCTATCAGCCTGTAAGCCTCCATTACCGACATGACGGCGGCTGATTCTTCAATTTTAATTTAACTTGTTTCCTTATTAGATTCACTTTGTAATAAAACATTATCTTTTAATTGCGCATTATCTTTTAAATGCACATTGTCTTTATTAGTTGCTTATCTTTAAGTTTTCTAAACTAATATTATAAAGAGGAAAAGTTGTTTGCTTATTGGTTTATAGTAGGTAATTTCTGGAAGTCGTAGATAATCTGGTATAATACTGAACTTTTAACTATTAGGTGTAGTCATGAGTCTTA
This sequence comes from Hecatera dysodea, assembly GCA_905332915.2. Classification (NCBI taxonomy): domain Eukaryota; kingdom Metazoa; phylum Arthropoda; class Insecta; order Lepidoptera; family Noctuidae; genus Hecatera; species Hecatera dysodea. Next base: position 13,803,217 of record HG995291.1, read on the forward strand.
CTGTTTTGTTATTAAATTTAGTGTCTTTATGTTTGATCCTCCATTGTGTGTTTTTATGTGTGCATGCCGTGCCAAATAAACATGTTTTCTTTCATTCGTCTTTAAATGATCTCTTTAAACAAATTCCTTTACTTAGGTATAGAAAGGTTTTTTTTTAAGTCATAACTATCAGCTAGGTACTTATTATTTCGATTAAGTTAAGACCGCAAATTCGCGAGAGATCACATGTATGTATTTATACAATTTCGATTGAAACTTTAAACACCATGAAGGAAACTTCAACTTCCAAAGAATCACTCAACCTATAAAAAACAGAAAATCTACCTTTGAAAACACAACAGGCATCGTTGCCCGAATGAAACCTTATTCCTAAAATACGATGTAAATGTCATGTAATAGGAAAACGGTATCTAAGGCTAAAGGTGAAGCCTTGTTCAATATGTTCCCAATATGTATCACAATCGTACAAGTGCGACATGAATGTCGCTGAGGAAACTACACGACGTTTCATGTTTCGGTGACTGGAACTTGGCTGTTGCGTATCAATCGTAAGAAATATTGAGTAGGTATATGTAGGTAGTACTGTAGTAGAGAAATGTTTCGGCAAAGTTTTGGAAGGTATTTTGAAACGTTTGAAGTAGGCATGGGTGAGTAGGGATGGTTGTATTGTGTGTTAGTTATAGGCTTTTTATTAAAAAAAAAAAAATATTTTTGAGCACGGGTGCAATGTGTGCAAACTAGGTATATTATGCATGTATTATACATATAAAATCTGTGGAATCACTCTATCTATTAAAAAAACCGCATCAAAATCCGTTGCGAAGGTTTAAAGAGCATAGGGACAGACAGACAGCGAGAAGCGACTTTGTTTTATACTATGTAGTAATAATTCTTCCGTGGAAAATAAAACTTATTATTAAAAGTATAACAACTTGTGTCATCTCAAGGGACTCATCTATTTCTGTACCAAAGTTCACCAAAATTGGCTCATCGAAGTCGGCGCGAAAGCGTAACAAATAAATGCAGTTTCTTTATAAATAGTTAACTAACAGTATAAGAATACTGGGCACACTTCCAGTCGACAGTGATGCGGAAGATTTTTTAATGACAACTTTTAAAGTTTACTTATGTGTTTTTGTTTGAAATGTTTTGTTTTATTTTATGGAAAACTATTTTTTTTTCTTATTAAATAGTTATTTTCCCGCAAACACTAGTTAAGGTTGCATGTTAATAAAGAACAAAAACTAAACTATCGATTTCCAATACATCGTTTATTCAAGGTAAAAATAATAACAAAACAATGAGCTATCACGCTATACTACAAAGTACAAGCAAAATAATTGTTCTTCTCTGATGAACCTGCAAAATAATTTGTTATTATTACAGACGCAACATTATTGACGAAAAAGCAAATAAATTACGAAGAGAGCAAAAAATATACGAGTTTCCAATTTCGATTTCCTTCTTATTTGACGAAAATCCACATTCGAGCACTGAATTCGAATGGTGCTAGAGAATGGGAACACTCTACCCACACACTCGAATACAGTTGTCAAATTATGGATCTACGACGATTCAAACTTCTTTCTTCAAGCTATAAGTCTTCTCCAGTCTTCTCCGGTGTCAAAATCTGCGAAAAATACTATCGATCTTTTGCAGGTAAACGTGTGCGACTCCCCCAAGAGTCATACTCCTTCTGAATTATACGGAGAAGAAATGGGGAAACCGACTCATGGGGAGCGGTACTGCCATACAAAGATCTGTGATTATAATTACGGTATGTTTTGGTCGAATTTTCCTGTTACGAAATATGAAAACCGCTTTGGTTTTCAGTTTTTTTTTTTTAAATGGCTAAAGATCGATATGTCTAATTGTATAACCTGTTTTTGATAATCACGTTTCTGTCGGCACGGTAGAGTCAGTTTTCTTCTTCACGTCTCGTACGTACAGACCCTGAAATAGAAAACATTAATTATAATCATTTACAAAACCTATTTTTTATAATTACACTTCAATCAAGCTCAATCAAACCTGACACATCAGATTCCTGGGCAAATAACTTAAAGTTAGCTAACTAATGATAACATTATTTTAGAAAATGTCGCAAAACTAATATCCGGAGGCGGAAACTATTTCTTGATTGGAGATTACATGCCTACCATGTGCTTATGTATCGTGGAATAACCCGGCCTGCCTGGGCAGTCAATATCAATCCTACGAAACAGCCATGTCGGCAAGAAATAACTTGGATTTAGAGGCCGAACCAGTTTCGTATCGAGTTAATTTCGCGAAATTGTTCCTTTACTTAGTTTGTATTTTATATTCCGTTCTTCCAATAAAATATGGCGTATAACCTTATCCATTTCAAACCAAAGGCTCTGCACTCTGATAATTTTTCAGAAGCAAAGTTCAGCTTAATCATTATTAATGCATCGTTTCCTCAAGGTGAGTTATATAAAAAGCATAATCGGTTCTAGCCACTGAATAATAGAGATAGAGCTTTCCTTGAAAGGAATCGTGATATCGACGAATAAGTATTAAAAGAGACGTGTTGAGCCACGTGCCACGTCGCATCTGATTGCTATTGACATTTGACACGAGTCGCCCTCAGAGAGCCACGCTGAACGCTTTCATTATTTACGTGTAGTGTACCTGTCCGGCGGGCTATCGATCGCGCGGCCCCGCCCTCACCCCGCGCCGCCACATCCCCTCACAACTGACTAAATATGAAAATAATTGGTTCACGTGTGCCTAATATGATTATGACACGGAGTGGAGCTGAACTTGAACGCTTCGCAGTCGAGTCAAATTACTGGGTTATTGTTTTAATCGAGCAGCCAATTTCTAGGCTACGTTATCATTGGGGGGATTTTAACCTACCTACATTAAATTATACAGGTACAATATTGTCACTTGATTTAGCTTCTTTCGATATCATGAACGCGCCAAACACGCGATTCGCCACGCGATCCGCCCACGATTAATTTCGGATCAGAATTGAGTTTTGAGTGTCGCACGATAAATTGGGTCAATAATATGACGCGAGCAGTTCGATCATGATATAGCCTTATTTCTCAATTTCAACGATGAGCTCATGAATAACTCTACCGCACTTAGAAAACGACGAATTAAGTATGCATTAAAAATCTCTTAATCAGTTTACCCCTCTGTCCTGAATTTTAAAAGTAAGGTCCATGTAGAACGAAGTAGAGTTTGATTATTCATGAACATTTTAAATTTAAAAGAGTTACGAATTGAAAAACCGTTAGGGTAGTAAGGTTATTATTAAAACGCATGGCGTAAGTAGCACACACCCACTCGGAGCTAAGTCTAAAATAGGTACAGTCCCTAAACGTGATCCGCTACTCGATGAGTGGTACAATCCCTGCTTTTATGGTCGTTGCTGTTTATGTATTCAGGGCCGAAACACGAAGGACTGTTTTGCTTTCTTTTCATTGCAAAACTTTCATTAAAAATTACTTTTTTTATTTAGGTACGTAGGTACTTAAGTATTTTGCCGGCACAGTATCCTAGGGTAATTATAATAAAGAAAATGAGTGAATAAAGTAGGAGCAATAAGCGGAAGATGTTCGTCACGTTTCTCACGATCTCGATTATTGAGTGCGAGACAACTATCTATTGTTTACATCTCATGTGAATTTAGTTAGTATCGCGGACTAAAGAATACCTTCAACACGTCAGATACGTGCACGCTACACTACCGACAATAGTATGGGGTTGTTGTGATTAAACCAAGTTTAGATTCGATAAACAGTGCTACACACGGCGACATAAAATGCATATTATTATTCAGCAATCTCCTCGAGCTATGTGAGGTAAGTAATGTTGAGAAATAAACTAATTTATAGCTAAGTGAATAAACTAGATTTAACGCGGTTGTGGAGGGTTAGATTTTTTAGTTTTATTCACTGTTTTAACTTAGAACACTCGCGGATTTGGAAGGAAATGTGAGATAATCCTTGTGTTGCTTGGCCGCTGTAGTGATGATACTGATGCTGTTTGTCCAGGGATAGTTATTTAAAGCGTGGAGTTGTTCCGCGTGAGAGGTCCAGCACAATTAGGTGGGCGCACGGTGTCGCGAGCTACCGGCCTGCACACAAAGCCTGTAAGGGGATACTTCCTCTAACAAAGGTTTCAGTCGGTCTTGGGACGTTCTAGTCCGACGCTAACGTGAATAGAGAGGCTCTCCACAATAACCACACTACAGCCGTCTCGTTAATTAAATGTATTACAAAATATATTTTCAAGAAATTCGTTGATCTTTTTCATTTGATATCTCGTGTTCAGGAGCAATTCTTTTGTAGGTAGTTTCTCCACGTAATCCCTCCGTAATTAGAAACAAGTGCCATTAAATGTGAATAGAAGGACACGTGGCTCAAGTAATCAATTATTGATTGACGAGTCGCACAGACGGCTGTTATTTAGTGTCCACCGTCTAATGGAGATACAACACAGCTGGGATTCATTGTACTGTGTTTATTATGTCTACGAACATTAACACGCCCAGTTTTTTTTTTTCGCATAGTCCTTTGGTCGTTCAAACTAATTTGCGAAAAGGCCTAATAATTTTGAAACATTTGGTAGATTTATCAAACATTTGGGAATTAATACTTAGATTAAATGATATTGCTCAAACAGCAACCTTTATGCATCGAGAAATTGGAAATATAAATGTTTTATTTCACATTTATAATTTAGGTACATAAATTGCTGTGAATTTAAAACAAATAAATAGATAGGATGATGATGCGCCATTGTGGGCGGCCCATGGAGGCGCCAGGCTTTGTCATTTGATGCTACAGATCGTATTGCATTGGGATCTACCGTTATGAATAGAAATTGTAAGGCATCATATTTTCTATTTGAAGGGAGTTAATATTCCGTTTCTTTCCTGAAAGTATTGCACATCAGTAAATTAGGTAAGTAAACTTAAGCCACTGACATGTTTTCATCCATCACTTCAAAATTGTTTTGTTACCGATTCCGACCCCCTGTGTTTTTACCGAGACTGACTTTCTAATCAAAAAGGAGGTTGGATTCATTTTGGAAAGGTTCCTACCATGACCGCTCGGAGCGTTTCTCGAGGGGATGTTTTAAACATTGCTTATCTTGTGGGGTCACAACGAACACGACCCTTTATTGAAGAAGATTAAGAAATTTTACAGTTCCCCTAATCCTCCTCCTCAGAATACCTACCTACTTTTTTGTTTTGTTGTGATGAAATCTTTTGACAAATACAAAGTTTATTTGATTGGGATTGTTATACAGGGTGAAATTGAATAGATGCGACATATTTAAATATACAATAATACGTGTTGTCAAGAAAATTTAGAACATACCAAATGTAAAATTAATGAACTTTTATCACTGTTATGAATGGCAACGTTTAATAACGCGAGTACTCCACAACGATCATTGAGCACTGCGATTAGTTGGACGAGATTTTTTGATACTTTAATTTTTCTTATTTAGGTATTTTGCATATTAATTATTTTTCTGGAATACCGATAATTCGTACTTAAATAAAGATATTAACATCGATGGATCATTTTAAAACGCCAACCACGTAACTTTTTTTAACGATTTAGATTGTAGAAAAAACAGTTTATAATTACTATGTTACTGTAACTGAAGCTCCCATTTCATTTTGTCGCATCTATTCAAAGTCATCCTGTATATCTTATACATGGCACCTATCATTATCGTAATCAAGCGACAGCATTTGTCCCTAATGTGATGAACTTAAACATTCACACAACACTTAGTAAACATCCAAATGTAGAATTTCTTGGAATGGTAATCGACCGTTCCACTTTACGACATCGACTCATAGTCGAGCATGTGGTAATGGTACAACAAAAGCACACGTTCCCTATTTAGAGCTGCTGTATCGAGGGCCCAAATTACCATGATGGTCGCCAGCCTTCAATAGAAGATTGCACTCAAAGAAGAAGATAGCTTCCGAGGTACCCAAAAATGAGAAAGCGAGCGAACAAACAGGTGCAAAGATCGTACACCCGGTGAACAAATAAACAAATTAAAAGTTACTCCGAAGGAAATAAAGCATAATTTCCAAACACTCAAAACTTGTGGAAGTATTGTCAGAATCGCAACATTCATTCCTGTAAATACACTGGAATATAGGTCGCTGAAGCTCCACCAAGTTGAATGGCTATTTAATAAAGTAAGTGTACGTCCAAGTCGGCGAAAGTGGGTGGCCCGTTGAAGGGGGCTGAAGTTATTCCGCGATACAGTCAAGTTATAAAATGTTCTCATTTCGCAACGGCGACAGCGACGGTTAAAGCAGTGCTTATATTACTACTTTGAAACGTATCAAACTAACGCGTAGTGTTGCTAAACCCCTGCATAGCACCTACTCGTACATATATATGTATATTTAAATTGAGGTTCAATAAAACACATAGACCATGAAATTACACTTATTTTCGTCCCATACGAAAAAAACAAGAGCGTAGCTATTATCGTTATATTTTATTTGCTTTTCACCACAATCTATTTCTGTGTGCGCATTTATTTGTAAAGAGTCAGTCAATCACGCGTCTGCCATTAGTATAAAGTACGCATGTACGATGATTGCTAAGAAACAAACGTTTCATACGCAGATTTGTAAAATACCTATAATTCAGTTTTGCAAAATGTTACAAACTCGCGTCAGTCCCCGTAAGGGGACAAACATGCAACGGTACAATTCCTGGTAATTTCAGAAACCCTCAGGCGTGACAATATATTTTGGGGAACTATTATACCTTGTTACCTAACTAAACACACTTGTTAATACAACAAAAAGTTTTTGTTAACACAACATGAAATACTTCCAGCAGCCGAATAAAATGTTTCGCAAACTTCCCAAGAGATTGTGTGTGAGGTAGGTAGGTGAAACATACATAATGTTTCATCGAAAACAGTCAGCTCAAGATTATCATAACGGAGCTTAATTTCATTCGCCAGGTCAAACTCCATACGTGGAACAGAAACAAGCTATGAGCGGGCACACCAGTTCTACGGAAGTCTTTGTAAAATCTCGATGAGTAAATAAATCTGACTAAAGTGGGGACAAAGACAGGGAACAATGGGACCCTTCTTAAATATCTTTTATTATCTGTCTTACTTCCGCATCCTCGCCCGTGCTCGACTGCCTGCTTGTTTGTCGACTTTTAGCGCTTAATGTTGCTTGGCTGAACCCCTTCTACCAGTATTGATCCAGTAAGCTCTAAGCAGATGGCCGTTAATAATGCGAGTATCCCGAAATATGTTTATATCTCTCTCATAATTTTGAGGAATTCAGTTGCGAAGACTACAAAACATTCGGGAAACACCAGACAGCTGGAGAGGTATTGGACCCCAAATTAGTAATGGAAGCACACTATCTGGAAGATCAAAATGTCCTAGATCCCTACATAATTCGCTAAACAACCATTTATTGGAACATTATTAACGGAGCGAGCCAAGCGGCGTAGTAAATATAAATCCAGCATATTGCAGTTCCAACATTTATTTGGCAAAAAATATTACAATATACGAGTTTCATTTTGGCTCAGATTTAAGTTAGCAAAAAACATTACAACGGCAGAAACCAATCTTTTATGAACAAGATTGTGACTGTATGGAAAACTACGATGGTATAAAAGTGTAGATATTGGCAAGGTGTGTGATATTTGTGGAGCACTTTTGGGTACTATTACGAGTGTACCTAATCGGTATTGACAGGCAACCTGCAAGCTTCACGGTAATCGTCGACATGGCAAACAGCGAAACTACCGACCTGTAAACACAAAGCGGTAAGGCACTCATGCCTGCTTCGTTTAGCGCTGCCTGGAGCGTGTCACGATATCCAGGACCTCTTGTGATGAATGCTCATAAAGTGTGACTAAACCATAATGAAAAAAAAAAGTATTTTTTTTAAGCAGATAGTGTCAGTCTTATGAGCCTCGATTTTTTAAGTGTTAAAATTCTTCTTCTGTTAGTGTTAAAATCTTGTAAAACAGCTACTTACCTTAAAGTTTTAAAAACAAATGAATACAAGTACTGTTTCGTCAAGATTTTGATATCCATTCCCGTTTCATTACCCTTTTCTTAAACTAAATTTTGTAGATACTATACGGAAGGTGCAGAAGTTCCCCCGGTGTGGGCGCTAAAGCGACCGCCAGCTCGCCACCTGGTAGCGGCCGGGATTGCTGCCATAGGATCTGGAGGCGAGAGACCTCGCGCACGTTTACGCGTTGCGCGTGGAGGCGCTACGCCAGCGGACGAAGCTCCGGCAGGATCTCACGGAGGTATGGATACAGCGATTATTGCAACCCAGCGCTGGGTACGCCACCATTGCGGCGATAAGTCCCCTCTTTAAGAGTGGTTGGAGAGACATTCCGCCTGACGAAGGTGCTCACCGGACACGGCTGTTTCGAGAGGTACCTGTTCCCGATTCAGCGGAAAGACACGTCCCGGTGTTAACACTGTGTGGACCGCCCGAAGGAAACGGTGGAGTATACGGTGGAGGTCTGCCCTGCTTGGACGGAGCAACGCCATGTCTTCGTCGAGGCGACCGGTGGCGGCGACCTCTCGCGTCCAGCCCTGGTTCAATCCATGGTCCAGGGCGAAGAGGCATGGGAAGCGGTCACCTCCTTCTGCGAAACAGTAATGCTAGCGAAGGAGGAGGCGAACCGCATGCGGGAGAAGGAAACCTCACGCTACAGCCACAGCAACAGTAGACGCCCCAGGCGTCGGGAAATGCAGGGCGATTCCCGGCCACCGTAGGTGCGGGCCTGCGGACAGCGAGCTATGGGTGGCTCACCGTCCGATAGCAACCAGGCCCGAGTCGGCGGCGCTTCGTGTTCCACGTGCGCCTCAAAGAGCTGTCAGCAAAGAAGACGGGGCCCCATAGAGCAGTGCCTACTAGGGTTGCGGAATTTGTTAGAACAAGTCACCGCGGCCCTGGAACGAAAAGGGCACTAGAAGGATCACGGGTGGGTTTTAGTCAGTAAAAGTCTGACACTCCCTTCCGCTCCGCCCAGCGCGGGAGAAGTCATTTCATGATTTCCCATCCAGAGAAGAAAAAAAGGTTCAGAAGTTCAGCTATAAAATGTACCAAACTCCTTTTTGACGCACTAATTAGCACCCGACTTGCCCAGTGGTAGGTATAATGTTTTTCTAGTGTATGTAAATTCCTAAATTATACGCATGACATACATATATATGTATGTCACGCATATAATTTCTTTGGGCACGCCCTTTAGCCTTCAATATGATAGTTTTTAAAGATATCGAAAAGTAGAGCCTTGTGTCAGAGAGACTTAGCTATCGCAACATGCCTAGGTTGAGGGACCAGACTAAGAATGATACTATCTGCATGGCAGTATTGTGGCGAACTGCAGGGCAGTTGTGACCCCACGGACCCGGCATAGCGGAAGAAGTCTTGTTCCTCAGCACTTGTGTATGTAGCATCCTTGTCGCTTCTACGCTAAGTTTCTAGCTAACGCCTATAGCCCATGTACTGAGTGTATAAGTCACTCCCCCTGCCATATTTTCCGTGTATATTTAAGTGATATTGGTTGGGTAGGGGCCATAGAACTTCCACAGTTGAAGGTAATGAACGAATCTAATTTAGCCAGCCAAATCCATAGACCGATTACTTTGTTTCCACATTCTACAGTTGACTAAAAAAATCTAATTAGTCCGTCAGATAGATTTCCAAAAAACATTGGACACGTATTTTTCCTTTTTTCGCATAAACAAAATACGAAGAAGATACAATGCGTTGAAAACTCGTGTGACGTCACAACGTGCTACAATTTTTAACACGGCGTGACGTCACAAGCCCCCACTCCTGATCTTTGATGCTTTAGGTATATCTTCGTCAACTTTTATAAATTTGAAAAAGCAAAAAATACGTGTCCAATATTTTTCGATAATCTAACCGACGGACTGAATAGATAGAATCATATTTTTATTACTCAGGAAACATCCCTATTATAATAGTCCTGCACTAACCGGTGATTGTCCCCGGGCACTCTTTCATAGTGCACGCAGTGATAATAGTCACTTGATGCACTTTTCCATTTGAAATGTCTAATGGGGCGGCGGCCTCGTAATCCTACAAAAAAAACCAGACAAATTTCAAAAGTATTTCCGGGACTGGAATTGTAAATGGTCAATATTCACAAGTATCAGGAGTCTAGAAATATTATGAAGTATTTTCCGAGCCGGAATTATGGGTGGTAAAGGTTCAAAAACTACCAGGATACCAAAACCATTAAGATGATGTTTTTTTTAAACACAGGTGATTTCGTATTGCACTTGACAATCCTAAATATGCCGACTATATAGTACATGTTTATCTACTTGAGTTTCGTAAAATAAAATTGTTCCTTAAGTAAATAGTTGGGTAAATAATACATCCCAAATCGAACGTTGACCTCTTCTTACCCGTGTATTAGATATATGTATGCGCACATTAACTAACTTGCCTACTTTCCAAGAAGGAATTTTCTTTGGCTTCGCTGCCTGTATAAAGTGCCGACACAGTCTTCTACTCTTGATTGATGATATGTACCTACTTTGATATTTTTGACATGAGGGTTGGTAAAGTTTATATTTATGGAAAAAAAGATGAAACCGCAATGTTCTTTTGGTGTTATTATATGAGTTCATATCTCTTACAAAGCGATAGCAGGGGGAGTAGACATAAAACTCAAAGTACCTATTTCAATTATTTTAAACCATTACAAAGGACCTTTACAATGTAGCGACAAGACTAGAACGACGATCCAGGCTCCGAGATAATGAAAACAAATTGGTAAATGTTAGGCTATTCTCGCCCAGGTGACTCTATTTGTAGGCGTTTGGAATTTTACGTGAACACGGCACATTTACTGAATAAAAACAGATATTTTTAGCGGGGAGTATCAAAACAGGCGAACGGATTTTAAGCGGGAATAATGGGACAATGTAAACAAAATAAACATAAGAGAGAGGTATGTATAATGGACGCTGCTAACGTGTGATACACGCCTACCCTTTATCGACTCGTCCACACGTCACCGACCAGTGTGTGACCTAATAAAGTAACTGACTGAAACACACAACGACAAAAATTTATTTACCTGCATTAAACTGACACTACAGCCGAGCCACATTGCGAAGCACGAAGCGTTCCGTGCTCATAATATTTCTTAAAAAACATTTTTAGTTTTGACTAGGAAATAAGTGCAAAAGAAGAACGCGGCACTCTATTTAACTGAAACTTTTCGCTTCAAGGTTCGCGATTTTAGTGCAATTTAAGCTTTCATAATAGAAAAAAAAAACGTTTGAAAGTTCTTTCTGAAAGTCAGCATCGGCGCCTAAGGAGTCGTTACACATTCACATAAAATGTTATTTAGAGAGTCTCGATTATACGAAATAAGCTTTACCCAATGGAAACCTTTTAGTAAAAGCTTTTTTTTTACAAGAATAGTAAGAGAGAGAGAGGAGCTCGTGGCTAAATTATAACAGCCGCACGGGTCGACCTTCAAGGTTAAGCAACGCTTGCCGAGGTTGATCCGTGGATTGGTGACCATCTTAACATAACGAGACTTCTCCGTGCCTCGGAAAGCACGTTAAGCCGTTGGTCCCGGCTGTCATTTCGAGATCTTTGGCAGTCGTTACGGATTGTCAGAAGCCAGAAAAATCTGACACCAGTTCTTGCCAAGAAGTACCGTGTTCCCGAGGTAATGGGTTGTGGAGGTCTGGTAGGCAGCTGCTTCACGTAAAATACTGGTATTCAGCTAAATCCGGCTTAGCTGGGAGCCGACCCCAATATAGTTGGGAAAAGGCTAGCAAGATAGTGTACGTACTAATAGTGTGGATAGGGCACGAATACTCATTCTAAGCTTAATTAGCTTCAAGTGTCACTGGCGTCAGATTGCCGTGAGACGACGGCCATTACGCGACAAGTTTTTAACTTAATGAAAAGGAATTAGTAAGTTGGTGACTTAGTTTTACGAATGATGCTTTCTTAGCTAGTTGACTATTTTGAAGTAATAGTCGCGTAAGTTAGAGAGACAGCGTAGCATATTGGCACAGAGCCAAGTGGAATGTCAAGAGAAAATTGACGCAAGTAAGCGGGGGACGGCCATCATTATACGGGAATAGTCGCTAACCGGATTTTGCTTTCTGCGATACCTAACCCCTTGTGCCATTTTTTTTTCTTTCACTGCATTTGGTAAAGTATCCATTTATATTAAAGATCAACTATATTTTATCCAGAATTGCGTTCGAAATTTTACACGAGCGGGTGATTTTCTATGCTCTATTTATATATTTTACTTTCTAGTTTTATTAAGAATTCCTAGTACAAAATAATGACTAGACATACCTCACACACATAAGATCGATAAAAACGGCATCAGACCTCGGGATGTATTTCGTTCGGTCTGGTAGGTACTACGCTATAGCTACAGTTCGATAACGTTATTTATTTAGGAACGTTCTCGGTAGCCACTCACGACACAAGGCAGGTCGCCGACACAAAAAAACACCTGTATAACTTGTATCAACTATCTTTCGTCTAGACTATTGGAAATATGTTGTTTCCAACTTCGAGTAAGAAAATTGGACAAGATCTTGTTATACCTATAGAAAAAGCTGATCACACAAGAAAATTTTTAACGAAAATGAGCGAAGAAAACCATCTAACAAATTAATTGGAAATTTAATTAAGTGTGTCCTCAACTTCGGCTCCTGCAGACTCAGCACCACTACGTTTGAACCCTGAAGTGCTGACACCTTGGTATAACCAAAGTGTAGGTACTTAAATTTTGGTCGTAGAACACATTCAAACATAACGGTCATAAATTCATCATAACTCATACACCGTAGCGAAGGCAATAGAAAATGTGAATAAGGTCACTGAAATGTCACCGGGTTTTGAGATAAAGTGACGTAAAAGTTTTAGAAATGTTAGGCAAGCTACCGCGAAACATGAAAAGCGGAACTCTTTAGAGACCGAAATAATTGTATCGCTGAATTCCCTCTTCCATCACCGCGAGCTTTTCAGTAAAGTACATTTTAAATGTCCCTCAGTAATGAAACATTCATACATTTCGATACATTTCCGACAGGCTCTTTAGACAGACTGTCAAAATCCAAGTTCATTTATTTCATCACTCCCAAAAACTATGCCACACCAAATAAATCAATAATAACGAAGTACGCTCACGTAAACAGTTAACACAATAATTGCGAGCAAAATTGCCTTCCGAATTGAGTAAGTATTTCTACTTTACCGTTAAAAGGGAACCAAATTGTCTAGAAGCATTAAAATATGCAAATGATACCCTTGGCCCTTGACTACAGTTTAGTTACGAAAAGTTGAAAGAGAAAATAGCGCACGTAATGGAAGTTTTTCGGGCTGCCAATACTTATGTGTATAATCTGCGAATTCGAATATAATCAAAGTAATTTTAGGCCTACAATAGTCGAATATTGCTAGCACTGAAAGATAAAATAATACGCCTAAAGACTGACAATTCACACTAATCTCCGGTCAGACCGCAACGCCCTCCAGAGCTGTGGCTACGTTTTATATCTCGCTCTAACACTGCGTTATTTTATAACTCTGCCTCGCTCTTATCTCTAGAATTCTGAAATGGCAAATGTCGATCTCGATCGTCTGTCTGAAGTACTCTAAAGCCACGAGATAGCCTTCCTGTTTCAAGAAGGAATCGGTAAAAACAAACAAAATGGGACTAAATTCATTTCATTTGTGGAATGAAATGGAAAATTTTATAAAAGGTCTAGCTGATTTTTCTTCAAAGAAAAAGTGTTTATCTATCAGCAGCATATAGCTTTTCAGGTAGTCCCCAAAACAGCAACAAACACTGTAAAAAATAAAATGAAACCGACAAATGAAACTCTGTTCTTTCAGTCGTTATTTTTCCTTTCAGCTTTAAATTTACGTTGGCACAGCAAATTAGATTTAGAAAAAAAAAGCATTTTACGATTCGGTTGTTAGCAACGTAAGGGTTTTCGAAATTTTACCTTTGACAAACCACAAACAAGTATGTTCCACCGCGTTCCTCTGCTAACAAAGTTACTGCCCGGGCGATAAATAGGCACTAGTACCTATGTATTTACGTAAGTAGGTACAGCCTTAATGAAACAAACAAAGGTACCTACTACTCGTGTATTCCACAGAAGCATTAGCATTTTAATTATAATTATGAACGTACCTCATTGTACAAAGACGGCCATTAACTTTCTTCTTAAGTCGGTGAAAGCAACAACGAGTTTCTTAATTCACTGAAAATAGATAAAATTACAACTACAGGTGCAGGTACCTGTAGTTGTTTAATTAGGAAATAACGAAACAGATTTATCGAAGTCGTTTTCAGGACAGTATTGATTATAGGATGGAAAATACAAATATCTAATTATTTCTTCAAACTAAGTTTAAGATCATCAAACAACAATTAATTAGAGATTTGTCGACTAGTCGGTAAAGTCGGCAGTTTTCAGATTAGGTATTACCTAGACACCGAAGAGCAACTTGAACTTGTAGTCTTAGAAATCTCTTCAAATGCAGAAAATCAATGCTTTTTCCGAGTATTTTCCACTTTTCAGTAGACAAAATTTCGAAATTTACACGCTCGCAGGCGGCGGTTGCGACTTGGCAATCCCCGAAACCGTGATCGGCTTGGCCGACTAATCGGCCGAATAATCTGCCTCTTTAAAACCGACTAATCAGCTAGGCGGCCAAAGTCATAATCAGCACATCTCTACAATTTATTAGCTCTACATTTGTTTGTGACAAACTTAAAAACGCAACGCGATAAATATTATGAAATTCATATCTATCTGCTTCAGCTGGCACTTAAATGAGTAAACGAATGTCGATAATTACCGATGTATGTACGTAACACGGGCCGGCCTACTTATTGCTCTTATTAGCAACCTAATTGAGATTTACGTCCGTTCGGAACTTCATTTATTACCCAGTATTTTATTGTAGAACTTTACCTAAAACTACTTAGCCAAGTCCTCCGACTGCCGAGCTTACGAGATCTCAGAAGTTCATGCGACGCCATTTTATAAAACTTGTGAGAGGCAGATACAAAACTTTCCTTGATTACAATCGACTTGTTCTTTTTATGATGAGAACTCTAAGCTTTGGCACCTAATATTAGGTAGGTATATATCTATCTTATACCTATAGAAAAACAAGCAATAAACCAAACATAACATTTTGCGTAGAAGCCTGTCAAGGCTACGGTGGATATGGTAATATTGCAAATTGCAGTATAAATTAAGGAGAAGCGGAGCGAGTGCGTCAGCTCCCTAGTTCGGAGCAGGAATTTGTAAATATTTGATGTCTTTAAACTTTTACACTTCGACCACGTTCTCACCTTGTGTCGACGGCTGCGAAATGGTCCAACATCAATTCATAACTAAACACGAAGCTTGTTTGACTCACAAATTCAGGAGTTCACGAATTCTTGCAAAAGCAATCTGCGTAGTAACGGTATTGTTACTGGTACCTATGAAAACGAAATAAGTCTACAATTTCGTAGCATGCCTTTATAGCGACCAGGGATCCATTTCTACTTGTTTAAGTTGAATTTTATTACTAGAATCCTACAATGCGTTTTTTCGTTGGCTATATAATATGAGTGCAAACAGTGAATTTAACAAAGTGAGGTTACCATTCTAACAAATTGAAGCAATCGTTAAATAATTTACTCTCAAACCGACTGTTCTGGCAATGACAGATTTGACGAGGGCGAATAAAGGGGCTGATGATGGTTAACCGAAGGACGAAGGTGTAACTGACGTCACTCACTAAATACAGTTTCATGAAAATTGTGGAAATTTCTATAAGTGTAATTATATAATTCAGAAATAGAAGAGCAGAGACTTAGATTAGCTAACGAAGAGCCAATTTCTCATCTTAGTTGGTAGTTTTAAAAAGGCTATTGAGGCTGGGATTTCGTAAGATATCAAGGTACCTATTACATTAGAGTCTTATCAAGAACGAAGCAGTTGCAACAATGTGCAAAGGCTTCAAGTAGCTAGAGTACCCATTGCGTAATTGGCTCCAAAAAGATAATGTATATGATTTGATAGGTAGATTGTTAACATGATTTTTCAATAAAGAGGAACTTTTAAAAGTGCCTGAAAGCGATTTTATATGGCAGATAAAAAATACATAAAACAAACACACATTTACAGGTTTAATTTCACAGTAGATTGCGCAATGTAGCCGATCAATGTTAAAGACCACGTTAAAATAAATGTTATGGAGGACCGACAAACACAATTCCAATTACCTACGCGTGTTTTTGTTTGGTAGGAATATTCAACCGTGTGGGAAAACAACCTACTGATAAATCTATCATGTCCCACATTTCATGATTTATTCATTTTGATAGATAGCTCTGATTACCAACACATACAAAAACAGAAAGAAATAGTCATTAAATAGATAAAATCTGACAAATTGATTTAGTAACACATATTTTATACCACCTTTTATTTTCCCTCTATTTAAATCCGTGGGCGAAGTTTGTTTTATTCCAAGATAATAAACAATGCTCTTTAAATATCTAGACTATCACATAGATAGCCTCGGAAAATAGAAACTAATTAGAAAACTATATGGTCTGAAATACTAGATAGCTTAACTTTCCTAGTTATCAAACTTTTGTAATTGCAGTTGTTCTGGTATCTATGTGATAGTCTAGATATTTAAAGTAGTAGTATCTGATAGTAGACTTACCTACTACCTACTATTGACATTGCTTTTTTAATTTGATTTAACGTCGGCTTTGATATAAATAATTTGCTTTTCTCTAGCTAGCTTTCCAGAAGGTTTTGACAGCGTCCGTGAGTTTCATTAAAATTGGCAGCTTAGTTAGGGCATAAATATTTATGCATGTTCCAATACTTATGATACATTATAATAGAAAGTTGGACAGGCAACTCCTCTATAAATTCCCCTTTTACAAAACATTTAATTGAGTAGATACTAATATGCACTAAAGGTGACAGGCATAATCATACACGTGAAGGAAGGTGGCTAATTTGTCCGCAAAGACATATGTTTTTTCGGCTTTAACTGTACAAAATGTACAAGCATTGTCACTTTTCTATTGCGTCAATAGAAAAGCGACTATACTTGTATGTACATATGTACATATTTTGGAGTATGTTAGATTTCTGCACGCTTTAAGTCCTTTAGTAGGTACTCACATTGATGCTTTTTTGGCACAAGTCAAGACGAAAGCGGGGAAAAAACAGTATTTTGCGCCTTTAAAATACTTTTGCGAAATGGTTTTGTAGAAATAAAATTAATAAACCAAGTGGTCCGTCCGTTGGTAACATCTACGTGTTCTAGAAACGTCCTTGGCGAACGTTAGGCCCTATCACCCTACACACACATAAGGTACTATATTATTATGTACGTATATGAAAATGGAAATATAATTATTAATTATCAGGATATAACCATTTTATTTTTTGAAAATATTCGTTGAAAGACATGCTTACCTATGTTTTGCTAAAAATCATACAACAGAATATTTTCATTTTTATCTGAATTCTTTGCACGTGCTTTTTCGATGACCTTGCTCCCAATAAATATAATTCAATTAGGTACACTATGACTACTTTTTCAGTAGGAGCGTTTCACTGTATGAAACACGGAGTAAGCAAACTTGATCAGAGCGCGTTCCTTTTCTGAACAAAAATACAATTAGGTAGGTACGACGGAACACATTGAAAGGAAAATATGTATATCTAGAACTCGCTTAGAACAGTTCAACATGTAAGCAAAATGTTGTATGAGTAAACAAGGTGTTCAATGTTGAACTTCGTCCTAAGTTTACCTAAAGTTATCGTTATATATTTACTTTCAATTAAGCTCACAATACCCATATCCAGTTTTCTTCCATAACTTGAACTGTCTCATCAAGGTCTTAGGCAGCTTCCTTTATTTGCAGTTAGTTATGCTCGTATTTTTTCCCAAGATAAATTGCGTAGGTAGGAACGAAAGCAAATTGAAGATAATAAGACGAAAATATGTTGGTTGTTATTTTGTACGTTTTTTTTTTTTATTTCTTTGTAGGAGTTTATTTAGTTGTACTTTTTTATGAATGGGTAATCATCAAATGACTTTTCCGCTCTGGGAGGAGCGAAAGGAAGTCAGACTCTTACTAGGTATCTAAAACCCACCCGTGCTCCTCCTAATGCCCTTTGCATTCTAGAGCCACTGTGACTGTTTTGAACAAAAAACGCAACCCTAGCAGGCACTGGTCCTAGCGGGCCCCGTCTTCTATGCTGTCATCTCGTTGTACCTATGTGTACGTTAATATTCCTTAATTAAGTTTTACATAGAAATTAAATTCCGAAAAAGGGCCCTTAATAAACAAATATCCTTGTTCCACGCCATAATTCATTAAAAAATTCTGCTTCGATCTAAAAAGAATTCTTATTACTGAAGTTTTTAATTAATTTACTTTACAGAAGCCGAAGGACAAAAGCTTCAAAAGATTGGCGGTGTATCGACAATACCAAGCGAAAATAAAATACCTGTTTAAAAAGTGAGTACAAAGCTATTTTGTTACATTAACGTTAAACATTTATGTACTACAATAACTTGAGTTATGCTCACAGTATAAAAGAAACCTGTCGTAATAAATAAAATTATGTCCAGATAATAAACGGGGCTGGGTCTGGTCCCAAAAGGAAACTAGATATATTCGGGCGTCGTGGCTCGTTTTAATTTGATCAACTCCATTTTGCCGCACCCTTGTAGTGGAAAATGCGACACAGGCATTACTAGATAATTTTTAACGGTGACCTTGTAGAAGACACTACGACCACGAGCGATAGGTAGTTAGTTTCTACTGGCAAATTGGCTACTAAGTAACTAGATATTAATGTGGCTACTGCGCGCATCGATTGTCTAGTTGAGGTCATGCCTTAAATGAACTATAACTCTTTCCACATCGACGCTCCTCCGTCTAAAAGAAAACGTGTTGCTAGGATGAGGCTTGGCGATTGGTTTTTACCAAAAAAAAACCACGGAACGTGTTTATAATAATACATGTATCTACGAGTTGCCTACAGTCTAAAATCTCTCCTGAAGCCGCGACAAGAACTGCAGTATTGTAGGCTAGACGAAGTGTGACTACGAGTGGAAATGATAATTATATTGGTGGAACGAGGCATCTTTAGTTCTTAGCAGCGCCGGGGCAACAATAGAGCTCATCCACCCCTAAAGCGTCGGTTCTATTCTCGGCGTGCTTGTCATTGACCTAGTTCTGTGAGGCAGACAGGCGCCGAGTTGCAACTCGCTTCAGCTAAATTAATACTAATAAAGGTAAATGGCTTAATGCAAACACAGTGGTACCAGCCGGCGCGGCGCCGCGCTCATGCCTGATGCACAAATTCCGTTTACCGCATGTTTGATCTCATTATTGCGTGGCATAAGCCTTAGTTGGATTATTTTAATGTTGCAAAAACATTAAATGAAGTTACAGTTTGGAACGTTCGTCTCATTCGCGGTGGAACGAGCAAACGAGATCTGCTCGTGCCTTGAGAAAAATATGAAAAATGGCAACGGGACCGGGACTGACTGACCTGAAGCAAGTGTACAGGATGTGAAATAGAGCCTTAAATTACGAATTCATCAAAGCACTAAGTAACAGATTCAGCTTCATCAGTTCCTGGTCTCCAGAAATTATCTTCAATTTACTAAAAATTATCCAAAAAAAGTCTATCAAAACCTGTAGAGTTATAATTTAATGCCTTTAATACCCTGCCCTGGAGTTGCATCAGGAAGGCACGCCGGCATCACCGGATCGGACCGCCGGCCGCCCCACCTGCGTCGCGTGGTCAAGACTTACCTACTTGGCGGACACGCCGTGATCTACCCCGGTCACCGAGCAGAGTGGAGCCGGCTAGAGATCGTGTGGCGTTTCACAGGATTCGGTTGTCGGACCGCACCTGTGGGACATCGGCTACGACTGGGTGCTGGGCGCCAACCTCCCTAGTGGCATCAGCGTAGTCTGCAACGCTGACGACACGCTAGTTCTAGCGCAAGGGGGTTGCAACAGACTGCTGCCGAAGTAATGACACGTAGGGTTGCGACAGTCGTCGAAAGGCCTGAACCCTGTCTGTCGAAAACCTGGCAATTGGGTCTCAAGGTGGCTCTACACAAGTCCCGAGGCCATGTGCTCCATCGGAATCCTAAATAATGGTAGATGAGATTCACATTGGCGAGTCGACAATGAAGTACTTAGAATTCGTCCTCGACTGCCGGTGGTGATTCGTTGAGCATTTCCGACATTTGGCTCCCACACTAAGGCGAGCCCAGGCTGCATTCAATCGTCTCTTGCCTAATCTAGGGGGTGCAAACGCTACGCGCTCTACGCGGGTATGGTGCCGTCCATGAGTCTCCATGACCCTATATGGGGCCTCCGTGTGGACGCTTTCGTTGTCGTGGCTACCAGCCCGTCACCAGACGGTCTCCGGGTTGTTTCGGAAGCCATCTGCTTCGGATTCGGCAGAAGGTCCCGCCCGGTTGTCACCACTGTGTGTATCGCCCGGAGGACACAGTGTAGCACACGGTGAAGGTCTGCCGCCCAAGCAAGGTTGCTTGGGCGAAGCACTGCCGTGTCCTCGTCAAGGCCATCGGCGGCGGCGGCCTCTTTCTTTCGGCTCTTATTCAACCCATGATTCGGAGCAAGGGAACATGGAGAGCTGTCATTTCCTTCTACAAAGCAGTAATGCTAGCGAAGAAGCGAGGCGGGCAACGTGAGGGAGAGGCAAGTCCTCAGCCGCTGCAACAGAGGGCGATTCCCAGCTACCGTAGGCGCGGGCGGGGATTGATAACAATCAGGCCCGGGCCGGTCCGCCAGGGCCGGTGCATACCAGGGTTGCGGAATTTATTTGAAACAATCACCGCGGCCCTGGAATGCAAACGGCATTAGGAGGAACACGGATGACTTTTAAATCGGTAAGAGTCTGATACTCCCTGTTCTTCTCCCTCTTCTACTCTGCCCAGAGCGGAAGAACTCATTTGATGATTTCACATCCTCATAAAAAAAAACAAGTAGACTTTCATAATTTATGTTTTAAAAAATAGCAGATTCCAAAAACACAAGTTGTGAGCACCCTACATAATGGTCAACGGAATCTGAAAAATACCAAGAATAAAAGACATAAAATCTACAATAATAGAAATTTCACCCAGTGCATTCTGAACAAAATAAAGAATGCACCGTACAAATATTGTAGTTTATTTTTCTTTCCACATTGATTCAAGCTTCAATAAACCTTATAGAGTATCATTTCCTAAAGGAAACGTGTTTCTTTGTGTTTATATTTCTAACAATTTATTGGCTACAATAAGAGTAATGAGGACTCCAGCGATTCTTTTAAGGGTTTGGCAATAAACATCCGCTTTCATCATTGAATAAGACGTGTTGGTTCTGTTTCATTATGATCATCATGCTTTTCTGATTCGTATTTTATCCCGAGATTTTGTGACGAACTTTTTATTTTATTAGGCACATTTGTGCCTGTCAATTGTTGCTCGGCAAAGGTCTCCCCTTTTCCCTTCCTAACCTTGGGCGATCTCTGGATAATTTTGCCTCATGATCATGATGATATATAGCCTATAGCCTTCTTCGACAAATGGGATATCTAACACTGAAATATTTTTTTCAAATTGGACCAGTAGTTCTTGATATTAGCGCGTTCAAACAGACAAACAAAATATTCAGTTTTATATACGAGTATATTAGTATAGATTTGCAGGGCAAAATTATCCAGAGATCGCCCGCTCTTATTGGTCTTAGCGTGATGATATTATCATCACGCTAAGACCAATAAGAGCGGAGCACCAATGAAGAATGTTTCAAAATCAGAGGGTGAACGAAGTCGCGGGCAGAAGCTAGTATGAAATATGAGTGCATATAGATGTTCTATTTTTCAACCCCTAAGTGAA
The DNA here is from genome assembly GCA_905332915.2 of Hecatera dysodea. NCBI lineage: Eukaryota > Metazoa > Arthropoda > Insecta > Lepidoptera > Noctuidae > Hecatera > Hecatera dysodea. The sequence continues at coordinate 13,825,238 of HG995291.1, forward strand.
AGCAACTGAAGTTGAAAGTTTTTATGCTAACAAAGCCCCAGGCATCAGCTATTCTGCCGGGGTTGCGGAATTGTTAGAAAGAGTTACCACGACCCTGGAACACAAAGAGCATTTAAAAGAACACGGGTCATCTAAAAAAGGCAACAGATAGGAGATAGGAGATATACTTCAATCGTTACGTTGCTACATTAGTTTTTAATTCAATTAATCAAGATTTCATTACAATTTAATGTCAGATACCAGTATAAATTACATAAATGAAAGCTACTAGCTGTATCAGGTATGTACCTACCTAATGAGTCACCTAATGATAGGAAAGTTTTTGATCAGTTAATTACCTATGCTGTTTAATGGATAATTTGATATTCATGACGACTATTTACTTTATTCCATTGCTGAAATTGAATCTGTCAAAAATAAAGATGGCGTAACTTATCGTCATTGGTATCAACCTGACCTTACTATATTTCGTTCAGTAATTAGATTGAGTACTTATTCTACTGACGGCCTTTCTTTTTTCCAATAAAGCTTTATTTTTCGTCTTAAGTCTTCATTGGTATCAAGACAATTGTTGGAAAAACTTGAATATCAGGTCGTAACCTACCAATGCCATAAATCTTTTCGTTCTAAGGTTTGTTACAAGCACTATTGAGAATCGGATAAAAAAAAAATACCGGATAAATAACTCATTTAGGTTGTCAAACTTTGCTAGGCATAATTTTATCTGATAATCACCCTTTGTGCTGCCCATAGCCCTGCTTTTCGTGATCATTAACTGACTTCCAAAAATGGAGGAGATTACCTCATAACTTTGTACTGAGTGTCCGGATTTTGATGATTCTTTTTGTATTCGAAAGCTGTTGCTTATCGTGTGGTCCCATTTGATTGAGAAGTGACGACGAGTATTTGAGTTATTCCTAATAATGCGTGGCTTTGACTACATTGATGATGTTCTCATTCGATCTTGTCGACGTAAAATGAAATAATAAAATTTGATACGATGGTTTAGAAGAGCATCTTTGTATTTAAAGGTGGTCCCTTTCTAGTTTGGTGAAGATCTGTTGAAGAACAGAGATAGGAAACGGAACCCTTCAATAAATAAAAGATAGCAAATCTTTCGGGATTGCTGAAAGCGCATGTTTGTTTATTGTTTACTCCAATTTATATCGTGTACCTACGATGTAATGGGTACTTTTAAGCTGTACCATTAAAAAGTGAAAAATAAAAAACTTTTTACTAAATAAACAACCGATTTCTAAACAAAAAGTATAAAATAACTTTAATTTCGGAAGTCGGTGTTCAAAAAAAGAAGAAACAACCAAAAACACCGAGTTCCGAAATTAAAGTTGTTTTATACTTTTTTGTAAAAAGGTTTTTTCATATTTGGAATGTGTTGACAAAGCTACGAAATTTCAATTAATTCAGACATCAAATGTTTCCCTAAAAGCTACTTTGACATTTCCAAGAAAGAACAACACTAAGAACAAAATAATCCGCAAGTCATATACCTATGTGTTAGTAGTTATAACATCGTTTATATTTATGTAATACTTGAGCCAAAGGGCTCAGAATCTCAGACTATTTGGCGACAAAAACAGATCTGTTTTTTCACGAAAACTCGACTCTGAAAACATATTTTTGCTTTTGCTAAAACGGTGGTTAGGTTTGTTTAAGTAGTTCCATTAAATTGGCTGTTCTGTTTTCCAATTGCGATGATGAAGCCGCCATTAAAACCACTGAAACCCAATATCGAAACTGGAAATTTCGATAAATTGCCAGCATTCAGTTATTCCTACTGCCATCTTGCCGTAAACACGTCCCAATTATAAACACGATCCTACCAAACATTCGAAATCCATCAATAAAGTAAATAACATTCGTTTGCGATCGTTCCGACAAAATATGAACGACTAAATGAGTGTTTTCGATTTCACTTAAAACGAAAACGGAAAATAATTCTTTTATAAGGGTTCAACTCAATTACACTCCAGAAACTAGAAGAGCCTCTGTTTCTTTTTTCAGCCTGAAGTTGTGCGACGTTAAAAAGGAAAAAGTGAGCCCAATTTTTTATAATTCTTCATGAGAAATATACCAAGTTAGACTGTACAGTGGAGTGTGTGTCTATATCGTATAGCAGACATCGCTATTCGTATATTAAGAGCTGAATATGTAGAGACGGGTTTCTGCAATTTTAAATGAAACTGAATATTTGATCCGTTGAAACCATTATAACTTATTCTGATTTACTTGAAGCATTGCATTCTAGCGCAAATCGTTTGATAAATCAACTTACATAATGAACGCCAAACAATAATAGACATTAACAAGGCAGGTCACGTGGTGGTGAACTACATTGCTAAGGCTGGGTGTTCCTTGTTATTAAATAACTTTTATCGACCTACGCCCCGCCGGTTTGCGTTCTCGCTACCGAACTACCGACCAAGCCCCAACCGGGGAACTTATTACAAGGAAAAATCTACAAACAAGCCATATCATAGGAAAATGAAATCATAATAGAATTGCAATTTGTTGCCGATGATATGTTGCGTTTTATGAGTCTATAGAAAATTTTATTTACTCAATATGACGAAAAACCTTCTCAAATGGGGTAACAAACCCACATTAACTTTGGTATTGCAGACATAACTCTTGAAATCTATCTGAATATCAAACGGAAATACTTTAGTCCTTCACGAGCCACGTGTACTGTGCACGTGACTTGTCAAGGACTAAACTGAAGCAAACAATATTATTGGTACATTTGATACATGAACTAAATGTTTCCCTTGTTGGCGAAGCCCTACACACAGTTCAACAAACGTTTGATATGTTACACTTGGCATGATTGCTTAGCTTTTACGACCGGCTACAGACGTAATATTGATCTGCAGTTTATGGTGTCTTAAATATAAGCAGCGAAACCTCTTATTGTTGCCATATAGGTAGGTACTATTTAAGCAAACATATATAGCTACTGTGTTACGTAACTAGGCTAGTAAGGCTACAATTTACGGGCTATTATCATGATACTGAAGCCGCATGAAAATGAAAATATAACGTTGAAAAATGACTTACCATTTAATTTAGAACTAAGTAATAAAAATGTTTTATAACACGAGTGTTGAAACTACTATTTAATTAAGAATTCATTTGCACTGCACACACAATGTTATTAAAACTTTTAGTTTCTAAAATTCCATTTTGAAACCGAAATTGAACTTTAAATTGAACTCTAATACATACTGAATCAAAGGAAATCGATGTTTAACAGCCGATTTCAAACACAAGGAATCAAAGACCGTCTTGATGGAGGTATTTGATCGGCGCGATTAAGCAATCATTGGCTCGGGTTTAAGTCAAATTGGTGGTGTTTTACAAATACACCTATTCTATCTATACCCCAGCATCTTCCCGATTCAAAGGCCTTCGGAAAACGATTAAGTTGGCAAAGGTTTTCTTTTTCAAATAAACGAAGTAATAAAATCGGTTTTCCTTTAGTAGAGGACATGAATTTATATTTTTTGTCAATATTTCAACAAACAAAAACAGCTATACGTGCTTTGTATAATAATTTCGTGTTATTAAAGTGGTCTCGATCGTAAGATGCAAGAGGTCAGCAGCGGGCGTCACGCTGTCTGCGACCCTAACATTCGACACCCATCTACATAAAACAACTTACTACATTCCAGAGTCAGTATTACACATTCAGAGGGCAGTGACGTATTTAGTAGTATATAAAGCTACACCCGTAAATGCGGTGTATTAGTTTCGCGCGAAACGAATGGACTCGAGACTTTGCTGAAGATAAGACGTCGCATTTTGTGTGACATTAATCGGGCACTGAACGTTCCTTGGCAACGTATTTTTCTTAATAAATAAATAAACACACAGTCTATCTAGCATAGGTACTCAGAATTTTTACTTGAGTACCTACCCCCGATTTCTGAACTGAGAATGTAAGGTGACAAAATCTAGGTACCTACTTGGATGCTAAATTTTGACAGGTTTAAATACTAAAGTTTGATAAGTTCTCAACTTGAACTCCTTGATTCCGAAACTGGGGTTTAGTAACGCATTATGTATTCATTGGTTTCTAATTCTTTAGTAAATATGGTATTCACTCGTATTTGCTTCGATTCGAAATAAGAAAAGCTATTGAAAAATGAGCGAATACCTAAAATTCAACACCCTGATATTTCTTTTGAGACTGAAGTGAACATGATCTCGAGAAGAGGAAGGAATCTCCAATATTAAACGCAATTCCGCATCTATCCTCCATAGAGGTCCCTGTGAGGGTCATCGGCACTCTGAAGCGGTCCTTCGTTTCACATTTCCCTTTGAAATTTTAATCACTTCATGTCGAACTCACTTATTGCTGTTTTTTTTTTAATTCTGTTTTTTTCGTGTATCTGTATAAAAGTGGATTTTATAACCTATGACGTGATCTACGGTACCTCATACCTCATACGTTAGTATACTTACCTACTTATTAAGCTCAACAGTGCCTGTTAAGGCAAAATAAAAATAATTAAAATGATACGTGTACATCTAAGCTCGTTGGAAGGGGTAGGCACTGAGGAGGTAAAAGCCTCCACATTGGTAGATAAGGCACGCACGGACGGCACTGCGAATTTCATCACGACCCTCCTTGTTTGCGTCTTTATTTACTTGGAAAATAAAAACACTTTTCCAGCACGTTCACTTTTATAAAAATCCTTCAGAAGTAAACGTATCTAATAAACAACAACAACGACTGTTTTTCACGATTTTCATTAAGGTTTATGAATACTCCTGTAAATATGTCTCCTCTATGTTGGACTAAGTTATTTGCAAAGATTTGTACTAAGTAGGTAGGTTCTGATACCGACACAAATTCAAAATCCCAAAAAATCCAAACTTTTCACAAACCTTTTCATACAGCCTTCAAATAAAGTCTTTACCAAAAAACCCCTTTGGATCGTTGCCGGAGGGTTACGAACCCGCGAAGCAGGGATTGACATTAATTTTAACTTTGAGGAAATGTGAAGAGGCATTGATCACATTATCCTTTACATTCGCTTCGGAACCAATGATCGTGATATAAAGCGTTATAAAAATATTATATAAAACACATTCCCCATCCGCTCCCTCCCGTGAAGCTCGTTTAAAATAAGGATTAACGTCAGCCAAGCGGGATCATTAAAAGGCGCAGACGGCGGAAGCCAAAAGCTTCACTCAACTTTAAGTTAGTAGGTATATTGTGCAAATGACGTCATTCATATTAAATCCTCACCGATGTCTATTCCCAACCGATTCCTTAAAACAATGTTTACTCCTAACATATACATACATACATCCAATAATTCCTACCTATATCTTTACTGACACAACACACATTATTACTTATTCAGCATATAAACTTTATGAAGGTCTGTCGCAAATAAAACAATAAATCCCCAGGCCCGTCTGGAATATCGTGAACGATTTGTATATGGGACAATAACGTGAACGAGGAATTCCCGAATATAAAAGAAACTCGGTCTAGATTTTTTACAAATCCACAAGCTCAAACATTTCGATAATAGAATTTCTTTTGTATGCTTATTGGGGTTCAATATTGTCGACACATACGTATGCCAATTCCTTTTTAACCGACTTCAAAAACAGGAGGAGGTTCTCAATTTACTTTCGAAAGTTGGTGCCTGTCATGTGATCCCATTTAAATTTGGTGAAGATCTGATGAAGAACTTCGGAAATAGGCAACGGAACTCTTCAATAAATAAAAATAAAATAAAATAAAATAGCCTTTTAATTCTTGCTTAAAAATTACAACAGAAAAAAGAATTTGTAGATAACTGCATGCAAACATAATTCATCAATACCTACTTAAATTTTATAATTTCAATTAATTCAACAAATAATATATAACATAATTTTACATTTCATTTATTTTACGTACATGCATTTTTTTTTAAAGTATAATTTAATATTTCTGAGTTTTTAAAAATCAAAACATCAAGAAGCAAGAACCCCTCTTGTTAGAAGGTGAAGGCCTCCTCCAGGGATGACCAGTGGTCTCTATCGTTTGCTGTACTTATCCAGCGAGTTCCAGCGACTTTAATAATGTCATCGACCCAGCGAGCCATAGGCCTTCCTCTTTTCCTTTGGCCTGATGGCCCCGTCCATGACGTGACTCTTGAAGTCCAGCGGTCGTCATTGAGTCTGGCAATGTGTCCAGCCCATCGCCATTTAAGCTTCTGCGCATAGTTAAGAGCATCTATGACTTTCGTTTTGAGTCTTATGTCGTGATGGGGTATTTTCTGAATCTTTCTTATTTTCATGACACTTCTTTCCATGCTTCTCTGACATGATGTTATTTTTGTTTTAAGTCGGCTGGTAAACTTCCATGTTTGGCATGCATATGTCAAGGAAGGCAGTAGGCAGGTGTCCATGACCTTTTTCTTAGTTTTTATTGGTAGTCCACTTTTGAGAATTTCTTTGAGACTCCAAAACTTTTTCCATGTATTTTTTACTCTTCTTTCGACTTCCATTTCATTGTTTTGTCGATCAAACGAAATCTGTTTTCCCAGGTAAATGTAGTTGTTGACATAACATAAAGGTGTATTTTCGACGTATATGGGTATTTCGGTATGGTTTGTCATGACGTTTGTCTTGCTGAGGTTTATCTCCAGGCCGGCCTTTTTACTCCCTTCGTAAAGTGAGTTAACCATTGATTGTAGCTGTATTGCACTTTCGGAAAACAGTACTAAATCGTCTGCGAATCTTAAATGGCTTAAGTACTTGCCATTTATGTATAAACCCGAGTTACTCCAGTCTAGTTTGCCAATGATTGACTGCAGCACCGCTATGAATATTGTAGGAGATATGGGATCCCCTTGTCTTACGCCTCTTCTTACGTGTATAGGTGGGCCAATAGTTTCCAGTTTTATTCTGCTCGTGGTATTGTCGTAAAGCTGTTTGAGAACTCGTATGTATTTTATCTCTACTTGCTGAGAATGCAGAGCTTCCCATATCGACGAGTGGAGAATACTATCAAAAGCTTTCTGATAGTCTATGAACACCAAGTATAGCGGCCTTTGGAATTCTTGATATTTCTCGATTAGCATTTCTAGTGAGTGGATATGGTCCACAGTGGAATACCCTCTTCGAAAACCTGCCTGCTCTACCGGTTGGTGTTTTTCAATATATTTCCTTATCCTTTTTTCTAGAAGGGATGAAAATAATTTGTAAATCGATGGCAGTAAGCTGATTGGTCTGTAGTTGCCAATGTTTTTAGGATCACCTTTTTTGTAGAGCAGGATTATGTCTGACTCGGACCATTGTCTAGGGGTACTAGAGGACTTCAATATCATATTAAACAGTTGAGTTAATGGAGTCGCTAGGTGTTTGCATCCTATTTTTAAGACTTCGTTTGTGATCATATCAGAACCGGAGCTTTTCTCCTGTTTGAGTGAGTTAATTCCTCTAATCACTTCCATTTCATCCATCGCGCTAATCTCTTTCCCGTCTGCAGGTACATGAAGCCACTCAACATGGTTGCAAAGTTGATTTTTTGAGCTGTACAAGTTTTTATAGAAGTTCGTTGCTATTTTTAATATTTCTGACCTATTTTTTGTAGTATTTGTTGGTCCTTGAAGTCCTTCAATCCAAGTTTTGTGTGATTTTAAGTCTTTGTAAGCTCTCTTGACGCTACCGGTAATGCTGAGATGTTTTTCAATAGTATGTGTACGATGGCTCTTGTAGTCGTTTTTAATATATTTGCTGATAAGTTTGTATAAAGCTTTTAGCTCATTTTTCATAGACCGAGTCTTTGGTTTAGTTGTTTGTAAGATGTGTCTTCGCTGTATAAGTTTTTTTGTGTTGTCTGATAGTATACCTGTTTTCATAGATGTACTTACATGTGCTTTTCTCAGACTATTTTCTATGGCGCTAACTATCTTGTCGTAGTATCCTTGAGCGTTGTAAGCGTCTTTATAATTGTGAATTAGGTTTTCTTTATAACTATTTAGTGATTCGTTGTACCTTGAGATATCTTTTTCGGTTTTAAGTAAATTTCTTGGTATGTTGCCAAAGTTTTTTCGACTTTTTTGTTTCGTTTGTAGCATCAATGTGGCTCTGACAAGTCTATGATCTGAAGGGAAAGTTACATTTAATACTTCAATGTTTTGAATATAATTATGGTTGTTAGTTAAAATGTAATCTATTTCGTTTCTCGTGTCGCCATCTGGAGATCTCCAAGTCCATCTCTTATTCTTGTTGAACTCTTCAATAAATGGTAGCAAATCGGCCGAAATTGCTGAAATAGCATGCAGGTTCGCTATGAAGCAGTACGCAGAGGTGTGTTGTACCTATATGGATCGATCTTGGTAATTCTTTTTGCGTTGGGTTTAGTTAAATATGTTGAATTTGCATTGGACGTTGAACTTCAAAGATAAACTAGTCTCCTTCTCAACTTAAAATGATTAAAACTTAGTACCTAAAGTGAAATATTATTAGGTTTATGTCAATCACAAAGCAAAGTAGATATTTAACTGGTCTGGGCTTGAACTACGAAAGCACAAAAAGTAAATCTTTAACGGTACATAAATAGCGCAACGACTCCTGGGAATAATGTCAATTTAGTTGTGGGGTATCACAACTAAAAAGTAAAAAGTTATTAATAAGGTAATCTTATTGAAGAGCCTATGATCCAATCTCAAAAGATTTTGCTTTTACATAAGTGAAAGATCACAAACTAGGTGTACGAACCTCGTCCCGAATCCGGCAATCGACCGCAATCTACGTAAATCATGTCTCATTTACATAATTCTACTAAATTAGTGGGTTGAGACAGAACAAAAGGTAACTGATTGCTATGAGATTTTTTTATTATTTTACAGGTAGTTACTAGGTACATTTTCTATTATATTCCCGACTTAAGCATAGTGATAGTGATATCCACCAGGGCTTTGCATGAAAGATAGCATTATTTCATATATATCATAATAATTATTCAAACTAAAGTTGTTTCCTTGGAGAGACAAGTAAAGAATTACTTGTTTTTAGAAGAATATGCTTCTCAAACATATAAGAATGGAAACTTATGGAAACAATAGATGAATAATTCAAACAAAAATCTGTTGGTAAGATCCGCATGCAGAGCTAGTCGAACGGCTGCGCTGCTCTCAGCTTGTTGTATCGTATTTGGATTTTGATCACGTAAAGGAAAACTTTCAATTTTATTCATATCTTCATTATTACAGCTTTGTGGTAAATCCAGACAAACTCTGGAATACTGAAAATGAGCTTGATAGATCGACAAAGATACCTAGTTTATACTTTTTTATTTGGTAATGGTTCATATTGAGCATTGAGTTGAATTCAACTGTTGTATAGCATGCAATAATAAATAAGCAAGGGATTGTGTGTAACCGGAGCTACAGCAGTATCAGATGTCGACCGACCGCCCTACGCATACAACTGTGTTTCAAGTACTCACACAGCTACAGAATATCAAATAACCAATATATTGTAGAAATACAGAAATGTTTTCAACATAGGTAAATCTGCTTAGACCTTAGACTGGCGCAAGTTTCTCGTAGGCGTGGAATATGATATAATTGGAACATCTTAGATTTCACTAGTAAATGAGATTAACAACTAAGTTCTAGATATCTATATATTGCAAGCATAGAGTGAATCGCTGTTCAAAACATTTCATTCATCAACTGAAGTCGTTAAATTGATGATACAAACATAGCAAACATCTTATCTAGAAATTAGCATTTATATTGAACCAGCCTCGTTTTGCCTGCAACTGTATGTCATTCCATATCTGTGTGACATGAGTTATCCTGGTTGCGTTCCTGGTTTAACAACTTGGAAGCCCGTAATAATTACATGCGTATGTGTTAAATTTTGAATGGCTGACATAACGATCTTGATAAAATATACAAATGTGCTGTTGGCAACATGCTTGGATATAAACAAAGCAAATATGGAAGGAGAAATAAGTAGCCAGTGATATTAATGTCTATGCATAGACACAGGGTATTCTTTATGGACTGACGGTTGGGTACACAGCGCGGGTCATGACGTCAGCGCCGGCAGACGTCGGCCGCTACCCCACGATCACGCGGCTTCCGCACACTGTGCCATACGCACACAGATACAACTTGTCTACACGTCTCGGTAAGCTTGCCTGCCGCCGCGCCGTCCGCACGGTTTCCGTTTTCCACATGGTTTCAGCGGTCAGCTTTTACAAACACACTTGTGTAAGGCCCTGCGGTGTGACCCTTGGTTTTCGTGTCAACGCTTACCATCCTAATACGATGCTCAGTACCAAAATTACTTTCTACCTACATTGTATAGCTGCTGTCAATTTTAACAATAAATATCACTGTTAGAAGGTATTACACATACAAATATCAAATACAAATGTAAGCTTCAGCCAACGACCAGTCGGAAGGCAGGTACAGCACAGTCGGCCTGAAAACGTGATTGGGTTATATAAATCTTGCCCAGTTACACAGAACATTTTAGAAATCCGATATGAACATACTCGTACATAAGCACATTGCCTAAGGTATATTTGTGCAAGGATTGGGTAAGTGAATTAGGCGAATGATGGATAGTTTGGGAAAGCCAACTTTTGCAAATATTATTACAGTGGTTGTAAGGCTCCATTTTCTGATAATATTACTATATACTTAGGTTACCTACATAAATATCAATTTGTTTGACATACCCTAAGAGAACGTGATCGTCAAAATGCCGTAAAGTTGACGTGTCTAAAATATTATATCTGAAATTCGCGCGCCGCGTTACTTTACCATAAAGTAAAGCGCCAAAGTAAAAACAATCTTTAAAAAAATATTGAAATATTTTAACACCTTACTGGTCATCTGTCGGATTAAACAGACTGATTTTAAACCGATTTCAAGAACTGAGGAAATTATATGTTTGACTGTATGATTTTTTTATGCATGTTCACCGCCTTCTCCGCCAATTGTGGACCGATTTTTTTCGACAATTTATACGCCTTCGGTGGTGGGAGTCATCCGACTCAATGGGATCAAATGGGACAAATATCTATTTATACCTGGAAATCATCATCTCCTGTTGCCGAGCTGAAGTTTTTTTAATAATTATCAGTTATAAATTTATTACTATTATTATATTATTTTTGTTTACAATGCAGTAATTAGGCATAATAAATAAACACCTGGTTATAGTTTATGATAATCTGTAAAATGATGGGGCTTTTATTATCAAGGGCAACCTTGATAAAAAGTATTTTCTAAGAGTGGTTCCATTTCAATTTGGTGAAGATCTGATGAAGAACTTCGGATATAAACCACGGAACTCTTCAATAAATGATAGCACCGGGGTTGCTGAAATCCCGTGCCTGTTTATTATTTACACCAATTCATAACATAACATCACGCTGGTACGCTGTGCTTTCACAGCGTACCACACACACACCAAAGGGTGAGCACATGTAAATGTCAATTTGTGGAGTATCACCAATAAAGAGTGAAAAAAAAACGCAGCGATCAAATAAAAACACTAGAAAGTATAAAATAACTTTAATTTCGGAAGTCAAAAAACAAAGAGACGAAAGCAAAAACACCGATTTTCGATTTTTTTTACTATTTTCCACTGGTTTTGTAACACTTATTTTCATAGCCTTTTTTGGGACAAGCCAAAATCTGCAGTGGAGAATCCCAAGTCACGACCACCACCACAAACCCCGTAGAAATAACTAAACCGTCTACGATCCCACAAGGAAATCAATCAGAAAACAGGGGAGGAAAATAATTAGGAATAGATTTTCAAAACAAGTGATTCAAAATTATGTGTTCAGTTATGTACCATTTTGAGCACATCGCAACAATACTGAAGGTTCACCCTTAAATAAACAAGATTTACCGACACTTTTTATATAAAAAATACCCAAAGATTCGTTCCAGACTATTCTTGCCGGCCTGTCCTAGGTAAAAATGTTTCCTAAAATATTAAAGAATTTATTTAAAGGTTTGATATCGACTGAAGTTCGTTCCGAAAGATACTACGTATATTTTTCAGCACTTGGTGAAGTGAATTTACGTAGTAAAAGACAAACATCGCATTTACCAAGAACTTTTATGAATATATTTTTCACCATTTCTGTGGGTGGGTAGAATTGGAGAATTTGTTGTAAAGAGTCACCGCGGCCCTGGAACGCAAAGGACATAGGAAGGAACACGGATAGGTTTTTGTCAGTAAGAGTCTGACACGACACTCCCTTCCGCTCCACCCAGAGCGGAAGAAGTAATTTAATGGTTTACCTTAAAAACATTGTCTTTAAATATTCCAGTCCACTCGCACTACCTCGGCTGCATAATTAACTTGAGCCTTGTTTATAGCATCATTAATTTGAATTAATAATCAGAGAGAAGCAGAATAGAAACGCTAGAACATATTTAAATTGCTGAAACTATTTTATTTTCTTACTTCTTCAACCGCTACGTTTTGAAATATTCATACAGTCATTTATTATTTTCACGCTTGTAAAAGTTGGTTTTTTATTTTTCTTACCCTTCATCTTAAATCAGTAATATGTACCTACATTACGGTATTTTAGTTTGCTTTAAGTTAGTAGGTAGGTATGTACTATGTAGATTTATAAATTATATGTAGGTATATTAATAATTCATATGATCATTATATATTAGGTATATCAATTACCGTTATTGCAAATGAAGGCAAGGCAACCTATTCAAATCGCCCTCATTTAGGCCTCATTTTCAAGTATGTAAGTATGAAAAATTGCAGTGTTTGTCTGTGGGTACGAATCAACAGTGGATAATAAATTAAAATAAGTTTGATTAAAATAAATAAAGAACCCGAAAAAGAAAACAAAGCTTGCTATTGTATTATAAAAGCTCTTTTACATCGCTTGTACTAGGTACCATGGTGCTTTATTTGGCGAAACAATTTTGGCGTCAAGAGTTCATTGACCCGTTTCAAGCGAGCTCATAAAAATATCGCTGTACAATTTTCTTTTCTCTGCAATTTTATCTCGTATTATTTCACAGGGTATATTGTATGGTTACCTTCATAGTTTGACAGCTAAAATTTCATTTATGTCTAGGACTAAATTAAATCACATATAGGTACTAAACAGATATGCCGTCGCTCTGTGTAAACTACTGATACATATGTAGCTACAATCAGTGAAGACTAGGCTTAGTCGGGAAGGCTAGGCTTTTAGATGATGATGAAAAGGTGATTGGCAGTTATCATCCAGCTTCTATCGTTTGACATGATCGTTTAACTACAATTCAAACCGTCGTCGTCATCCCAAATGTTAAGTAGGTGTTAGGTTGAATTATCTAACTCTTACGAAGAACTTTACCAGTAGGTATACTCAATTATTTAAATATTTATAATAAAAGTAATATGATGATGTTGATGAACTTACCAAATTCTCGTCATACAGATTAGCGCGTGCCCCGACTCCCGCCAAATTGAAGCGATCACCGAACACACAGAACGCATTTCACGGATAGCGAAGTAGTCCACGATCGATAATACTCGTTCAGTACAAAGGCGAGCGGGCGCTGCTCGCGGCACGCCGTGCGTCCGACGCTCCTACCACACATATTATTCTCAAGTTATTATTTTACACGCACGTCCACTCATGAGAAAAGCAACTTGAGACGACCGCAGCGTTCGAAACCTTAATACTTCCCTTCGCTGCAAATATTAGGTGACAGAATCGAAGACGGAGCCAATCGAATACCTCCGAGCGAACAATTTGCACTGCTTCGAACCCAAGATAACAACATTCTTCAACTAAGATTTCAGGCGACAGTCTATGCTAACAATTCACACTAATATGTACGAAATTGTTAAAGTTTCCAAAAGTAACGGCACACGAGATACGAAAACTTCGTAACGCGTCTAGCGAATACCAAAATAATATGAACAATATGGGGACAGGAACCGGAGTCGCGTAATAATAAGAGTGCTTGCGTGGGGATGGTACGGAGGGTGCATTGTGCACCGGCGAATTTTGGAAGGGCCCGTTCCGAAAGCCCTTGTTTGTTCCCCCTGCACTTGCGCAAGATGCGAACCAGTTTTGATTTTTTTGAATCAGCCCGTGGAGTTAGCCCGTTCACAAGGGGGTCTTTCATCCCAATTTGCCGTTAGAGACCGGTGTCGAACTTTTGTCATACCCCGTTTGTGGCTGATAACAATATGCGTATAATCTTAGCTCGACATTTTAAAGATTTTATCTGATATAAGAGTAAAGCTTCTATTCTGTGAATAGTATTTAAATATTATTCACAGAATAGAAGCGATAATAATCTAACTAGTGATCACTGATCAGACATAAAATGTTTCATTCTCGCTTCCTCGTAGATACTGAATTCATGAATTTTGTCAGTTAATTTATTGGCCACCGAAATAATAGTTCTAACTACAAACTAGAAACCTTTGACAACTTTGCTAAGCTTTTTCAACGAATAATATAAGCCAAGTAACGAAAAGCTGTAACTACAAGTGACACGAATTTAAACGAAATTGTTTTGAGCTTATATTAGGTTCTTACATATTATTATGAAATTGTCGTTTTGTCGCACAGGCAACTTTGATCTCAAATAACTCCTCTTTGGTTAGGAATTTCAAATTCAATTTTTAAAAAGTTATTTACTCATGCATTTTTGTTTCGAAACCATAATTCATTTGTTATTCCTGGTTTTTTTTCTGTGCATCACTTTGTGTTTACTAAAAAGGAGACTTGAAATATTGCGTTATTTAAGAGTACGAGTTCCACCGTGGCACCAGTGCTACAGAAACGGCTCGAAGGATAAATGGTCTGTATGGCGGCGGTGTCGCAAAAGAAAACACTGTGCGTTTTTGGTTCCAACGTTTTCGATCTGAAAATTTCGACCTGCAGAACAAGCTCCGTGGACAGCCGGATACCAAAGTTAATAATGAAGAATTGAAGGCTATTGTAGAAGCGGATTAGCTGTAGATCGGAGTTAACTACAGGGTGCGGTGTTAGTGATAATAGCTGTTTTAAACCACTTGAAGTAAACTGGGAAGGTGAAAAAGCTTGCAAGGTGAGTACCTCACGAATTGAGTGAAGCAAATCGACAACCGCCCTGAATTCTGGCGAACCAGCCAAATCATGCCTCAAGCGAAAATTGACTCAAAAAAAGTTACTTGTGAGCGTTTAGTGGACCAGTGCAGGTGTCGTTCACTACAGCTTTCTTAAATCTGGCCTGACGATTACGACATATGTCTATTGTCAGCAACTGCAAACTATGATGGAAAAGCTAGCGGCTAAACAACGGGGGCTGGTCAATCGCTCTAGTCCACTGCTGCTTCAGGACAACGCTAGACCACACACTGCACAACAAACGGCTACCAAATTAGAGGAGCTTCAATTGGAATTTCTTAGGCATCCACCGTACTCTCCGAACCTTGCTCCAACAGATTACCATTTTTTTCAAAATTTGGATAGCTTCTTGCAAGGGAAAAAAATTCAACTCCAATTTGGCAGTCCCCAAAGCCTTCAAAGATTTGATTGATTCCCGCCCGAACGGCTTTTTTTAGTTTAGGGATCAATGAACTACCTATGAGATGGCAAAAGTACACAGATAGCACTGGTATGTACCATTGCTATCTGTGTACTTTTGCCATCTCATTTAATTAATCGAAGTAGGTATGCACCTACTTCGATTAATTAAAATTAGTATATTTAAAAAAAAACGACTGTATGTTCCTCTCACACAAAACGCCAATTTCATATGTAAGGACCTAATATTACTAACAACGAAAACCTTCGAAATAAAAGGGTTCATTATTAGGGGTCCACGCTAACCTACTTTGCCGTCAATTTATAAAACATGTTTGCTATACAATCCTGATGTATAGTGTCCGATACACGAAGGATAATTGTTGTAAGTCATGGCACTATGGCAGTAACTGTTGAATATTTAAAAATGAATTGGTTCATTAAATATAGTCATTTGTTATGCAGGCACCTATATTGATGATAATTTGGACCTTGAGAACAAAGAGCGGGTTCACATTAGGTCGGACCGACAGTTTTATCGGGTCGACAGACGTGTCGGATCCATATTGGCATATGTATTTCAATAGCGCCGTTCACATATGGGCGACCCGACAAAACTAAGGGAGCCGACACTTTTACCGGACGTTCAGCCACGATTTCAATCAGCAGTGCTATTCTGTAAGAACTCACGTGCGAATTCGATTTATATCTCATTTTCGATTACACTTCGTAACTCACCTGAAGTGAAAAGTATTTGATATTCTGACTGTCAAGTTAAGTTCACTTCACCTATGTTCTCACTTAGTGGCGCTAGTGTAGTTTTCATCAAGTTACAGAATACCAAATACAGTTTTCGCCGCAGAATCAGAAGTGAGAATTGGAGTGAGTTCTTACAGAATAGCATTGCAGGTCGGCATAATATTGGCGTACTGGCAAGTATAGCGCCGTTCACATTTGTCGGCACGAAGCGGCGGAGCCAATTCCACCCGCTCATTCCCCGCTCTCGACACACGCGCGAGCAGTTTCGTGGACGTGTATGCAGAGAAAACACGTTTAATATGGAGGTAGAAATAAATACGGAACTTTTCGTCATCCATCGTATACAAAAGTCAACTCACGACTGACTGCTTTCTGACGATCCGGGCAGTAAAACGACCGTGCCGTCAGTGGTGCTCACATTAGGTCGGGTCGGCAGCGTCTAGTGTGAACAGCAACAACCGACAGTCGATCAACGGTAAACTGTCGGTCCGACCTAATGTGAAACAGCTCTAAGGCTCATATTCCAGAACGTAAACTCCAACATGAGCACAAAAACATCTATAAAACTTGTCTAATTGACGATGAGGTATTAGCTGAGCAAGCGCGTTTATGCATTTGCTTGCTCATCGTTCGAGCACTTCAATTTATGACAAGCATTATTGACAGTTTGATACGCCGATGGAAGTATAGTTCGAGTTGAGTTGTAGCTCCCATAGATTTGAGTAGCTAGGTTGACTGTTAAGCCACACAAATGATAGTTAACGAATATAATTGAAGATCGTGCTGTGTCTTCAAAGTCCGATCAAAATTACTATAGAAGTAGCAGTAGCAAAAGCAGTAGTAAGTGGAATATATTTTAGACAGACCTCCCTAGACGATCTTTTAACGACCCGTGCAGTAAACTTTAAGTAACAAAACTTCATATTTTTCCGGACGGGTTAAAAGTATTTAAAAAGACATAGGTTGATAAGATAAGAAGTATGTTGTCTGTTTATATCTTAAAAAAAAAAACGTTGCGTATCGCGGGTGCGTTTACAAACATACAAAGCACATGACACAGCCAGAACCGACAGAAATATTTGTTGCGGGAATCGAACTCAAGACATGTAGCGCATCAGCCAATCGATCAACCACTGCGCCAACCATGTTTTATAAAAGAACCGTGCAACATAGAAGTTTGAACTATTAAAGTAAAAAAAAAACATTGAATTTCAACTCTAGCACATATGAACATCCGGAACAACAACACCTATTTCTGTGGACTCTGGCATTAATCAATAAAACCTCCTCCAGGCACAATCACAAATCACAATCACACAAACACGAAAAAAAAAGAAAAAAACAGTCGGCTTGAGAACCTCCTCCTTTTTTGGTCGTTTAAAAATAAATGTAATTTAATCAGTTACATATCAATTACTTGCGCTAAACAGATATTGTTCTTTACCATATAAAACTATATAATTAAGTAATTTTATGAAAAGAAAATAGTTAATATTAGACTTGAAATACAAAATAATAAAAAATATCACTCTGTAAAAAATAGGATTAGTTGCACGTATTTAAAATATTTAATTTACTGCTTATAAAACTCGATCTCTTCTACTAATGCTTCAAACATTATTGCAATTAGATGTTTAAAAAAAGGCGAAGTGCGAGTGGGACTCGCAACTTTAAAACCATAGACTTCTTATAGTTTCTTAGATTAGTACCTGGAATCTATAGATAAAGACCTATTTTTTAATTTTTAGGCTTTGTAGACTGTACCACCATTTTTTTTAAATTATACTTCCAAATGGAATACTTATTTTAAAATTATGAAAATTAGATATTTCTTACGATGAGCCCTTTAATTGAATATATCACGTAGCGACATAGTAAATACTTATTTTTTTAATTTTCTCATTTGTTCCATTAAAAGCGATCCCGATGTTCGTTATGTATCCGTTTAAAATTTCAAATGAATGGTCGGCTGTGACAGACTGTGGACAGATAGACAGACAAGCAAGTGATAAAGGTATTTGTTTCCATACAGAGGTTCAGAATCCTATAAACGAACACGCGAGTTTTAACTTTAACATACTTCCCTGCCTATTACACTTTAACGACAAAAAATCCGAATTTAGAATAATTGCAAAGTTAGTCAAACCGCGTAATTTGTGTGGACTAAATATTGAGTCTATTGATATGTCACTTTTTACACGTGCGATTTCCTGTTAACTGTTACTTTGGTTTGTTAAGAATTTTCTTATCAAGTAAAAATAATAGTATCTAAATTACTTTTTTTCGAATAAATATTTTTAAAAAGGCAATCCTACCATCTCAAAACCACATTTGGAATACCTTTTGGAACCCCAATTGCGGTTTTGAAAATTTTCATTTAATTTTAGTTGAAATTTTGAAACCTTAGCTGGTTGTATGAAAACTTGTACTTGAATGAACAATAAATACATAAATCAAAATTCCCTATCAATTATTCAGATATGCTTGAACATAATTGAAAGTATTTATTAAATTAGTAAAGAACGAACCGGGCTCACCCACTGAGGGTTCCGTACAATGGTTTTCTTTTATAGTAAGGGAAACACCAAATGAATTCTTTCGCTCTGGACGATGCGGAAGGGAGTGCCAGACTCTTACTGATACAAATAAAAGCCATCCGTATTCTCCTGTATTCCCTGGCAAGCACTGGCCCTAACTGGCCCCGTCTGTTATATTGACATCTCTTTCTTCTGCCTCTGCGTCTGCTATGTCGACCCTCGCCTGGTTGTTATCAGACGGCGAACCACTCAACGTTCGCCGTCCACAAGCCCGCGCCTACGATGGCCAGGAATCGCTCTGCAACATTTGAGGCCCAGAGCGTCTTCTTCTGTTGCGGTTGCGACGGCTGGGGCATGAGGTTTGCCTCTCACTCACGAGGCTGCCTCCACCTTTACAAGCGTTACTACTTCGCAGTAGGAGGTAACTACTTCCCATGCCACCTCGCTCCGGACCACGGATTGAAACAGGGCAGTAAGTGAAAGGTCGCCGCCGCCGATCGCATCGAAGAGGACACGGAGGTTTTCCACCCAAGCAGGGCAAACCTCCACCTATGCTATGTTCTATGTTATGCTCGATCGAGAGACTAGATACGTTTTTTTTTTCCTGGATCGGAAATCGTCAAATGATTTGTTCCGCTCTGGGTGGAGTGGAAGGGAGTGCCAGACTCTTACCAACTAAAACCCACCCGTGTTCCTACTTACGCCCTTTGTGTTCCAGGACCACGGAGACTCTTTCAAACAAATTCCGCAATGAGACTGGAAGCTGCGTTACCTTTATTGCTACTGTCTGAATCTCAACATCAAAATTGATATGATGTGAACTGTCAATCTCTTCTGGTGGTTCAACTTCAGGTGAAATGGCCGTTCCCCTCAAGTTCATCACTTAAGTTTTCATGGTGAGATTTATTTCCGT
The DNA here is from genome assembly GCA_905332915.2 of Hecatera dysodea. Lineage (NCBI taxonomy): Eukaryota > Metazoa > Arthropoda > Insecta > Lepidoptera > Noctuidae > Hecatera > Hecatera dysodea. The sequence goes on from HG995291.1 coordinate 13,844,997, forward strand.
ACCATGGTAGCTAAGTTAAAAAGCTTTTTTTCCTGATAGCAAAAAAAAATGTGTTTCTTAGATACATACTTTTTTTCCTCTAATCTTTATTCCAACAAATAGATATAACTCAAAATTTTCGTTTGTCAAATTTTAGAAATAAGTGGATGGAAATGTGATATTTTCATCATAAGTCAAAAACTGTGCGGCGTGTGCGCCCGACACATTTATCGAAAATGACCATGTCACGTTATACTACGATCAATCAATCAGTTTCATCACTTACATGACAATTGGCCGGATATCGTGATGATAGCCCGATTGTCGCAACGCAATAAAAACGATTAAAACGTTTCAAAGAAGTCAGACTTGTAAAGTTTGCGGCTGGGCTTTTTGTCACAAGTTGACTACTCGCTTTTTCTTAATCGTATTGGTCGAATAGTTTAATTGTAGGTATTACTTAATTTTAGTCTAGTAAAACGGAATCAGATATTGCTGGATTATGATTTAAGCGGTGGCACAACTTAAGCAGCCTCCCGCAGTTAGGTAGTACAAAAACAAAAAAGTTTTTAGTAATCCGACTTACGTTTTTGAGATATGCGTGGACTAAAATACACATTTACGCAAGTGTAAAAATTGGTACACATGTTTAGAAGCTAGTGTAGAACGAACATACAAATATCTGTGCAATTTTGTCAATATTACATTCTTACCTATGCAGCTGTTTATGGTACAAAGCAATATAAATACATAATACCTACATACACACTCTCGATAAAAAACTTTTTACAAAAAAATACAACCGACTTTTACACAAAAAATCAAAAAAGTGCAAAATAACTTTAATTTCGGAACTCGGTGTTTGTGGTTGCTTTTTCGTTTTTTGAACACCGACTTCCGAAATTTAAGTTATTTTGCACTTTTTTGATTTTTTGTATAAAAGTCGGTTGTATTTTTTTGTAAAAAGTTTTTTTATTTTTCACTTTTTAGTGGTACCTACACCCCCTCCCCACCCCCACCTAAACGAACCAATCACATTGGTGTAAAAAAACGTACTGCTCCTTTGCAGAGTAAACTAAGAGGTCGTCAATGTAGACAATGTAGATATTTCTTATAGAAAAAATTTTCATGGGACCATTTGGGAAGTATACCCTTTCCAACAAAAAAAGAATTTTTCAAATCGGTTGACAAGCGACGGAGTTATGCGCGAACAAACATTAAAAAAAAATACATACAAACATCCGAATTGAGAACCTCCTCCTTTTTTAGAAGTCGGTTAAAAAACATTTTGAGCAAAAATATTTTATAATTTTTATTTATTAAATATTTTTACTTGAGATAGGTTTAAAAAGGTAAACTTATTTTAAACAATTTCAAATACAAATTAAAATATGTATATCCAAATCCATTCATAACTCGGTTAATAATAAATTTGAACTGGAATAACGCAGCGAAATGACATCATAGTACTTAAGTGTTAATTTCACATAAATATCTATTGCGACAAAAATGCGACGATTTTCCAAACGAACCTACTTTAACCAATTGACAGAATTTAAGGTAGGTAGGCACTTTAATTCTCCGATGAATACTATCATACATTTTAAACATGAAGGGCAGTAATCTAATAGCGTACGTACACGAATATTGACAAAAAGTCGGTTTCAGACATTGCATAAAAGTTAGAGAAAATACATTATTACCTTCACTAGTAATTGTCAGTAGTAAAAGTTAAAACGATGACAAAATTTGTCATCTAATTCATTATAATGCGTAAAGCATGCCTATTCTTGCAGTTCTATCCGTCATGAAACGATTCCCTAATTGTATTATGATAATATGTCACTAATTGTAATTAGATTCGAACAGATATTAAAATGAGTTAACTTTAATTGTTCCCGAACGAATAACTTTAGTATATCTAGTTCCAACAAGATGGCGCATACTACAGTTTCGTCAGTTCTCTTTGGTTTAGCGTTGCGCTAATATATCGATTTTACGAACAACACTCAGTATTGACACAAGGAAAAATGTTTGAAAGGAAAACAATTTTATCGGAATAGTCTGAGGTGTATTTCCGAAATATTGCCGGTCATTAAGTTTGTAATGGAGATTTACAACTGTAGAGACACTTTTTATTAATTGATATGCCACTTTTAACATTTTGATAATGAATAATTTTGAGTGAACTATCCTGGCAACACACAAATGTCTATGAATTTGACCCCGAAGCTCGTGTCCGGAGCAGAAGGAGAGTGTGGTGTAGGGCCAGGCCCTTCGTTTTTGATCTTCATCTTGTCGAATATTGTGTAAAATGGGCACATAATAGGTAAATAGGATATTTTCAAACGCAATTCACCAGCATTTTCTCCTTCTATTCGGATGATGAACTAAATTTTTACCATTAAAAATACATCGCGGGCCATACGTATGAGTTCGTTACGCTAAGAATATCGTCCTAAGTCGCGTAATGATAATTTTATTAGTGAAAAAAATAATATCAGTGGTATTTTTAAACTATTAGTGCCTTTGTGTTCGGGACATCTCTCGTGATCGTAATAGATAGCTATATTCGTTACATTATAAAGTCCTCGGGATTTTGGTGAATGTGTTGAGACAATGGTGTATCGATTATTTTGCGCTAACTAAATGTCATCCCGGTGCCGTAGTGTTAATATTAGAAGTCTATGTTTGTGACAACGATTACTATTGTCTAGGCATCTACGTGTTTTATATTAAGCATGCAGAACTTCAATTTAGCTTGAGTGACCAAAATAGTGCCGACGTTTTTCATTCGGATAAACTCATCCGTTCCTTGACAATATCTATTTTCTGACTATTTCGTGAGTGGAATAAGAACAGCAAGATATAACAGAAAATATAAATAGCACTTATAGTTCATACTGTAACTACCGACTCAAAGGTTTATAAATCATTTCATATGTAGGAACGATAAATCGCACTAAAAACAAAAGATCGATGTTATGCGTTTATAAAACTTGTTTGGATGGATTACGATGTCAAATTTGTACAAATATGTTTTATGTATTTGTATCACAACTCCATTTTATTTGTTTTTATCTCACAAAACCAAATTCTAAAATCTGTACACTATGATATTTTGACCGAAAAATATTAATTTATGTAAATAATATTTATAACATATCAGTCTGCCGGTCGATGTAAAATTTTGACATCTTTTAAAATAATCCAATTATAGAACTACAGTACGACGCAATCATGACATGACATTCATATAAAAAGTTTATTTTAATAATACTCACGCATCTTTTTTTGTTGCAGTTACATACTCAGATATTGAAGTTCGTGCTCAAATTTTACGCAGTAAGTTAACGAATACAACCTGGTGAGTATACTGTGTTAAAATGGCCAACCCAAACCGTGAAAGTGTGAGTACGCGATTTTCTGATAACTATGATCTGAAAGAAGAATTGGGAAAAGGAGCCTTTTCAATTGTACGACGTGCTGTGCAAAAATCAACTGGTTATGAATTTGCGGCCAAAATTATAAATACTAAAAAACTCTCAGCCAGAGACTTCCAAAAGTTGGAAAGAGAGGCGCGAATTTGCCGAAAACTTCAGCATCCTAATATCGTAAGACTTCATGATTCTATTCAAGAGGAGCATTTTCACTACCTGGTATTCGACTTAGTAACGGGTGGTGAGTTGTTTGAAGATATTGTTGCCAGAGAATTTTACTCTGAAGCTGATGCATCGCACTGTATACAACAAATTCTTGAATCCGTACACCATTGTCATCATAACGGAGTTGTGCATAGAGACTTAAAACCAGAAAATCTTTTACTAGCCAGCAAAGCTAAAGGAGCTGCTGTGAAACTAGCTGATTTTGGATTAGCTATTGAAGTGCAAGGCGACCAACAAGCATGGTTTGGTTTTGCCGGTACTCCTGGCTACTTATCACCTGAAGTACTTAAAAAGGAACCCTATGGTAAGCCAGTAGATATCTGGGCGTGTGGTGTGATCTTATACATTTTGCTTGTTGGATATCCTCCATTTTGGGATGAAGATCAGCATCGATTGTATGGACAAATTAAAGCGGGTGCTTATGATTACCCATCCCCCGAATGGGATACGGTGACACCCGAAGCAAAAAGCCTCATAAACCAGATGTTAACTGTAAATCCAAGCAAGAGAATAACGGCTTCCGAAGCCCTTAAGCACCCATGGATTTGCCACCGGGAACGTGTTGCTTCTGTTATGCACAGGCAAGAGACCGTGGACTGCTTGAAGAAATTCAATGCACGGCGCAAACTGAAGGGTGCCATCCTGACCACCATGCTTGCTACGCGCAACTTCTCTGGAAAATCTATGGTGAACAAGAAAGGAGATGGGTCGCAAGTAAAAGAGTCGACCGATAGCAGCACAACATTGGAAGATGATGATCTGGACAAGGATAAGAAGGGCGTAGATAGAGCGTGTACTGTAATTTCTAAAGATGGGCATGATGAGGAAGCCTTAACAAAAGCTGATTCGTTTGGAAAAGCTCGTGGCGATAGCAACGCTTCATTGCGTCGGGCAGAAGTAATCAAAGTAACCGAAGTGCTCATAGATGCAATCAATAATGGTGACTACGAAACCTATTCCAAATTATGTGACCCTAACGTGACAGCGTTTGATCCTGATGCACTAGGCAACCTAGTGGAAGGCGTCGAATTTCATAAGTTCTTTATTGATAACACGCCGACTCATGTGAAAACCAATACGACGATCTTAAATCCTAGAGTGCATCTTCTCGGTGATGATGTAGCTGTAATCGCATACGTATGCGTAACGCAAAGTGTGGACGCCGAGGGCCGACGAGCCACACACCAGTCGCAAGAAACTCGCATATGGCACAAACGCCACAACAAGTGGACGGCAATACATTTCCATCGCTCCTAACTAGTCCCTTCTACAACCCACTACCGTATGGTTGAGGATAATGGTCTCGCAAACCAAATTATCTGTAATGGTTATGCCGTTGCTACAATTATAACTTTTCAAAGTATTGAATGAGACCACGAAAGTACGATCCTCTTCCTCGTACAGATTTATTATCCAATTCTGCTATAAAACTTACACGAATTTTATTAGAATTCTTTGTAATCCAAAAATATTAAGTTAATTACTTATAGGTAAATGTTATTGACACCGGTGTAAGCGATTCGGAAGTTAATTCTTATCCGTTAAAGTCACTTAATCAAAATTTACGATGTGGCTAAAATGTGATACTGTTAAATTCAATGCTTTGTGCTAGTTATAGTAGAGTGTACAAACAATCTGATCTCTGACAAAATCGAAGATATGTCAACGAATATCAAGGCAAAGTGTTGTTAATCAACATATTCATGAAATCTCAACAAAACAGATCTGATACTAATGAATCTATATTATAAGTAAATCAGCAAACATTTTCAAGATTTAGAATATTTAGCACATTTCTCAGTAAGTCTCTCTACATTTTTAACTATGAATGTTTTGTCGTGCTTAAAAATGGTGTTCTATTTGTTATCAAATACCTAGTTAATAAGATTTAAGTACCTAACTAATAAATCATGCAGTTATTGGCACTATGCACTTAGAGTTATCTGAACAGTGAAGTAGTAGTTTATTAAAATTAACTTTCATCTATGTACCTATTTGTAGGATACTTACCTCAATTTCGTTAAATTTTTCAACTACTTAGAACCTCGTGTACCTATGTATTAGCTAGTGCAGCATCAATGCGCGTATTATATTTTAAGTGGATTATATCAATTTCGTCAATTTTAGATTTTAATGTTAATGACATTATTCTGCTTTTGGCTTTCACCACAAGAGCATTAGTGTGATTTGAGGTTTCCTTTAATTACTATTCCATTGAGCTGATTGTTTGCTGTATTGGTTCTGTACCTGATTATCAAAACAGATCGTACCTACTTGAGATAGCTTAGAATTTTAAAGTGATAACTGTGCAAGAGAATGGTCGGCTTGTTGGTATTTGTATTAACTAAGAGGAGCTTTGTCAACAGTGATATTAATTAATGTAATAAATGTAAAGTGTTTTTTGCACAGTTTCACTTAAGAAATGTGCTTTAAATATTGGATCTATAACTGTAGGTCTACAGTAAATTCAGTATTTCCTATAAATATAATTAGATATAAATGACATTTAACCACGTTTTTTACAATTTTGTAATATATTTTAGTATAGTTAGCAAAACTTAATTTACGACCATCAAAGGGAGTTGGAATTGTAATATTAAAATGCATAATAAAAAATCTACATTGTTAATCAACTTTTCATGTTGTTGTATTTTCACTGTATACAGAGTACATAGTTGTGCCATTATCATTGAAATTAGTGCCAATAACTGTAAAAACTAAAAATGTATTCTAGTCTTTATTGTTACCTACGCATATTTAGTAATTAATCAACATTTTAAAATTAATTTTGAACATATATATATTTACATACATAGGTACATAAACTTACATTGTGTACATAGATATTGATTTGCACATTGCATGTTTGAAAGTGTCGTCTTCGTCATTAGCTAAATAAAATATTTTCTTTGAAAATATTTAATGAGGGTTTGTTATCTAGATCATGTTGAATTTATTTAATAATTTACTTATACGTAAATAGTGGCTCTCCGTTAATGTTAAAAGACTAGTACTCGCTCACGGAGTTCGCAGACCCCAGAAGGAATAGATAGATCCTATAGCTAGAAATATCTGTTCAAGTGCTAATCCGTCATTGGAAAATAGCAATACATAGGCATAACACAGCTGGATAGTTTTTTAAGCTCAGTCTGTAAACATCACAGTATGTAATTTCAATATTTTAATATACTAAGTTATAATTTTTGAATTTTATTTTCATATGTTATACAGTAGCCTAACAGCTAATGTATTGTAAATTTGCTTTTTGTTTACGTTTGTATAATGTATAACTATAGCTGAGGTTGCATTGGGTCTATTAAAATCCCTTTTCCCAATAAAATCTTTTGGGTATCTACTTACATGTATGTATACATTTTTAAAGTATATATATAATACATAGTCAATGCTCCAAATCAAACACCAAGATTATTACTGGTATAAAATGATATAATATTTTATTAAATAGATTAATATGTTACATGACTTTCAATGAAATACAATATTTACTATTGAACTGTTAAATTTTTGCCAGAATTTAATCAAATACTAATGTGAAAATGTGATGTATATGTATACCTACCTAATTCAGTATGATGCACAAATCTATCATCATGATTGTATCTTCCAGAATATTTCACAAATCTCTTGAGAAAAAGAATATTTTTAGTATTTATGTATAATTTTAGTCTTCCCTGGACAATGGTCCATTCACCAAATTAAAGGGATACCTACACACAGCTACTATCAGCTTAAATTCAATAGTTTAACTTTTTCAAAAATTTAATCTGCTCTCCGCAAATTGTTAATAATGCACATTTACCTGTTTGCATGCATTTATCTCACTGGCTAATACATTTAGGGGGGCTTTTAAAATGACATTTAACTTTTTCCATTGGCTGCTTTTTATTATGTACATTTACAATACTTATAATAATATATATGTAATAATAAATTATTTTACATTAAAGATGTACTTAAACTTTACCATTACATGTGACCATTTGTACCAACACATGCATTATAGACGCTAACACAATTGTGCTATAACGATAAGCCTGCCTGTGAGGCTGGATACAAATGGTTCCATGACATTAAAATTATATACATAATATGGGTGCATTGCAATAGGGGTACATTTTTTAAATATACTAGAATAAAATCATTTTTGTGTCATAATTTTCAATTAATAATTACTTATGTAGTAAAATTGCTGATAATCCTCAATAGATTAACATTATCTATATTCAGCTAGAATTGTGTTTAATGTTTTGAAGCCAAACATAATATTGCAAAGTTAGTATTTGTAAGGCATTAAATTGAAATAATTGTTAGGGTGTTGCGTAAGTAAATATGAACAACATGTTTAGTCAAAATTCCAAACAAATTGCACCCTTGCCTATAATATGTGGTTGAGATTATTTTATATTATGTTTTATAGTTAGAAATTTTAATCAATATTTTATACTTTAATGCACTACAAACTTCATTTAAATTTGCTCTGTTTATCATGAATGCTAAGTTTGTTGTAGAATAAATATCCAAATGTGGAATATAGGTGTATTAAAGAATTGTCAGTATATTTGTATTCAACATAATTTCTTGGACCTCTGCATTGCCGATTATCATGTAAAATTCTCTAAAATAAAGTTCTTTTGATCTACAATAACATGTGGTATTTCTTTAACCAATTTATGCTACTTGCAATATTACATCTACATAATTATCTATTAAATATACAAATATATATATATATAATAATAAAACAACATTAATAACACTTCACTCTATTTATTTACATACTTTAACACTACATTTATTAAATATGCATACAAATTATAAACACAATGCTACTTTGTCAACTACTCATATGGTACTGTACAATACAGATATCATTGTTTACACTACGAACATACCTCAAACAATATTCAGGTACTTTATTTTAGAGTGAACACCTTTACAGCCATCAACGGTCACATTGAAGTTCTTCAGAACATCCTCCAGTTCTTTGTCATTAAGTTTTCTACCACCCAACTCCTGCTTTATACATTCCTTTAGATGTGTTTTTGTCAAAGGTTTAAATTCCACCAACATTTTTACTGCCTTTATCTCGTCATAGTTTTCCAATAGTCTTTTATGGAATGACTCATCACAGTTTTTGATGAAGTCTTTTGTTGATTCATAACAATTGTATATTAATATCACAATTATGTCTTTTCCAAATTTCTCACACTTCTCTGTAACTTCTTTTATTTGTGTCTTGATATGCATATCACTTGCAGTCAGATCATCCACTATTATTATTGACTTCTTGCACATAGTCAGACCATACATAAAGTCTGTTGAAAATGTGTTTGTGAAACTGGGCATGGTATAATGATACACATTAGAGCAAGGTCCTGTAGTATCTAGCAGAATTGAGGTAGCAAAAGATTTTCCAACTCCTGTTCCTCCAGAGAATAGTAGAAGTTTTCTTCGTTCATGTCGTTCTAATGCTTGCATAATTTTATTGACTGTTTCTGTCTGACCAAAAAGTTTGTGTGAAAAGGTATTTCTTAGTTCATCAATTTTGAAATCGTCAAAGCACTTTAAACTGTAGATGTGGAGTGCAAATATTGACAGCAAGATAATTATTCCGACAGACAGCGATTGAAATATTACATTCTTATAACTTTTTGTTGGTCTCTGCATGTTAATGTGAAATTTCTTCACAACAGGTTGACTATCGACAATCTTGTTATTATTGGTTAGCTGAACCTTTTCAGTAGGGCTCCCCATTTGTTCAGTCTTTATAGAAGTTTTCTTGGGAAAGGATTCATTGAAGGAAATGTCCATTTCTGAAATAGAATGGACACTGGTATCAACGTCCATTGGCTCGCAACTTAAATTATGGTTATCCATTTCAGACGTATCAGTCACTCACATAACCTCCGCAGACATTAGTGACAAGAATCAAGAGCCCGAAACATCGATATCTTTATTTATTATTGCAGAAATATCGAAAATTTCGAATTTAACCACCAGAACATGACAGGCAGATTGACATTTGACTATATTGTGTACTGTACACTGACAGAATCAGTGCTGCCAATAAAAAATTCTCGATTCCCCGCGTCAGTGTTGTCAATTCCCCGAAATTCCCCACTTGTTTTTGATTGATTCCCCACATATTCCCACAATTTATATTTTTGGAATAAAATCACTGTTTTATTCAAAATTTGTTTAATACTGAACAAATTATGAAATACTATACTGGATTAAAATAAGCATAAGTATACATAATTATCATATTTTTGCTGAATGCTAGTGCTACTTACCTCTTTTTTAACAGTAGCAGCACTTTTTAACCACTTCCATTTTATTGAAAATTTCAACCGTACGCACCAATTTAAGAAATCGACAACCATAAACAATGAATTATTGTTGTACAAATAGATGCGTTCAGAACATTTTTTAGTTGTAAAGTATTAGGTACCCGACATAAAATTGTTTGGTTTCTGGATTCCTCGAAACTCCCCGATTTATGTCATTCCCCGGGCTCTCCCCGCACTAACCCTCAATTCCCCGCAAATCAGGGATTTTCCCCGCGATTGGCAGCGCTGGACAGAATACAGATTTGGAAAGAATGATAGGACTACTAATGTTGCCAGTAAGGAATATTTGATTGATATATGGTATAGGCTACATCGTGGATCACACCAATTTATACATAGTGAAGTCTGAAATCTTCGGTAAGGTTTTTTTTTTTCGTATAACAATCACGAACGTCCAGCCCCGAATAACCCAACAGAAGCAAACTTTGTTTTGTATTTTAGATACGTACTATCCATTGAGTAAAATAATGAAGGTACTATATCTCTATTTTTATCCTAACATAGATTTGTTTTTATATAATAGGTACGCATGTCATTCTATATCCATAATAATAGACTCGAAATTTTTATATTCTTCATACTGCTTTTGATCACTCAAACCATGTCTCAGGTAGTAACTCTTCCGCTGTGGTCAGCCCGGTGATTGGGCCGGCTTGTGCGAAGCCATGCCGCACTGCGTCGCATGTGCGGCTGTTGGCAAGCCGGTTGAGCACTGGGCTGGGGGAAAGGTCTGCGCGCCAACTGCTCTGACCGGGCGCAAGAGGTACGCTGCCACCGCCGGCTCTGCCGCCGCCGCGGCTTCCGTCGCCGCCACTGCCGCTGCTGCTGTGGTCGCTGCAACTTCCGATACTTGGGAGGGGGCTGAAATGGAGTGCCAGTAATGGTCCCATTGCAGCCTCCTCCAGAGACAAGTCAGCCGCTGGCTATGCGCAGTGGCTAATGCCTGTGGACGGTGAGTGTGGGTGACTCGCCATCCGATAGCAACCAGGCCGAATCTACGACGCGTTGTGTTCCACGCGCGCCTCAAGGAGCCGTTAGCATCAGGGACGGGGCCCCATAGGGTCAGTGCCTGTGCCTGCTAGGGTTGCGGAATTTGTTCGAAAGAGTCACCGCGGCCCTGGAACGCAAAGGGCACAAGCAGGATCACAGGTGGGTTTTAGTCAGTAAAAGTCTGACACTCCCTTCCGCTCCGGCCAGAGCAGGATGATATCCCATCCAAAAAAAGGGTAGTTACTCTGTGTCTATTTCAATGTTTCAATCTTTAGTCTATCATCAGCAAGGATTGCAAATTGAACTCCTGCCAATTTGCAATCCTTAAGAATTAAAAACAAATAAGTCCGTATGGCTACTTGGAGTAATTGTAGACGTTATTCGATCAATCAGAAATTAATGTTTATCTTACCAATAAAGTAACGAAATAACCAAATCGATACCGCCTCAAGGGTGTGAAATAACAGGGCCAAAACAGTATTGTTTTACAAATATTTGATTATTTTGAAAACGGCCAGCCTTATTCATAAAAAAAAAATAATCACATCATTAGTATAATATTTTTTTTTAATCAAATTTTGGAGAATCTACTAATCAGTGGATATTATTATGAACATGCTTATAGGTAGCTGGTTAGTAATGCTCGGTGCTCATGCAGCAATTTAGTCACTAGTTGGCGATTTCTTATAGTTATCATCCACACTGAACTCATCGATTCATTTTTATTTCTTATGAATCGATAGGTCATTAGAAAATTAAAAAATGATCGATCGATGAAAGATCGATCGATGATGTTTTCTGTTATTGGCAGATTAGAACTAAACGGTGGACCGGCAATCAATAGAACGGATCGCACTCTTTAGCAATGCCCGACCGTTTATATTTGGTCATTAATATTTACATAGGTACTAAGTTTGAAAACTATATACGAGTATGGGAAGAATACATAGTTTAATTAATCTTGGCACAAATAAGAGACTATTTAATTTGACTCAGTGACAATATTTCTTTTACCAAGACTAGATTTCAAGAGAAAATAAAGAATAGAAACGAAGCAAAGGCCTCTGATAATCTCCTCGTTTAACCTGAAGCGCAAACACGTACTATAACGCTCATTATTGAAAGGTCAGCTGTGAAGGTCCGTCATTTTATCGCTAGCATTTTCTGGTATAAGTATTAGAGTGCAGTAGGCCATCCGTCAGTAAAACCAGGTATAAGCTGTTCCCATATTCTTTAGGAAATTCTTAACTATACCTACATCTTTGGATAAAACTTTTATCTCCCACTCATATGCATGCGGATATCTCCCCGATCTTGATATTTGCATCACATGTGAATACAGCGTAAATTGCTGCTGCCAGTCAGATATTCACGTCATTTTCAATTCGGCAGTGAGTCCGCTAAACCACAGTACCTAATTTAAAACGCTGATCCGATATATTACTTTACTCTATGCGCTGATCATTTCAGAATGAGTTAGGCATGGGCAAAAAATATCGATATATTGAAATATCGATATTTTTCCATACAATTATCGATATATATCGTCGATATTTTTTGTCGCGATATATCGATATTTAATTTTTAGTTTAGACTATCGAATTCGTATCAAATTCGATATTTTTTTTATGCAATTTTGGTTGCGTTTTTAATGTTATTACAATAGATTATCCTTGCATGCTCCTCGCGTATTGTTAACTTAAAAAATCTCGCCACAATCGTTATTAAATGCAATAAGAATAGCAATTTAAGACTACTGGTAGCGTGCACGAAAATACAAATTCTATTAAACTGTCAGTGTAAGACGAATATGACCTTGAATTAACACGCAACTAACAATTTTCGGTTTTTTTTTTTCAACAAATCAATCACAAAACTTAAAAATATATTTAGAATTGAGCATTAATAAAAAATACTATTTTCTTCTATTGTTTATTACGAAGTTTGATTGCTTTGGGAATACAGTGAAATCCGTTTATTATGACGCCGCTTATATTGACCAACCGCTTAATATGAAGTAAAACAGAGCTCATTTTGGTTTTCATATTAAATTCTTTAAAAAAATTGCGGATATAATGACTTCGTTTATTGACAAATCGCTTATTATGACCTATTTTTCAGAAATTATGTTTGGTGATCACTATAACCAAACATAATTGGGGACATGATACCAAATTTGTTTCTTTATTTTGATTGATCTACAACTATAAACACACAATTTCTTGTTTATCTCCTTATTACACAAAATACCTAATAAAATTGATTGAGTCAGGCGTTACTTTGCGGAAATCCATTTTAAATTTGAAAATGAAAACAATATATCTAGTTTTAATTTCCGCGAATATTAGTGGGTTGCAGGTATGCACCTCCCTCCCGCCCGCTATATTATGCACATGCAAGATTACTGAGCGAGTCAACACGTCCCCTGAGGATGCCTCGTGGAGAGGCGAAACACGTGTCGGTAATGGTGTTGGGTTTTGCATTGCCTTCCTGCATGTGCTTAAAATCCTTGCATTTGCCCAGTAATCTTGCATGTGCATAATATAGCGGGCGGGAGGGAGGTGCATACCTGCAACCCACTAATATTCGCGGAAATTAAAACTAGATATATTGTTTTCATTTTCAAATTTAAAATACCTAATAAAGATGGGAATTCGTTTAGTTCCTAAGATTACGCTTTTTATGACGTCCGCTTAGTATGACGTATTTTTCACTTCCCTTCGATGTCATTATAAACGGATCCAACTGTATATATGAATAATCATGCGAAAACTGACGATATATCGATATTTTTCACTCGATAATTATCGATAGTGTTTAAAAATATCAATACGATAAATATCGATAAATTTTATTCACTTGCCCATCCTTAGAATGAGTTTTTTTGCAGATTTTGACAGCCGTTAAATAGTACATAATGACATCTTTAGATTGTCTTTAACCACTCTGCTCGACAAGATTTTGACATTTGACACACTAGCTGAGTCGACGGGGTGTTGCATGTTACGTCATGAATTTCAGAAATTATCTCAACTTTCGGCATCTTAATTAACTATGATAAATTTGTTTCTGCAGCAATTTTATACGATAAGTTATTGAGAAATATCTTAAATTACAACTTAAGATCGTTCAAATCACGTCAGTCAACTTAAAAATGCGTCCAAAATACGCATTACTACACCCTTCCAAAAGATAGTCGTCTTAGATTTGCTAAAATTATATATGTAAACAACTTTCTCGCTTGCTGAAAAGAGGCAAAACCGCAAAATCAAGACATATTCATTATATTTGCGGTCTTTCTTTTTCATTTTCTATACGCAAGTTAATTTAAAATAGGGGTTCAATATTGACAAAAAAATATTACTTTTCAACTTTGATGGCAGTGGTGTTCGACGCTAAAAAACATGAAAATTATGAATTCCAGAAACCCAAACTCCACTTGAGGAGTAATGGTTTGTTCATCATATGATTATTTGACGAATTCATCCATATTTCTAAGGAAATATGTAGCGGTAATGAAGTTTTTTGGTATCCAAAGTCAAAGTTTCGCGCCAACTGTGTTTGTTTACGTTTTTATTTCACACAAAAATCACACACTCACATGTAAATACTATTACAAATACACATATTATGATTCTAAATATCGTGAAGAACAAGAAAAAACCCAGATCTAAATGCAATAAACGAACACAGATCCAATAACACGTAATATTCATTACCGCTAATTTATTTTTGTTTAAAATCGTCAGCCATTTTGATTTTTTTAATGCTAGGGTGTGGGAAAACGATTATTATAATCGATGTTTTTTTTATTTCGTTCGACTCGATAATTATAAATGAGCAATTATCATAAATCGATTATTAAAATTTTGCGCAAAATATTTTATTTATCATAAAATCCAATAAGCATTTATAAAAACCATATTTGCGCTTTTTTAAGTAATTTAAATTGTTCTTTATTTGGAAATCAACGAATAAAATCAACTGAACAAATTAATCGGGTCCATGCAGATTTCGCGCCAAAATGTCTATTTTATTCAAAATTTAAATGCAGAACCAGAATGCTCTCGTGACGTGATTCAGAAATATTTATTATTTTCACATACTTTTTTTATATCTCTATATTGACTATGGTATGGTTAGGTAGTGGATCGGTTTGAACTTTGATATAATGGAATTTGAATTCGATATGCTATAAAATGTGATTACCTTATCTAAATATTACTATACTAGCTGCTGCCCGCGACTTCGTCCCCGTGGAATCCCCGATTTTAAAACATTCTTCATCGCTGCTCCGCTCCTATTGGCTTAAGCTTGATGATATATTATAGCCTAAAGCCTTCCTCGATAAATGGTCTATTCAACCCAAAAATAATTTTTCAATTCGAACCAGTAGTTCCTGAGATTAGCGCGTTCAAACAAACAAACAAACAAACTCTTCAGCTTTATACTATTAGTATAGATTATAGAATGTTTGTTGAAAGTATGTACCTATGTATGTAAGTAGGTACATATATATGTACCTACTGTACCCCCTTGTGTATTTTATGTATTTTTGTAGTTACGTCTATTTCTTTGGAACGTCCGGAAGCCTAAACGGTAGCATAGGTTTTTCAAATCAGGTATCATTCGATTAGTCATAAATGCCGAACTGTCATAGGCTATTCGAATTTTGAAAAAAAAAAGTTATTTTTTTTCACGTCATTCTGCCTAGCCTTTTCCTTGTCTATGTTGGGTTCGGCATCTAGCCTAACCGGATGTAGATAAATACCATTTTTTTTACATAGAGCTATTGCTTATAAGACCTCAAAAATCTAGTAACTGATTAGAACATAAACATACATCTTGGCAATGTTGGGGTTACAGTTTGTGGCCACAAACTGTAACCCCAACATTGCCAAGAGGTCGGTTAACGATTGTCAAAGTTGTCCGAATGACAGCCGGCATCAACGACATGCTTTCCAAGTCATGGTGGAAACTCAATCTGTATTAGATGGTCACCCATCCACTAGCCGATCTTGGCAAGCGTAGCTTAACTTCGAAGTTCGATTTGTGCGGACATTATTATTTATTTATTAAATATGTGCATTAATAAAAAAACTTTTTACAAAAAAATACAACCGACTTCCACAAAAAATCAAAAAAGTACAAAATAACTTTAATTCGGAACTCGGTGTTTGTGATTCCTTTTTCGTTTTTTGAACACCGACTTCCGAATTAAAGTTATTTTGTACTTTTTTGTTTTTTTGTGGAAGTCGGTTGTATTTTTTTGTAAAAAGTTTTTTTATTTTTCACTTTTTAGTGGTACCTACACCCCCTCCCCTCCCCCACCTAAATGAACCAATTACATTGGTGTAAAAAAATGCACTGCTCCAATGCAGAGTAAACTAAAAGGTCGTCAATGTAGACAATGTAGATATTTTTTTTAGATTTTTGTTGATTTTTCAAAAACCGCTTGTTCGATTTTCATGGGACCATTTGGGAAGTATACCCTTTCCAACAAAAAAATAATTTTTCAAATCGGTTGGCAAGCGACGGAGTTATGCGCGAACAAACATAAAAAAAAAAATACAAACATCCGAATTGAGAACCTCCTCCTTTTTAGAAGTCGGTTAAAAAAGGTCTATAAAGCAAAGGACCACTCATATCATGCATACTCACGCATTTGAAACGATTCAGATGAAATTCGGTGGGTAATAATTATGAATTCCCGCAACCCAAACAAGATTTCGGCTCGTGCTTCACTGGAATTTTTTTCATGGATGTTGATCGCAGATTCGTGATTAGGATCCCTATTAACCATGAAAATAACACCCATAACAAAAAGCTAGAAAAATCTAGTCGATGTTTGCTTATAATACTTATTCAAATTTATTGAGATAGGTTATTTACCAAGTAGAATTTAGCCGTAATAACCTTTTTTAGAAGATAGTTTTAGAACCTTAATTTGAAAATATATTTTGTAGGTGAGTATGCGTAATTTGAATCGCCCAAAATCATTTTTCCGTGCCCTACACGGACATACTAGATACTGGGTTTCAGGGGCAGGATGACAAAATCGAAAAGTATTTTATAAAGCAATATTCAATTTTCATAACATTATAAAAAAAATCTCGCTCTAGATAAAAATTATTTTTAAATACCAGTGTCACTTTGTCTAGTCCTACTTAACATACGTAAACAATAAGCTTGGTATTTCGTACGCAACCAGCTGAAAGTATCTTACATAAGACTCTCAGTAATTTAAAAGGAATAAAATATTTTTCATTATTATTTTGAATAACATAGACAATTCTGCGCAAATTAACCTTGGGTTCGATAATCTGTTGAGTAGATTTCTTTCTGTACTGTAGAAAATCCTATTTGAATTACATAAGAAAGCATAAATAATAATTATGATTAATGCTTATTGTATTTTATATCTTAAACGTATTTTTCCTAATATTTTAGTAACGAATTTAATCGATTAGGTTGAAATAAAAAATAAATCGATTCGCACAATCGTTTTGGTACACCCTAACAATAAAAAAAACAATAAGAATGATGGTTGATGGCGATTTTCACATTTTATGCACTTCGATTTTATTTATGAAAATTTGTAAACTTGTAGGTTAAATATTAAAGAATTAATGGCGCTAAGATACGAGCATTTTATCTAATTGTTTTAATTAACGCCCATACATAAGATTTTTTAAGTGGCTTTATCAAAAATGCAATTATAAATTAGGATGTCGTATGACGTAACTCTGAGGTCCAATTGGTACTACAACCGAGCCGGCGGAGGTTTGCATGTCTAGTACCAATTGGTACTACTACCGAACTATACGGTTAAATTGACATGAAAAACATCGTTAGTGTTCATAGTGTGTAGCCAGCAATCCAAGGCAATACAAATCCTTATAGCTATATATTAGTCTTTGGGCGCTGTTGCGCTGCGTTAATTAAAATTATCATTCAATAAAAAATAATAACGCCACAACAGAAAAGTGTAAGCGCCGTTATATTGTAAATTATCGCGTGAAATTGTAACATATTTTTTCTTTTTAAGATAAGACATGGATATACTGAATTTTGTTGGGATTACTTGATGAGGATGAGATTGATTGGATTCGAAACTTTATTTTCCTAATAAATAGAGAGATTTTCTATTAAAGATATTTTAAAATCTTTATTTATACATAAATGGTAAATACGGTCATACGACGTATCTAATACGGAGAAAATAAAGAGCAATATTACATACGTTTTTTTTTTTTTGTGGGCCCAAAATCGACTATATTTGCATTCGACTGTTCGGACATCTCTAACCCTCCTAGGTACAGGGGTAAGAGGGGTCAACAAATAAAGACGTCTTGACCTAAAGGTCCTTGTTACCAGGTCAATAAATTAAAAAAAAAAAAAGGTAAGGGGGTCATTGCAGGTCATTGTGCCATGCCTGTCAAGCAACAGCATCAACAAAAGTAACGTTATTTTCGAAATGGGTGACAAAAATGATTGCCAAAATAATATTTACAAATCAACGCCTCCGCCAAATAATAGAAAAGTTCGAAATCCGTTTGATAAAGCATTGATTGACAAGCTACACAAGCCAATATGCAGGTAAGTACGGAATCGTTTTACGCCAGATTATATTTTGAAATTGTTGTTGAAAAATGAGATTACGTATTTTGCTACTTTATTTTTAGTCCGGGTATGTGCAAGATATATAAGAAGAAGAGCAATGGGTCCTTCCGTTGGGATATTGACCAGGCTTGCACCCTGGTCCCTGCAGACATTGTGGCATGCAACAGCCAATTCGAGCCTACACCTGATCCTGCTTTGGAAAAGATTGCAGAAGAGGCTACTGATAGGTAAAATCATATAGTGTTGTGGTATATAAAACATAAATGGCATTAAAATCAATGATCAGAGTAGTTAAGAATGTGTTTACTTATGTATTGTGCTCTGCCTACAGAGAGTCTTTACAAATATCACCTAAGTAGAGTACCAAAGTAAGTACTATCCAGCAGTGATAATGTAAGTCCATATAACTATTGTGACTCACTTTGGACAAAATGCACATGGATAATATAAATAAAATTACTAGTATGATAATGTTGTTTATTTATTGTAACATAGTATTCTTTTTGTTTTTCAAAGCTGACAGTTTTCTTTAAGTGTTCAGATAAAACCTAATAGTCAGGTGTATAAATGTAATACCTTAGTACTATATTTTTTTTAAATTAAAGATTGTGAAAATTATCTGTTCACTGCTTGAAATTTAGCTTTGAAGAATATAATAATAAGTTTCATCCTTATTCATTTGAAAATCCACCAATCTGCATTGCATTCAGGAAATTGAACACAGCCCAGTTTTTCTCACAAGTACGAGGTTTATTTCTCACCAGGGTGGGTAAACCATAGACTGATTATGGTTAAACAGCTGAAAACAATGCAGTATAATTATATAATATATACTATTTATTTTATATAGTATACCTTATTTATATACCTTAACATTAACAACGCAAGTAGTTGGTAAACCTGCATGTTCTGAAGTATTTTTAAATGATTTCAGATTCTTTTCCCAAGAAATGGTCATGCCAAGTCCATTAATAGAATCTTCCAAAAAGGTGAAGCCGCTGCTTCAAACATCTGTTGAAACCAGTACTCAAAATGAGAGTTTAATAAAAGAAAAAATTGTGGTGACAAAAGAAGGTAAGTTTGTATGCCATATTTTAATTTGTGTAGTTGATTCTGTGAAACATTAATGTTTGTGGAATTTAAGCAGTTGATAGAATTGTATCATACAGGACACATATTTCAGCCTGCCATTTACCACCAGTTATAAATCCAGATTTTGAGCTCCTTATGAAGAAAGTATTACGAAATATATAATTAGTCATTAGTATAAGGAGGTGTAAACAACATTATACTAGTATTCAACTATTATTACCTCTTCAATAGATATTATTATGTACAAGGTGACTACTACACTGAAAGAAAGTGTTGTTATTTTAATTACAATTAAGACAATGATAAGCTACATTATATTTAATTAATTTCCTTATTTAATTGTATATACATATTTGCAGGGAATATTAAGATTAATATTCCCTGCAAAGCCATGCCAATTACTTATTTTTGTTTGGAGCTATTTATTTTAATACACATCTTTGCTCAATGCATTTCTCACAATATGATCTGGAGACTTGCTACAATTTTGCCAAGAGATTTGTTAAAATTTCACAGGTTTTTTTATATCATAAAAAATAATTAACCTCATTTGGTCTTTGTAAATTAAGCCCTTACTGTTAACTTATCGCAAGGTTTGAAAAATTAATCCTGCATCTTAAAATATTTAAGATTTAGAAACGCACTTTCAGCTAGATGTCCCTTACGATAATTTGTAGATAAGGTCTCGAAACGTTTACGTATCGTTTCTGTTACTAACCAGCAGCTTGTGAAAAATGGTTGTGTGACATCAAAATTTTAGTTTCAGCACAAACAGTTCTCACTCTGCCACCAGAACTGCCACCAGAGCTTGAACTTCTGCTTCAGCCATTTTGTACCTTTACACAGGTAAATTTTACCAACACTAGGTCCTTAATAATAATTTAAAACATTAAACACTCATTCACAATACCTTCATAAAATTCAGGAGGAAAAGTTTGTAATTTTCTTTATTCACTTTACTGTACATAAAAAATATATTTCTAATGTTTTTTTTTTTGTTATGTTTTATTGTTAAGTAATATTAAAAAAAATGAAATAAATTTGTGTGTAGTGAAAAGTGAATAAAGAACAAACATTAAACACTTATTGGCAATCATTAAAACATAAATCGTTGGATTCGTTTCTCTCAACGCCTTTGTTAATTTTATTTATGTATCTATGTATTTATGATTGTATATTTTTCCTCTCCGTTTGCTTTCCATTTAAGTTGCACCTGCCATGTTGTCTCTGCACTACCCTAAGGTTGACTGGTAGAAAATGCCTAAGGCATTAAGTCCACCTTTGTACAGTTTTTTTTACTAGTGCATAAAGTTTTAATAAATAAATAAATAAATAAAACACTCACATCACAAAATGCAGGAGGAAAAATTGTGGGCACGCCATCATTGTTGCGATACTCGCGTCCTCACCTTCCGCCTGACGCAGGTGCTCACCGGACACGGCTGTTTCGGGAGGTACCTGTTTCGGATTCGCAAGAAGGACGCGACCCGAGGTCGACACTGTGTCGATCGACTTGCTTGGGCGGAGCAACCCCGTATCCTCGTTGAGGCGATCGTCGGTGGTAACCTCTCGCTTCCAGCCCTGGTTCAATCCATGGTTCGGAGCGAGGAGGCATCGAAAGCGGCCGCCTCCTTTTGCGAAGCAATAATGGTAGCGAAGGAGGAGGCGAGCCGCGTGAGGGAGATGGAAACCTCACACCCCAGACGACGCAACAGAAGAAGACGCCCGGGCGTCGGGAGTAGCAAGGCGATTCTCGGTCTCCGTAGGCGCAGGTCTGTGGATGGCGAGTAATGGGTGGCTCACAGTCCAATAACAATTAGGCCCGGGTCGACGGCGCGTTGTGTCCCACGCACGCATTAAAGAGATGTCAGCAAAGAAGACGGTGCCCCATAGGCCTGCTAGGGTTGTGGAATTTGTTAAGAGTTACCGCGGCCTTGTATCGCGAAGGGTATTAGGAGGACCAAGGGTGGGTTTTAGTCAGTAAGTCTGACACTCCCTTCCGCTCCGCCCAGAGCGGAAAAAGTCATTTGATGATTTCCCATCCATAAAGAAGGAGGAAAAGTTGAGTGAATATTCATTCAGTAGGTATTGAATTATTCACATTGTTTGATGTATTTTGTCTTTTAATTACTGAATAAGGTGTTTTGCACATAATCCAAGCATTGCATTCACAATACCCACATTATTTTTATTTTTAGATACTGTTGCGTAAAAGTAAACAGGGGCTTCTAGCTATGTAATATCGCTTGCCGAGGCCGCCCCGTAGATGGGTGATGAGTGGAAGAGGTGGTATCGTAATAGTCTCTGTAGAGTTCAGTCAGCTAGTGGCGCGATGTTAAATATTAGTATTCAGCTCCATCAGG
The DNA here is from genome assembly GCA_905332915.2 of Hecatera dysodea. NCBI lineage: Eukaryota > Metazoa > Arthropoda > Insecta > Lepidoptera > Noctuidae > Hecatera > Hecatera dysodea. Next base: position 13,867,080 of record HG995291.1, read on the forward strand.
TTAGACGGGAAGTCGACCTTAGGGCCAGCTAAATTTCTAAAAGGCTAGGTATATGATGTAACGTGGAAGTGAAACAAAGGATCAGTTCATTCTTTTCATTCGTTCAGTGCAGTATGAAGTAAGTCATCATGATAAACCTAAGCCTTTCATCTGTCATATTCTATTTCCGTTTTCAGGAACAAAACATGTCAGGTGAATATGAGATCACGGCGAATGGATCTCTACGCCGGAAGCTGTTCTTCGAAGAGCACAGTGATATGGAACATTATGATTCGGAGCAAACCGATGATGAGATCCATGTGGAACCACGACCTCCTTCGAGCTTTGAGGCCCACACGCCTGTGGTGTTCAGTCCTGATCTTGTAAGTATTATCTGAAACTCATGTTATGATACAAAAAGCTAAAATTGATTGCTTTCAATGTTTTTTGTTATTTATTATCTGGAAATTTTCTTCCAATTTAAAAAAAAATATACGAAAACATTTTGAAGTACGCTATTTTTAATTAATTACTTTTAAAACATACTGTTATATGGTTCAAGCTATGTATTTGCATAATCAACCTTTTAATGTTCCCACTGCTGGGATACAGGCCTCCACTGGGAGAGGGAACGGGCCGTAATCCACCACGCGGGCCCAGTGCATGTTGGTGAATGTTACATGTCTTGTTTTGAGAGCAGTGGTGATGAAATTAAAGTAATACGCCTGACTGGGTTTAAACCCACGGCCTACAATTCGTAAGTCGGGGCTGTTACCACTCGGCCACCACTGCTCTCAAGCTATTTGATTGAAGTTTATTTTAGTTTTCTTTCATTTCTAGAGCCGAGACTACGTAACAAAAGGTATGAAGCGTACTTTCGGCACTCCCCTCAAGAAAGGGCCAGGTAGCTACAGTAAGCCATGCTATCGTAACAAGATCTTGGATGTGGTGGACTTTGGGGAGCCGTGCTTCAGTCCAATAGGGTTCCGTACCCCGCAACGTACGGAACCTGTGCAGGGTCAGGGGTCCGCTACTTCGTCCTCATTAGCCTCGATCTCGCCCGTTATGAAAGTGATGTCCAGTGATGAAGAGGTACTTAATTTGTTTAACTTTGGTCGAAAATAATAAAAACCAAAATGTTGCTTTAGATTAAAGTTATGTCAAAACTTGTCCCTATCAATTTTTTATCGACTTGTTCTCTGTTCTTATCAATAAGCAAAGCACTATGCTTTATGGTGATAAAATAAATACTTATAAGAAGAAATTAGTCTCTCGTTAATTTTCTGGGCTTTATGTATACATAATAATTACATAAACAGCATCTTAACTATTTTGTTTCATCTTTAGAAAAACAACTTCACGTCACCCGAATCCGAAACAATGGCTACCTGCCTAGATTGTATTGAAGCAGAAACGAAAAGCGAGAAGAAGTGCTTCTGTAAACTGACTCCGAACAAGATAAAACGAAGCACGTCCCTCAAGGAATCCCCACATAAGAACCGGAAGAGTTCCTTCTCGTTCTCTGAGAAGCGCAGTCTTAGTATGTCGAGTCTGCACCGAAGTCGCTCGGTACAGAAGTTGGACTTCAGCATGGACATGAGTGTTGATGGCTCCTTCCATAACCATTCACAAGGTACACTTACAAACAATTTGGTTACTATATTCCGTTATAAACTGACTAAATTTCGATGAACAATGAGTTAAAGTTTTGTTCCTTTTTATTACAGCTGATTCAGAGTCGAGTTCGCCACATAGGAAAGAAGCAGCCTGGTCACTCGTAGAAGAACCAAGCATTCATCATTTAGTCAAAGTGGAATCAGCGAAGTGTTCATCAATCGACATACAGTTGTCTACTAAAATTCACACTACTAACGTTAATATAGACGACACGCCTATCAAAGGCAAATCAAAGAGCAGCATACGCGCTCATGAAATTAGTAAAATTCGCGCACCGATGCATCTGAGCCCGCTACAAATGTCTCTAGATAGTAGTCTAGAACATTCAGATAATCCACTCAGCTTAGAAGATAAGAAGATAGACTTCAACAAAGTTGATCTCAAATTATTGACTGAAAACATATCTCAATTTGATTATACTGCCAATAACATGACCAAAGTGGGTGGTGATTGCTCAACTAGTTTTAAGAGAGTAGATAGTGGATTTAATGAGAACACATTCTATGCAAACGCTTCTAGTTACTATGAAAGTGCCATAAAACCGTCAGAACTGACCGTGACGGATGTATCAAAGATTCATAATAAGAATGCTTTGAAAGAGATCTCTAATGTTAATTGGATGAGAGTTGATAGTGGATTTAAAGATGAAAATTCTTCGGACGGGCCGCAGTTTTATCCCTCGCAGGAGAACGCAAGAAAATTCACGAGCTTCCATTTTTCTGAAGCAAAGTTGGAGGATAAAGAGAACTTGGCTACTGAGGACTTTGACAAGTTCCTGGTTCAGTCCACCAACAAGCGTGAAACCATGTCAATGTCGGATATATTCACTGACGACATGGCGTTCAACTGTAATTTCTCATCAACTCCGTCTAAAAATAAGTCACGCCAAGTTCTTTCGTAATTTAGTTAATCGTAACTTGTTTTTTTGTAAGACGATATGAATTTATATGCATTTACAAAAGTAGTTATTTAATTACTAGGCTGTTTTTGACTGTGCTCCATTATTGTGGATGATTTATAGAATTATGATGAATTGATTTTGAGAGATACGACTAAGGAGTAATAATATTTTTGCATGAATTAATTATTTTTGTGACTTTTGAGATGACGTGTGTTTACTTGGTCAAGTAAAATTTATTGAATAAAGTTTCAAGACTGAAATGATAAAATATAATATGTGTATTTTCCTTGACTTGATTGATTTGTATGTAACAATAGTCTCACGAGGAATTGCGCGTTGTACGGACAAGTGTCCATCACGAGTCTGAACTATTTGTCTTATGACCTCTTTAATTAATAGGCAACAATATCTGCCAAGATAATGTTGACTATTTTAAATTTAGCTCTGGTGTATCCTTCAATATGTCGCGTGCAATCAACTAAATACCTATTCTTGTAATGTAAATGTTTACTCAATAGTTAATTTCGTTAATTAGAGGGCATTATCAATACGACCGCTCCAAAGTCCGTGTTTTGTTTACTCTTATTTTTAATGTTATTTTATCTTATTTCTTATATCATGGGGTGTTTTTTTTAACATAATTAGCTTGTCAGCTCCTAATTAAATGTGGATTAAAATTAAATTTGTATTAAATTTTATTGGTGGACATGTGTAATTCTAAACTCGTTGTTTATTTATGAACTGATCAATTATCACAGTAGCTACGATTCTCTGAAAGCAGATAGCGAAAGTTATAATTCACTAATGAAGTCAATTATCCTTATTTACAAATCAGTAAATTAATGTTCATCTTAATGTGCATTAATAAAGTGGAGTGCTGCATACAATAGTAGATATTACTACACGTATACACACTACCGTCGAGACTGTTCGTGCGTCAATCGTTTTTAACAAATAACCGTACGATAACGTTGTAACCTCTGTTATCGCCGTATCCCGGAACGTCTGCGAACCACGAGCGCTGGCCGCTGGGGAGACGTTAGGTAACAACGGCGGATACTGTGCGGTGCATTTACTACTCTATATAAGCCACCGACCAGCTCCATACATGTCATTTCACATTACACTTTGATGGTGACAATTAGCAACATCGTTTTGTAAACTACTGCTCGGACAGATCATATTTCATCGTTCGAACAGAATTGATATCGTACGCAGTGACGTATGCACGTGCGCTGTGGTCTAATGAGACCTTTTTGATTGAAAACCTTTTTTTGTTGTTGTGAATATTTGTGCACGGTCGCCGAAATGTATAACAAGACGAGTGCGACGTTGATGCTGCAGACGATTATGGTGTTAATGGATAAACAGAATTCGACCGATGTCACCAACTTCCCGGGTTCTTATGGCGGTTTGTTGCTTTGTTTACTACACGTTTCTAGTAGCAGTTTTTGACTCGACTCAAATGTTAACTCACCCAATATAGACAAGCTTTATAAAAAATCTTTTCCCATTTGAAATTTTCTCGTATTTTTTTCTGCACCCATATGCTCGTAACTAACTTAGGTATATTGTGTTAACCGATATATTACCAAATAATTGTAACAATAGGGAAAGTTCCAATATACATATTAATCATATTAAAGCTGAATGTATTCTTTTTGCACATGGAATTAATTTTTCATATAAATAGAAGTGATAGTGTTCGAAAAACATTATCATATCCGGTGTAAAAGGGCATGTGCGCGCAAATTTGAAACTATTCAATTACGCTGATAAATGCCAATAGCTTTATTAATTAACAAGTACTCATTGTTTTCTATCTTTTGTGTTTGTTCGACTATAATTTCGTGTGCCTATATTCTTGTATTACTGTAAGATTTGATTTAAATAAAGAATAAAAAATCTAAATGATTCGTTTGTTTTAAAGATGACGCGGAGTTGGAGCGATGCTACGGCATTTACGGGTGCTTCTCCAAGGCGTATCCATGGACGGAGAACCGACCTGATAACTATTTCCCTGTACCACCTGAAGCTATGGCTGTGCGGTGAGTCATCACTTGATTAAATCGTAGACTAGAACACAATACACGCACGATATCCTAAAGTTTTCCTGAAAGAGTACCCAGCCTTTGCATGGGCCTTTGTTGATAGACGGCCAAGGTTCAAGTGACAGGCGATGGCCGATAACATCACCCTAATCTCCACTTGCTTATCGTGTCTCCTTCTTTTTCTGTATCATCATCATCTTTCTGCCCTTATCCCATGTTACTTGGGGTCGGCGCAACATGTTTTTTCTTCCATTCTGTCCTGTCAGCCGTCACGCTATCACTAACTCCTTTTTCTTCACTCTCCTTCTTTTTTATCAGCACGAAAAACATTACGAAGGCTTGGGGAAAGTACCTATAATTCAGCGAGGTTTGACAGCACAGATTATTCTAGACTATACCCAGCCCATATATAGCCCAGATTGTTCTAGAATATTCTAGACTATAGTATATTTTATAAGTAACATCACTAGGTGAGACTTCCACGTGGGGCTCAGTCAGTAAAATATTATTTATCCCCACGTGATTTCTCTATTATAATCATAAATTCACTGACACACAACGCACAGCCTTCACCGCTAGACCTCTACACAGTACTCAAGAAGTTTTAAAATTATGTCCAAGAGTTCTTATACCTACAGGTGATAGGTATTATTGATCACCTTCAAATGGGATGACCTATGAGTTCTAGAGATAATTTGTAACTATTTTGACCCCGATAACTAGGGTACATAATTGGGGTTTTCTCGAGTAATTGAACATCATAAGTTTTTTGGAGTTCGAAAGTAAATAAAATTGATACTTTAAGATCGTGAACGAATAAAACCCGCGAATCGAAATTGCACAAAAAATAGTTGCGCTTTGGAAATTCAGCGTCGTAAGTTTCAAAGCTGTGTGAATTTCTTGAAACTTCTCTTGTCTGTGTCTTGTTGAACAACAGTTTTGTTAGTCGAAAAAAACACTTAATTGACCCGGAGTAGTTGGGGTCAAAGTCGTTGCACACACATCAACATCTTACTTGACGGAACGCACTCAATAACACATCACCCTGTATTACGAAGGTTAGCACTAAGAAAAGATTTTTGGAATTTCTCTCTCGTAACTCTTCAATTTTGGGTGATGGAATGTCGTTATTTTTTAGAAGAAGTTTGTGGGATTACATTATTATGTACATACATAAACTCATCTGCTAAGATCCTTACATATTCGTTTACATTCAAACATCTGGCCAAATAAGTAAGCCGCCCTTGTTGCGAGTACTGCATACCAGGCCATCTTGAAGAACATCACCAAAAAGTTCTGTGTAGTGTATGTTCTTCTAAGGCGTCTCTCTCCCGGTTTTTTACCTTATATCTGTTTTGTTCATCCTCTCAAAACGACCAAACCATCAAATCATATTAATTACTAAGTTAATCATCGGTTACATCTTCTTTTAAACCACACCGTCACATAATTCTTCAATCGACCGTTCCAACCACCATAGTATGACGTATACTTCGCAAAGATCGCATTAGGGATGTTTCCTGAGTAAAAAATATATGATTATGTTTAGTCCGTCAGTTAGACTATAGAAAAATATTGGACACGTATTTTTTCCTTTATCAAATCTATAAAAACTGGCGAAGATACAAAGCATCAAAGATCAGGAGTGGGGGCTTGTGACGCTACGGCTCGCTAAAAATTGTAGCGAGTAGTGACGTCACACGAGTTTTCAACGCTCTGTATCGGCTTCATTTTTTGTTTACGTGAAAAAAGAAAAAATACGTGTCCAATATTTTTTGGAAATCTATCTGACGGACTAATTAGATTTTTTTAGTCAACTACCCTTTTCTACAGATTCATTCTACTTTCATGTCTTTTTTGCCACATTGGGTGTGGCAAAAAAGATATTCACTTCCATGGGAACAAATATGCGTAAACCAGCTACCAGGTGCGTATCGGAATTTATAAGCTACCAACTGCTTTATACGAGTACGTATTTCCCAGCAATAAGCACGTCTCCACTATCTATGAAAACCTTTCCCATCTTTTTGTAAGAGCTTCTGAAAACAATTTTAAACAAATCCACACAATATTGAATTGTTTACTTTAACTTGCAATGAATTTAACTATTAATCAAGAATAGTTCAGTTAAGTACTAAATTATACCGATGTAGAAAAATAACAGATTTCTAGATCTGTCCGAAATAACGTTATTTGGGATAACGTACCAACTAGATTTGTAGTTTTGGTAAATATTTATGTTATAATACTGGTGGTTAGGTACAGGGATTGATATTGGTATTCATTAACGGTCCCTCCGATATTAATAGGAGGAAATATATAACGCATGCTATCATGGGTCTTCCCAGGGAACAAGGTAATTAGGTAAGTCGGTATCAATCATTTTTGAGGAAACACTGAAATAATGTGTGAACTATTTATTAGAAGTCCTTAATTCGTCTATCATAAGTTCTTTTGAGATTTGCATTTACGGGTGTCACCTGTTTTGGCTAAGGTACATCGAATTAGCTCGAAACTTCTAAAAAACCTGTAACAAGTGTCTTAATCCGCCTGAATATGATGTTCTTTGCCATCACCTTCTCAACCTTAGAAATTAAAAACGTCATACAGTAATTAAAGTAAAGGTCAGATTGTAGGCGTGGGACTTCCAATGATTCCAATAAATTATGTCATTTAATCCGTCCGATAACGGTTGTTTATCCTCTCGAGAAGTGTGCATCGATAAAGGCGAAAAAGGCCTCGTTAGTCGCCACACAAACTTGGTATATAAGATCCGCTTCGTTATTTACTATCTTATTTGTATGTACTTACAAGTCTCGGAGCGATAAGACCGGGGGCTCGTCCGTGACATCAATCAATCATGAACGGAGACAAAACAAATGTTTACGTCCCATAATTGCATAGTGACGTTGTTATCGACTTATCAACTATGTATTTTAAACAAAGTGTTTTTATTTTTGTTGCAACGGAGGTACTTTTATCGAGTGCATAGTTTATTCGAGGTCTATCGACCTTTGAACATTGAACGAAGACTATTCATTAATTATAATTGTACCTATTGATAACGCTGGGTCAGTTCTCACATAAATTTGTGATGATACGTAGAAAACTTTTTGAAAACAAGCTTTTATAAAGTGTCATTATGATTTCTTCTATCTACTTAATTTTTTTACTAGTGATAATTGTTTTTCGAATTAAGACACACACAGGTAACAGTTATGCTAAGATGAGCCTGGCTGCAGAATTAGAATATTTCTTAATCCAAGTTGGTCGCAACTAATAGGCTTAGGCAAATAAATGATATGGAACCTTGGCTAAATGAATTTGGTTAGAAATTGTAACCAAACACGCGTGAGCCGAGCGAACGAAGCGAGCGATGGTTCGGAAGAAACTTGTGCTCGCAGCTTCTTCAAAGAAATTTCGAAACGGCTGGTTGACACTTCCCGAGACCCAAGAGTTGACTTTTTCTTTGGCCAGAGGCTAAGCATTACCATTCAACGTGGTAATACCGCCAGTCTCTTGGGCACATTACCAACTGACAGCGTTGAGGATATTTTTTTATGATATATTTTAGTTAGTTATCAAACATTATTGTTAATTAAAATAAATAAAAGCAAGCAGTTTCCTACAAATAAAATGAGATAATATGCTATACAAATAAATTTATTTTAGAAGTTACTTTGAAATCAAACAGGAGTCTTGGGTTCATTAGATTAATTACATGCCCTAATCAGTTCTTTTCTTTTTGTTACAGTTATCCCGCGTTTACGAGGAGAAACCGGAAGATACCAGTCTTATTCGAAGCAGATAATAAGGAAAAAATAGCAAACGCGAATCTCGACCCTAGAGGACCGTTTTATATTATATCTCACGGTTTCTTGGAAGGTGGACATAAACTATGGGTAAGAAGAATGCTTAAAAAAATCTGCTTACACTTTTATACAACGCAGAAGTACCACCAACTTAAGGCCATAAGCACTTCGTTTTGTTCTGGTCGTAAAAATTACGACAAAAACATTACTCTTCTATTTGTATTCGTCGCAGTCGGGTAAAAACAAGTACCTATTGCAATTTTTGCAGAATTGTTATTGTTAACACTTATCAAAGCTTCCTTACCGTACCAACTGTTTTTTTCATATTTTATTCATATCTTAGTCGTAATCAAAAATAACAAGACCCTGGGTTATTACGTGCAAACATGAGTAACGCTATTTTTATTTAAGTACCTAATTTTTTGTTTAAACATTGTTCTTAATTTCTGCCAACTTCGCACAGATACAAAATATGGCGGATGCTCTTCTGAACTTACAAGGCAATGAAGCGGCTACTGTGATCGTGGTGGACTGGCGAGGAGGGTCCCAACCTCCTTACGGACAAGCCGTAGCTAATATCAGGCTTATCGGAGTTATGACTGCGCATTTAATACATAATATTTATGTAAGTATTCCTACCTACTCTGTTACCCAAAAGTGCTGCTAAGTGTAACTGGAATTCAGTCAGACATGCCAAACTTATTAAGGCCACGTTCCAACAGCGACTAGCTCGCATGCGGGTTGCATTACGTATATTGCGAACTATCGAAGTATAATGCAATTTAATTAAACTTGCATGCCAGTTGCTTCTAAGTGGAAACACGGCCTAATGGGGATGTTTCCTGACTAAAAAATATATGATTATGTTTAGTCCGTCAGTTAGTTTATAGGAAATATTGGACACGTATTTTTTCCTTTATAAAATCTATAAAAACTGACGAAGATAAAAAGCATCAAAGATCAGGAGTGGGGGCTTGTGACGTCGCGGTTAGGTAAAAATCGTAGCACGTAGTGACGTCACACGAGTTTTAAACGCACTGTAATGTCTTCATTTTTTGTTTACGTGAAAAAAGAAAAAATACGTGTCCAAATTTTTTTGGAAATCTATCCAACGGACAAATCAGATTTTTTAGTCAACTACCCTATTGTGATGAGGTAGAAGTAGGCTAAATGAACCACCAACTGAGTGGGTTTCATTGATTGCTAGGCAATACCGTGGGCGTACCACATGGAGGTGAATATGGCAAAACAGTTTGAATCCTACTGAGATAAACAGCAAACAGAAGTATAAGAACAAGGACTACTAATAACTTTCCACCGAGACTTTTGCCCTGCAGTGGGATAAATGCGTATTTTTAGCACTTTTAAGAGTACCAGCACATTACAGCCCCACAGTACAGCTGTGTTCAGTAGCATTATGAGTATGTGTATAATGTGTCATTGTTTCCATTGCAGGAAGTCTTAGGCTTACATCATATAGACAACTTCCACTTCATTGGACACTCTTTGGGAGCTCATTTAGGTGGCTACTGCGGGCATGCATTGCAAAAGGTAAGCAACAATTTAGCCTAGACCTTCTTTATGAGGTTTTGTTTTTTTGTCAGAAAGTACTAACTATAAAGCTTACCACGCGGTTAGAAAATGTATTGTTTGTAATGCACCCATCACATCAAACAACACATTTTCTATAAAAGTTTTGACTTCTAATAAACTTGTTACATTTTTACTTTAAGAGGTTCTACTTAAAATTGGGACGTATTACTGGATTGGACCCTGCTGCTCCTTACTTCTCGAAGACAGTTACTTTGGTGCGCCTCGATCGGTCTGACGCTAACTATGTGGACATTATACATAGCAACGCAATGCCGCTTTATTTCTCAGGTAAAATATTTTTATTCATGGCTTATTCTTTTATGTTATCCTCTTGAAATGAAGAGCTTGTGGTTAAATAAAAACCGCCGCACGAGTCGGTCTTCGAGGTTAAGCAACTTGCCGAGATTGGCCCGTGGATGGTCGTCCATTACGAGACTCCTCCGTGCCTCGGAAAGCACGTTAAGGCGTTGGTCCCGGTTGTCACCGGAATCCAGTCTTGCCAATGAGTATCGTGTTACCATGTTATTGCGTTGTGGAGGCCAGATAGGCGGTCTCTACATGTAAAATACTGGTACTTACAGACTGATTTTGCCCTAGGTAAGCAATACTGTTAGGATTTTCTCCGTCGCAGTGTATGTATAATCAGTTCTTGCGTAAAAATAAAAATCGGTTAATAGAAATATGCAGCTAAAAATATTTAAGTATAATCTATAAAAGTGGTCGACGTCAGTCAAGAAAAATGACTATAGTAGGCGACAGATAAATTTGCAATAAAATACATTGACATTTCCCTGATTTCTCTTCTTTTTTTTTCTTTATTAGAAAATGTAAAAGATCACGGTAGATGTCGTTTCAAATAAGCTTTTGTTTCCTCATAAAATTAGCTGGTCTAATGACCGATATTGTTTTATTTGGCGCCTACCATATTACAATGACAAATAAGTTTTGCTTGCATATCACTGTAATTAAAAAAGAGTTTACCGTGGGATCAATGTAATCAATGCGTGCTATTTATTGTCTGTTGTATATTTAAAAAAAAAAAAAAAAAAAAAAAAACTGATAATTGACATCTCATATCTTTTCATTTCAGGTTTCGGTATAACCGAGCCCATCGGCCATGTTGATTTCTACCCTAATGGTGGTTCCACACAGCCAGGCTGCACGCAGGCAAGTTCGCCGAACGGCGGGTCAAATGACCTGTCGTACCAACAAGTGGTCAAATTCCTCGGCTGTAACCACGAGAGGAGCTATGAATACTTCACTGAAAGTATAGCTCCGTCTTGTCCCTTTATGGCTGTGCAGTGCGAGTCTTATGATGTGAGTACTTTTTTTTGTTTGGACCACTCGCAGTTCAGCACACTAACGCCGGTTACTGCTTAACAGATCATTCCTGTGGAGGCCTCAAATGAATTTAAGGCCTCCAGCCAGGGCTTAAAACTACTTAAAAACTAAATGACCGCTCGCTAAGGGCATCCCCTGTGGGACACGGGTCTCGGCTTAGCGGTGTCATTGAGGGAGGGCAGCAAGGGACAGGCTGGGTCAGATTGATATTATTTTGGGGATTTAACGCTAATGCCTCAGCTGCGCGGGCTGGCTCGTTAGGCAAAAGTCGGGGAGGGAATGTGAGTACTCTTTTGGTGCCCCTTTTATTGAACAACGCCGAAGAGCGATGGCTTTATGGTGAGGGCCGTACCTCACAGCTTCTCAGCTTCTTCAAGCTCAGAATCGGTCGTCGTGATGACTTTTGGGAGAGGCCTATGTCTAACAGTGCTCATCTTAATGGACCAACGCATAGTGTTGTGTGAGTTGGAAAACATCGAGAGTTAAGTTTTTAGGTTCCATTGTTGTATTGTTGCGCCCCTTAATAGATGGGGAGCCTTTTCTTTATAGATTTGTGTCTGTGTGACTTGCTTGATTGTCCATGCAAAATTGGTAACATAACTTGAACCTTATTTGTCCTAGAGATGATCTAAGCCCTAATAAGTCAAGCTGTAATTTATTTTTGCACACGTGGCGTCTTCTGGTCTAGTCACTAGTTCTATAAATTTATATCCATAGAGGTCAATTGGAATCAGATAAAATTTCCAAATACGCCTTATTCTTGTGTTATCTTAATTAGAGGGAAAAGATATTGTTATGCAACATAGTTGTTTGACGTCAGATTTTTTTTTGTTTTTGCCGTATTTCTGTTTTTAAATTAATAATTACATAGTGCAATAAAAATAAGATAAGATAATTCACCAATACGCACGCCCCCTATTAACGCGTGGTACTAAAAATTTGTAGAGTCATCCCTTTTGGGAACACAGGCGTGATGAATGTAACTTCTAAATAAAAGTCCCGATTATATTGTTAAAACTTCTATATAAACTGGCTTGATAACGATGTTTCTTTATAACTTTTCCTCTGGTAACATAATCTTCACATCACTTTTCCAGGCCTTCATTGCTGGCAACTGTACAAGCTGTGATAAACATCACTACTGCATACCGATGGGCTATCACTCGTTCAACATCTATAATCGGCTACAAGTGGGAGGACTCGTCGATACCAACTCGAATATTGCGCTGTATGCTCTGACAGGCAATTCTAAGCCTTATTGCAGTAAGTACTTCTTTGACTACGTTTTCGAAAATTCCGGGTTGTTTAAAAAAAGAAGTTATGTTATAATACATGCATTATAAGGCTAGTAATTTTTCAATCGTTCGTCGTCCTTAATGAGTTGTCGCAAGTACTACTGGCTGAGATTGAGGTATTCTGGTTTCGACTCCCAGGCCGGGCAAGTGTTTTGGGTTTTTTTTTAGTAGCAGTTCTGAGCCTAGATTAAGGCCCAGTTTGTGGCTCAGCTGAAGCCTGCCCCTTTACTATATAGGATTTATACAAATTCGGCTTGAGGTGTGTGTGTGTACTATAGCACCTCTGCCTAATCCTTTGGAGCATACAATCGTAATCTTAAGGAATGTGTGAGGTATCGGTTTCTTCTGTAATACTAACAATTTACTTATTAAATTTTTCAGGAGTACATTACGAGGTTAAAGTGAAAGTGGCGAACACAACAGCGAGCATAACTCACGGCCCCGAATCAGGGAAGCTATCGATTACATTGATCGACAGAAACAATAATAAAAGTGAGCACATGTTTCTGGAGGATGAACAGTAAGTTTAAAATCTTAACTATCACCTTAAACCATTTCTAAGTCAATCTAGTGTATAATTTTGTCAAGGATGGTGAGAAATGGAAACTTTATTATAGTCAAGCCTACCCAGAACTATGACTGTGCAAGTAAGGCGCCATCGCCATGCGCCGCACGGTACGTCCTGCAGCTAACAGCGTGGATGCAAGTTGAATTACATTGTAGGACACGCTCCAGCGATGAATCACCTCGGTAGCCCACCATGACAGCTTGCATGTGAGCTGGTTGCAGTGGGAAACGTAACCTTAGTTTCTGGTAGGCTTGAGGCAAAGCACAGAGCTCCCATATTATTTCCTAATAGCTGTTTTGACGTTAACCATTGTTTTAATGCCTCAAATGAATGTAGGTACGCAATAGAGACGTCTATGTCCAGCAATCTTAACCGTTAGTGAGCGGGCTACAATTGCTTGAAAATAATAAAAGTAACTACGCAATAGTTGGTAGTTCCGCGTTTTCTTAATATCATATCTTGCGCGATTCGGGTCATTTGATTTTTGAGATAAACTTGATATGATGATGTTTATAATTATGAAACAATTTAAGCGTGTGAAAACCTATTAAAATGTTTTATCAGACTTAAACAATACGTACGCATACATAGTACATGGCAGTAGTAATACAATAGTTATGTAATAAATATTAGTTGATCATTTATTTAACGAAAGAAATTTTTCTGGGGTGACTTGCAATTGCATGGTAGAACCCTGTAAGGTCATGTCAACCAATGAAGATCAGAACATTTGTTAAGTACAATACACAATGCTATAACTGCCTAAAATGTTTGGTTTGAAACTAAGAATCTTGTTATTTAAATTTCCTCATAATTATATAATTGCGTTTTATCAGCAGCACCCAAACTAATGAAAAAAAAAATGATCAAATTGAGGCTACTCGTAAAAAGATCCAAATAGACCTAATACAGCTATAGTAAGCTAGCACCTAGATAATAACAATAATATTTCAGCTAGTTTCATTTTCCTTATTCTTTAAAAACATTGCTCCACACTAGGAATTTCTCCTGTATCGTGAGTGCGTTTACAAACATACAAACTCACATACACAAACAGCCAGACCCGGAAGAACTATCTATAGATAGTTCTTCCGGGTCTGGCTATTTGTATGGCCTATAGGCCATACAAATATTTGAACATAAAAAGCTAACATAGCTACGTTAGAGAAGACACATACAAGTCCACTTATAAGTGCCTTTGCTTTAGGCTAGCAAGACAAAAACAATTTTTTTTTTTATTGCAGAAAGTTCTACAAACCTGGTGTGTTAGAGACAAAATTGGTGGCAGTAAAAGATACTGGCCACCCACCTGTCTTCGTGATCGTCGAGTGGAAGTATGAGACGAATCTGTTCAACCCCATGACTTGGAGGTTGCTGAAGAGCCCTAGCATCTATGTCGAGTATATAAAGCTTTCGTCGATTGAATATAATACTGAGTAAGTCTTAACAGTTTCATTGCCAGCTTTATTTTCATGAAGTCTTTGCGGGCGCCGCATGCCAACACAGAAAATACTACATGTTAAAAACACCACTTATTCTTTGTCAGTACTGAAAGTGTAATTATTGGAACCTTTTTTTTTCTTACGTCGTTGTTGCCTGCCTCGTTGGTCTAATGTTCGCAAGTGCTACTGCTGAGCATGAGGTCCTCTAGGTTTGATTCCTGGCTAGGAAAATTATTATTGGGTTCTGTAATTTCTCAGTACCAATCTGGAGTTATATTGAATTTAAATGTAACCGCTGAAATAAGGATATAACAGGTACCTCTAACTAACCTTTTGCGCAATACAGGTGATTTTACGATGTCTTTTCTTTTATTATCCACAGCACCGGATATATACACTCAAACAGTGCTCTATGCATCGACCGTAGTTTACGATGCTATTTTTTGGTATCGAATATCTATAGAACTTTGTACTATAGAATTGCAGCTGTACAGAAATGGTTTGATAGTTTGTTTGGAGTTGTTAATATTAATCTTTCTGTCATTTTCAGCATCACAGTGTGCCCGAAACGAAACAAGCCCGTTGTCGCCAACCTGCCTACGATTATGAAGCCGAAATATTGTAAATTCAGAAAATAAATTATTTCTAATGACCCTGGCAAGCTTTTTATGAGAATAATTGGGACAGTGCACTTAAGACAATGCAAAACGTCTACTAAAAGTATTCTAATAGTATTTTAATGTTTACAGTTATTCTAGGATAAAATATGTAAGGATATTCAAGTGAGGTGCTAAAGTAATTTTATATTATAGCAGAAAGCTGTACATAGAAAGTAGTTACTATTTTTGTAAAACGAATTTAGTGTAAAAAATAAAATATATTATTCGCAAAAATGTTTTTTATTGTATGCCATTACACTACTTATAAGGCCACTTGTGACAAAGCGGGCTTCGACTTCAATGAATCGGCAACCAAAATTCTCCTCGTAACCGGAATTCCAATCCTTTTCATACAGAAAGAATAGGTAGGTTTTTATGAAAATGTTTCGAGTCACACACCCAACGTTGCATCAAAAAGATTAATGCCTCATTGTTTTGTTTGTTATACTGCTTGCAAGAAAAAAGATGCGTAACTGTTTGTTCATAATATGATGATGATTCTGAACAAACCGTTACGCATCTTTTTTATATACTTACCTAACCCTTAGGATCATATATCTATCATACATTATTTTATATAAATATATTTTTTTTAAATAAAATCTTGTGAAATGAATACGATTATACGACAAGATTTTAATAATAAGAATAAGAACTTTATTTTTTCAACGGTAAATGGCTTTTAGTCGATTTCTTGACAAACTTATTGTAACTCGACTAAATAGTTTGTCGTTGGATAATAGCAACACTAGTTAGTTAGCTAGTAATCTATTTGACAGTTTGCTGACGTTTTAGTGACATTACGTTACGGATGTTGATGCTGTTGTGTTATTGAATTCTTAATCATAATTCGACTCAATACGTAACACTTAATATTTCGTTATATCATCACAGTCCGCCATCATAACCATATTGTAACTGCACTTTGCGCTTATCAGTCTACATTATGGGCGATACTCGGAAGAAGAAAAAGTTTTACTTTCGTAAACGCAGAAACAAATATTTCTTGGAACCCGGCTTCAGGGGCTTCTTTTGCACGTGTAACTTCAGAGAAAAAGACTGCGTGAAAGAAGTTTACAATCTGCTAAACGAGTATGCTGGGAAGCTGTATCCGGACCTCGGGCTGGAGCCGCAGTCGGCAGTGCCGGAGTCCGCCGCGCCGGAGGACAGACCGACAGACAGCGAGTCCGAGGACGAAACGGACATCGGAGACATACTGCGACGGGAAGTGGATTCTTTGAAAAAAGATTCTCAGAAATCTCTACGACATAAAAGATTCCAGGTAGTGGAAACGGGTGCATCTAACTGCATTTTTGTCAAAACAAATTTACCTAGTCCAGAGGAGCTGACCACAGCCATAATCAAAGATTTGGTTACAACTAAGCTCTCAAAGACGCGGCATGTGTTACGTCTGCTTCCAATAATGGCTACATGCAAGGCCAACTTACCGGACATAATGGAGTGTGCCGGCAAGCTCTTTGATAAGTATTTCCTGAAACAGTCATCTTCTTTTGCCATCATATTTAACAAGCGCTTCAACAGCAGTGTATGCCGAGATTTGATCATCAAGGAGCTTGCGGAGATGGTTGTGCTGAAGAACGCAAACAACAAAGCTGATTTGAAAAATCCTGGGCTCTGTATTATAGTGGAAATTATAAAGGGTATTTGCTTATTAAGCATTGTGGACAATTACTTTACATATAAGAAATACAATTTGAATGAGCTGTCTAAAGACGAAGCATCAAATGATTCCGAGGGTACTCAGGCTAAGAAGTTTAAGGGTAATGTGGCCACACCAACTGAAGAGAACAATGACACTGAAGTCATCAACTTAGAAGTGACTTAGATAATTTAAATGCTATTATAATATTGTAATTCAGGTTATCGATAAGCTGACCACTAATGTTAAGTCTTTATCTTATATTTCTACTCTACTTAATGTATTTGTAGTCCTATTAAATTTCTAGGTTGTACCTAGAACTTCGATACCAACTCTTATACCAAAATTTTGTCTTATACCTAAATTTTTTCATAAATTATTATAAACCCATATTAAATATACATGTGAACTAATATTTGGTTTTTTTAACAAAGGGTTTCACCCACTCATTCATAACATGGTTACGTAAAATAAATGAGTCGAGGTCGTGGTTATGTAACTGGGCGTATAACGAGCTGTTAAGTAATTCTATGATACCTACGTAGTACCTACTGTCGTTACATAACGAACGAGCGACAGGCTGGCGAGGCTACCGGCCGGGAAGGCGCGGCATGTGCGCGCGCCGCGCAACACGTGTTTCAAAAAGTTCGCCGATTCTATCTAAACTCAATTCAAAAATTTTCAACAGTACCTATATCTTTATTTAACATGTTCATCTTATCTAATCTTATGGCTCATTCAAAATTAAGAAATAACGGTACATGCTGGAACAAGGACACCCCATCTATCCAGTCTTGAGTCCAGCTGTTTTACGTAATTGAGGCCATCCACAACAGATGTCTCTTATTGATATAACTTTCGTTTGCAACTAGCACTATCGCATTATAATAATTCGTTGAATCAATATTATGCAACTCAGTAAGTACGACATTGTTCAATGTTCATATTATGTAGGGTCTGGCAATTATTGTAATTATAAGTCAAATTCTTACTACTAGATGTCGCTGCATGTGTAACTTAGTTCATCGTTGCTTGGTTGAACTTTGGAATTTAGATAAGGAAGTTCCAAAAAAGCTCTGTCGACGGTGCATACTTTGCCCAGTTAGGAAGTGTGCGTAAGTATGCGCACTCATGGGTCTAATGATAAGATTGTTATCGGTCGGTGACCTTTGTTTAGCCCGGCATGGATGACCCAAAACAGGAAATTTCGTCTCCGCGACCATAAATAAGAGGTAGAAGGTAGAACTAGATAACACAAATTTAACATACCTATTTATTAGAAGTGTTAAGTCTCGTTTGTGGTGGTCGCTCTTGGGTTCGACCAACAATTTAGGCCATTTATTTATTATATACTTTATTGTAGGTACACCTTGTAATAAAAACAGGAAAAACATTTTTAAAAACAAGTGTACAATGTGCCATTGCCTAACTTGTGATTCTTTAACTGTCTTTTCAAGTAGTAGGCTGCTCTTGTCTTGTAACAACTTCCCTGGTAAAAACTTCCGCCATTCAAACCTGTAACTTAGGTACAAATTCAAAAAAAAAACAGGCTCAGGAGTCTTAGGGAAGGTTCATATCTGACGGAACATGCGTCGCGTATTATCGGTCGCGTAACGCCAGAACAGACAAATGTATAGAAAAACACTCGAGCGTTCACACTCGACCGATGATACGTTAGTGCGTCGAGTGTGAACGCTCGAGTGTTTTTAACGCCGTGTCCTCGTCAAAGCGATCGGCGGCGGCGGCATGGTCCAGAGCGAGAAGGCATGGGAAGCGGTCTTCTTCTTCTGCGAAACAGTAATGTTATCGAAGGCGGAGGCAGACCGCGTGCGGGAAAGGGAAACCTCACACCCCAGCCGCTGCAACAGACTAAGGCGCCCCGGGCGTCGGGAAACGCAGGACGATTCCTGGCCGCCGTAGGCCCAGCCTGCGGATGGCGAGCTATGGGTGGCTCACCGTCCGATAGCAACCAGACCCGGGTCGACAGCGCATCGTGTTCCACGCGCTTCAAAGAGCTGTCAGCAAAGAAGAGGGGTCCACAGGGTCAGTGCCTACTAGAGTTGCGGTATTTGTTCGAAAGAATCACCGCGGTCCTGGAACGCAAAGGGCACTAGAAGCAACACATAAGTAAGTTTCTGACACTCCCTTCCGATCCGCCCAGAGCGCGAGAAGTCATTTGATGATTTCCCGTCCAGAAAAAAAAATGTATCTCGCATCGCAAAGTAGGTACAATTTGAAAAACTAGTGTTGGCAGCGCTTATTGGTTATTGACCGGTACCGTACTTTCAATTGATTATTTATGTATTTTATAACAACCTCCTGAAATTTGACGAGGATGCAAAACAACACCTTTTGACGGGCCTGTTGGTCTAGTGGTTAGCGGCCCTGACTGCTAAGCCGGAGGTCGTGGGTTCGATTCCCACCCAGGACAAACTTTGTGTGATGAGCATGATTGTTTGTTCTGTGTCTGGGTGTGATTTATCTATAATATGTATGTATTTATAAATTATATAAGTATGTATATCAGTTGTCTGGTTACCATAACACAAGCTCTGCTTAGCTTGGGATCAGATAGCCGTGTGTGAGTTGTCTTAAAAAAAAAAAAAAAAACACGTTGTATACATTAGGTAGGTTCAACTCCGTCCAAAAAGGGGAAATTGGATTTGAATTCAGAAGTAGTTATCTATTCTCACGCGAGAGTTCACTAATATAATGGACTATTTTACACTATTACCCATCTATCTAAACCTAATACGTTATTTGCATTACGTGACTTATACGGAATGGATGTTCCTTGCACTTTATAATGGGATAGAACGTTCCATACATACGGGAAATACTTAGGAACTTTAGCTAACGTGAGGTAGTAGTAGTAGGAAAATTATATCTAAAGAGATCTTAGGTTTCTTATGTTATTCTTTCACCAATGTGTTTAATGATTGGTGTAGTTAAGGAAATAATGTTACCCCTAATCTGTATTGCTTCCTCCTAATAGCAATTTAAGTTGAGAACACGATCTGACGGCAATACAAATTGTTACTAGCATCTTGTCATTTTGTTTTTTGAAACCGTGTAAACTCTGGGTCCGTCTCCTGCCCCCCAACCACTACCTCTCATCAACATCACATTATTAGCCGTGGTACACCTGGCGAACATAAACTTTCCGATGGCTGCAGTCTGCATTTGCACCTGTATAGGCAAAAATGCAACATCTCAGTAAATGTGGGGTGTCTTGTGTGTGTGAGGTTTCATGTTGTGAACGCACCCACGATACAGGAGAAATTCCTAGTGTGGGGCAACGTTTTTTAAAAAACTAAAAAAAAAAAAAAAAAAAAGTAGTGATTTAATTAATGTTTAGCAGCTCACCTACCTAATCTTACTTACACCCCTATTTTCGTGCCTAATTTTGAAACACTTAATGGTATATAAAAAGCCTGACGTTTAGCATTCTGTTCAATTTCAATATCAAAAAGGCGTTACAGTCATTGTAAATAAAGTTAGAGGTCAACGGTAATTTGTTCTTTTCTTTTTTCGAGACACGGGACGTTTCTCTATCTTTATGTTCCGCCTTTCTATACCGGTGTTTTTGGCCAGTTCAAAACATTAATAAAATATTTCACACATATTTATTGCTTTATCAAATTAACACCAATTGACCTAAAGTGCATCAAACTTTAAGAGAAGAAGCTTGTGACGTCACTTCTTGGGTAAAAGTGTTGGTACGTTACGCGAAAATTCAACGTACTGGATAGCAAATCATTTTTTTCAGATGACAAAAGAGAATATACGCGTCATTGAAGTACCTAGCTAGTCAGGCCCGGACTGAACCCGAAACAGGCCTGGGCATTTAGAGACGGTTGACCCTCCACTCTCAAGATAAAGGGAAAGGGATTAAGCCAGCGCGGGGCATATTTTACAAAGGGAGCCCTGAAACCTAAGACCTTAGTAAAATGAAAACGAACATTTTTCGATTTTTTTAGCAACCATATGTAGGAACATATATGTCACCGGACACCTAAGTGTAAAATGCGTAAGATTATAAAATAGGTATCTTGAGAGATTGTAAACTCTTGATAAAATTGTGTCTCGAAAACTCAACATTTGGAATAGGTACTTATACCAAAGTATTAGTTTTTTGAACTGCCTCCCACTTTTTTTTTTTTTTTTTTTTTTGGATGGGAAATCATCAAATGACCCCTCCCGCCCTGGGTGGAGCGGTAGGGAGTGTCAGACTTTTACTGACTAAAACCCACCCGTGCTCCTCCATGTGCCCTTTGCGTTCCAGGGCCGCGGTAACTCTTTCGAACAAATTCCGCAACCCTAGCAGGCACCGACCCTATGGGGCCCCGTCTCTGGTGCTGACGGCTCCTTGAGGCGCGCGTGAAGCACAACGCGTCGTCGACTCAGCCTGGTATCGGACGGCGAGCCACCCACGCTCACCGTCCCCAGGCATCAGCCACTGCGCAATAGCACAGCGGCCGACTTGTCTCTGGAGGAGGCCACGATGGGACCATTACTGGCACTCCATCTCGGCCCCCTCCCGAGAACCAGGAGTCGCAGCACCCACAGCAGTAGCGGCAGAAGCGGCGACGGAAGCCGCGGCGGCGGCAGAGGCGGCGGCGGCGGCGGACCTCTTGCCCTTGGTCGGGGCGGATGGCGCGCAGGCCCTTCCCCCAGCCCAGTGCTCGGCCGGCTTGCCAGCAGCCGCACATGCACTGCAGTGCGGCGTGGCCTCACACGAGCCGGCCCGATGACCGGGCTGACCACAGCGGAAACAAAGTCCGCTGCGGTCCACCTCCGAGGGGCACATAGCTCCCGTGTGGTTGCCCACATGGCAGCGGTAGCACCTCAGAGGCCTGGGTTCCAGCAGTTTTACCCGCGCAGACACCCATCCCACCAAGAGCCTTCGGCCCTCCGACACAGTTCTGGCCGCCGTCACGGGGCAGCTCACCACAAGGGTTTGCATGCCCGTGTTGTCAGGCCGGAGGGCGCCCGCCTTGACGAGCTCGGCAGAGCACCCCCCAGTCCTGGCGACGGCGGCCACAACTTCCTCCTCCGTCACGGAGTCATCCAGGCCCACTATGCGCATGTCGATGCGCTTAGTCTTCCTGGACACCCGGACCTCGTCCGCGGGTAAGACCGCCCTCAGCCTTTCGGCCAGGGCGTCCGCGAACGGGCCACTCTCCGCTCCGGCGAGCTCGAGCTTGCGGGCACCGGTTAAGGTCCTCCTGACCCCGATGCCCCCGCTGATGCCCAGCTCTTGGAGGCTCACCGCCTCCTTCGCCCGCTTCAGTACGGCGAGATACGTCACGCCCCTCTTTTCCGCTTCCGGCTGCAGTGTGAGCACCACAGCCGCGGATTTCGGGGCGCGAAGCCTCGCCGCAATGGCGTTGGCCTTCCGCCGCTGCTTCTTGGCCTTGTTCTTGGCCGCCTTCTTCTGTCGCCGCTTCTCTCCAGCAACCTGCCACTCGGCCTCGGCCGCAGGAGGGTCCGAGGGTGGGGGTGGGGGCGGCCGCGGCGCCACTGGCGCAGCAGCCTTAGCCGTTCCCCCTCCAGCCTTCCTCCTGCCCCTCTTCGCCGGGGCCGACTTGGTCGTCGCCGGCGTCGCAGGCGCCGGCGCCACAGGCGCTGGCACGGCTCCTCCTTTGGCTTTCGCCTGGCCGGACGTTCCCGGGCTGGCGGCCACGGCGGCCGCGTACGAGGCCGCCTTCTGCTGCTGGCCCGAGGCCCTCTGAGTCGCCACTGTTGCCGCTGTTGGGGGACGCCGGACCATGTCCTCCAGCATGGAGAACTGCCTCCGGAAGGGAGCCAGCTCCTGCCGTACCAGGTCCCGCACCTGGCTCAGCACCCGGCCCCCCTCCGGCGCTGCCGGACTCAGTCCCCCTCGCGGCTCCACGGAGGCCGCTCCGGCCATCCCTGCCAGGTCCCTCCGGAGCAACTCATTCTCCCGAACGAGTCGCTCCGTAAGAACCGCTAGGCGGGCGACCTCCGCCCGCAACTCCGACACCTCCTCTGAGGCAGTCCCGCCAACGTTGGCCGCCGCTGCCGACAGTATGGAGGCTTTGGCCGCACTGATGGCCTCCCGCTTCGAGGACTGCTTCCTCTTGAAGGCCACAGCGCGGATCGCGGCCTCCACGACCTCCGCAAACTGGGCCCTCTGGTCCTCAATAGCGGGAGGTACCTCTCCCGGGGGCTCTGAGTCGTCAGAGTCGAGAGGAGGCGGACGAGTAGAGGGAGCCCTGCGACCGCTCCCTCCAGGGCGACGCCCCTCCTCCACCGACCTCTCGGCCCGACGCTCCACCTCCCGGGTAGAGGGAGCCAGCCCCCTCCCTGCCTCACAGCCCCTGCCCCGCCTAGCGGTGGGGATCTTCCGGGCGGAAGCAAATTCGCCTTCGGAGGACGACTCATCCTCCCGTCTGGGCCGCTTGCGGAAGAACTTTGCGTTCTCCGCAGCAGCCCCCCCTCCTTCGTCTCCAGAGCCCGCCGAGCTGACCGTTACTAGGTCTGGCGCGGAGCCGGAATCCGACTCCGCACCACCCCGGCGCTCAGGCGAACCCTCCTCTGCGCAACCGTACGCCATCAGCTCCTTAAAGGAAGCGGACTCGGATGACGACGATTGGGAGCCTCCTCAGCTCGTGTTGCCACTGGCAAGCGGAAGGCGTTTGGTGCCCACCCCAGAGTACGGAGGGCAGCCCGCCGAAGCGGGGTGGGATTCCCCGACCGCTGAGCAGTCGGGACCCACCTGGGGACTCATTTTACATTCGCCTTTTTTCATTATTTTGTGCCTTTTAAGGGTGCGGTCCCTGTTTGCTCCGCCCTTTCTCAGGGCCCTCTCTCCTCACCTCACCTCTCCACCTGCTCGCTGCTCTCACAGTCACGTCTGATAATCAGACGCGTACCAAAGAGCAGCGAGCAAGCGTGTGTCTCTCTTGGTCTGATCCCTCACTTGCGACCTTCCGGCATGAGTGGCTCTACCGGGAAAGCTCGCAAGATCATTGGGACGCTCAAGCCCCACCACGACGACAACGTGGAGACACATTCGGTGGGGGAACTGCCTCCCACTATGGAAACAATTTTAAAGACTTGTATTCACGTCAAAAATAAAATGCCTAAACATAACATCAAAACATATATATACATATAAACATAATGTTGACTTATTTGTTACAAGTATTGATAGGTAGGTATATATAGCGCTAAGCTCGGGCTTGAGGTCAACCATGCCAAGACTAAAGTAATGGTGGTAGACCGTGCTCAAGTTCTCCCGAGCTCTAATTCTCTTGACGGGTATGAGAAAGTCGATAAGTTCGTGTATCTTGGATCCCTGATCACAAGTGAGGGCAGCTGCCTTGGGGAAATCCGCCATAGGACTGGTATGGCCAAAAGTGCAATGACCAATCTGGGATAACCGTGGCATCCGCAGGAACACCAAAATTCGATTGGTCCATGCACTGGTATTCTTTATATTTTTGTATGGAGCAGAGACATGGT
Source organism: Hecatera dysodea (assembly GCA_905332915.2). Lineage (NCBI taxonomy): Eukaryota > Metazoa > Arthropoda > Insecta > Lepidoptera > Noctuidae > Hecatera > Hecatera dysodea. The sequence continues at coordinate 13,891,549 of HG995291.1, forward strand.
GCATCAAAAGTCGCTAAAGCAAAAAGATCGACGCCTTCGAAATGTGGGTTTGGCGAAGACTTCTTCGTATACCATGGACTGCCATGAGAACGAATGAGTCCATACTGGTAGAACTCAATGTCACCAAACGGCTTTCTGCAATATGCCAGGAACGTGCCCTCAGCCTTTTTGGGCATATTATGCGTTCTTCCAAGCATAATCTGGAAAGGCTCATGATATTGGGCCGGGTCGAAGGAAAGCGGGCTCAGGGTAGAACACCGGCAAGATGGTCCGATGCCATAAAGAGGGCAGTTGGTGGCAGCATGTACAGAGCGGTCCGCGCTTCAGAGGACCGCATGGCTTGGAAACGCGTCGTATGTGGTCGCGATCCTCAGCATTGAGGGAACGACGAAGAAGAAGATTGATAGGTAGCAAAATTTTATTTACCTTAATTTGCTGTTAAAATTTAAATTATTTTGCACCTACTGAGCTATTGGGTAACGTAAATTGAAGTAGGTATGTAGTAGCTTCAACTCGACGGTAAAGGACGATATTCTAAATCTAAACGAATGTTTTGCAATGTTTTTTTTTTAAATAGCAAAAGAAAGTCGACCGCTAATCGGCCACACCGGCACACCGGGCATCGAATATGACCAGTACGGCCCTGCTAGCTACACTATATTTAGGTAATCTTACAAGACGATTTTTTCGGGAATATTCCCTATTTATGAGTACCTACAATCTACATACTTAGATATTTGTGAAAGTGCAATGACAGACAGACAGAGTTACTATCTAGGTACCTAATTGTTTGTTAGAGTAGCCAATTAAAAGTTTGCAAGGGCTGCCGCAATTGGAATTGAGCCAAATACTTCTGTAATAAATTGCTGTCCGTGATAAGAATACTCTAACAATATAATTTGTTCTTTCATAGTGTGCGGGCATGAAAAAGTTTAGGTTGTGGAAGGTAATGAATTCCTGATGTAGAACCGCAGTAAAAAGACCGCCCGTAATGGATTGATACCTCCCTAACTTTCTTTTTACTCGACGGAATACCGCGTTTATCTTAAGAATGAATTGCATTAATGAAAATGTTGGTCTTCTAGATAAATATAAGTTTCCATAGCGCACAGAGGAGACCAGAGAGTTTCAATACCTATTTAATTAATTGACATTTTAATCTTGGTAATGTATTTTTATGAGTCATGGTAGAATTCGTTATTTCAGTAAGTCAATACTTATACTTAGTGTGGAAGAGTTGCAGACGAAGAAAGCTTTTGTTTTTTTTTTTGCACGCATCATTCGCAAATCATGGATTCTGAATTTTGCAAATATTAACTAGGTCTTCTTGCAAATTTTTTAGTTGAAAAGGTTCGTTATCTGCCTGTCTTACAGCTACAGAATAAATTAAGTAGGTATCTTCGCCTTATTCGGAAACTTTAGCCAGTCCCTACGCAAATAGACCTTCCAGAAAAATGCAATTATTGGCAGTAGAGCATACGTAAGTCAGAAAGCCACGCAGTGGTGTCGAAGATATCCCCACTTACATTCGAGATGAGTCTAATTCGAATCATGCGGCAGTGGACATCAGCTAATGGCGTCCCCTGACGGTCGTTAAGGCTGGCTCTTCGTTTTATTTTTTCCCTTGAGTGACTAAGTCAGCGGGTTTCCTTTTTCAACGGTTCCCTTTCATGAAACTAGTAAAATTCCGCGCAGCAAAGTGACAATACTTTTCATTAAATTTTTTTTGTAGATTGCAGATGATTTAAATGATTTCAAAGGATTTGTTTATAAGGGCTGATATTTCAATAATCAAATAACTTTTACCTGAGAAATAAAAATGGCGTGGTTGTTTTTTCAGTAATAGTTTTCCAGTTAAACATTATCTATGAGTATGGGAAAGTCCACCCTAAACCAAAAAGTCTTACAACAAGGGCTTATTCTAGAACCCCCTAAAAGCCTAAGTACAAACCGGAACAGTGCACGCCACTACAACGTCCAAGCGCCGCGGCGTCTAGCGTCTTAAGCGTCCGCGTCTCAAATTACGCTTATCGTTTTTACGACCGCGCCCGACCCACTTAACATAAACAATCACTGCTGATAAACTACTTAAGCTACACTCGAACTGTAAACACTCACGGCAAGCTCAAACACTACAGAATGTAATTTGATTACAAGTAACTCATTCAAAGTAATAATAAATGATGATATTTAAGTGTAAAGTTGAGGAAATGACAAAAAATGTCGTATTTATTTTTTGTTTCGAGTTTTACAAGAAAAGTATAATAGTTTTTGCCAACAATTATTTTTTATTATAATAGTTCATTATATACCCTTTAAAATGACATACATAACTCAATATGAATATTTAGTTTTCTGTCATGAAAAAATAAACTTTTCAAAAGGTCCCCGTACCTCGGGCGAAATAAAAATGTGACAAGGTGGCTTTAATTATCGTTTCTAGACCTCATTTCAATATATTTCGTTTGTAAAAGGCTAATAACGTGTTTATAGTGAAGTAATGAGAATTTAACCCAAAAATCCAATTAGAAAACATTGTAAACCAATAAGATGCAATTAGAATCTTATAAGGATGATTCAGAAAAGAGAAAGTTATGTGGTCAAAATGATCATATAACATTCCAGTTAGATTATTCTATGTAACCGTTTCGAAATTGTCGTAGTAATGCATATTTCGTAAAGAAAATATCTTCACGTTTAATTTGATGTACAATAACAATAGAAATAAGGTAAGAAAAACAAAAAACAAACCACATTTTGTTAGGAGCTCCACACAATAACACTTTGTTTACACAAAAGTCGAACTGTCACTTTCACTTTTTTTTTTCTAAATATTGTGTTGTAGTTCCACAGACAAAATTTATTCTGACGGTTGGCAAATTTAATACCCTGCCTTTTAGCAATACTCGACTAAACGACTATCGCCCGACTTTATCAGTGTTTACGTTTAAAGTGAACGATATCGTTTTGGGGACTGTAGTCCCCACGGACAGGCAAGGTAAAAATCATTCTGGTGACTAGAGTCCCCATGGACGTTTGAGTGGCTTCACTAGATTAGTCATTCGTTTTCGACAAGTGTGTGTGAATATTGTATACACACTTCGCTAAAATTTAAGCCCCTTAGCAACAATGTACGAAGGCTGGCTTTTAACTTGTGTCGTTTGATATCTAATAGATTATTACCATTTATTGTTTTTCAAAGAATTCTCCGCGATATTTAACCTCTCAGACCCCGCGGATCAAAATACACTTTTGCATGCGTTCGAACCAGTTTTAAAAACATTTATTCCACTCCGAAGTGGGGGTAGTCAAAATGGCCGGTTTGTATGCGTCAACAGCTTCTTCAGGTGAGCTGAAACGTTGACCACGAAGACTTTGCTTAATTTTGGGGAACATAAAAAAAGTAAGGCGGGTTCTAAAATTTCGACATTTTGGGTGGTCAAAACATCTTTTTAACCGACTTCTAAAAAAGTAGTAGAGTAGGTTCTCAATTCGGATGTTTGTATTTCTTTTTTTAATGTTCGTTCGCGCATAACTCCGTCGCTTGCCAACCGATTTGAAAAATTTTGTTGGAAAGGGTATATATACTTCCCAAATGGTCCCATGAAAATTTTATCGAAATCGAACTTTCGGTTTTTTTTGTAATTTCAATAAATGATAGCAAATCTGTCGGGATAGCTGAAATCGCATGTTTGTTTATTGTTTACACCAATTTATACCACGTACGCTGTGATGGGTATGTTTAGCTGGGAGTGAACCACTAAAAAGTGAAAAATAAAAAAAACTTATTACAAAAAAGAAATAGAAGTTGGTTTTATTTTTTGTAAAAAGTTTTTTTTTATTGCGGGCGATGTGCGAACTTGCTTTATCATGGTGCAGTATCATACGACGTCTTAAGTTGTTTTTTCGAAACTATGTGATGACTTATGGCAAACAAACAGTGGTATACCAATCAGCGTTAGCCGTCTTGCGATCTTCTAGTACAATAGTAGCGACTTGACCACCCTTTGCCAAAAACGTGACGTGAGCGTAGGTATGCCTTGGTCGGTTTTGACTCGACGAATGGAATAAAAAGAAAAATGACGATTTTGGAAGACCCAGACAGTTGACTGCTGCTTGGAATCTGGATCGTAAGCATATATCCAAGACATCTCACCACTAACCATATCGCAAACGTGTTTTGACTCTCCTCAGTTGATAGTAGTCCCTGAAATGCACACGGCTACCTCTATTTCACGGCATGTCACATGACGATCTTCGACGATTAGCTGCCGCACGACGTCGATATTCTCTTGCGTTATGGCGGTTTTTGGACGACCTTCACATGGCTTGTCACTGAAGCTAGAGTACCATGTTGAAATTCTAAATACCAGCGTTCTACAGTCCTAAGACATGGTGCATCACTAAACACATAAGTGATCTCCTCAAAGCACTGAAGTCGCGTTAATCCCCTTTGAAAGTTGTAGAAAATTATGGCACGCATATTTTCCTTAGATATTTCCATTTTTACAACCGACTTTGAATAGACGCTACAGTAAAACTATTCGACCGATCAAAAAACATTATTTTGTTTTCAAATTCTAAATTAAAAAAGATGAAAAAACACTTAAAACCCATATGGGTGCAAAGTTCTCATCATAAGCATAAGCATAATCAGCCTTTTAACGTTCCCACTACTGGGACACAGGCCTCCTCTCGAGGAGAGGGAATGGGCTGTAATCCACCACGCGGGCCCAATGCGGATTGGTGAATGTCACATGTCTTCGAATTTATGGTTCTAAGACATGCCGGTTTCCTTACGATGTTTTCCTTCACCGTTTTGAGAGCAGTGGTGATGATATTAATTACACAAAGAAATGCGCCTGGCTGGGTTTGAACCCGCGACCTACAATTCGTAAGTCGGGGCCGTTACCACTCGGCCACCACTGCTCTCATCAATCAAGTTCTCAGCAATTGAAATTAATTAAGTCCAAACCCCGGGTAATTGCTGTAAGTCGTTGGGGAGTTCCCTATACTGTCTTTCGGCTTCATCATCAGAGCAACTTCAGACCTTCATTAAATAGTAGTGCTTTAAGATAATTAATGAAAAAAAAAAAATAAACGCATTAGTTGCCACTACGATTTTCGAAGGCTCCCATAACTTCTCTGGGATGTCATTATCAGATCCTGGTTTCCTTATCATAGTACCACCATTGGGATATCTCCTTTACAACAAAAAAGAATCATCAAAATAGGTTCTTAAACGACGAAGTTATCCGCGGACAAACAAAAAAAGCATATATACGGTCGAATTGAGAAACCTCCTCCTTTTTTGAAGTAGGTTAAAAAAACAAAAGTTTCATTTTAAATAATTGCGGGAGGTTTGCTAACGACACGACTTTAAAGGCAGCCCTGGTAAGAGGTAATGTTACTTCCTCCGAATCCTAAATGCGCACAAGTTAATCTTGCACCTGTCAGATTCACCTTCTCTCCACAAGGATTGCATTCCACTTTGATGTAGCCGAGAACCACCGAAAACGATGTGTGCACAACGTCGTTAAGACAAAAGCTAGTATCTTGAGCATTGTTTCAGGGAAATGCTTTGAAATGGATAAGATAGTCAAAGGTCCTGGAACACGTTTTAAGATAGAAATCATGTATATAAACATAACTTTGTCTTTGTTATGTTTTTTTTACAGTTGCTCCCTTAGACATCGAGCAAAATCAGTTCAAGCTTTCAATCTTAAATGCCGGGGGGGCACTGTCTCATCTCCTTTAGATCGCTAGAACCTAAGTAACTATTATTTGTGTAAAAATAAAAAACTGAGACGAATAGGCTAGACGTCCGTTAAAGAATTCCACCGTTATGGAATTCCATAATCGTCTCTTACGATATCCAAAGGACGAGATCCGATTCCCATCTTTAGCGCTGGACTAGTGTTCAGTTGGGATGAGGAAATCGGATCTCGAAACGGCGAGTGTTTCGGCGATATCTTTGATTTTTTTGCAGGTAAGATGTTTTGTGAAAATACCTTTCAATAGGATCCTTAGGTTTCTAAGGGAGTCGGATCCATTTTTTGTAACCACACAAAATTGAATCTCTAAGAACTGAATTTGCTTCATTCAGTAGGGAGAGTTTCTCTCCGGTGTATGTGCTACAGTTAAGCTTGCGCCCGGTCTGGCAGCGTTGGAATAACAAGCACAAAACGGACACCGGCAAATCCAACCCAAGTCCCGGATTTGTAACAAAGTACGGCTTATTCCGCTCACTTCTACATAATATGGCCGAAACACTTGGAGCGCAGATGCTTGCTGCAGATTTTCAATGTGGTTTCAATTTCTTAGCGTCGTCTTTTCCCAGATTTGTGCGAGGTAAATAACGTACATACGATGTAGGTTAAACATGTCAGACACTCGAACATTTTGCTGGATTAAATTTTGTTTGCGCTTTGGCATGCACCTACGTACTCTGTTTTTAATTAGAATATTTGTGTTTGGTGTGTGCTTCTGGAGGTAAATGTTAGGTTGAAACTGTTGATCAACCTTAGAATGTAGTAAGTAACTAGTTTAATGCTACTTCAGGAGAGTATTTTCTGAAGTAGCATTAATTTAATTTTATTAAATTATAGTATGTTTTTGAAAAAGTTTTTCTAATATCTTTAATATTGTTATAATACATTATAATTCTGTTCAATGTTATTAGTTTAATGCTACTTCAGGAGCATTACACCACAGTTACTCTCCTTTCTATCTATGTACCTACTTAAGGTTAGGTTAGGTGTTTTTTAATTTCACTAAAATACTTAAAAGGCAGTGGTGATGAAATAAATTACACAAAGTAATGCGCCTGGCTGGGTTTGAACCCGTGACCTACAACTCGTAAGTCGGGGCCGTTACCACTCGGCCACCACTGCTCTCAAAACGGTGAAGGAAAACATCGTGAGGAAACCGGCATGTCCAAGAACAAAAAATTCGAAGACATGTGACATTCACCAACCCGCATTGGGCCCGCGTGGTGGATTACGGCCCATTACCTCTCCTAGAGAGGAGGCCTGTGTCCCAGCAGTGGGAACGTTAAAAGGCTGATTATGCTTATACTTTTATTCTTAAAAACAGCATGTTCTGTGTTTGTTTTTAATTTTCCAAAGTGATCCCAAAAATGGCTCGCGAAATGTTCAACGAAATTGTAACCACTTATGCATACAATTACATGCACTGCGTGTGTGCCTACCTACCATTTGCCGTCACTCTGGGAAAAATTAAAAACGCTTTGTAGTAATAACGACACACCACAATAGGCTGCATGTGAGGCACGTGCAATTTTTCACTATGAAAGTAATATAACCCAATTCAGCGGCTTTACATCGCGACAGGCGGCCGCCAATTACTGGCCGGCAATTTGTCGTGTCAGCCGGACGGCGGCGGCTGCGGAACATGACACCAGCAAGAGGACACCTCTCCACACGGTTACATGATCATGATCCGGCCGCGATGCCGTAATAAACCGGACAGGACAGTGTGAATAACTTTATACGCACAGGTTGTATTGCTATTGCAAACGTTTTTCTAAGCTTCGTTTCGTTTTGAATGTCGGTTTGGACGGGAGAAGGGGTTTGGAAAAAAAGTTGCCTATCTATTCAACTCACCGAAATCACAGTGACGTCCTGTGTAGGTAGGTACACATTTTTTGCTTTGACATGGCTGAAATTGTTTGTAAAAATGTAGAGCAGTTGTCCCAGCGTGTTTTACATGCAAGCGAATGAGCTCTTACAAAAAATCATGCCTGTGGATGTTGTCGTTTATTCTGAATGTTTTGACTGTATTGTAAAACTAGCAGCGCACCGCGGTTTCACCCGCGTAGTTTCTGTTCCCGTGATACTATGGGTATAAAATATAGCCTATGTCACCCGGGGATAGTGTAGCTTCCCAAAAGTGAAAGAATTTTTAAAATCGGTTCAGTAGTTTCGGAGCCTATTCAATGCAAACAAACAAACAATCAAATCTTTGTAATATTATAGTATAGATGAGGCCATATAATAAAATCGTACTGATAAACTAAATAATGCGGTAAACGGTGCCAAAGTATATAAGTGGTAATTTAGCTAAGTATTGTAAACTGGCAAAATTAAAGATAGGAACTAACAATGTGTGCCTAGTGCCTGTGATAAGAATTTAAATGACACTCTTTTCATTGGAAATCTGTAAGCCTTTTATATAAAAATAGTCACAAAAGATTTCAGTAGAGTAGGTAACAAAAGAAAAACTTCCCGGAGCACTCTTCTTGGAACTCTTAAGTTTTTATAAAAATGTTATCGTTATGAAGTTACACAGGACCTTATTCTAGAAAGAACTTATTCAAGATTGATATTATGATTTTTGCCTAAATAGCTTTGTAGTTCCTTAATTCTTTATTGTACACCATAACAGCTTATATGATTTACAGTGATGAAATGTACAAACGCGAGTTTAACTCAGAGTTTATTTTAGTTTATTATGATTTATTTGGTAGTATCTTAATGATCTGACCTAATGATAAAGGAGACAAGAAAAACAAAATTAAATTCATTAGCAACAATCAATAGGTAGTAGTAGTAGTAACACTATTCGCTGAGCATTTAAAAGTTCGAAAAGTCAACACCTTAAAATAACAAAACATCACTAAATAATATAAAAAGTCATAAAATGTGGTAAACAGATCAAGGTTACAAATTTCGGTGATCGGGCATGTAAACAATAATACTTTTACAAGCCAATTTTACAAAAAAAAAGCGGTTATTTAGCAACTTTTTACACGATTGCCCAAAAAAAGGAGTGTTATGTTTTCAGGGTATATAGAATTTTGTAACCTTGATCTTTTCACCGCATTTTGTGGCCAATTTAGTGACTTAATGTTTTAGGCTTTGTTGTTGATTTTTTGAACTGCCATATTGAATAATGTCGCTGACTGCACCTAAGTAGTGGGATTCTTTGCCGTCTGAATTTTCTGGTAGCTATAATCTATATAGGTGTGTACTCCCTGTGTACTCTATTGTAAGTCAAGAGTGAATGTGTTACTTACTAATTAGTTAGGCATTTCTTGGCCAAAACGTTCCAGCGCCGACCACGACATCATACCATTAGTAGGTAGTGCAATTCTGGAAAACTTAGGTTTAGGGAAGTCAATCCCAAGCATTAAAAGGAATGGCAGTTCAATTCAAGCACAGTTCATCTAAGTTTTCACGGGATCAAAGGCTAGCATTTCACCATAAAAAAGTTAGTTAAAAAAAAATTAAACAAGAATTTAAATCAAGCAATAATCTGCTTCAGCTCATTTCATCCTCAACGACTTCAAAAAACCCATATTAGTTGATATTATATCTACCATAGAATATCTACACATAATGTTTATAAATCCCCATTTTTCTGTCTGACCGGCTGAACCAATTTTGCTGTCTTTGTTGTGTTTGCTATAGGTTAACTAAAAAATCTGTTTAGTCCGTCAGATAGATTTTCAAAAAATATTGGAGACGTATTTTTTCTTTTTTCACATAAACAAAAAATGAAGACGATACAGTGCGTTGAAAACTCGTGTGATGTCACTACTCGCTGCAATGTTTACCGGGCCGTGACGTCATACGCTCCCACTTCTGATCTTTGATGCTTTTTATCTTCGTCAGTTTTTATAGATTTGATAAAGGAAAAAATACGTGTCAAATATTTTTTTATAATCTAACTGACGGACTAAACATAATCATTGATTTTTTACTCAGGCAACATCCCTATTGTCAGAAGAAGGTACATACTTACTATGAAAGAAATTTTTGAAAAAAAAAAATACCCTTTGCAGCGAACCCTTTGGCACGGCGGGCCACTAGTAAAAATAAATATACCTAAGGAAAATCTAAACAGAGTGGTGGCGAGTGGCCAGTGGGAGGTCTCCTTCATCAATATCCCACAGCCTGCGGGTTATTTTGACTTCGCCTTTGTCAACTGCCTTAGAATTATATAGAAGTCAGCGCCAGATTATAACTCATATAAAAATGTTACTAGCTGAATTATGGGAGTATAATATAAACATATTATTATTATTTTTTATTTATTAGGCTCATCAACAATTATTGTTAACACCAAACATATTACAAAATACTTAACTTAAAACAGGTGTAGTGTCACAATTTCTTACAAATAAGCACCACATGTGCCATAAAGATAATGTGCTTAACTTGTGTTTAGGTATTATCACTTTGCTTTTTATATAAGAATCTTTTTTAACTTTTGTAAATTTATATTGTAGGAGGTTTAGTATAATTTGCCTACCTTTTTTTTTGGCCAAATGACTTCTCCCGCTCTGGGTGGAGCGGAAGGGAGTGTCAGACTCATAGATATTATATTTTTATGGTCAGACTCTTACTGACTAAAACTCACCCGTGATCCTTCTAGTGCCTTTTGCGTTCCAGGCCGCGGTGACTCTTTCGAACAAATTCCGCAACCACAATTTGCCTACCTATGTGCCTAATTGCCTATTGTTCCAAAACACACACAACATACCTATTGAAGTAAACCAAAAAATTGCGAGCTGAAGTCAACAAAGGCCGAGGTCTCAAAAACAACACATTTCAAGCTTCATTTCACATACCAAGATAGAGTTATAAATACTGAAACCTCAACAAAGCCAGCATTTTCTTGTTCGCTCATTTAATTTTGAAATATCTTTCAGTTAAGACCGCGGAGTGTTTGCTGATATTATGAAAGTAAAGCTCACCGCACTTGCTCCTTCAGAAGTACGAGACGAAACATTTGTGGGTAGTTCCGGGATGTGTTTGAAGGTAATAAACGTCGTTGGAAACGTTGGCGTAAGGCTACGTTCACACAGATCTACATTGTACGTTTTTTGCAGTATAAGATCAAGACTCGCACGACAATCCGCAACTTTTGCGAAAAATGTATATGGAATCTAGCAAAATTTACTACATATATGTACAGACACAGTGTATTCAATAATTTCGTCAAAAAGGAAGAGTGCGGCTCTTCGAAGGAACGCAAAAACTTCAATTACAAAACTCTTCGGTTGTCCATGACTGTATCACATCGCATGTATAATTACGATAAAAACATCGTACATCTTCCATGTGCCTTTGTGCTGCAATAAAAGTACCGTTGGTCTATTCCGTAAATCTCACCGTGGAAACCTAGCTGTCGCGAGCTTGAAATGTACTGACATTTCAGCTGGATTGTATGGATTGACTGCTCACTTCTTGTTCACCTTAAATAACATACGTTTCAATGAATTGCACACACACACTACAGTTGGCGCAGTGTCGTGTGTACGACCAGTAACACTATTTAGTGAGACATCGAGTAAAAGAGACAGTTATTTTACAGTGATGACCTGTAATAATGTTTAATTGAGGACAAAAATGTTGTGGTACATGTTAACGACTGGACTTTGTGGCACGTCAGAGTTCAGGTCGCAACTCACACACCTCGAAGTTTGTTTTGTTGGTCTCTAGGGTATCTGTTTATAGCTTGTGCTGAAACTGGCCATCTCTCAATGTTTTTAAGAAAGAGTAAAGCTTGGGTTAGAAATATAACAGGCGATAGAAGCTGGTTCAGTTGAAAATGAGGCCGCAATGGAGCCGAGAGACAGCAATGACAAGGTTTACCCACTTTTTTTTTCTGGATGGGAAATCATCAAACTACTTTTCCCACTCTGGGTGGACCGGAAAGTATCAGAACCTTACTTACAAAACCCACCCATGATACTTTTAGTGCCCTTTGCGTTCCAAGACCGCGGTGACTCTTTCGAACAAATTCCGCTCAAGCAGGGCAGATCTCCACCGTGTTCTCCGGGTGCGTTGGCTCATTTCAAACAATGTTTTTCAACAAGCCTACTCTAAATATAAATAAAACATAAACATAATATTTAGTAACAAAACAACAGTAGTTCGTTCGCGTGAATGTCGGAATGTAAAAAAAATGTCGCATATAAAGATAAAATTTTCGTACAGTAAACCTTGCGTAACCCGACCCCGCTTAGAACTAAGAATATAACAGAAATTGGATAATGCAGGGCACTGACTGTATCTACTTCTTTCGTTTAAACTGCCGACCAAAAGAAGTATCTCTTGATACCTTGAATCAAAACAGACTATCGCATGTACCTACATATGGTGCTAGTTTAAAACTACAAAATACAGAAACTGATGAAATAAGTTGATTCTTAATTTCGTACTTCAAACGCAAACTTTTCATATATCCAAAGCCAACGGTTAATTTTTGTAGGACACATACACACGTAATTCTAACAAAAACAATTTAAAACAGATCTTTGAAACGAAAATGGTTAACCCCTATTATTTTAAGCCCACACGATGGATCATACAAAAGCATGATAAAAAAGGTTTTCCAGATTATATTTTATGAATTTGTCGCCGTGATTTATATCTGTTTCCATGGCAAATTACAGATTTGTAGCATCAATAGTCTCTGAGTAAAACAGCGGACCGGCAGACAGGTTGTGGGTATATATGTAGGTATGTGGCGAAACTATAAAGTTCCTGTTTTTAGTATCGAACCCTACAACGATTTTTTTTTTGTGAAGCGGTTTTACGTTATTTCTCAACTTATTCCAAATTTGTGTGAAGGTAATTGCAATTGCACTTGCAGAGATCACCATGTTTCAAAAAGTTATATCAATGCCATCTATCGACTCCAAAATTGAACTGTCAACATATTTGCACAAAGAACTTCATATTTAGCGAGAAATAACGATGAAATATCAAAATGATCACTTTTCTTTTGTATAGATTTACAAATGACTCAACAGTATGTGTTGGTGTTATTTTCATTCATTCATGAAGGTAGTATTGTTACGAGCTTCGGGTTCGTTACAATAAAATCAGCCGATTAAATAAACAAAGATGACACTTTTATTTACACCACACTAATTACACTATAAACTCACTAATCACAAAACACAATCGCACTATTAATCACTTGAGTTCGCAGTCGAAGATCGCTCTCGAAGTTATCACTTGTATCGCAATTCCAATACTGACCCGGTCGGCACATGTGCCGGCCTTATATAGGGCGCCGAGTAGAACTCCAGAAAGTTCGCGTACATATCGGTCGCGACCGACCAAGGTCCGAGAATTCTAGCATAGAAAAATCTCGAAGGTCCCCGACTTCAATAGTTCTGCTACTCGATACTAGATGGCGCTAGTGGTACCGAATGCCGCTATCATCCTAACTTAATTCTGGCGCGCAACACTGCCCCCTCCTAAGACATGCTCGTCCCGAGCATTATCAGCGCCATAATAACGCGCCAGTCGATCAACATGAACAATCTTAGGAGCGCTTCTTGTACTTTTCTGTATACGGTAGGTTACATCATTGATCTTCGTCACAATCCGGTACGGTCCGTCCCATTTAGCTTGAAGCTTAGGAGATTTCCCTTTGCTGCGAACTGGATTATGCAACCACACTAGTGAACCTTCCTCGAACCCTTTATTGTTCGTTTTGCGGTCATAGCGGGTTTTCATCTTTTCAGACATTTGCTGGCCCGATTGTCTGACGTGCTCATGAATGTCGTTCATTTTGTTCCGTAAGTCATTCGCATAATCGGTTATACTGCGTGGGGCATCAGGTGGTATTCCGGTGATCAGGTCTGCAGGTAGCCGCAATTCTCTTCCAAAGTTTGCGAAAGCTGGTGTCACTGACGTGCTTTCATGAACAGCACTTCGGTATGACAGCAGAAACGGTTGTATGTGCTTGTCCCAATCTCGTTGCCGGTTTTCCACAACTTTGGCCAAGTTAACTCGGCAAGTTTCCTGGAATATTTGGGACTCAAAATTCCTTCCTTGATCGCTGTCAATCTCCAAGGGTACTCCAAAACGACAGAAGACTTCATGAACTAGTTTATCCGCAACTGTTGAAGCTTCTTGGTTTGGAATGGCGAAAACTTCCGGCCACTTAGTGAAGTAATCCATAACAACCATGAAATACTTGTTACCACTTTCACTTTCGGGAAACGGTCCCGCAACGTCTAGCGCTATCCTTTCCCATGGTGCACCAACATTGTACAATTTCAATGCACCTCTGCTACGAGTCTGAGGTCCTTTTACAGCCGCACAACTTGTACACTTGCGACACCAGTCCTCAACATCGTCACGACAGTGGACCCAGTAAAACCGTTCCCGTATCTTCAGTAGAGTCCGTTTAACTCCCATATGGCCTCCTGAACAACCATTATGGTACAGCTGTAGAACATCCGGTACTTTAGCTTTAGGGATAACCATTTGCAAATGACAGCTGTCTCCCCGAGCATTTTCCCATTTACGGCACAGGACTCCATCCTGAATCACTAAGCTGTCCCATTGGGCCCAATAGCTTTTTGTGATTGAACTCATCGCTGAGACATCACTCCACGTAGGCTTCGGAGCACTGGCCTTCATCCACTCCAGAATCGGCTTAATGTCCAAATCATCCTGCTGTGCACGTTCTAAGTTTTCCTTCCACTCGTTACTAAGATCTGTCTTGATCATCCTCACAGGTACGACTTCTTTACTCTCTTGCCGAGTACAATGCTTGCAGTCTTCAGGGCAAGGTCTTCTTGATAATGCATCTGCGTTGCCATGACATTTCCCGCTGCGATGTTCAATCACAAAGTCGTATTCCTGAAGTAGTTCAATCCATCTCGCAACTTGCCCTTCTGGATTTTTGAATTGCAATAGCCATTTCAGCGCAGCATGGTCAGTTCGTAAGTGGAATTTCCTCCCCAGCAGATATTTGCTAAAATGCTGCAATGACTTGACCACAGCAAGTAATTCCCGTCGCGTGACACAATAATTCCTTTCTGGCTTCGACAGAGATTTGCTGAAGTACGCTATCACAACCTCTTGATCGCCATTCCGTTGAGATAACACACCACCAAGTCCTATGTCGCTTGCATCTGTGTCAACTATAAATTCCTTGCCGGTATCAGGATACCCCAAAATAGGTTTTTTGCACAGACGTTCCTTGAGCTCCTGGAATGCAATGTCGCAACTCTCATCCCAACAGAAATGTCGCTTCTCTTCGGTTAGCTTGTGCAGGGGTTTGGCTATGTCTGCAAAGTTCTTGACAAATCGCCGATAGTAGGAGCACAAACCCAAAAATGCTCTGACCTGCGTCTTGTCTTTTGGAATTGGCCAGTCCTTGACTGCGGCGATTTTCTCTGGATCCGTGCGGATACCTTCTTCCGACACTACATATCCGAAAAAGCTAACTTGCCGTTTGAAGAATGAACACTTCTTTGGACTTAACTTGAGGTTTGCACTCTGGATCTTCATGAGCACGCGTTCCAGGTTTTGCAGATGTTCATCAAACGTACGGCCTACGATGATGATGTCATCTAAGTAGACCAGACAAGCATCGCCAATTAACCCGGTTAGTACCAGTTCCATCAACCTTTCAAACGTTGCCGGAGCGTTACACAATCCAAACGGCATGACTTTAAATTGCCATAGACCCTTTCCTGTCGAGAATGCGGTTTTCTCCTTGTCCTTAGGATCAATTTGAACCTGCCAGTAGCCACTTTTTAGGTCCAGCGTGCTAAACCACTTTACTCCAGTAAGCATGTCCAACGTGTCATCAATTCTTGGCAAAGGATAGCTGTCCTTCTTCGTAACGTCGTTCAGACGACGATAGTCAACACAAAACCGCATGCTGCCGTCCTTCTTTCTTACCAGCACAACAGGTGAACACCATGGACTCGATGAAGGTTCTATGACACCATCCTTAACCATTCCCTCAATCATGGTTTCCACTTCCTTTTCACGTGCTACTGGCAATCTCCTTGGCCGCTGACGGATAGGCAACTCATCTCCTGTGTTTATTTTGTGTTGAACTAAATCAGTCTTCCCGATGTCAGCATCATTTGAAGAGAAAATATTGGCATACTTCAGTAACATTCTCTTCGCCTTGACCATTTCATTTTGAGACAGAACGGTGCGACAGTCGTCTAAAAGTGTGGTCACTTTCGTTTGTGCATCCTTGCTAAGGTTCCCAGTCGATAAATATTGGCTTCGACGTAACCAATCCACTTCCTCACATGTACCAATCAGCGTGCCCTTATCTATCATCTGTTCCTTATCACAAAGGTTCAGCACAGGTACTCTTGAGATGTCAGTGGCTCTAACCAAAGTACGTGCCACTTTCCATGGAAGGTCACTGTCTACCCTTTCCACAAGTACACACCGATGAGTCTGCCCAGGATTTCGAGGAAGCCTAACAGGCACAATCGTTTCCGATCTCGGAGGAAGAACAATCTTCTTTAGGCTGTACACCTTTCCTGGTAACGCCCCTTCCATGAAAAGTTCCTCTTGTCCACATTTCAAAACTCCTTGCTTAACGTCGATCTCACAACAATTCTTCCTCATAAAGTCTAGGCCCAGGATGCAATCGTCCATTATATCAGCCACGATGACATTGTGAAGATAGATCCTGTTTCCTAGCTTCAACTCCATCTCTTTCTCTCCGCGGACGGGTATGCGCTGACCGGTGGCCGTCACCAAATTTATGCGGTCTCGGTTGTATGCGGAGTCCCCAAGGAACCGACTTACTAGTTGGGAACTGACAACCGTGCGAGAGGCTCCAGTGTCTATTGTCAGCTTACATGGCGTTCCGTTGATCTCGCCCTTGATGATTAGGCTGTTCCCGTCATGGGTTTGTGAGATCGAAATCCTTGGGGCTCTTTGAACATCAGCCAGCACCCGCCCCGCAGTCCTGGCTTTTACTCGTTTCCCTGCAGTTGCTGGGCGGTGCTGTTAACCGCCCTACCCTCTGGAGATCGACTATCTTCTCTATCTACAGTTCGCTTAGGGCAACTGGACCGTAGGTGGCCCCTTTCCCCACAGCCATAACATCTAGGGCTGTATCCTTTAGACCGGTCGCGAACAGTAGCCGCTGCAACCTCCCTGACGCGATGGGAACGATGATCCTGCCGCACAGCTTCCACTTCCAGAGCATGAGCTAAGGCGTCCTTGAGCGTCCCGTGATGACCGAGCCTCACAGCAGCTCTGACCTCAAGGTTGCGGATGCCGTCAATGAATGCCTGCACCAGGTTCCCTTGAATGAGCGCAGGTACAGACTGGTATGCTTTTCGGACCAGCTTCTCCACCTCAAGGGCCCACTGCTGCAGGTTTTCACCGCTGCGTTGCACGCGACCCTTTAGCTGCGCACGAAACACGTGTTCCAGATGAGCGTCGCCATACCTAGATTCCAACGCCTCAAGGAGCTGCTCGTAAGTCACTTCCTTGCCGAGAGCTTCCAGAACAGTTAAGGCCTGGTCCCGCAGACCTAGTGTGAGGGCAGTCATGGCCTGATTTTTATTCCACCCGTTTGCCTGCATAACGGCCTCAAATTGTATTTTGTAGGCCGACCAGGAAGATGTTCCATCGAACGGCGGCACTTTGAATCCCCGTGGCGAAGGAGTAGTTGCTACGGAGGTTGCAATTCCATCTCCTACTTTAAGGTTGTCCAGCGTTTTCCTCACGTCAACAATCACGTTGTCAACCCGATGATTAATTTGGTCGATTCGTGTTTCAGCTTCCGTCAGGCGGTTCTCGTGCTGAACCACCTTTTCCTTTACAACCTTAATTTCTTTGCCGAAAGTGGCATGCAGATCCTTCATGAGGAATATCTGTTCTTCTTGGCGGCGCGCCTGCTCCTCCTTGTCACGTTGGAGCTGTTCTTCCAACCGACGGGTCTGTTCCTCCTGGCGGCGGGCCTGCTCCTCCTTGTCACGCTGCAGCTGCTCTTCTAAACGACGGGCCTGTTCCTCCTGGCGGCGAGTCTGCTCCTGCAGCATCAGCATCAGAGCAGCAAAGTCTGGTGCTGATGATGATGCTGGAGCGGCGGTGGACGGGCCGGCCTCTAAGGTCGCCAGCTGTCTCTCCGTAGTCTGCGGCGTTGCACCTCCAAAACGCCTCTGGTCCGTCTCTTGCTGGCGTTGACTACGGGTACGGATACCCTCAGCGTCGTCCTTCGGTAGAATCGGCATCTTTTAAATCCACTCTTCTGACACCAATTGTTACGAGCTTCGGGTTCGTTACAATAAAATCAGCCGATTAAATAAACAAAGATGACACTTTAATTTACACCACACTAATTACACTATAAACTCACTAATCACAAAACACAATCGCACTATTAATCACTTGAGTTCGCAGTCGAAGATCGCTCTCGAAGTTATCACTTGTATCGCAATTCCAATACTGACCCGGTCGGCACATGTGCCGGCCTTATATAGGGCGCCGAGTAGAACTCCAGAAAGTTCGCGTACATATCGGTCGCGACCGACCAAGGTCCGAGAATTCTAGCATAGAAAAATCTCGAAGGTCCCCGACTTCAATAGTTCTGCTACTCGATACTAGATGGCGCTAGTGGTACCGAATGCCGCTATCATCCTAACTTAATTCTGGCGCGCAACAGTATTTTTCCATTTATCAATAGATGGCGATACTTGTATCTATATCCCGTAATTAAAAGCATTATCTTTTTAAAAGAGTCCAACCGAGTGCGATGAAATAAAAACTAAATTGTACTCGGGTTCCCTCTATCTGGCAGAATCTTGTTGCTCCGAATTTTACTTGGCATAACACACTTGGCATAATTTTTTTTAAACGAATATTTGTAAGGCATAAAAAATATTTTGTATAACTATTGTTTGGCAGAATGTTTATATGCCCGAATTTACAATGGCATACTATTAAGATGGCAGAATTTTATTTGGCATAATTACCATAAGCATAGTTAACATGTCGCATATTTTCGTTTAGCACAATGTTTACTTGGAACAACAATCATTTTGTATAATTTCACTTGGCATACTATGAAGATGGCAGAATTTCATCTGGGATGAATCTATTTAACCATTACCATAAAAAAGCATTTATCTAATCTTAGGTAGGTATATTAAAATTTAAACATTGTTTTAACAGTAAACGCTTTTTACTACAAATTTACTGACAGAAACGAATCGCTGCAAAACCGACTCCACGTAGTCTTGTCTGCCCTACCCCTAGAGTGTAATTTAAAACCGCGAAGGCGCGGAGGGGCGAGGCGGCCCGCGAGTTGAGGAGCAGGTGGTTGTAACACTCGCCGCCGCGGCTGCGGTGGTGAGCGTTAAACCCATCTGCGACGATAAACTCGCGTGGGACCGCCGGAGCCTCGCAGCGCCGTAGCCGTGACAGAAACCATGCATGCTGCATGTTGCTTGCTTGCTTACATGCTGCTTGCTTGCTTGCATGCTGCATGCTTGCTTGCTTGCTTGCATGCTGCATGCTTGCTTGCTTGCTTGCATGCTGCATGCTTGCTTGCCTGCATGCTGCATGCTTGCTTGCATACTGCATGCTTGCTTGCATGCTGCAAGCTTGCTTGCACAAATTTTATTATTCTGGTAAGAAATGCTAAATTATTGTAACTATGATTTTTTTGTAATATAACAGATGTGTCTTTCAATTTATGGATGTCAAATGTATGCCAAAAGATGATTCTAACTGTTAACTTTCTGAAATATGACAGTTCTGCCTTTTAATGACTACCGATATGAAATGTATGCCAAAAGACGATTCTGACTGTGAACTTTCTGCGATATGATGGTTCTACTTTTTAATTATTATGGATATGAAATTTATGCGTAAAGATGATTCTGACATACAAAATTATGACTTTTTAATGTATGATAAATGAGGGTATACCAAACAATTTTCTGCGAAGTGAAGATTATGCTATCCGTTGTTATGCAAAATAATATTATGACATTAAAAGTTCTGCTATAAAGGGTAGACCCATTGTACTCAGAGTTACGAAAATTTCATATGTATAAATTAATATTGATTTTGTACTTATAACGTGATGTGTGCGGGACTCGGCAGCGCGGCGATTAGCACTCTGAACTTATCAATATCTTTTATTTTGAGAGTTGATTTTAATGAAATAAAGGCTAGATAAAACTCCAAATAACACTTAATATGTCTAAGGTTCCAGATTTTGAATCCGATCAGTGGTTCTTGCGTGCTGCAGGTTCTTGTCCGTTCCAGTGCGAAAAAACGGAAACGGAAACTCGGTGTTTTTGGTTGCTTTTTTGTTTTTGAACACACAGACTTCCGAAATTAAAGTCGGTTGTATTTTTTGTAAAAAGTTTTTTATTTTCTCTTTTTAGTGGTTCATTCCCAGCTAAACATACCCATCACAGCGTAGTATAAATTGGTGTCAACAATAAACAAACATGTAATTTCAGCTATTCCGACAGATTTGCTATCATTTATTGACATTAACAAAAATGCTAATAAAATTAAAACTACTCGACGAAACTGAACTAAATTCTTATGGGACCAAATGGCAACTATTCTTCATCGAATAAAAAAAACACAACCATGTAAATCGGATCAGAAATCTCGGCGTAATCGCTGTACATACATAGAAAAAATCCCTATCTCAAAAACTACTGAACCGATTTTGATGAAACTTGAAGTGTTCCCTAAGTTGAACAATATCTAGTACAAGAAAAAAGAATTACTTAAATCGGACTTGTAGTTTCGGAGATATGCGAACACAAACATAAAAACATACATACACTTTTGAAATTTGGCACATTTGATCAGACGCTGATATAGACTAACATATACGAAAACTGGGCAGTTATGGAAATATTACATACATACGGGTCGAATTGATAACCTCCTTTTTTGAAGTCGGTTAAAAATGGGTGAAAATCTCTTCCCAATATAAAATCTAACATGTGGCCCCAAATGTGGCTGTGGAGCAGGACAAGCTTTCTATACCAATTAGGGTTCATGGTAGGTTTTTTTTTTGTTTTTCTTAGTTGGTCACTTTGATTCTTAAGTTGTATAACTTTGTTTATATGTCAACTCACTACTTTTCTTGTTCGTATCTTTTATTCTTAAATCTCCACGCTCGTCCGAATGTTTTGTTGTTTTTCTTTGACGAATACTCACTTTCTCTTCCGTTGCGTCAAAACTGTGTGACAAAGTTGTAAAAATCCGACATTTATATTGTTCGTTGGTGCACGGTTATGCCCTATGACCTATGGGAGTGGCAGACCACGGCTGTTGACACCCGTTTAGGAATGACATCCGACCGTTGACTGTTTTTGGTCACTGTCGGGTATCGCCCTTAAACGGATGACGCAATGAAACCTATCGGAGACGAGGTGTAAAATTTTTTGAGCTCGCTTCGCCTGCTCTTGTATTCTGCACTCGCTTAGTTCCTGAGCCTTTCGGTAGATTTCAACAAATAATAAGTCATTTGATTTATTATTTTATGTACATTTATGAATGATCAAAAGGAAAAAAATCTTTCTGAGTTGGGATGCATACATTTTCAAGCTTATGAACTTTCTTGCACCTGTCAAAGAAGTTACCTACTTTTATTTGAACATGAATGATCAAAAGAAAATAAAAAAATCGGGCGCGCCTCGGTTGCTGTTGCGTTCTACCTTCTCTTAGTTCTTACTACTTAGAACATAAAGTGGTTGTGTAAGTGGCAAAAATGATGAAAAGAAAATTAAAATTATCCGAGGCGCAAATATTTGAGATTTTGTAAGTTTGATGTAAGAACATTCCTGAAAAAAAGGAGATCCCTTCCCTTTTCGAAAAATGCTTGCGACTGTCGTCACTAGAACGAAAGGCGCAACCCAGAATTACTTGGGGACGGGGGGCGGGAGTTAATTTGTGAATTGTATACACTATATATAAAATGTAGTGTACATTACCTATCCGCACCGCGTGTCACCCATGTTAGCTACGGCACTGGTTTCCAGTTGGAATACATACATAGACACACATATGTACTTTTCCATCACCGCAATTATCGGTTTTCGAAACCTTTTCCTGAAGTCTGTCAACACACCAAAAAAAAGTTATCCAATATTGGTAGATTATTTATGTAGGTACACATAAATAATCCACAAAGTGTATGTATGTAAGTATATGGTTAAATAAATCAAGAGCTAGGAAGATTGAACATCTGACCTTTGCCTAAAACCCGGCCGAGTCCACTTACGTCGTCTAGATAAGAATAAAAGGTAAAAAAACATTCCCGAATAAATGATTATTGCTGGAATTTGTTTTAGAACGCTTCAATGATTACGTACATATGTTTATACCTACTTACTACATGAAAATAACCTGTGACATTTTAGATATCTAAAAACGATTGTGCTGCTAATAAGTAGCTAGTTTCATTGTGCTTTTTATGAAACCACAATTAAAAGGCTCATGAAAATAAGAAATGTCTGTCTGTTATATTTATATTTTTTGGCTGTGAAATCCCACTGTTCCATTGTAGGGCAAAGGTCTCCCTACTTTTTTCATATCCTTCCGATTTTGAGTGTTTTAAGAATGGGCCAGTCATATCTGTAGTATCGAGCATGTCCCGCCATATCCACCTGGGTCTGTCGCGATGTCGTCTGTGGTTTTACAGGACCGGATTGGAATTTTGGTAAGTTAAATAATAGTGTATTCAGAAAATACAAAAATAAATTCTATTACTAGGCAGTAATAGACTTTATTTTTGTATTTTCTGAATACACTATTACGATTCTACAAATAAATTTAATAAGGCTATTCAATTTCTTTGTAGGATCGTTTAGGTTGTTAGAATTTTTCTATTTTATTATCTACGTCACGCAAAATGATGAATCCCTTCAATTGTGTAAGGAACACAACGATGCAGAAGTACGTAACTAAAGTGCGCGATTATGACGCGGAATTTAGGAGTCGCTTAAAAGTTTAACGAGTCGTCGTTTCAACGGGACGTTTTGTTTACGGGCGATAAGAGACCGCGCCGATTAAATCTGAAACATGCGGTTACATGACATATGCCATTCGAGCCAGCTCCATAGTCACATAAAAACACTAGCTTAATAAGTGTTTTATAATTCCATGAAAACTTAGGTATCCACTCGGTTGGAAAATATACCATCGCCTAATTCAGTAACACTATTTTGTAAAATTCTTACTGTGAAAATTGACAGCATGCTTCATTTTCACTTCGCGTAGAAGTAAACATGAAGCGAGCTGTCAAACCATCCAATCATAGTGTCATGACAGTTCACTTCAAGCTCACACCACCTAAGTTGTCATGGTAAGATGTGACAGAATAGGCCGGGTCCTAATCAGTCCGTGTGCCAAGTTTAATCAAAATCCGTTCTGCGGCTTAGAAATGATACAGACAGAATAAGAATGTTACATTCATAGGTCACTTTTTTAGTAAGTATGGATTTTGAACAGTTTGTTCCTAAAGTGATTTCAGGGAACTTATCTCCTCCTTAAATTCTAGGGATAAGGAATTCATTTTGCGTTGTAGCTGGGGAGATCTATTCAACGAAAGCCAATTTATAACTCATCAAAAAATTGTAACATCGCTCATCAGAATGAAGGTAATATACATATTTTAGAAAGAAAGGTCATTGTCCTAGGCTAGATTAAGAAGAGTTCAATCCGTAAGGATGAGGTAGGTACAATAAAAATATTTTTGATCAAGAGGAGTTCGTGGCATAGTAAGAAGTTAAGAACAGCAAAACTTGCCGGGGATAGGCCGTGGATGGGTGACCAGCGTGTCTCGGAAAGCACGTTAAGCAGTTGTTCCCAGCTGCGAGCCGTAGATCTTTGACAGTCGTTACGGGTAAGGTAGAAGCAAGAAAAATCTGGTAACATTCTCGTGTTACCCAGTTACTGGGTTGTAAAGGTCAGATAGGCGGTCTAGCACCATATAAAATACTGGTATTGAACTCTGTCCGGTTTGACAGGAAAACAACCCTACATAGTCAGGAAAAGACTAGACACCTTGATTTAAACTTGAAATATCAAACAGTAGTAAAGTCGAGACACAACAAAAAGCGATCTTTGCGATCCAACGGCATCTGGTACTACCAATTCGCAATTTACTACTAGTGGTTCTGTTTTCTGCCTTGCAAGCAGTAAAAGCCGGATAGAAGATACGAAATTAAGCAAACATTTGATATGGGTAAAGTTTATGTCGTCTTCGGCTTAAGTTACAAATTAGGGAATGGGCCGTTGACCCTCCGATGACTTCAGAAACGGCACGACCAGGATGGATTACACCCCAATTAGTTTCTAACTTACTTACTTATACACTTATATACTTGGGTAGGTATATAAAGACTTGTACGAAAATTCACTACGTACTTAACAGTTAACACGCGTAATAACTACAGGCAGTGTTCAAATATGTAATTAAGGGACCGCTTGAAAGTTTATGTCAAATTAACTCGTGTTCCGACCGATACCTACTTGATGTTCATTAAGTTTCATGTTTTAAATAAAACACCGAGTGTCGATGTAATTTGCCGTAGCTGTACTTGTTTGTGTTCAAAATGGCCGTATTATGATGTGTTTAGTGCTATTTTCCAAGAATATTTATTTGTAGGGTTGCCGAATTTGTTCGAAAGAGTCACCGCGGCCCTGGAACGTAAAGGGCATTAGAAGGAACACGGGTGGGTTTTAGTCAGAGTCTGACACTCCCTTCCACTCCACCCAGAGCGGAAGAAGTCTTTTGATGATTTCATATACAGAAAATAAAAAAGGTGGTGAGTTGGATCCCGTGCGTGAAAATATCCGTATTCCGTATTGTTAAAATATTGTTTTTTCAATTACGTTGGCATTATTACCGTTTCTAATATATAATATTAATATAACAAGCTTATTACAATTTCCATGAGTGAACGTAGGATGGGTAACTCGGTGTACGTTATATAAGCCCCAGTTCTCTAATAAACGCTCCGCTATGGGATAAAAAATCCCAGCTTATACGTAGTTTTAATGCTTAAACGAAGCAAAGTTCCTACTTACATGGCTTGTTGAAACCTTCCAGCAATGCTGCGAACATTCATTACCTAAGCTCTTTATTTATGTTTTGTATTTTCTTCCCAGCTTAATAGCTTCAGATTTTGGTAAGAGAATGAAGATGAGTTATTACTTTTATAAACTGTTTTAACCACACGTATTTACGGGTGAAAACCATCTGGTTTGGTCGACTATGGAGTACACTACCCTAGAAGTAACCTGTTCACAGGTTGAAGCCATCACTAAACATATACTCCGATAGGGGATTCCACTCCTTACCTGCACAAATTAAGTACCCAGTCTGATGAATGCCTTTTAAACAACCTATAACGGTTTGCCTATAAGCTGAGGTCCTCAATAGCGAAACAGACCAATGCATTAATGTTCCTTGATCTAAAAAATAAATAGGATAGGAAAACCTCATACCTCTCTTTGTATCGTTCTTTCCTCATAGAAAAATGAAGTTTATTATATTACAAAAGTATAGATCCATTTTCACAAGAATGTGAGTTGTTGTGCTGAAATTGAATCTAACGACAAAATGGACAATGTTTTTTCGAGCACCGCCGCGGGGCGCCACAGACCGTTCACAACTTTCATATTATGGGCTTGTTGCGGTTCTGTCAACGTCCAAAATATGAGGTTATTGAAAAAATACTGGCAAGCTTCTATTTGTTGTTCCAAATAGAAATATTTTCCTGTCAAAAAATCACAACTATTGAAGGGGAAAATATATTGCATTATAAAGAAAGTAAGCATCGGATTTCGAAATCAATTGAATTATTTAATAAAATTGATTGAGTCAGGCGTTACTTTGCGGAAATCCATTTTAACTTTGAAAATGAAAACAAAATATCTAGTTTTAATTTCCGCGAATATTAGTGAGTTGCAGGTATGCACCTCCCTCCCGCCCGCTATATTATGCACATGCAAGGTTGCTAGGCAAATGCAAGGATTTTAAGCACATGCAGGAAGGCAATGCAAAACCCAACACCATTACCGACACGTGTTTCGCCTCTCCACGAGGCATCCTCAGGGAACGTGTTGACTCGCTGACCGTTGAGTTGCGACTGAGCATTTAGTACAAGGCACCCCCCTTTTATACACTGCCACCGTTGGTTATTTGTGTACAACTACCCGCAAACATTCGCAGTAAAGGGGAAGAAACCAAATTCGTCTGGTCATTCAACAGTGCAAAATTATTGTTATTACTATGTTTAAAAGTCTCTAATTGTTCCAAAACACACAGCCGGAAACCCTTATCACAAATATGTAGTATATTAAAACTATTGTTGTCGCGCAAAGAATGGCCGGTATCAATTAAATGTTTCGCGAAATTCGATTTGTCCGAATGGCCATTTCTATACGCGGCAACATGTTCCCCATACCTTATGTCAAAGTTTCGGCCCGTCTGACCCACATACACCCCGTTGCATTCATCACAGACCAGCCTATACACCCCAGACTTTTTACTATTTTCTAAAATATCTTTTCCGTTACAAATACGGCGTATATTCTGGTCCGTTCTGAACGCTACATAAACGTTGTTTTTTCTAAGTAAATTACTAATTCTAACAATAATTAACAATAATTTTGCAACAAAAAAAGAATTTTTCAAATCGGTTGACAAACGACGGAGTTATGCGCGAACAAACATAAAAAAAAATACAAACATCCGAATTGAGAAATAATGCTTTAGTTTTTAAACAACTTCTAAAAAAGGAGGAGGCTCCTTTTTTAGAAGTTGTTTAAAAACTAAAGCATAATTTAGTTATTTATTAAAACGTGCCTTGCGGCTTTTCCGGGCTTTGAATTCACGCAAGATAGTATTAACGTCTAATGTTTTTAACATATCGGACTCTATGTATAATATCGATAAATTATCGAGAATTTCTTGTATTATCTTTGTTCTTTTTTAATTTTGATAAAGAACGTTCCGCTAAGCAATTTGAGAGCGATAAAAATATACTTACGCAGGGCTGTTTCCACATTAGTGAAAGCCGATTCAATTTTATCATCATGTATTATTGAGGGTTTTGACTCTAGGTTGGACTCTATATCAACTTAAAACGCGCAAATTAGTCCTAGATTTTATTTTTCGTGTGGTGTTTGGTGACATGAGAGTGAGACGTGATGCCCTAAGGACGGACATTTTTTGTGCTTCTTCTGGTGCCCCCCCAGACGTGATGCCCTAGGCAATTGCTTAATTTGATTAAGGGTTAATCCGTCACTGACGACCAGGTGTCAACACAGTAGAGCATACGGTGCCGGTCTGCCCTGATTAGAAGACAGGACCCATTAGGGCCAGTGCCTGCCAGGGTTGCGGAATTTGCCCAGGGGAGTCACCGTAGCCCTGGAATGCATATGAAATGCGTAGCATTAGGCGGAACACGGATGGGTTTTAGTCAGTACTTGAGTCAGACACTTCCTCCCACACTTCGCAGAGCTGAAGAACTCATTTGATGATTTCCCATGCTTAAGAAAAGGAACATTTTTATTATACTTTATATTGTACCAGATAAGTTCTGATCCCATCATTGATTTTAACTGCTATATTTGTATACAATATACCTAGCTCAGATAATCTAATGGATTACTGAGCTCAGAATCTTATCGACATGGTTCGGGAGCAAGCCTCTCATCTACAATCATAATTGAATTTGCTCATAAGCGTTAGTGTTTCCTATTATTGAAGCCAGAGGCATCATCTTATAAACAGTTATTATAAAGCAAACCAACTACTTCCCACGTACATAGGTCCCCTTAAATAAGGTAATATTCATGAAAACACGGGCATAAATTAACTCCAAAAGTCCAAAATCCACTTCAAAACTCGGTTACTACTGCGAAATTCCAAATCACTACCAACCAAGGAAAACCCAGTCACACGGACCGCACGCTAGGTCGTCACGCTTTGAGACCACGAGACCGTCAGGGCAGGAATGAGTCAGGTATGTTTAGATTTAAACAGCCTGGTATACTCGTAAGGCAAACGCCTGGGGCCTATTTAATAAACATGACAATGATAGTCGATAGCAGCGAGCAGGCAAATTGGCAATTTTTTGTTTGATAAAGTTTATCACTGCCAAAATAAATTTGACTCAGCGGAAAACCTATATGTATGTCGCCTTGTCTTGAAACTTTGACATACAAACATACATCTGTTTAATAAGCAATTTCTCTTGATAAGCGACAGGTGACAAAATGTCCAGAAAAAAAATGACAAATTTGTTTTATTAAACATCAAAATTGATTGTCATGACAATTTTGATGTTTAATAAAACAAATTTGGGATATTTGTCGATTTTTCCGAGATTTCCGGCAAGCAATCTTACCCAAAGCATGACTATTTCGCTGTTACAAATAATTAGAAAAAAAAGATGTCAGAGAGCAGTAATAGTGAAGATGAATAATTTTCACTAAATTTGCCAAAAAACCGTCTTTGTTGTCATAGATAATGGCAAAATTTGTCGTCCATTTCAAACAGCAAATAACAAAATAAAAAATATTACCCTCATGCTCTCTCTTATGCATGCCTCTGATATTGTGTTGTGACAAATATGTCAATTATCATGACAAATAAGTCGAAGAATATTTTCTGAGAGACTCGATAGGTAAAACCAATTGTCTCTTATAACTAACTGGTGTTTAGTCTGACAATTTTGTCAGTATTTACCTGTCGCATTTGGACTTAATTGTCTATTGAATGGACTTGTCGCGACAGTTTGACTTATGTAACTGTCTAGTTTTCACGTTTATTAATAAAATAGGCCCCAGTTCGCATGTAGGTAGAAAAAGATCGAGCATTACTTTTCACGCTCTAACTCTTCAATTATGCTGGTCTCGGGCCCATATTCCCTACGTTATGTTAATGTAAAATTAGTGATGACAATACAAGTTTTTATTTATTTATTTTATTATTTATTTATTTTATTACCAATTTTACTGGACAAATTACATAAAGTCTTAAATATATATCTTAATTCTAAGTATTACGAGCCTGAACTAGGAAATCCTGTGTTTCAGGCGAGAAGATCTAAAATAATTTAAAATTAACAAATAATCAAAAGGATTCTATAGTACAATACAAATGTGTAAAAAATCTGTGATATAGACACTTAAAAACTTAACTTCTAGATTCCTAACTAAACTAGTTCAAAAATTGTATAAATGGTCTAGTTTCTTAAATTATAAGGTACTTAAACTAGGTCAAGAATTGTATAAAAACAAAATCACTTTAGCACAATCAGTAAATTCTCTGTATCATCATAGGTCATTTTTTGAAGAGTTTCCTTAAGAATTCTCTTACAGTTAACTTTACTCAGGCTATAAATGTTGGTTTTCGTAGTTTAGATGTGCCTATGCATTTTTCCAAATACAGAAGTGAACAGGAGAAACTTTATAGATGCATATAGATACCCTCTACGAATGATATACTTGCTTTTAATGAGATCCTATCATGACTTTTAAACAAACAATGCTAAAAAAACACGCTAGAATATAACTAAAAGCTGGAAAGGTTAGAAAATATGCAAAATGAAAAAAAAACTTTAAAATTCACGATTCATTCATCGCGCCGAAAACATTCATAACCAAAGTTCGCTGCTTTAATGTGCTCGATAAGTACAGTAACCCACAGATAGGAAGGTAACACACGACATCCGAGCGGTTCCGTTTCCCTGTTCGTCGGGCAGCACGCTCGTGTATCTCCGACTTGTATTTCCTTTGATTTACTGAACACTTTGATGATACTTTCTCTATTAGATATGAACAAAGACTTCTAAGTGGAGCAAAGGAAGCAATATCGAGTTCCGAGACAGTTATTTGAATGTTTATTATGAATATTTTATTTGAGTTATATAGATCAATTTTTGTTTCGAAAAACGATTCTGAAAAATTGTGGACGAGCCACAGCCTCAAATTAGTAACATGAAACTGTATAAAAACACTTTCACAAATATGTTTGGTAAAATTTTATATGTACTTATCTCAGGGCTATTAGTAAACCCCTATAAAATACCAACCTGCCTCAGTACCGTATTTTTATACACCTTAATACATATTTTTTACTACCAAACATCTCTCTGTACACTTTTCATCCCGATAAGGATGGGCAAAGCGTGAAATTTTACGCATCCAAAAGTATTATAGGTAATCTGTGTCCTTGTTTATGCGGTAGTATGGTAATCTCACAGGAAGCGATAAATAAGGGCCGTATTCAGGAGCGTCAGAAGTTGCAGCCTCTCTCGCTTTGTTAGCAACTTTTATGCTTTGTTATAATTGAGCGCCGGAAAACTACGCACTGAGGGCTGCGTTATCGGACGCGGGGAGCCTCCACTTACTGGAAACTTATACGGGCGCCTATTCATATTGTATATCGGTACTTCGAATTTCATCTTTGTATATTAAACAACCGTATAAAGAACGAAAAATATTATTTGAACAACACAGTCATGATTTCCACGAAAACGAAGCAAAGAACATTGAACACAGCTAACCTTCAGTCACCTTTTCGTAAGTTAGCTCTCAACAGGAATCACATTATTCCAGCCACTCGTGTAATTTTAATGAGCGCCTGTGAACTATTAGCCGGTTCGAGAGGCCGCATGAAGAGGAGCCGATGACTTGCGAAGAGGGCGTGATGAACGCGCCGCGGAGATGTCGATAGCGCAGGTTCGAGAACTCGAGGGCCAGTCCTTACCACATCGTATTATGATGTCCCCGTTTACACCACGCTCTAAGAACACGGGTAGTATGCGCTCCTGCATGTATTCACAAGAAATGACGTAAAATGCTCACAATTCCTCATAGAAAAAGTTTCTAGCACCCCATCGTACGCTGTGAAGTTTTGCCCGTTTTAAAAATATCCGATACGTTTGAAATGCGAGCGCCACGTAAGCGCTTTAACTTTTTTACTAACTTTATTTCTACATGAATTTATACAAAAGCCAGACACAGCGATAATGTCTTCCATTTGTTAAAAGACGAGAATTACAACCGCGACGACAGAAAAGAATAAAAGGGTTGTCTTTGTTGGTAGCAAGAGGAATACATTTTATGCAACCGCTGGAGCGGTGCGCGCTGCGCGTACCTTTCTATCGTATAATAACCCTATTGTACCGTCTGGTGGATTTTATACCATTTGAAATATATTTACTAAAGGAGTTCTTGTAGTCAGGCAAGCACCTTGTTCCTGTCGTGTTGCGTGCTTTGAAGAGGCATCGTTATGAAAATAAAACTGCGTCATAATCTACATCCGACATCCGCTTCTAGAAATTATGAAATTAAAATAAAAAAAACCCGATCAAGTGCAGGTAGGACTTGCACACGAAGGGTTCCGTACCCTAGTTCTAATGAACTACGTTTTTGTGTGGCAGCCCGCTGGCAGTCGGACGCCGACCGCGGAGGTATAGTAACAGGGTTCCCTTCAGATTCCTAAATAAACTGAATGTCATATTTTTTTCAATGTACCCCTACCTGTCATCCTGTCATCAGTGAATCGCGGTGACTAGAGTAGGGCAAAGAAAATTATTTTCAGGAGAATAACTGTCCGATCAAAAACCACCAACCGGATATTGGGCCTAAGCCGGAACGACAGAACCGTGAATCGTGATAAACCCAAGATAAACCTTAAAGCTGTCATATTAATTAGAACACAGAGTAGCCAGTTTCCGATAAATCTTTTGTAATTAAAACCTTTTTATTTAATATCAAGAAAGCTTTTGAAGGAAAAGTATCGATTGAACGAATCTCTTAATTTAAAGCAGGCTTAAATTTGACATAAATGAAGTATAATGTTGTAACAACTTGG
Organism: Hecatera dysodea; assembly: GCA_905332915.2. Classification (NCBI taxonomy): domain Eukaryota; kingdom Metazoa; phylum Arthropoda; class Insecta; order Lepidoptera; family Noctuidae; genus Hecatera; species Hecatera dysodea. The sequence goes on from HG995291.1 coordinate 13,923,187, forward strand.
TGTATAGACTCAAGGTTACAGGACCGTGGTTATGAGCTGTAAAGACTTAATATTCTTCGAAAGGGATCTGCCCTTTATTCCCTTATAATATTATCTCGTAGCATACATAAATAATTCATAAAAGAATAGGATTTTCATATTATTTCACTTTGCTTCTCCGCAGAGAATTTCGGCTCGTTTATACACCTCGACGAAATGACACCGGAATAGCTATGAGACAGGGCAGTTAAATGAATTATGATATTCTTAACAAAATTAATGTCGTAAAAGTGTTCTTATTTTGTTTATCGCCCGGCCGTCCCCTTCGGGGTTGGATGACAATTTACAAAGGATTTTTTCGAGGAAATTCTTACCTTTAGCGAAGTTTTAGAATTTGTAGACAGACAGAATCACTTTGGACAAGTAATTAAATATTTATAGTTAGTAGGCAGAGTGTCTGTTTAACAGATAGTATATTGTTGGAATATTTGGAAACTACGTAGAATACTGTTAAATAGAAATAAGCGATTAGTTTCGTTGCTTTTCGGTTGGATGGCTATTTTAATTTCAGAAATCTTTGATCTCGTCAGCATTGAACTTAATTTCTTATCAGTTGGGCTTCTGACAACCTTCTAGCAAAATAACAAGGCATCAATAAAAATATTCATAAATTGTAAAAAAATGCCAGATTTCTTCTATTTGGCTCATCAAACCAAGTGATTTAATAAACCATTACCTGAACTTTCCGTTGTAGAAGAAAGGATGTCACGAGAAAATATTTATTACTTCAGTGGAAAATTCACTTGAAAACGCGAATATTTTACTTCGAGCCAGGTAGCCAGTTAGTTTTCATTCTTAGTCAGTTATTTATTATTGCTGGTTACATTAGATTTACTTTGAATTCTCGTGACCTCACCGCTGCAAATATTTTTAATAACATCAACTCTTGAAAGGTATCCTCGTCGGTAAGGTATCGTCGTCAAAATGTCGGAGCTGTATTACTTCAATATTTATTTTTTTAAGTGTTATATTTATAGTAAGAAATTGTATTAAGAATTCTCTTTCTTCGTCAGAAAACAATATACTTTTAGAGATGTTATTGTATATCTTTGTTTTTGACTACTGACCTCTTAATAGGCATAAACTTGGTCTTGTTAAACCTTTGGCTGCCAAATTAAACTTAGCTTGAAAATAGGATTTATAGCTGTTTCAACGATGTTATTATTTTCTCAAAGGATTTTTTATCAGAATGTAACAGTTTGTATCTGTGAGTGCCAAATAAACAGCCATATTCTTTCTTTCTCCTTCTTTTCAGCTCCATCATCTGTAACATTTAATAACAACCATTTCAGCATATGCTAGATAATTAATGCGATCAGACGTGCGTCACTCTCTTGTTCAGCGGTTAACGCAACACCGACGGTTGCCTACGAATCGGATTACCGAACAAAATCAGCTTGTCATAAGCAAACAACTACATATGTACGTTCAACAGACTGCTGTAAACGAACAAATACACATCGTTACCACGCTGTACTCCAAACTTTAACCAACCCGATTTGTAGAAAGATTTTACTAAAAATAAGTAGTAGAACAATGTAGGTATACATTCCAGAAAAAGTCAATTCGATACGAATCAGTAATATCCAAAGCTATTACGGCGAATCTCCGCATCCTATCATTATCACAAGACGTTGATTAAACGACCAATAATGATAATTGTTATCAAGCTGAACCGCATTTCTCATCAAAGTTCATTACAGCTATGAATCGGAAGCTTGTATCAAAAGGATTTAATTCAAATAAGCTTTTCATTTCAGCATTTTATGAGCCCCCGGGAGAGTGCCTCACCACGGATTAAATTCGTGATATTTAACTTAACGAAATTCTAGTTTGAGTGCCTGTGAATAGGAGCTTGACTCCGTTTTTAGAAATTAAATGGACGCGGATATTGTAAAGGCAGATTAGCGGCGTCGGCTTCCTAATATTAGCTTCTAAAGTAATCATTTCGCTTGAGAGGCAATTCATTACTGAAACAAAAACTTTTTAAAATGTTCCATTGAGGAGTGGTTTTGAGACGAGAAAGAAAGACCCGCTATTCACAAGTATACAACAAAGTGAGCTCATTCATCTAATTAGGTTTTTGTTTACGTCAGCTTCGGATTGACAACATTGAATGAAACTGACTCCATTTTGTTTTACTGACTAAAGAGTAAATTTAATTAAGTCAAAAGGGCTCTTGAGTTTTTTCAATCTGTAAGGCTGGCCAATTAAAAAGTTGCCGAGACTTGTACCGGCAGGATAGCGACAACCGGAGGAGAGTACTTTAACTTGCTCAGTGCAACTCTGGGGCTACATTAGCGGTGCTTACTACCTAACTAAATAAATTATTCCGAGACCACTCTTTAAAAACTGTCAATTGGAGGCTATAAGAGACCAAAAACATGTAATTTACATCATAAGTTTACATCGTGAGCTCGTGGCTAAAGAATAACAGCCGCACGGGTCGATCTTCAAGGTTAAGCAACACCTGCCAAGGTTGGTCTGTGGATAGGTGACCATCTTAACATACCGAGTTTCCACCGTGCCTCGGAAAGCACGTTAAGCCGTTGGTCCCGGCTGTTATTTGTAGATCTTTGGCAGTCGTTACGGATTGTCAGAAGCCAGAAAATCTGACACCAGTCTTGCCAAGAAGTACCGTATTCCCCAGTTATTGGGTTGTGGAAGTCTGGTAGGCAGCCGCTCTACGAAAAATACTGGTATTCAGCTGAATCTGGTATTACTGGAAGCCGACCCCAATATAATTGGGAAAAGGCTAGGCAGATGATGATGCATATGACGTATAATTAACGCCACATGGTTTGCATAGCGTTAAATAACGATGTACGTTGATATTTATCTCCTTAATGAAAACCACTCAATACCTGAATGCTAAGCGTTTGTAACCCGACTCGTTCCTACTAAGTACGAGCGGAGCGACGGCGACGCCTCGGAGAACCTCGCCTGTCCGGTAGAGAGACGCCAAATCGTCTTAAGACTCGCTACGGGGAAGAGGATTTTTAAATATTTATAGAACCGTTTTCACAAACGTTGAGCTGTTTGGAAAATTCTTGGTTTTCAAACGCGAGCTATTTACCAATAGCTTAGTGCGCGCCGCTCTTACACCTCATCTTTCGTAATCCCCGTTTAGTGGATGGTTATGTTGGATATTCGCCGTGTAATGTTGTTGTTATGCTAAACACTATTTCTACGCTTAAACAAAGGAATTAAAATATAAAAGTAGAACATCTAGGAAAATCCACAACGCGAATTTATTTTGTATTTTCATGCAAAAGCTTCAAAATCAATATGTCCACCCAAGCGGGCGGACGCTAGAAGGGTGAATTTATTTTATTGCACCGTCTAAAGGTGCTTAATCGAGAAACCGTTAATTTATGTGCACCGTTACGAAAGAGCAGAAAAGATCGCTTTTCCTGAGGATGTGGAGCTCGGACGAGTAGATATTAGTATTCCGATTGAATAATTAAGTAGAGACTCAGGATCGACGCAAGCATCCATTATTTCCAATATGGATGCTTGCGTCGATGCACATAAATACCTACTTACATGGGATTGCGTACTCGTCTGCATTTTATTGCCATATCTTTGTAAACAACAGACCTAATTTTGTGGATGAGTGCTTATCATACGAACCAGCGTTCTCACAAAAAAGGAAAATAAAAAAAAAACTGCAAAGAACGAGCCAATTGTTTTTGATTTATAGACTAGTTTCACAAAGAGATGTTCTATTTAGATGCGGAGAGGGGTGACCCGTTGTTACAACACAACCAAATGTAACTGATTCAGCAGTAAATGTTACTCGTATCAATTCTGATCTGCCCCACAAAGAATGCCAAATTACTAATGGAAAAGTTTTTCTAATGAATTGAGAAAAATGCGGCCTTGTCGAATACTGATATAATAGTTCCAGCCTTAATTAGGTAAGTAGTAAGTAATGATCGGATACTCTAACTTTTATTTATGAAGACACAAATCAGATAATGGATACATTAACGAAAAAAATAACTATTATTTAAGCTACTGTGTAGGATTTGTTTTCAAATTCTTGGGAAGTTCTTGCCGATAAATGCCAGGAGCGTCGTAATAAGATATAAAGTAATTATGTCCCATTTATGGAAAAGGTAGAAGCTTCTAGTGCAGGTATGCAAAAACATCAGTTTGATAATGAAGAAATGAATCTTGTTAGCTTCAGTATGTACCCATAATTATGTGATATTATATTGATGAAATAAGAGAAGCATAGCAATTGCTAAGAGTTGCGTAGGCAGCATGAAACACTTTCGTTTATGCACCAATCCCTTTAACTACCACTTATTCATCTCGTTGATTGAAAATATTTTTTGTATCGGTATGTCCAGCAATGGACGTTTCTGGCTTAATATGATAAGATGTTGTTCAATGGCTTTGAACTTTGGCAAAACTACATCAAAAACAGATCCAACAAAAGCGTCTATCTGTCCAGAAATAAAGCCACAGTAAACACCCAAAACTTTGCACAATCGTGCGGACGTTGTGTAGTAAATAAAACGATACTAAAATAAGATGAATTCCTTCCTCAATGTGACACTATGACTGGCATCATTATTCTCAGCAACTTTTCCACGCGTGTGAAGCGAAAAATAAGTGTCGTAATAGTAATTTGTCACGATCCTCCCTTCTTACCAGACGTTCTATACGTGCTTTGTACAGGTAGTTTATGATAATATGTAGGACCTGCCCACCAAAAAAAAAACCATAGTATAGCGTATTAGAAAAAAATAAGCTAGAATTTTCGAGGCAGAGCGATTTAACTAAGTGCCGTGTTAAGGAAAACTCATTCAGGGACTAAATAGGACAACCGGCGTCCGGTATAGGACGTTATCAAACCAATATACATAGCAGCGGTTACCCAATATGAAAATTAAAGTTCCAATGAACGGTTCAGAATAACAAGGGCAACATCGAAAAGGATCGAAATTAAAGCTTGTAGACGTTAATAAAAGTAATTTAGTGCGGAGACGCGTCAACATGGAATTTTTATTGCGTAAGCATTCCACCCCGGACTAACAGATGAAGACATATTATCCCCGAAGCCCGGCTACCCTTGAAGTGATTACAATGTTACCCCTGATGTGAGGTTAACAGCGGCTACAGATAATTAATAACGGTATAGTAGCAAAGGCTATTCTTTTATTTCACCGTAATTAATATCTCCGTTACTTGGAACTCCAGTTTTGCCTACTTATCTCACCAAAGTGTAGAGCTAATCTTGCTAACCTCCTTATATTTTCTAGATGGATAAAAAATCGTAACATAAATAGATAGAAGAGACAAAATTATGGGAAATGGTGGGAATAAATAAAATGGCTAAGTTCATTTTTGGACCTTGTAACACGAGCCACTATGTGTTTAAACGTCAATTGAAAGGTATGTAAATTATACTAATATATAATATTATTAATGTATGTATGTATTACAGATGACGTCATCGATTTATTTTTGAATCGTGGCATCTCTACCACTTCTGACACGCGCGACTATGGTAACACTGATTCATGATCATTGTCAAATTACTTAATTGGCTGATGTTGATTTCGAAAACATTGGTAACGTTGAAAAATCCGTGTTTTGCTGTATATACTACTTATAGTAGTGACATATTATGTAGCTTTCATGAACTAAGGGTAAAAGTATATAAACGTTAAGAACTACCCGTTTTAGTCCGCCTGTGTGGGCGGAGATGTGGACACAAACCTGGAATCACAATTAATCTACTTACCTACTTACTCATGTTCGTAGAAATTCATAAATAGGAAAGTTGAATTGATTATTTATTTAAATTAAAAAAAAAAACAGTATTCTACGCGCTATAGCCGGGAGTCATGACAGCCCGTTGGAGAGGTCACTTGTCACCTGTACATTGTTGATGTTTTTGTTTAAGTACTAACATAGGTTAAGACGATTGTTACTAGCCCAATGGATCTTTGTCTGATAAATAAATTATATATATATTTTCGTAATAACACCTTAACAGGGCCTCAAGACTACTATTACAATAGTGTCAGAATGTTCTATAATTGATTTCATAATGGTTGATTTTTACAAGTTTGGTAATCTACGAGTACATACTAATATAAAAGCGTCACTATGACTTTCCAATGTTCAACCACTGACACTCCATTGAAAGAAATGGCATAGAATGGTAATCTCGTACATAATGACAAATGAATGACAGACGTATGCAGTAATCTGCAAAAATTTTGAATTCATTGCTTTTAATTAACTCTGTCAGCGGCGTGCAGTGGTTCGAGTTAGGGTAGGCCAGAGAAAAACTCCAAAGAAAGACACCACATTATTCAGGGTTAAAATGTGGTGTTTTTTTTTTAATAGGCTATATAATAAAAAACTCATTTCATTAAAAATCAACCCTGAATAATGTGGTTATTTTTTAAAATTTATTTGGACATTTTCTCTGGCCTACCCTAACTCGAACCACTGCATGCCCCTGAACTCTGTTATCAAAGAGTATTACGAGACCATTAACAGACCAATGATCGACCATTATGAACTTAGCAGATTACGAACTTTTAGCAAAATGATGATGAATGATGACAAATTTAAAAAATAGCAGACTTGGGCTCCAGCTATAATGTGCGATGTTACCACAACAATGGTATACGCACATTCTGTGCTACTTTTGTGAACCTCATCAAGCTGCAGCAAAATTGATGAATTTAATGTTGCAGTGAAAGAACTTTAGCGAGATTACTTTTATATTTTATTATTAGACTTGTACAACAAAACGGCTGAATAACGTTCACAGAGCAGAGAGAGAGTCATAGAGTATACATGTGTAAAAAGGCGCGAAATTTTACCACAGATAAAACTATTTTAACACTCCTACCAAATTCGAGCCTTCATATTATTAAGCTTATAGAAAAAGATGTTACAGTATTGAAAAAGTTACCTATTCTTTACCAAATATTACAATAATTATCGATATTACAATACATTGACTCTTAAATTATATGACAAGTTGTGACATACCAATACTATTTCTCAGAGTAATGAATTTGTCTTTGGGTAAAGCTTTTGTAAAAATATCTGCAAACTGATTATTAGTGTGTACATAGTTCAAGCTAATAATATTATCATGGTATTTTTCTTTAACAAAATTATACTTTATATCAATGTGTTTGCATCTTTTATGGAATTCACTATTTTTAATTACATTTATAGCACTTTGATTGTCAATGTTTATGCACACAGATTTTTGATTAAATTCACTGATGTCACTCAATAACTGTCTTAGCCACATAGCTTCTTTAGTAGCTGCACAGGCAGCCATGAATTCAGCCTCAGTTGTGGATAAGGCTACAGTCTGTTGTCGCTGAGATGACCAAGTAACGGCGGCTCCATTTTTCAGGAATACATAACCAGTTATCGAACGTCTGGTTGTTGTGTCGTTTGCAAAATCAGCATCACTGTAGCCAATTAAATCAGTATTGTTACAGCTGGATGTGTAGCATAGTGCATAATTTTTTGTCTCTTTCAGGTATTTTAATATTTTCTTTACAGCATTCCAGTGGGAGTCGTCATGAGAATGTAAGTATCGACTCACCTGGCTTACAGCAAACATAATGTCAGGTCTGCTTACAGTGGCTGCGTGGATTAGTGATCCTACTGCTTCTCGGTAAGGGTAGTTTTTCTTTGGTGCATTATCAGCCTTCTGCAACTTCACATTTGGATCAGCTGGAACACTGTTGGGGTTGGCATCCTGCATGTTAAATTTCTTCAACAATTGGTCAATGTATTTAGTCTGATGTATTAAGATCCGGTCTTTAAACTTTTCAATTTGCATACCAACAAAATTAGTTAATGTAGGACATACTTTAAGATCAAAGTTTGTTTGTATGTCTTTAACTACTTCCATCATAGTGGACTTATCTTTACAAAGCAACAGACCATCATCAACATAGAGGCACAGATAACATTTGAAATCATTTATTATTCCAATATAAACACACTGATCTGCTTTACTTTTCTCAAACCCATATTTATTAAGAACCGAATTAAATCTTGTGTTCCAGCATCTGGGTGCCTGTTTTAGTCCATATAATGATTTAACAAGTTTACATACCATGGTTGGCTTGCAGTCTAGCCCTTCAGGTGCTGTCATCAATATGTTTTCCTTTAATTCGCCATAGAGAAAAGCGGTAGTCACATCAAATTGAATTATTTCTAACTTTTCATGAGCTGCAATGGACAATAACACACGGATAGAGTCATACCTGACTGTTGGTGAGAATGTTTCATCATAGTCAATGCCTTCTTTTTGTGCATAGCCTTTTGCACATAGTCGAGCTTTGTAACGAGGACCTGTTGGTTCATCTTTTATACGAAAAACCCATTTACTTCCAATTGGCTTTGCATTCTTGGGCTTTTCTACCAATGTCCATGTTCCATTCTGATGATGAGATTCTAGTTCTTTCTCAATTGCTATTTTCCATTTTTCAGCATTGGTTGATGTGATTGCCTCTTTGTAATTCAGTGGCACAAGAGATTCTTCATTGCAGCACAAGTAACCTTCTCCTTGTTTATTTTTAGAGAACATGTCTTTGTTTCTGGGTCTTAAAGTTATTCGTGAAGGAGATGGCATTTCCATATTTTTATCAGGTAAGTATTCACTATCTATACTGTCATCTGGTTCAGAGTAATAGTCAGTGTTTGTGGATAGTAAAGTATTATCAGAATCAGAGCTCTCGGATGTGTGCCTGTCAATTGGTTCAGATGATGAGTCACACATTGAGCTGTCTTGTAACAAATCCACCGGAACATAATTTCTTCGTATTGTAGATTCAAGGAAGACTGCATCTCTACTTTTTATAATTGTTCTGGAACCAGGTAATACAAATCTGAATCCTTTTGTATGATCACAATAACCAATGAATATTGCTTCCTGTGCTTTTGGATCCCATTTTCTTCTCTTTTCTTTGGGAAGATGAGTCATTGCTTTGCAACCGAATATTCTTAAGTGATTAACATTTGGTTTCTGTCCGGACCACATTTCTTCTGGTGTTTTATATTCCAATGATCGAGTAGGAGTTCTGTTGATTAGATAAGCAGCAGTATGTACAGATTCAGCCCAATATTGTTTGGATAAGTTGGCATTAATTAACATACACTTTGCTTTTTCAACCAGTGTTCTGTTCATACGCTCGGCAACTCCATTTTGCTCAGGAGTGTATGGAGTGGTGGTTTGATGAATTATTCCAGCATTTTTTAAGAATTCAGAAAAACTGGAGTTACAATACTCAAGACCATTGTCAGAGCGAAGGCACTGTATATTGCATTCTAGTTGCTTTTCCACTTGGCTTTTGAATTCTTTGAGTTTTTCTAGAGCCTCAGATTTTTTATGTAAAAAGTAAACAAAGACTTTCTTTGAATAATCATCTATCAGAGTCATAAAGTATTTTGCACCACCCAGTGAAGTCGTCTCCATTGGACCGCATATGTCTGAATGAACCAGTTCAAGTAACTTTGAAGATTTAGTTACACTTTGTTTCAGAGGTAAGCGTGTTTGCTTTCCTTGTAAGCATGTTACACACGTTATTTTATCATTTTTGTTTGAAAATTTTACACCTTCAGTGTTATCTACTAATCTTTTCAGATCTTGAAAATTCAAATGGCCCATGCGTTGATGCCAGAGGTAAACATCTTGCTTATCAACATCGGATAAGTATGCATGTTCAGATTTTACATTCAGTCTGTACATATTGTTGACTAAGCTTGCCGTTGCAACAGCCACATTGTTTTTATTCAATATTACACAGCCTTTACTGTTAAATATCACCTGACCTCCATTTTGTATAATCTGACTGACTGATAGTAGATTTGTTGCCAAATCTGGCACATACAGCACATTTTGAAACAGAATTTTATTGTACTGACCTTTGTCATTGCACACATCTAAACTCAGCTGTCCAGTGCTGTGAACAGATAATGACTTGTCATTTGCTACCTTAATTGTCTTGATAAGTGACACTTTCTCATCTTGCAATAAACTCAAAATGTTTCTTGGAACCTACATTTCCGTTACTATGGTTTGTTGCAAATGCAGTTGTGTCACTTTTACACATTTTGACATCTTGTAAAATTTTTGACTTAACAGACTGCACTTATTCTCATGCCTGAACTTTCAATTGCTATGATCATAGGCTTGTATGTTTCTGGTAGACCGGAGAGAAGCAGAGTTCCGAGCCACTCGTCATCTACTTTAAAGCCTATGTTGCGGAGTTTGTGAGCTGTGGTCATAACTTTACTCACATATTCTTCTACATTTGAACATTCAGCAAGATTTGTCGTACATAGGTCTCGGAGCAAACCCACACGGCGTGTTAGCCCTGAGTCGTCAAACGCGTTTGCCAAGCAGTTCCACACCTCCTTTGCAGATTCTGCATCTTGTATATGCACATAGTTTACAGGGTCCACAAGCAAAATTATTTTAGATTTTGTTTTTACGTCACGTTTGATGTCAACAGTTGCGTTGGGCTCAGGTTCAACACAGTCCCACAGTTCCTCGTGTTGGAGATATGTTTTTACTGCGAATCTCCAAGTGGAATAGTTTTCCCGGCCAGTTAACTTTTCGATCATGACAAGAGGATTGCTTGACGACATTTTTTAACAATAATTTGACGAACTGAATGATATTTCACAGTCTGTAAAACCGGCGCACACTTTGAGGTTATATTTATGCCGAAGTGTTAAATTTCAGTTTATACACTGTTTTATACTGTGTCCACATTTAACAGGGCTTCTGGGCCCTTAACCTGATGAATTTAATGTTGCAGTGAAAGAACTTTAGCGAGATTACTTTTATATTTTATTATTAGACTTGTACAACAAAACGGCTGAATAACGTTCACAGAGCAGAGAGAGAGTCATAGAGTATACATGTGTAAAAAGGCGCGAAATTTTACCACAGATAAAACTATTTTAACAAAAATATATCTACGTCATTGAAAATTATATTGGACAAACTTATAGCGCGTGACAACGGGGAAAACTTATTCAGGTTTTTCCTAGCGGATGGCTTTGAATTGCCGTGATACAGCGAGCCGCGCAGCACCCGAAACACGAAGCACACACAGCGATCTCTCCGTACCGCCAGCCTAGTGTACCATTTTTATGGATGGGAAATCATGAACTGATTTCTTCCACCCTGGGGGGAGCGGAAGGGAGTATCAGACCACTACTGACTTAAATCAATCCTCCTAATGCCCTTTGCGTACCAGGCCGCGGTGACTCTTTCGAACAAATTTCGCAACTGTAGCAGGCACTGATCCTATGGGACCCTGTCTTCTTTGCTGACATCTGTCTGAAGCGGATGTGGAATTCGACGCGCCGTCAACTCCTGCCTGTTTATTATCGGACGGCCAGCCACCCATCGGTCGCCATCTGCCGGCCCACACCTACGGTGACCCGGAATTATCCTGCGACTCTTGACGCCTGGGGCATTTTATATTGCGGCAGTTGAGGCACGAGGTTTCCATCTCCCTCATGCGGTCTGCCTCCTCTTGCGCTAGCATTACTGCTTCGCAGAAGGAGGTGACCGCTTCCCATGCCTCCTCGCTACGGACCATGGATTGAATCAGGGCTGAATGCTAGAGGACGCCGCCGCCGATCTGCCCAAGCAGGGCAGACCTCCACCGTATGCTTCCTCGTGTCCTCCGGGTGATCTAACCTACTGTACCCTACCATCCTTATTACGAAGAGATTCGTGTACATGAGCGGGAAGAACGGATAGATGTAGTACTGCTTAAAATACAAAAACTGAGTGGATTTATTCTGGGTTCTTTCCACCATAAGACTATGTGCGTTCCGCTACTATACTGCGTTCCGCCTCTGTGGGGTCTAGCACCGGACGCACTTCATATGCAACGAATGAAAGTAGAAGCAAACATTCCTCACACTCTTTCGCTCTTGTTTTCAATTCCTTTCCACCTTTTGTAATTCGAGTTTTGTTGCGTCTAGCTCGCTTGCTTCTAACAAAATTCCAAAAAGTCTTACGATCATCGGTATTGGAATCGGTCATTTTAAATTATTTATGATTTGAGCTTCGGGTTTGTGACAATAAAAACAGCTGATTAAATAACCAAAAATAGATGCTTTAATTAAATAACACTAATTGCAACTTTAGACTCGGTAATTATAAAAGACAATTGCACTAATGATCACTTTAATTCGTAGTCGAAGATCGCTTCCAAAGTCAACCGTTGCATCACAAATCCAATAGGTACTCACTCGGTTGCGGACTATACAGGCCTTATATTAGGCGTCAGTCAATTCCAGAACATTGTATTCTAGAAAGGTCTAGAATGTTCGCATTACCCCTACCGGTCCTACCGGTCGCGACTGACCGGGAGTCGGGAATGTTCTAGCAAAGAAAAGTCAAAAAGGTTCTTGACTCTATTAGTTTTGCTACTCGATACTAGATGGCGCTAGTGGTAATGAATGCCGCTATGATACAGGTTTTATCTGAAGCGAGCAACTGTATATTTGCATTTATCCACACATTTTCTTTTTGTCGGTGTATATTCACTAATGAGTTAATTATATATGTAGGTATTTTTTGCAAATTGAAGGTTCCTTTACTTTGTGTATTTAGAGAAAAAGATTTCACCACGTGACGAGGCGGCACAAAGCAACAACCACCTATTGTCTAGCATCGTTCCCCGTACACCCCAACTAGCAATGTCGCACGTTGCGCGCTGTTTTGCAACGTTGCCAAACGTGAGGCGTCACGTGTTGTGCGACAATTTGTTGCCTGTAGTGCACACCTGGCTTTACAATTATATAAGCAACTCTGTGACTCACTGAATTGATTCTTAAAATACAACGTGATTTTTATCACCATCCAAATTTTGGAAAAAACAGCTGTTCCACTAGTTTTGTCAGCAAAAATTTACTGAACAACTGCTTATCTAAGCTTTATTGAATTTAATCTTTACACCAATCTCTTTGGTTTTAGTCTTTCATTGGTACTTAATGCCTGTAAAAAACGGATGACGATCTATGAGATTCTTTTAAAGATCTTAAGAAAGAAACGCGACATTTCAAAGAAACTATATAAATACCGTAATGCAGAAATGTTAACCAAGGCTACAGAACCCCTGAAAGCTTCAACGAGGGGTGAAAGTTTGTTAGCAAACGAAGTCGCAGGCAACAGTTACTCAGATTACAGAGTCTGGTAATAAGGGATGGTCTACTTCTTTATTCAATTTGTACCAATTCGGACTTGTGTTCACCCGGATTTACTAAGAAGAAAACGTGTAATTAATGTTGATTACTACAGTAATTGGTGTACTAAACATTCTCTAGAGAATACTTAAGAATAATTCTGAAAATCACTGAACATATTACCTAAGCTAACTAAACCTAACATGCATTTGATGTTTTCGAGTAGGATTTCATTTGAAGTGATTAATATCTGCAAATAGATCCATTTTACATTTGCTGAAATACTAACGGAGTAGGTCAAATGATTACGAACAGATACCTACATGATTCAGATATATTAAACGTGCTTTTGATAGCTTACATAATTTTTTAATATAAATATTGCAATATTTATTTATTTATATAAATATTGTAAAACTCGCTGTCTGCGGCTGTCTATTTCTCCGATTATTTCTTTTAATACAAGTAAAGGATGGATACAGTCTTAACTAATGAAAAGAGCAAGAATCAAGGAAGGTTTTCGTATATAATGTGATATAATTTGTATCCGTACGTAGCCGGCGCGGATTTAGTCACTTGCAATGACCAAGAGATTTACGTATGCAAAATTCCGAAATTAGTTAAACTTTTGGTTTTAATTCCAAAACTCAGATAAGTAGTATTATGTTCGTGTAGGTGATTTGTTTGCACACTGTAAGAAACTCGAAGTGATCAAACTTTAAATATAAGATTAATTTTCACCGAAGACGAACTAATTTTGTTCAGGGCTTTCTCAAAGGTTCATTTATGACGTCTTGAGTTATTCGACCGTCTGATTACGTTACATACAAGGTAAAACGTCACTTGCAAAATTTCCAGGATATTCTATGTACTACTTCCCTATTCCACGCATCACTGTTGCAGAAAAACAAAGCCCAGCTAATAAAATATTCAAGCCATACATTACGAGATTGATGAGCCGAGACACAAAATTATAAACAGGAGGAGAAACATCGCGAGAGTGCGGTTGACTTCTTACCCTCATTGAGGTAATCTTGTGGGAAATCAAGGCAACCGCGACCGAGCAATTTGTTATTTCTCCGAGAAAACCGAGCGAATAAGACCCCACAATTGTCATGATTGCCCGCAGATCTTGTCTTAGGCCGCAGCTCAGCGTGCTGTGGTTGGAATACTGATGTATATTATATATTATGCCGTATCTACAGATGAAAACCGGCATTAAATAGCCACATATGATGAAATAAGCCCATGTAGTCATACGAATGACTATGCAATACTGTGCACCTCAGCGAATGATAATAACATGATGGGAACATTATTCGATATCGGAAGCAATATAGACAATTGAGCTACATTTGCGTTATGCAGTGAATGCTTGTTGAACTGAATTTAGTGAATACCTAATAATATTCACAGAATGGGTATGATTAGGTTTAAAGCTACATTAGGCATCTGTTACCGCCATTTTGTATGTTGAGTGGTTAGCAAATCACTAACTGCCTTGTAGAAAAGTTGTCACCAATTAGTTTAAAGCTTTCTGAATTCCTGTAATACTTCAGCTGCGATTCGGAGGTCCGAACCAGCGTTTTTTGTGCTTTTAAAACAGCGAACGAAACATCACGAGGAAACCGACATATCTTATGTAGAATAAAAAAATCAAAGACATGTGACACTACATGGTAGATACCATGTAGTGTTTGTGATTTACATATATATTATATATTTTCATGGAAAGAAAATCATCAAAATGACTTCTTCCACTCTGAGCGGAGCGATATGGAGTGTCAGAATCTTATTGACTAAAACCCATCCGGATTTCTCCTAATATCGTTTGCATTCTGCGGACACTTTTTCGAATAAATTCCGCAATCCTGGGAGAGTTCCGCAACTCGGGTAAAATTCGGGATCCGTGGCAGTGCATCCATCTCTAGGAAAAAACAGTAAAAATGCTTTATAAAACAAAATTGCAAAAAATTGCAGGTAATTCCAACTTTTTGTATAGGCGACTGTCGATCGGCGGGCCATTGGAAAGCATTTACAACACACGCCCTGGATCGACGTGTTGCAATCATGGCCGACAATGTACGAATATGAATATTTTATTTGAACGACCAATTGGGTGTCCTGTCGTGCAAACATTTGATATTCACTGTGAATACGAAAGGTTTGCTTATTAATTGGATTGTCGTACCACGTACAGAGCCCAACGACGGAAAATCGGCCGATGTGAATTGCTCTTAATTCGCCGCCTGGCTTGTGATAAAATATTGGACCGCATCGCAAACGGGATATGAATAACAAACAGAATATTAAGCTGCAGATTAACGCGGCTAGTTTATAACATATAATGGATTAATGCAATTATGGCGTCGAATATTTTTTTTTTCCAAAATGATTTATTGAAGAGTTGTGCCCGCTATGCTGGCTCACTAAACGGATCGAATGAGATTACGCCATTGAAACATTTTCCGCACTCCTGTACAATATTTTCCCGGAAAACCTTATACTGTGCTAGCGAAGCATCGTTTTTTAAATTATGGCTTTTACGCGATTAATAAAGTCAGGGGAGTATAATATTGCCAGCTCAAATAACCTTAGCGACTAAAAACATCGTCAATGCAAAAAAGTTAATTTATTTATGCAAATAAAATCAAATTCGACGCGACGAAACACTGAGGGAGATGGCTCCTTAGAGATTTACGGCATATTACGAACACCTAGATACCATGATAGGTACCTACCGTGAATTTAATTACGTTTGCATTAAATTACTATACAGGGAGTCCTATGTACAGCTTCCTCATTTTGTTTTCATATTATATTATTTATAAGGAGACTGTTTACCTTTGAAAAATAATTATCTCTAGAACATTCTCGTTCAGCCATTAAGTCTATTAAAGTAAGTAATTAACTATACAGCTTTAGGGCTTTAGGTACATACATTACAAGAATGTCAAGACACTAGTTATTTTAAAATTTGTATTACAAAGTGCTGCTCAGTGTCTCTTTGCCATGTCTAACATGATATTTAAATGTGTAAGAAATAAATAAATGAGAAAGAAAAAACTTTTTCCAAAAAATACAACCGGGTTCTACATAAAAAAAAAAGTTAAATGACTTTAATTACGGAACTCGGTGTTTTGTGGTTGCTTTTTCGTTTTTTGAACACCGACTTCCAAAAAAGAAGGAGGTTCTAATCTATACTTATAATAAATCTGTAGAGAGGTCAATTCTGTATAAGGAATATATTTTCAAAATAACTATCAGGGGGTGATTAGTGTACGCGGCCGCCGCGGCTGCCAGCCCGGGAACGTCCGGCAAGGCGAAGGCAAAGGCCAAGGGCGGAGCAGCGCCAGCGCCTGTGGCGCCGGCGGCTGCGACGCCGGCGACGACCAAGTCGGCCCCGGCGAAAAGGGGTGGGAGGAAGGCTCGGGGAGGAGCGGCTAAGGCTGCGGCGCCAGTGGTGCCACAGCCGCCCCCACCCCCACCCTCGGACCCTCCTGCGGCCGGGGCCGAGTGGCAGGTTGCTGGCCAGAAGCGGAGGGCCAAAGAGGCGGCCAGGAGGAAGGCGAGGAAGCAGTGGCGTAAGGCCAACGCTATTGCGGCGAGGCTTCGCGCCCCGAAATCCGCGGCTGTAGTGCTCACACTGCAGCCGGAAGCGGAACAGAGGGGCGTGACGTATCTCGCCGTACTGAAGCGGGCGAAGGAGGCGGTGAGCCTCCAAGAGCTGGGCATCAGCGGGGGCATCGGGGTCAGGAGGACCCTAACCGGTGCCCGCAAGCTCGAGCTCGCCGGAGCGGAGAGTGGCCCGTTCGCGGACGCCTTGGCCGAAAAGCTGAGGGCGGTCTTACCCGCGGACGAGGTCCGGGTGTCCAGGCCGACTAAGCGCATCGACATGCGCATAGTGGGCCTGGATGACTCCGTTACGGAGGAGGAAGTTGTGGCCGCCGTCGCCAGGACTGGGGGGTGCTCTGCCGAGCTCGTCAAGGCGGGCACCCTCCGGCCTGACAACACGGGCATGCAAACCCTTGTGGTGAGCTGCCCCGTGACGGCGGCCAGAACTGTGTCGGAGGGCCGAAGGCTCTTGGTGGGATGGGTGTCTGCGCGGGTAAAACTGCTGGAACCCAGGCCTCTGAGGTGCTACCGCTGCCATGTGGGCAACCACACGGGAGCTATGTGCCCCTCGGAGGTGGACCGCAGCGGTCTTTGTTTCCGCTGTGGTCAGCCCGGTCATCGGGCCGGCTCATGTGAGGCCACGCCGCACTGCAGTGCATGTGCGGCTGCTGGCAAGCCGGCCGAGCACTGGGCTGGGGGAAGGGCCTGCGCGCCATCCGCTCCGACCAAGGGCAAGAGGTCTGCCGCCGCCGCCGCCTCTGCCGCCGCCGCGGCTTCCGTCGCCGCTTCTGCCGCTTCTGCTGCGGGTGCTGCGACTCCCAACGCTCGGGAGGGTGCTGAGATGGAGTGCCAGTAATGGTCCCATTTCGGCCTCCTCCAGAGACAAGTCGGCCGCTGTGCTATTGCGCAGTGGCTGATGCCTGGGGACGGTGAGCGTGGGTGGCTCGCCGTCCGACACCAGGTTGAGTCGACGACGCGTTGTGTTCCACGCGCGCCGAAGGAGCCGTCAGCACCAAGGACGGGACCCCATAGGGTCGGTGCCTGCTAGGGTTGCGGAATTTGTTCGAAAGAGTTACCGCGGCCCTGGAACGCATAGGGCACAAGAAGGATCACGGGTGGGTTTTAGTCAGTAAAAGTCTGACACTCCCTACCGCCCCACCCAGGGCGGGAGGGGTCATTTGATGATTTCCCATCCAGAAAAAAAAAAAAGGGGGTGATTAGTGATCGATACTGGTGCCAAAAATGCAATCAGTAAAATTTTTGTCTGTCTGTCTGTCTTTCTGTCTGTCTGTCTGTCTGTCTGTCTGTCTGTCTGTTCTTTATAGAAACAAAAACTACTCGACCGATTTAAACGAAACTTGGTGCAATTATTCTTCATACTCCTGGGCAGGTTATAGTATACTTTTCATCACGCTACAATCAATAGGAGCAGAGCAGTGAAGGAAAATGTTGGGGAAAACGGAAGAAGCATTTTTTAAGCTTCCGTCGCGTGTGTAGCCTTAATGGTTAAAGTTACATAGAAATCATGTATCACGGAAATGTTCTAAATAAAATTATCTAAAAAATATCCCGAAACAGCATGTCTATCTTTTGTCAATTTTAAACCGATCGGGCTGAGAGTTTCAAAATCGGGTGTAAAGTAACTATTCCACGCGGACGAAGTCGCTGGCAGAAGCTAGTAATAAAAATAAATAATAATTCGACTGCATTTTTTTATATTTGTTACCTCATAACTTTGTATTAGGTGTACCGATTTTGATGATTCTTTTTATATTCGGAAGCCGGTGCTTGTCGTGTGGTTTCATTTTTTTATTGAGATCTGGAGACTAGTATTTGAGTTATCCCTAAGAATGCGTGCCTTAGTTAACATTGACGACTTGCTCATTCCCTCTTGTCGATATAAAATGAAAAAAATAAATTGTATACGATGGTTTGGAAGAGCATCTTAGTATATCAAGGAGGTCCCTTCCTAGTTTGGTACAGATCTGACGAAGAACAGAGATAGGAAACGGAACTCTTCAATAAATGATAGCAAATCTTGAGTTCGCATGTTTGTTTATACCAATGTGATTGGTATGTTTAGGTGGGGTTTGTACATTGTTAATACAAAAAGTGAAAAATAAATAAAACTTTTTGCAAAAAGGTGCGATTGCGGTGTATAAAATAACTTTAATTTCGGAAGTCAGTGTTCAAAAAACGTAAACACCGAGTTCTGATATTTATTTTACACATACTACTTTTTTGTTTAGAAGTCGGTTGTTTTTCTTTTTTGCAAATAGTTTTTTTTTGTGTTTCATCGCAATCGCTTCACTCTGTCAAAATATATTTG
The DNA here is from genome assembly GCA_905332915.2 of Hecatera dysodea. Classification (NCBI taxonomy): domain Eukaryota; kingdom Metazoa; phylum Arthropoda; class Insecta; order Lepidoptera; family Noctuidae; genus Hecatera; species Hecatera dysodea. The sequence continues at coordinate 13,942,388 of HG995291.1, forward strand.
AATTTCCGCAACTCACCACGATCGTCGGTCACATACAGATAGAGACAAAGATAGACCCCGATACTTTGAAAACCGGTCAATCATCATCATCTGCCTAGCCTTTTCCCAACTATATTGACAATCCGGATTCAACTGGTCTTTCAATCGCGAATTTGCGTGGGACATTATGTCATTTCATTCATGTTTTTTTACACAAAACCATCAATTAGCCGTTTTAACTTATATGTATATAGTAGTAGGGTATAATGGAAAAGCAATCCTATTCGCAAGCTAGTCAGATCTGATTTTGCCGGTCCTAAAAGCCTATGTCCGGCTTTATGCGAAAATCTTTATAAGTTTCGTAGTTATGTAGGCCTAGGGTTGCCAAAAATCACTCGCAGTTCTCAATGGCTTAGCACCCACGCGCAGTGATAGCCCCGTCGGGACTTCTAAGACAAAACAAAAGCGTTCAACTGCTGAATTATATCGGGTGTCTTTCTATGCTCTAAATCTTTATTATCTGTTTAGCCTTTTTCAAACTATATTGGGGTCGGCTTCAGCTATATTGGGGTCAGATTTTCAAATTATACCTGGGATCAACGGCTTAATGTCCTTTCCGAGGCACTGAGGAGTCTTGGTATATTCAGACGGTCACCCATCCACAGACCAACCTCGGCAAGCGTTGCTTAACATCCAAATATTCTGAGTCGTTAAAAATAGTTTTGGAAAATTGCTGTAATTTGGGTTATTGGTCAGTATTATTAATTCATTTGAGTCACTGGAACGCAAAGGGCATTAGGAGGAACACGGATGGGTTTTTAGTCAGTAAGAGTCTGATACCCCCTCCCCCTCCGCCCAGAGCGAAAGAAGTAATTTGATGATTAACCTTTAAAATCCTTGGGTTACAAGAAACCCTCTCATAGCATTGTCATAAAGCCATAATCGATGTAATAAGATACTTAACTGTCTGTTTCCACCATCCCCCCCCTTGTTTCAAACGAAGGAAGAAAACTCATCTTTAACAGTTACCATTAGTCAGAAACCACGTTATTATAACAAATCATTCAAATTCCGACGTCAATGTTCGAAACACTGAACAATTTTTTAAAAGTTTTTAATGATTGCCAACGCTATCCAAATCCTTAGGTTTTAGATGATACTGCTCCTAAATTATAGAAACAAATTATTTTTAATTTTCTTTTAGTTCCAACTTAGAAACAAATTATCGTGCCTATTACAGTGAGTGAGCATTTAAGTTTTTAATAACTTAGCTTAGTCTAATGTAAACAGTCGTTTCCATCACTTAAAAGACGCAAGATGTGTGAAATTAAAATTCGTTCAGATTAATAATTCTGCGTCTAGTCTTTGTTTCAGACTTGTTCTCTTTTGTTTCTCTTTGTTATTACGACTCATAGCGAAGATAAGATATAATACGCTGTTGTTATCCTATCTTCACAAACGACCCTTATAAATGGATAAATATGGATTTAAACTTGGCATTCGAACGTATAGTTACACTTTCTAACGTTGGCATGATCTCAGAATCTTTTGAATAACAACAAAGTTAGATGTTAGTGCCATAACTGCTATTGGAGCAAATCCTTTTATTGTAGATTTTCATATTAAATTTTGTGTGGTGTTTTTCAGCATCGCTGTGCGTATAATGTGCGGGGATGGTTGCTATTTCATTGAGCAACAATGGATGCTCGTTCAGAGGTAGTCACACACTAGCGCGGTCGTAACCCTCGACTTGTCTACCGGTACTCGGTACTAACTGAAACATTCTATTTTTGCTCTCCACTATCATATGTAAAATGTAAATAATAGTGTATATTTACATGTTAATTCAAATTAAATATGCATTAAAAATACATATTTTTCAAAGACGTAAAGAATTTAATTTGGAAAAACCTTGCACTTCTTTACTGGAGGCATTTTTCATTACATTCATATTACTGAGAGCAGAAGGTTTTACTAAATGTAACAAAAGTAAAAATACAAACACATGTGTGAAAGGGCCACAGAGAAGGGTCACTTTTACTGTTTTTTTACGCAAAACACAATAAATGTATTCAAATTAGAGAGTTCTGTGTGACCACAACGAGAAAAGAATCGCAGTCGTTTCCAAGTGATCTTTGTAACGAGGGTCGGCTGATCCTCCGTAATTGTTATCCATAATAGTTGGGTCGCTTCCGCCGCCCAGTCTGCTGCTGACGTGAACATTCACCGCCAAACAGATGAATTGAGGTGAGTTGTAAGCCCCGCAGCGGATGTACCGCCGACCTTCACAGATAGCTACTTGTTAATTGAACACAGTAACGAGTTACGAGCTACTAACCGGGGATACGACCTGTATTATTGAAAATCGTAAATTGTAACCATGAAATCGAAGCAATTCGAAAAGTTTATAGGGCCCTTACGAGTGAGAGCTATGGGAAGGTCAAATAATGTCGAAGGGTTAGATAACGCGGCTCAAAGTTTTAATTAAACAGCAACATCTGCGAGGCTCGTTACACGACAATTATTGTTCCGAGAACACCAAACACATTATTCGGGAAACGATAGTTTGTATTTACTGTTGCCGTTATTGTTTTCAGCGATGGTCGGAAATACAGCTTGCGCAATGTTTATTTGAGGTAACTCAAATATTTAAAAGAGAAAAAACCTACGAATCTCGTCTACGTGCTTAATTTGTGATTTGTATACTTACCTCGAAGACGCCTAAATCCCTTCTTAACTAATTTATAGATGTTATATTCAGCCTTACTTTACTTTACTTTAGGAGCAGGTATTTTTTTGTGTGTCTAACAGCAACTTAGCAAAATCAAAATGGTGGAAAATTAATTTGTAGCGGACGGTCTAATAATAAAACATTTTTGTAAGAAAATCTCGGAGAAATTTATTGAGATTAAAATAAATTAACATAGCGATCCGAATAGAATTATAAAATAAAGCCATTAGTAGCGGCTTTTATTACAGAATGTTTGAAGTTAATGGCAGGCTTCCTGTAGAGCCGAGAGACAGCCAGTGCGCTAGGTGCGCCTTAGTTCTGCTTTACATAGTGCCGAGCAACTCGCTGTGAGAATCGCAACAATTTTCCGGAACATTTCCGAGCGGGCTAACGAACGGAAACGCAGGGGACGCGGCCAATTGGCGGATAAATGCACCTCAATTACTATATTGCGGCAACATTTTTCCTCCTAATGTCCTTTTTGGCTTTAGCGATGAAAACTTTTTATTTATTCGCTTCCTAAATGGAGACCGCTGCGTTAAAAATGGAAGGTAATATTATAAGTAAATGTTTCATACTTAAATGTTTGGTGAATGCGTGGTAATAAAGTCATTTCCTTTTTGATTTGATGAGCATATTTGTTACTCGTCGTATCGAATGTTTCAATAAGACGTATCGAAACATTGGTACAGCGTACCGTACAGTTTCAGCGCGAAACACAAAAGGAATTCAAATGTCCATTACGGCATTTATATTGATATAAAGTAGGCACGTATTATGTGCTCGGTTTCCAGCAATACTTCACTAACAGAAGCATACGTTACCTAACCCGGCAACTAAATGATCGCGCCATTTCAGCAGTCCAAAGCTAGGGAAACATCTTATTTCTCTCAGTAGCTTGACTTGAAAAATACGAGAGGAATGTGCGCGCATTAGGTTGGGTCGTTACTTAGGTCCTCAAGTAGTGCGGGTTCGAGTCCGGGTCGAGCGTGGGTGACTAATGGCTGTGGTGCGGTAAAATATGTTGCACGTAAGCGTGCGACATAACAAGTAACCGGCTGTTCGTAAACTGGACGCGTTTCTCGACTTCATGCTTCAACTTAATGTTGATGTATCGTAGGACTTACCTCCGGCTGCGTTCGCTAGGTGGTATAGGCACCTAAGCCGCGGATACGGGTTTAATTTATAATGAATAAAATACGACTCTTGATGGAGGGATGGCGATCGTTGTTCTTGTCATTAACAGAGGTGCAAAGGTCTGAAAAAAGGCTCTGAAACAGAGGAAGGGAGGTTGATTCCTAATATGAATAGTCGTTGTTGTGAATGGTTGTATTTCTTTGAATACGACAGAAGACAAATGGCTATCATGTGATCGCATTTATCATTTGTAGCAGAAAGTTGAAGGCCCCTGCTCATTCTCTTGACATAATCCCTAACAACCGTAGTCGTTCTTTTCTGGCAAATAAATCTACAAATTACGCTGTTTCTATCAAATTACCTAGACTCCGTCTGGGTCTGTGTATCCATTTTCCCTTATAATATAAAATGGACACGATAGACTCTTTATTCAGCTCGGTCTTATTATTTGAAAAGTTTTCCTTGCCAGGAGCAAGTTTTCAAATAATGAGGCAGGTCTAAAGTGATAAAGACTCTCACATTGTCACGGTCTCGTGAGCGAACCTAAATGAAGTCTAGTGTGATTTTAAATGTACTTAAATATATATATTTGTATTTATTTGTATATAAGTTAGGCAGCTACCTACCTAAATGTACGTAACTAAAGTACCTAGTAAAAGTGAAATTAAGAAGAACTTTAATTATAGTTATATCTATTTTAAAGTGCGCAGTTTTTTTTTGCCAGTGTCATAATTAAAATCAAAGTCAAAGTCAAAACGTTTACATATTTCAATTAAGCCATTGAACGGCACTTTTGAACGTCATCATTAAAAGTTGTCATAATTAAGTGACTCTAGCATCCAAAGAGTGCTCTTTTTATCACGCAAAGATTTTCAGTCACTAGACAGCTTTTTTATGCGTCGAAAATCATCAAATGACTTCTTCCGCTCCGAGCAAAGTGGAAGGGAGTGTCAGACTTTTACTAACTAAAACTACGTGTACCTCCAGGTGCCGTTTGCGTTCTAGGGCCGCGGCTCACTGGACGCCTGCGGCTTCGCCATCGCCGTCGCGGTAACCGCAATGGAGGTGGCGTGACGATCTGGAATGTACTCGCAGAGGAGGTACGCTGTGAAATTGTATAGGATAGAGAGGTTTGTTAAGAGAAATTAAAAGTCCATTTCCAGCTTTCGAATACAAGCAATGGCAATAAAATAGAAAAAAAAAGGATGATAGCTAGGTTACATTAGTTTCTGATTCCTGAAAAAAAAAAACTTTACAGTAACTCTTAGCGGAAACAGACGAAATTAAATTAGGTATTAAATTAGAGAATTCCACCTCCACCGACCATTAGCATCAAACTGATTAACTGACTGAAATCATTTGAAAGTATATTTTTTAATCAATTGCTCCTCGTAAAACTATAAACTTTCCATATCTTGAATGAAGGAACCGTTTGTGCCCCCATTAACCCTCACACGAGCGACCCCTGTAAGCAGAATTGAACCTGCTGGCTCCAGGCCAGGGAAACGGAATCAAAATCATAATAATTTCATTACAAACGTGAGCTTTTCACATGTCCTGCTAAAAATAACTGCAGCCTCCTTCTTGGTTTACTGTTTCCGCGAATTTTTAATTAACACCCTAATGATTATTTGGGTCACAGATTGAAAATTAATTTATTTATATTTAAATTTCACGTAACCATTAATCACTGAAGTCAGAAACGTTAATTATGAAGCGCCTGTTTTAATTATTATAATTAAGTAAGTAATATTAATAGAATGATTTCTCCGGTGATCGTTGTTACCTGTGGCTTTAACTTGTAACGTTTCATTTTCGTTTCAGGAAGGAAAATAAAAAAGTCAGAATGACGCCTAATGTCCCTTTAGAATGTTCATTCGGAGACAAATAAGTTGAAATAATCTCGGCGAGGGGAGGTAAGTAACACAGGTCGCTCGCGGCGCGGGCCCGGCTCATTATTCTTTCGCCTCCCCGTCTAAGTGACTTCACTGTCGTTCTCACTTCCTTCCTTTTCAGGAAATAATTTCAATTTAAGGTTTTCATTGCAATAATATTCATGTAATTTTTTTCTAAGTCTTACGGCTCAATGCTAAATGTGAATGTTTACAGCGAGTGTCCACTGAACTGTACACTGTAGGTGTTTAAAACTCGGCCATTGTGCGCTACTGTAACAATAAAGATAAATATAAGTACAGTGAAAATGTAGAGTGGGTATATTGCAAGCAAACTTTGGTAGGAATCGGGGACGCGCGAGATATTTATGACTTCCTCTGAGCTCCCAGAGGCTCTCGGGGTTCAAAAGCTAATAAAACGTTGTCACATAATGCAAAATTTTATTTAAAGCTGGGACAAATTTTGACTTTGGGATAATCCTTCTAAATTGTAAGAGGCTACAGACTATATATTTAAATACTTTACTGTGTAACGAAATAATTTAACATCGAAACGGAAATAATTAAACCAGAAATCAGAGAGAGAAAAAAAAAACAGATTTTTCGTTCCATTTGTTAAAACCGATAGCTACGTGTTGCTATAAAGCCACGTATAGTACCTATCTGCATATAGCTGCAGTAGAATGTTTTGAAGCCTTCTGCCGAAATGATTTTATGGCATTGGTCCAGGACTGAAACGAGTGACGTGATCTATGTAGGTTAAATCTACGTCCTGACGGCAGGTACACACGATGTAATGAGATTTATTTACAGGTTGAAGTGCTTTTAAAATGTTTTTGTTGGAAAATGAGCTCGGTTATGTTTCAAAGGTTGAAAACGGTGGTTTGTTAGGTATAAAATGTGTGTACATAGATAAATTGAATGGCATTTGTTTTCACATAGAGATAGGTTAGTAAGGTGTGGCGAGGTCTAGGAAGTGGGCTGAGCGTGGCGGCCACCGCCTCGTTTAGATAAACCCGCCGAGTTCACCACCAGCCATTTTCACACGACTTCAAACGTAATTTAAAATGTTCCTGGTTGCGGAACAACCTTTAGACACATTAGAGTGTTTTAATGTGTGTTCAGTCTATTTTTCCGACAGAATTTATTGTTTCAACTATAGCTATTTCTAGACGTGCTGCGTTTTATAAACTTTTAATCAAAGCCATTCATCACGAACAGCTTTATTATTCTTTTTGTTTTACCGTTTTTAATTTTTTGAGCTTGTTCACTGTTATTTATAGTAGTAGCACATAAATACTTGTATTGGTTTGTTGAGAGTAAAACAAAATACTTTAAAATCTGTTTTCGTTATAGGTAGACTGGATAGCTCAGCCCACGAGTATGATTTCAATGGCATTACAGATTTTTTGCCCACCCGTTTTGAACCGCTCATTCAGCGAGAAAAAAATCCCTCTTACAACGTCATAAACTTAATTAATAAAATGAAATCATAAAACGCTCGTCTCATCACCGCTCAGCGTCAGTTATTGAGCTGGCTCGTTCAAACTATTATCCAGCAGAGTCAATATTGGGATCTAGATGTGAATATTAAATTACCGACGTGTTCCGGACACTGGCGGTACCACACGGAATATCGACGTTCGAAGTCCAATATCAGCGTCGTGAAGGCTCAATAACGTTTTACATTCAGGCGTGGAGAGCGGTAAGTGCGCCAATACGTAGCGGGAGATAAGAAATGTTACCGACAATCGCGCCGCCTCAGAGCCCATTGTACGTAATATTCGCGGCTTGTATGAAATTCATATCGAGGATACGGCGGTGACGATCGACCGAATTATTCAAGGGCAACAACGCCAATAATTCATGTTCTCCCAACTGCGAATAGAGCACCTTTCTATCTGCGAAGGTACATATAACCGTAAACCGATTCGGGTTTCCGATGGGCCACCGCGGCCCGTGTTAGAAAAGATTAATTTTGTGTTTGTCTATGAATATTTATTGCGGGGAACCGAAGCCTGGAATATTCGAATTCAGGATATAACCCTGGTGTTCAATGGTCAGACGTATGCCTCAGTTTCCTGTTACAGTGAAATTGCATTTGAGTTTGACCCAAAAAGCTTTTTCAAATCTCGATTTCACGTAGCGTACCTAATGAGCTCAACTTTACTTAGAAGTGAACGTATTAAAGATAAGATTGCTCTGGATTTCAGTGTAGGCTTTAATCTGTTATCTCGGCCTACGTTCAACTGGAAATGAAGACATCATTTTAATAATGATATACAATTTTCAGAAAAAATAAACATATTTGAAGCCTAAATATAATGTTTAAATACCACTCTGATATCTAGATTAGGTTTAATTATGCAGATTATTCCCTGAGTGTTCGAGCCAGCGCAGCTTCGTGGCTGGTGGCTTATTATCAAGCCAAACTTGCAGCATTCCGGGCACTAACTACTGATCGGATCGCGATAAACTTTGACACACAAGCTGTTAGTTTAAATCCTTTTTTCATGGCCCGCTAGGACTGACGTGTGACGTGCCGCTATCACAGTTTAGCGGATGGATAACTAGAGATTATATTTGTTCATAATTTGTCTTTGTAACGACCGCGTGATGAAATAGGTCTTGTGTATGTACTCGTATAGGGGATGATACTAAATAAAATGATCTAATATAGTTTTTCTAATATGTTATGATACTTGAACTTATTATCCACTTAACACTTTTGTTCAAACGTGTCTGTCGTTCGGATTAGTTGTGAAAAAATATTTTTTAAAAATAAAGTACATAAACGAAGACAATTCAATTCGATGTGATAATGCTGCCAGTCTTCTGGACACGTTTTAGCTGAGAACATAGATATGTTGAGAGCGATGTGGAGGAGCACTTAAGCTTAAGAGGATTATGTTTTTTTTTTTATTTGAACCAAATAATAATTATTTATATCCACTAAACCAAGTTTGGTTTAGTTAGTTATTATTAAAAATATGTAGGTATGTACAAATAATGTAATTTATTTCTCAAAACATATTCACATTAAGTTAGTGAAACTCTACTGCAAGGAGACTAAAAAGTCTAATTTTCATTTGATATAATGATATTTCAATGAAATAAATACAGTGTTTATTGGATCAACTGGGTTGTAAAATGTTTATACTGGTGGAGATAAAAATACCATGGCAAATTACGCTCGCTCAAGCATTATCGTCAAACATTCTTTCACTTCAAGAACATAACAGGTGCAATATTTTTTGAAATATTTGTGTTGGTGAATATCCTAACTAATATTGTAGATAGGTCCTGCAATAGTGACAATATTTTGGTAAAATATTAAGTTAACTGTTTTTTTAACATTCGAAGTCTTGAAATAGTGAATGACTAAGTTAAATTATTCTTATATTTAGTTTACTAAGCCCTTTTTTTTTCTTTGGATGGGAAATCATCAAATGACTTCTCCCGCTCTGGGTGGAGCGGAAGGGAGTGTCAGACTCTTACTGACTAAAACCCAACCGTGATCCTTCTTGTGCCCTTTGCGTTCCAGGGCCGCGGTGACTCTTTCGAACAAATTCCGCAACCCTAGCAGGCACTGACCCTATGGGGCCCCGTCTTCTTTGCTGATGGCTCTTTGAGGCGCGCGTGGAACCCGACGCGCCATCGACTCGGGCTTGGTTGCTATCGGACGGCGAGCCACCCATAGCTCGCCATCCGCAGGCCCGCGCCTACGGTGGCCGGGAATCGCCCTGCGTTTCCCGACGCCCGGGGCGTCTTCTTCTGTTGCGGCGACTGGGGCGTGAGGTTTCCCTCTCTGGCACGCGTTCCGCCTCCTCCTTCGCTAGCATTACTGCTTCGCAAAAGGAGGCGACCGCTTCCCATGCCTCCTCGCTCCGGACCATCTTGAACCAGGGCCGGACGCCTGAGGTCACCGCCGACGATCGCCTCTAGTTTACTAAAGCCTATGGAATTAATTCCGCTTCTGTACACCGGTGTGTTTAGTGTATTAATTCTTTTAATTATTATTATTATTATATTATTAATTAATTAAAAAAAGAGTATTAATTCTTTAAAATATCAGTCATATACATATGTCGTTACTAGTTGTATGTATGTATAAGCTTGCCTTAAATCCTGTAAAAAAAATCGATGAAATAAATGTACTACATTTATCATGTTTTCCATAATTGAAACAAAGTGGAATGTATATAAAATATGCCAGAATGTGTATAGGTTAATGTTTTTTTTTGTATCACCACTCGCAGTTCAGCACGCTAAGGCTGGTTACTGCTCAACGGTGGTGGTCCTGTGGTGGCCTCAAATGAATTTAAGGCCCCCAGCCAGGACTAAAACTACTTAAAAACTAAATGATCACTGCGCTAAGAGCATCCCCTTTTGGATACGGGCCTCGGCTTAACGGGGTCATTGAGGGAGGGCAGCAAGGGACAGGCTGGGTCTGGTTATTATTGTTTGGGGGATTTAACGCTAATAGCTCAGCGGCGCGGGCTGGCTCGTTAGGCAAAAGTCGGGCAGGGATGTTACAGGGGCGTCGCGATGGGCCTCGTCGGCGAGGCCGGAATACGGAGCGCAGTCTGTTTTTGTATTTTCGAATGGTACTGGTTTCCCTACAGCTTTCCTGGATCAGGGTAGTAGGGTCATCGGGTTCGACTAAAGAGTGCCGAGTTCGGCGAATATGGATAATTTTGGAGGGAGCGTATCGGGCAGAGTTTAACCTACCGTGTGATTAAAGGATGACTTGTGGTTTAAGGTACCTACTTATTTTGCTGCGGAGTAAAGGTGCTTACGTAAACCGTATGTATTAAGTAGGTAACTCATATAAAAGATGATTTCATGAGTTTTATAATTTTGCATAAGGCCTTTTGAGAAAAAAGTATTGTTCGAAATTCAATTTGTATTAATTCAATGGGTTTCGTTCGTATGCTCTTTGACATTTTTCTATTGCATTTCAAAATGTAGGTACCCTCCAGATTTTTTCAGATTTCCCGGCGTTTAATCGAATCGTTAGTTACTTTATATATAAAACACACATGGAGCTTTTATGATAGCTCCTGCTACCAATTGCGTCTTTTTCTGTACAATAGTAAAAGCTAAGGAATAAGAAAGAAATTTATAGTATCTACACGTACTTTTGGACTAGACAAAAGGTTTTCCTTTTTGACTAGCGCAGTTACGAAATAATAGAGTTTAGTAGTTCAAACATCGGCATAGGTAATTGTGGCGGCTTAGTTTAGACAAGAGATTAGATACCTAGTTCTTTTAAAGCTCTACCCACGAAAAATTTATAGATTTTAGCATTTCTGTTTGTTAGTATTGGCTTCTTCTCTCTTCTCCTGTGGAAGAAAGTGATAAGACAAAACGCCACTATATCTCGTAATTTTGACATTTTCTAAATTTAAATTTTACTTTTATTATAAAATTCGCATGCAATGTGGCCAGTATTGTACTTTCTAGCGATCTATCTCACGATACCACTGGCAATAGATTAGAGGTTTCAACACTGATACTTAATGGACTGTCAGTCGCGAGTCGAGCTGGACAGTTGACGTTCGATGAATCAACGTCTCGTCCCTACTTTATGACCTGACTGACAGGTGTCGTGCCGACGACGCCCTTGTCCCGAATCCGACTGTACCACTAGTACTTCAGTTTTTGTGACAAACCTGTGGATTGCGGAATTCTTTAGTGTGCCTATTGATCGGGTGATGGCGATGCCGATGCCAAAAAATGCTTTTGACACCAAACAGGACATGTGTCAGTTTATTTGTTAGTAGGCACGAAAAGTGTCGTTAATATATGTATGTTTGATCTTGTTCAGCTCAAATTTGTACCACGCGATTTATAAAAAAACAGGTTTGAAGAATGAAGAACATTCTGATGAATGAGCTTACCTTTATCACTACCCTTATATCTGTACTGTCCGCAAAAAATAAGAAAAAGCCTACAAAAACTTATCAACTCATCTCCTTTAGAACCTAAAACATCGCCATTATTGTAGGTACATTCAGAAATAATTTGGGTTTAGTCCGTAATAGCCCGACCTTGAGTTCCTGCCTTTATAATCCCCGGTCTACTGTCTGCCCCGGGCTTTCATCCTGTAATTGAAAACACTTGTGAATGTTGTAAATTGACAATTGTATGATTGACATAGGTGCTGACGCGGGGTCATATCAAAGGTTCACTGCTAATGGAGGATCGTACTAGACAACCCAATGATTCCTAAATTTGTTTGAACGGAATTAATATGGGTTAAAATACGATGGATATGACGCATTCAACATACGTTTGGACGATTGGATTGCCAGTACAATGCATATTATGGACACTGATTGCGTCTGAAAGCCTATTGATTTACTTTAATGTTTAATCAAACCTTGTGACATGATATAGGATTGGTTGCTGGTCTTTATGGCAACCAATAACAAAAAGTAACATTTTACAAGTCTTGATATTTTTACAGTGTGATTAATTGAATACATACTTAATTCTTTCGCTGTCACGCACATTTCGACGAGTTTACGGCCGAATTGTTTTACAACTGAAGCCTTAAACATTTAAGTTGAATGCAGTACGTCTCTAATTGATGGATTAGGTTGAACTTTGTTTTGTCTTCGTCTCTAAAATACAATAAAACCAAGAGACGAAATACTAATCCCACCTACATTAGGGCGGGGATAAAAGGATTTTGTGAATAGCCCACGATTTAAGAGCATTTACTTTTGCAAGAAAAATATATATCTGTCGACAGCAAATTGAATTTAGCAATGTGAAACGGGCAAATGCGATTAAATGTATATCATTGTTCTAAATTAAATTAATTTTCCATTGGCGAAGTAGAAACAGTTTTAAATGAGCTAAATTTCTTAAACAACGAAATCCATTCCATTGGCCCCGACCTTTCAAAATGTGAATTATTTCACTAGCCTAACCTCACACTTTCAATATTATACGCAATAGCACCTGGAATCCAAATTATTAAAACAGCGTCTCCTTGTGTCTCGTTTCCAGATTTTATGGTAGAAAAAAAAAAAAAAATGGATGACGTTTCGGAAAGATGCCTACCATGCGTACCTACCTATCATGAATTCGGTTATTACCTTAATTCGTTTCTGCTGTTTCTTTTTGGCCCTAAATTGACATATTTCGTCGTCTTTCCCATTTTTGGAAGCATACCCATCTTTTAGATTAAATTGATCAAATTGTTCGACGAAATTTCTCATTTATTTTGAATGTGGCCTTGGACGATCGAGCTTGGGACAAGCTACTCTTCCCATCCGCATCGCTCCCATGCATGCATATCCTATAAGTTTATCGGCTTTCATATCTTCGTTCCACGGCACTGAGAAATTAAGCAGGAATATCCTGGCTCCCACACTACAACTGGTTGATTTTGATGTGCCGTGCTTTATCGATTCCTGGAAAGTTGCTTGCCCGAATACTGATCTACCTGACAACCCATTTTCCCAGAAGCGGTGTGACGAACTCTGCAGAATAGTTCAGAAAAACATACGGATGGACGTCTGCTTCTACGCTGAATGTGTGCGCCTAATGGCTGTAGAAAAATAGGTCTTTGGCTACATGCACTATCGTCGTCAAATCCAGCCACTTTGTTCGACGACACCACTTTCCGGCTCGAAAGTTCACTTCGTTTAGATACCCCATGTTGTACTCCTGCTCACTATCACTGTGGTGAAGTTGTCAACAGCCGCGGGCTCCATGGTCTTTCTTGCAGCCGCAGTGCGGGCCGTTTTCCACGCCTGCTAATATAAACGACATTATCCGACGAGCTTTCGTCATCGCTACGTTCCAGAACCCAGAACCTAGTGGCTTGACACGTGACGATGGCAAAATACCGGATGGCATTCTTTGATTTCATGGAAGATGGGTAAGCCTTTAGTGTGGTATACGTACCAAACTAATGACTTACCCATCTTCCATCTCCTTTGCTAGCCGTTTAGGGTTCAAACCCTCTGGCCCTTGTGCTCACAGTCTTTTCAAAGAAATTCTGAAACGGCTGGTTGAAACTTCCCGTGACCCAGGAGCTGGCTTTTTCTTTGGCTGGCTTTTTCTACGTTGATTGGCGGCATTGCCAATCAACGTAGCAATGCCGCCAGTCTCTTGGGTACATTACCAGCTGGCAGTGTAGCGAACGAATTTTTTGATGTTATAATTAAGTTTGTTTTTAGTTTAGTTTAATTATTTGTTAATTTTCGTATTTATGAAAGTGACTTTGTATTGATTTATAAAGAGCTGAGCCCTAATCTAATTTAATGTTTGACTAGTAGATATAATTTACAAATCTGTATCTCACAAATCCCTACCGAGCGAAATGTAAGTTATATTCGGTTCATGAAAAGCCTTTTGTTGTATGGGACATCCCACTCCGTCAATCAGAGTCACGAGCACCGGAGTAATCAAAGTTTATAACGAGTTACATAATTATTAAATCCCGCGTATAATTCTAGTTCATCTCTCATTTTGAACGTCAGCTGAGATATAAAATGCATTTATTCAGTCCAAGTTCGTGACCTAAAAACAAAAAGTTAACTGGATTAATGTTTCCATAACTTTGTAATTAATGATCCGCTAATCTTTACAAAGACTGACATGCGGATAAAAGTTTCGGCCCTCCAGAAAACTCTTGAAATTTTACCACAAAATTCCTCAGTCAAAGAACACAATGCAGCTTAAATGGTTCGTACAATCGATATTAATTTATGGCAACGAAATATCCTGGGATTGCGTATAGACCCCCGCCGCTAATGACTCGATCCTTCCTCCGACTATCTAAATTAGAAATTCGATATTTTCATAAGATAGCGTGTTAATTTCGTAACTGTTTATATCGAGCGGAAACGTGGCTGTAGTTTGCAATAACTATCAAAACTATGAGAATGAGCAAGTAGCCGTGGAGCCACGGAGGCGGCGCACTATGGGACCAAACAGTATTTTCCATCTCAAAAATGGTTTTGACGAAAGTCGTAAATTCGTAGATTTCTTTATGATTTTATACTCTTAAAGGATGGAACTTACGAATAAATAACAAAATAATTTTATAACTTAGTTTTAGGTTTATAAAATGAACCTCAAACATTGGGCATAAATATTTTCATGCCAATTAAATTACCGTTAAGGAAGTTCAACACAAAATTATTCGGAAGTTTTCCAAGGAAGTATATTAGTGTTATACATCCTTAGATAGCTTAGAATGTACACTTTGTAACCACGTTCGGTTTTTGTAAAAATATGTTTTTGTTTTATTTTTTAATATTTTTTTAGTGAAGTAAAGAAAATTTCGTTTTTGTTTTTTTCAATTGGAGTTTTCCTTATTGCCGAAAGCTGCCGGTGTCAAGTTAATCATTCTATTAGAAAGCTTACCTATACATTAATATGAGGATTAAAAAAAAACTTGCGCGTTTTTTGCGCCAGTGGTGATTTAAAAGCAATAATGTCAATCGGGCGAAAATAAAAAAATCCCCAAAAATTACTATCTTGTTTTTTTCCATTTCTATGATAGAAGCATACATTAACAAATTAATAGACTACTATTATATTTGAAAGAATCTTCCCATGACACTTTTATTTGCGGTGATCGCCTTAACCACAAGTATGATAAACTAGGTATATTGCTGCGGAAGTTCTATTTATCTGTTGTGGTAATTAATTACAATCACTACTGATTACATTATTTCGATGAAAACTGTCATAATCAATTATCCCATGGTTTTTGCACAAGGCACCAAAATATTGATCCTTTATATACCCGTGTTTTCACCGTACTATTCATCAAAGTCTTCAGATACTTCTTTCAATAACAATTAACAGACAAAAAACATTATATTAGCTAACAATGAGTGAATTCGTTTGTTTTCGACGCGATCTTTGTGATCAAATAATAAGAGGGAAAAGTACTTCAGACCTTAAAAAATATTTGTTGGACAACTTTCAACTATCGGAAACTGACGTTAATACAGTAATACAGAGTATTCAAAAAAATCTAACATCAAGTTGCAACCAGAAATGGACTAAAGCTCAAAGAAAGCCAGACAGGTTCGAAAGCCTATACTCAAATTGGTTAAATGGTGAGTTTAAAGTACAATTAAATTCTTGCAGCACCTCAATATCTGAAAATTCTGGCTTGAATACTTCTGGTGATCGTGGTAGACCAACAAAACCATATGACGAGTGTTCGGAAAACACAAAAAGCTTAAAAATATGGAACTGGTCCAGGAGTACGGAATGGAACATGTCATGTGTGTATTGTGACTATTATCAGAAATAAAGAAAAAGAAGAGAAAAAAGTAATTCTACAAAACATACTCAATCCAGATAATGCACTTTCCTTTACAAAAGAGGAGGCATTGAGTATGTGTATTGAAACAGATTTAACCAAAGCCCAATATGCGTACCTTAGAAAAAGGCTCGTTGATAAGAATTTAAGTTCTGTTTTGCCTTCGTATCAAATACTAAGTGAAGCAAAGAAGGCTTGCTATCCGCCTGCATCCAGCATAACCAAAAGATTATATGTAATTCTTCAAACTATGTCATCGAGTTTCCCTATAATAAACGCAGAAAAATTCGGCCAGTATACACTGATAACCGCGCAATTATATGTAAGCAAATATAACTGGTACTACATGCCATCTTCGGTCCATAAAGTACTTATACATGGTGCTAAAATAATAGAGCATTATGCAGTTGTGCCTATAGGAGAATTGTTGGAAATAGAAAGTGATGATCATGTAACTATTTGTTTAATAATAATAATTTAATTTTAAACTTATTTTAAGCAAAATTGTAACTTTTATTGCTATTTTAATGTAACTGTATAATTTTTTGTATGAAATTTCGTATAACTTTATTTTTGTCATTTTTTTACGAGAAATATATAATACTTAAAATGATGACGTTTGATTTATTTTATTGCCTAAATATTCAAAAGTACGTGAAAAAAATTTCAAGGAGAAAAATCACAAACCAACAGAGTTATTGATTTTTGAGATGGAAAATACCGGTTGGTCCCATAGTGCGGCGGCGCGGGCGGTGGCGAGAGGAGGCAGTTCGACGTCAGACAAGGTACGCAACAGCCGACCAACTCCCAACTACAAGTAAAGCGCTTTAGCGGCAGATTAAGATATACATCTAATAGATAGTGCGGTTAGCTAGATCAGATTATGAACTTGACAAATGACATGGATAACAGCTAAGATATCTGCGCCGAAGTGGTTCGAGGCTTTACGTGGGTCGGTATCGATTTAATGCGAACTTGGAAGCATTATAACATTAATCATTGCTCTGTCAAAATGTGAAATTATACGTTTATTTTCTGTTTATTGTCATTTTCGCTTTTCAGGCACATTTTAAAATTCTTTAACGAATCTTCGAACTTTAAAACTCAATTACTCATATTTTCCCCGTGGTCCGCCGTCGCCTAAGCGTACAACGTTAGTCGCAAGTAGCGCGGCACAGTTCTCCAAGTGTTTGAGATAACAAGTGCGCGGGTGACAAGAGTCCTCGCAACTTACGCCCGATGCTCACAACTTTCCCCGCAAATGCACCTTAACTAGTGTTGTCTTAGGTAAGGAGAGCAATCTGAATGTTCACTAAGTATACTGTTTCCTATGTCGCTATGAAATTATTACACAGATCTTTAGCTAGATATATAGAATACACGTACTTTATTGTAGGTACACCATAACTAGGAACGCAATTCTCTTAAACAAAATTAATTCGGTTCGATTCGTTTTGCTGAAAGAACCTATAAGGTAGTACTGGGTAGTGATGATTTAAAGAAATGAATTTAATCAGAACATAAAGGAAAGTCGTTTTTGCATTCAATTAATTTAAAGCCCAATTACGAAACGATTTCCAAATTGTAACTGAAAAATATTCTGTAAAAGCAATTGCAAAATATCGTGAAGTTTTTAAATGCATAATAAAAAATAACCATTGTTCCATTACGATGAGACGCTGAAATGAATTGGTTCCAATACAGTACTTTGATTTATTTTATAAATACTACATTGCCTTATTTACATGATGTACTCCTATACCAGTACAATATATGTATGTATGTATATATATATTTGGACCTTAGTTACGGTCAGTATGGTTGTCAACAACGAACATCATTCTGATTTAAAGCGATAATTGATAACAAGTAAATCATATAAAAAAACTTTTTTACAAAAAAATACAACCGACTTTTACACAAAAAATCATAAAAGTGTAAAATAACTTTAATTCCGGAACTCGGTGTTTGTGGTTGCTTTTTCGTTTTTTGAACACCGACTTCCGAAATTAAAGTTATTTTGCACTTTTATGATTTTTTGTGTAAAAGTCGGTTGTATTTTTTTGTAAAAAAGTTTTTTATTTTTCACTTTTTAGTGGTACCTACACCGCCTCCCCTCCCCCCACTTAAACGAACCAATCACATTGGTGTAAAAAAAAACGTACTGCTCCTTTGCAGAGTAAACTAAGAGGTCGTCAATGCAGACAATGTAGATATTTTTTTTAGATTTTTGTTGATTTTTCGAAAACCGCTTGGTTGATTTCGATAAAATTTTCATGGAACCATTTGGGAAGTATACCCTTTCCAACAAAAAAGATTTTTTCAAATCGGTTGACAAGCGACGGAGTTATGCGCGAACAAATATTAAAAAAAAAAACATACAAACATCCGAATTGAGAACCTCCTCCTTGTTTAGAAGTCAGTTAAAAATGCGTAAAAACATTTCAACTATCCGTAAGATGACATATTTTAGTGATATGTATCATTAAAATGATAAAAAAATGTTTAAAAGACAAGTTTCAGCGAAGTCCATATTCCATATCTATTTACTAAGTAAACAAGTAACTTGTGAATCTTTCGAGAATTTGTCCGGCGGAGTCGTGAGCTGAGCAGCGGTGCACGTTTTCTGAAGGAGCGTAGTTTTGAAGTCTGCAAGATAACAGATGCGAGCCTCTTCTCTCGACTCGAGTCGGAGTCGAGAATACTGCCCCACGCCAGCGTCTTGAGAAACGCTTACCGACTATGCCAGTCTCACTTGAATTATTTTTACTCACTATTTCTGTTTGAAATTGTTCGAATTACGTTGTTGATGTGAGGTAAATGTGATTTTGAGGCGCCTTGTGGGAGAGGTAGAATAAGTTGATGTCATTCTTACCGTATATTTGATCTTTAAAGATTTAAATTATTTTTTTAGGAAATTATGTGACGGTAACGGTACACACATACGTAGAAATATCTAGAAACATAAGTACTTGAATAAACTTTTAAAATTATTAAATCAACTTCATGTAACATGAGTTGTGACACGCTAGTGTAAAAAAGGTTTTGAAATAATTTTTGCTATAAAATAAAGTATTCCAGTTAGAATACGTAGTTACAAGTGTGTGTAAAAAAGAAAGAAAATAAAATTATTTGACGTCAGCCCTTTTCACTATACAATTTTTAATTAGCTTGCACTGCCCACTACTGGGCAAAGTGGCGAGACCTCTCGGTGTGCATTTAGGTCGTCCCGCCACTTTTTGGGCCAACTTCGGCGGCGCCTGCCGTCTTCTTGCATATGATTTAATTATTTCCTTTTCCCCGTACCTTTTAACATTTACCCAATTCATAAATATGACCACAAAAGTCATTAATCCTGTAATAATCACAATAGGACGACCAACACAAACGTGTTCACAGTGATCGATTTCGTTTCATACAAAGCTCGCATACGGGATCGTAAAGGTATCTAATTAATAGGTTGCGCGTTGTCCTACATGAATAGTTTTCGTTTGAACGAATGGCAATGATAGTCTCGCGGCTACCCTTTGTACAGTCGGCGGGCTCGTTAGTCGTCCCACTTCAAAGCCACGCACAAAGGCCGCCGCCCGCTCCCCACCTGTACCTTTATTGTTCTTTATCTCTATTTAGCGATAGTCTCTACTAACGTGAGTTGACTCTAGCTATTTGAAACGAATCCCTATTTAACCTCCGCCTATTGTGACGTTATCAATTTGGTATGGAAGCTTTGTAAGTGATATTATTGTTGCTGTTTATTTTATACTAGCTGCTGCCCGCGATTTCGTCCCCGTGGAATCCCCGATTTTAAAATATTCTTTATCGCTGCTCCGCTCCTATTGGCTTAAGCGTGATGATATATAGCCTAAAGCCTTCCTCGATAAATGGTCTATTCAACCCAAAAAGAATTTTTCAATTCGAACCAGTAGTTCCTGAGATTAGCGCGTTCAAACAAAGAAACAAACTAACAAACTCTTCAGCTTTATAATATTAGTATAGATTGTGGTATTTTGGGGACTCACATGGAGAGGGTGGGAGCTGGGCCATACTATTTAAAAATGCATCAATTGACTCTTTGACAATTGACTCCAACTCAGTTTCTTTATACACAAGTTGTCATGGAGTGTGATTTTGGTAAACAGTTAGGGGAAGTCAGTTCAAAGCGGCCACCTTAACTTTGAGTTAAAAAAAACTATTAAACGAATGATTTTTGAAGAGAATTTTATGCTAGCAAGTAGAGAATTAATAGAACTTTTGTAATGGCCAATTCAAATTTGCGCAAGTTTAAAAAAAGACATATAATTTGCAGATTACGAAAACTTGTCATAAAACCGCTATGCCCGAGTGGCCGCCCAAAGCGGCCATGGGGGTAAGGGCAAGGTGGCCACCTCAAAACTTTTCAAGAAATGAATTTTTTTTTGTTGGAATATTTCGTGTTTGACAAAATACAAAATCACAAATCAACATAAATATAACATTAAAAAAAACAACATTTTACCTGTTTTAATCACAGTCAGTCATAAAAGTAATTTAACTTTAGAACTTTAAACATCGGGTTTAGTCTGAGTTGGTATTAATCAATAATTATTTCTGTTACTTAGCCTTTCAACAGTCTTAAAGTTTTATATCCAAATGTATCCTCTAAATCTTAAAAACATTCTGAAAAACAATAAAAATTACATTTATGTTTATCCTGTCATGTAGTTTAAAACTTCAGTCATCAAACTACTACGATTTGAATTTTGAGTCAGGTTTTTAGTAATCAATCTCAATCAACAATCTGTAGGTTTTACTTATTTTTATTATTTTAACAGTCTTAATATCTTCTATGTATATTCTACGAGTCCTATCTGTCCAAATAAATCCTCTGAAACTTATATAAAAAAATATGAAGAAATTCTCTTTAATTGCTCGGGCAATCGTAGCTTCGTCCCATGAAGCCTGTGTTGTTTTTCTTTTGTAGTTATTAACCATCTAAACAAAATAATTAAGCATTATCTATGCATAATATGAAAGTAAGGGCAAAGCGGTCAGTTGGCCGCTTTACCCGAACCGCTTTGCCTTTTTCGGCCATTTTATTTTAAAAAATAATTTCACTCATATTATTTACTATATTTCGAAGAAAAACACACATAAAAAGCCAAATAGTTAAGTAACATTAAACGTGCAATGAAAGCATTTAAATATAAACAGCTTTGACCAAAACAGGTTGAAATTACCTTGTATTATTTTAATAAAACACACAAAAAATCATTTGTCGTCACTAGAGCCACGCGTTCGTTCTCACCGCTAATGAATGACTGACTGGCGCGGGGCGGGAGGTTTGGTTATGCGTACAGAATAGCAACGTTACGCTATCATTTCAAATAACCGAAAAACGAAGCGTGGCCGCTTTGCTTCCTATGGCCGCTTTGAGCTGACTTCCCCTATATATATATTTATTAATTGTTAGCGTGTTTTGTCCCACTGTCGGGCAAAAGCCTCCCTTTCTTGCTTTCATTCCTTCCGTTGTTCCATTACTCGTCAAGGTCATCACACCATCTGCAATACATATCTGATAAAAACTAATACTTTGATTTTGGGATTATTTGACTAGAAATTCCAATATAATATTTACCCGCAAATGAACATCAAATATGTTAATATATTCAGAATTAGACATTGAGCAGAAGTTTACTTCTTCACATCTGCTCAGTGTCTAATTCTGAATAGGTATCAAAATCATAGTTTGCACTCAACTCACGTAGATACTACTAATATCAACAGAGAAGCATAAGCGCGTGTCGAACAAAGGTTGCACTGCTATAATTAAGTGAAAACGAACACGCTAACGAGGTACGGAACCCTCAGCGCGTGAATACGACTCGCACTTCGCCACTAATATTTGCGAAGGCAACCAGCTGCAGGTAAATGAGAAAGCAATTCCTTGAATCATTCTTGGTAATGTCGTGATAACGATGTAATTGTAGATACACACACCTACAAACTTACGTCCGAGAACAACCAACCCATTATCCTTACATTAAAAGAAATCATAGAATATGAACAATTTGCTGAAGAAAAAAATATTATTTGTTTCAATAAAGGCCTCTTAAAAAACAGGTTGGAAACGAAGCACATACCTAATATTTTGGTTGTCGCATTATCGCGTTACGCCTGTCTGCGAGATACTAAACGAGTTTCAATCAGAACAAGGTACCTACGAGTGCCTACAGTTTTCAGCCCATTAAAAATTATGAAACTGACTCGCCATAGTAACAAGTTTGGGCACATTCGCACAATAAAAAGGTGGCAAAAGTTAGATTCAAAGTTTGAAGGTAAATCTACACTGAGTGAAAAAAACTTGCAGGTGTTGGGAACACAAACAAGGCGAAAGCAAGACTAGTGGGTACCGAGGTATAGGTCTATTTTTATTTTATGTTTTTCCTCCTTCGCCTGGAATTATTATGTAAAAGAAAAATTTTAGTCAGAAAACGTAGTTAAAATTATTAACATACATATGTATGTACCTACCTAAATTTTTATTTAATGACAAATATTTACTGTGCATATACTACTTAATTTATTCATTCGTATCGTAGATATCACACTATTGATATGCCATTTATTTATTTTAGATACCTATAATAACATTTTTATTAAATATCTATATACACAGTTGATATGACAGAGGGGTGTTAAATTACACTACGTATACTATACGTGTTTAGTATTAATTCGATACGGTATAAAAATAAAAAGCACCAAAAATGAGTTTTTTTTTCGGACAAACTAAATAGCTTACAAAGAGTAAAACGCAACCACCCTAGGTATCTAAGGTCAGTTAAATAAATTTAACTGACCTTAGATACCTAGGTGACAAAGCGGACCCGTCATTTGGTTTTTTTGGTATTTATTTTTCGGTATTATTTCTGGTACAGAGCTTGTAAATGGTACCTAGTATATGCAGTTAAAAGGAAAGCCCCTTCGTCGTATCAACTTTGTATAAAAATACATTTAAAAATAGTAGCCCACGGGTATCGAGAACAGGGTCCAAGCTGCCGGTGGTCAGGACTCCTGAGAGAGGAACCTCCTAACTATAGGCGCCACGTTCAGGAGTACTGCTTCCTGGGTCAAGCTGTTGATCCTGCCTAACGAGATTTTGAGATGCCTTTTGAGATGTTGGTCGAGGCTCTTGGCAATTATGCCATTGGCCGTCACGATTATTGGCACAATAACTGCTGTGCTCACATCCCACATGTCCAGAACCTCGCTAGTCAAGATACTTTGTTTATCTTTCTCAGCCTTCACGAGGTTCTAGTCCTGCGGGACTGCTATATCAAATTCATTGTGCGACACTCTAGTCCGTCTATCATTACTATGTCAGGCTTATTGGCAAATATAGTGCTGTCAGTGATGATAGACCGATCCCAATACAATGTGTAATTGACATTTTCGAGAACTGGGTCGGGCACATACCTTATTAGTACATTACTTCCGATTACACAAAGTTGTATTTAAGAGCTAGTTGCTGGTGAATAATCCTGGCTGCAAGGTTGTGCCTGCGCAAATAGTCTCCGTTAGCCAGATTTGAACCACCGGAATTAATGTGGCGAATGGATTCCTCGGGCCGGTGACATGCCCGACATACAACCGTACTGTCCTTCACAATGTATTTCCAGTAGTTATTCGTCATCATAACTTCGACCATAACCGCACATACAAAACCTTCGGTTTCCCTGAAGAGGTCACCAAAATATAGCTAGGCTACGGACGCTAAAAAGTCTACATCGGGCACATGTAGGACCCGACAAAAGCCGTTCGACCGTTAAGCTCCTTGCTCTGCCATACCTCTCTACGATAATTGGTATAGAATATCACAAATTTGCGCCAGTTCTCGATAGCCAAGGAGAGCGGAGTGAGGCCCTTGTCTTCCGCGGCTACATTTCGGTGCATAGCCACGTCGATTTCTAAGAAGAATTCCCTGAGACTGCATTCCTCGCGGTAGTGCAGGGTCGTGGCATTTAAGAAACTACGACCCACGAACTTCCGCGGGATGTGCAGCCCCATAACCTACGATCATGGGTGATGGGTCCACGATCCATATTATTATATTATTAGAGTGGTTAATGACGTATTTTTACAGAATTATTTTTGTGAACATTTTTTTACTATTTAATGGCAACATCACAACGGATTAATATAACATTATTACTTTTTTGAAAATTTGAAATACACTTCTGGACACATATATTGGCCCACCTTGTATTTTCAGTTTCGTTTGGTCCTAGCTAAAATATATTTGGTCGAGCAAAAAGTTTTTATGCAATTTTGAACCTGGCACATTCACAATTTCATTCAATAGTCTTTTTTTGAATTTCGAACACAGAATTTAAAGAAACAAAAGACAATTTGGAGCCTGTTTGTTGATATCAAACAATCGAATACTAAGAAAACTTGGTTTAATTGGTTTACTTGGATTTAATTCTTGAAAAAGTGATTGATATCTTTGGTTTTGCAACAAACATTACTTATTCTAAACATTAAGGTGAGGTTCTATCAATAATCTATGGATACTTCACCTGAAGTCGCCGCCCAAGCTGTGGCACTTATTCAGGCCGGACACAGCCAAAGAAACGTGAGTGCTCAACTTAATTTAAGTCGATCTGCGGTCCGAAATGTTTATCGGAGGTACCTAGAGACTGGCGGCTTTGTTTGTCGCCAAGGAAGGCCACGATCTCGGGTCACAACTGAAAGGCAGGATCGATTCATCGTGACGACCAGCTTGAGAAATCGTCACCTTACCTCCATTGAGATACAAAACCAACTTCCACGGAGTATCTGTGAGCGCTCGAACTGATCGGAGAAGTTTAAAAGAACGCGATATGGTACCACACAAGCCAGCTAATGGGCCCAAACTAACGCGAGCCCACCGAACAGCGCGCCTTCATTTCGCACGCAGTCATTTTAATTGGACACAGCAAGATTGGAGCCGTGTACTCTTTTCTGATGAGTCTAACATTGTGTTACATGGCAATGATGGAAGGAAGAAGGTCTACCGACGTAAGGGAGAGCGTTTCGCACAATGCTGCTTTGAAGAGAGGGTTGCTTATGGCGGTGGCTCATGGACTGTCTGGGGCGGTATATCCGCGAGCAGCAAAACTCAACTTGAGGTTGTTACAGGACCACGGCTGCCAACATTAAATGCTGATAGGTACATTCGTGAGTGCTTAGAACCTCACGTGATACCATACGCGGACTATGTGGGCCCAAATTTCCTTTTTATGCATGATAATGCAAGAGCCCATGCGGCCGGCGTCGTCAGGGAATATCTTCGGGATGTGAACATCACAGTTATGGACAGGCCAGCCAGAAGCCCAGACATGAACCCCATTGAGCACATGTGGGACGAGCTAAAAAGATGTGTTAGGGCTCGTCAGCCAGTTGCCCAGACGATGCAGGAGTTGAAAACTGCCATAGAAGAGGAATGGGAGATGATCCCTCAAAATCTCATAGAGCGGTTGATAAACTCTATGCCTAATCGTATGAGAGTTGTGGTAGATGCCCATGAAGGCAACACGCGTTATTAAATTAAACCTTTATTTGATAAAAACATGTTTTTTATTCAAAAATCAATTGCCTTTAACAAGGCTCATACCCGACTTGTTAGGCGTAGCTCCATGTCGTATGGTATTCTGAATTCAAATTTAAAACAATACGATCGAAAAAGATGGTAAAATGTATCAGGTTTAAAACTACATCAACAGGTTTTGTTCAATCTAGCAATCATATTTCGGTAGGGGCCATCGAAACCTAAACTCTAAGGTGGGCTAATAGATGTGTCCAGAAGTGTATTATAAACGAGGAAATAATAAGAATCCCAACTGTCCATTGCTTATCAATTAAATATACTTCTTTGTAATATTCCTAGTACCGAATTGGACACATGATAAATTAAAACAGAATATTTGAATTGAATATGTGTCACATTTTCCTCGGAAAGCCGATGGTCCAGGCCGTCATTTGTAGATCATTGGCAGTTGTTACGGATTGTCAGAAGCGTGTAAATCTGACTCTAGTCTTATCAAGAAGTACCGTGTTACCCAGTTAATGGGTAGTGGAAGTCTGGTAGACAGCCGCTCTACGGATTCAGTTGAATACTAGTATTTAATATTAGTATTCAACTGAATCCGGTTGAAAACCGACTCCAACATAGTTGGGAAATAGCTACATATATAGGATTTTTGCTTTTCACCCTTTATTCTTAATAATAATTATAATACGTACCCAATATTTACAGAATACAATTTTCTTATTAAGAAAGTCCATAGGCTGCCTCTATTAATTTTTATAAACCTTTGTTTATGAAAATGACGAGTATAACTACATAGTTGTAATAAATCAACTAATAGCAACTCACCATTTATCCCTATTGACGTTTGTTGATGAATATTGAACGACTTTACCAAGAGAGTTTTCACTTGGCTTCTATTACCGTATCTTTGGTATAAGTATATATTATTTCTTACGGCAATTAAGTTCAGATTCTCGTTTTACTTACAGATGGCTTTATGAGTGTCAGCGTGTGCTGAATAGCGCGAGTCGCCTACCGTTAGTTATATCTGCACTTATTTTATGTCCCGTATCGATTTGATAGAAAGGTACTTAACGATAAATGCTGAAATAATATACATATACAAATTAATGTTCTGTTTGGAGGTTTGCTAGTGTAAGTGTACCTACAACACTAGGTAAAAAAAGATTTTTGGCGTCTAAAGTGGTGTCTACATTAATACGGAATGGTCCAATTACAGCACACAAGGTAATATCACAAATAAAGCAGATCTGATATAACTAGTAGTTAGATATTAAAGAACCCGTACTGACATTAAAAATACCGTGCCAGTAATATGTCCTTTCGTAATTTCTGGGACCTATCGATAAGATATCGTGTGCCTTAGGATGTGGATAAAAGGTAACTCGTGTGAAATTACATTAAATCAGTGGCAAATTGACGTAGCTGCTGCGAGCAGTGGCCGGACGGACATGACGAAATTATAAGGGTTCCCGACATGACACAATTATAGTGTCGGCAAAACCCTAAAACGAGGAAACATTTTATACGGTTAGAGCGAGGGTCGTTTATTACAAGATTTTTGTCGTGCGCTCCGCCGCAATCAAACATTTAATTTACATAGAAAAATGAAGCTTTTATTCTGAAATGCGTTACAGAAAATGACGATTCATAAATTCACGATATTAAAGCCGTTGAAATTTATAAAAATTCAAATTCGTATTTCAATGACGTTATAAAAGATTTTCCGTCTATGTTTTGGTCACATTTGCGTGAATAAAACAAAGGATTTCTCTTTTCATTTGATATTTTATGACCCGTAAGTCACATTCGCAGTAAACGTGATTTTATATTGGAATGTAATGTTTTATGTGCAATGACTATGAGAAGTACGTATTTATTTATAAAGGTGTGTAATCTAGTTCAATCCTGTTCACTAAAACAGATACAGCTGCTAACTAAGAGGAGCAGAGTAAGGTGTGGGAGGGAAAAGGACAGATGTGGGACATGTGGGATGTGCGAGTGGGATGGCAGAAGGTAATCCTCACCGACACAACTCACCGCCAGACTTAGGAAATGAAAGCCAACCGAACCCAAATTCATTAATGTTATCGTGTTTGCCATTCTAACACTTGCAGAGGTATGAGAGCTGCAGATAACTAGCACGAAACTAAAACTGTTTGGAGCCAATTCCAACTTGTTGTTGGCAATTCATTTATTATTTATTTCATCATCTGTTTTCCATTGCGCAAGTTAAACATTTAGTCAATCAAATCTACGATTAAAGTTGAAAACTCTCATTGTCCATCCGTCTGACTTTCAAGCTAAAGTATTTATATAAAACTCGATTTATTTGACTACGATCCAATGTAATTTATTACTTTTGAAATTAAGATTCACGTTATAATGTTCCAGAATACAAGAGTTTTAGTTAAGTTTTATTTCTTTATTTCTTGTAATATGTTCTGTAGCTTTTGGTGGTCGCATTATGTTGCTCATAATTAACTACGATCTGTGGTTAATTGACTGTAAGGACAGGAAAGACCTAAATTAATTAGTTCAATCTAGGATTGAGCACATGAGCGTAATTGGGTAGTCATTGTGCCGACTATTTAGGTACATATTAGTGTTAGTATCCGTGGACAGTGATGACGATATTATTATGATTAAGTAGTTAATGTGATAAAAGAAAAAAAAGATACTCATTTTTTGTACGGAAGATGGTCAACAGAATACAAATACTCATAAATATATGATTACACTCCTATTGTTATGTAACATGTACATAATTGTTTTATTTTATTTGGTTCTTGAAATAATATAAAAGCTTAAAAAACATCTAAGTTTCATACAAAAATTAAGTCCATTATAAAACCCTTGTCAGAAAACACGACTTCATTGTTTTTGATCACTAGGACCGTTTTGATGCATGGTCCTTTATCTTTGTATATCACAGGCCAGTTGGCATACGTAGCTCACGGGTTTATTATATCATTTAAATAATATGGAACATTCTTTTGTTTTAACGTGGCCCTTTTGTCAAGTTCTACGTTATTAGAGATGAGTGTCTGTTTTGTAATGGATACTATTATTTAGTAGGAGCAGTATTTAAACGCGAAAGTTTGAACTTGATTATCAGTAGGTATAGCATCTATATAACATTTTTCATTTTCACAACAGCTTTAGTATAAAAGGGGAAAATCGCGGGCGAACCCCCGAGCGGCACGAGGTTCCACATATGTATAAGTTTCTTGTTCTTTGACCGTTAGTGTAATTTAAATTTATGTAAGTATCTTGAATTCAATGTTTGCTGAGTGTTAGATCCATTAACAAGAATGCAAACTAAACCTCAGTAAATCAGTGATCGGGAGCTTCACATCTCATAACAGCCTGAAAGCCTAGGTTATACAAACACATTTCTCAAGCTTAGCTAAAACCGAATGTGCTGAGAGCTTTATCAACATACTCGTACATACATTCAAAACTTCGCCACGATTTTAAACATTGAATTTAAAATATACTTAAGTTCACCGAAGTCATATTTTTGTAAGATTTTACGAAAAAGGACTTCAGTAAGTAGAGTTTATTTACAGAGTCTGAGGCGATGAAGCAAACATCTAAAAGTACTTTTTACGTTTAGAAGTTCGCCTCAGTGAGGTCTAGATAGTTTAGATAAGAGAGGGCAAAACATTTACCTACTTACTGAAAGGCTACCTACTGAGTCTTTTTGACGTAGACGTTCTTTTAATAAAACTCGAGCGTTCGAAAATAACAAACGATACGTAACGAAATTATTTTTCTTTTAGGTGTGGAATATTTTTCAATTCAATCTTACTTATTTATGGTAAAAATCTGCAAAAATTTTAGTAACTTTTACATATTAAGAAAATAAATAATAAACTACTTCTGGGGCAGTCGAGTAAAAAATAAATTATAAACAAACACAACCGATTTACCATGAACATTTTCAAACCTAAAATAACAAATGTTAAATACTTCCAAAATCCGCGAAGATTCTAAAAATTACAATCCAAAAATACAGACGAAATATACCTTTTAACTTTTTTTATCTTTCTGTTTGGGAAATCATCAAAATAAATGACTTCTACCACTTTGGGCGGGGCGGAAGGGAGTGTCAGACTAATCGGACTAAAACCCATCCGTGTTCTTCCTAGTGTCTTTTGCGTCCCAGGGCCGCAGTGACTTTTTCTAACAGATTTTGCAACTTTAGCAGGCACTGACCGTATGGGGCCCCGTCTTTTTTGCTTACATCTCTTTGAGGTGCACGTGGAACAAGACACGCCATCGATTGTTATCGAACGGCGAGCCACCCATAGCTCGCCAACCGCAGGCCCGTGCCTACGGAGGGCCTTGTTTTTCCTGACGCCCGAGGCGACTTCTTCTGTTGCGGTGGCTGGGGCGTGAGGTTTCCCTCTCCAGCGCGCGGTCTCCCTCCACCTTTGTTAGCATTACTGTTTCCCAGAAGGAGGTGGCCGCTTCCCATGCCTTCTCGCTCCGGGCCATGCATTGAAGCAGGGTTGGAAGCGAGAGGTCGCCGCCGCCGATCGCCTCGAAGTAGTACACTGCGTCACTACGCCCCAGTAGGGCAGACCTCCAACGTATGCTCCACCGTGTCCTCCGAGCGATCTACACAATGTTGACACCCGGTGGGTACCGAAAGTAAACATAAAAATTTGATAGTTATTTCTTCTTACCCTGTTAAAATAACAGCATCCATTTGTATAATAATTATATGATAAATCACGAAAGTTGTGGTTTGCATCTATGAAGATTGTAACACAAGTTACAATGAGCAGTCGTAATACTGTGATGGAACTTTATTATTGCTAAATGCTCGCAAAATAACACGCTTACAAAACGAGAACTTTCATAAAATTATTCAATAAAAATATAATTATAAATTTAAGAAGACCAAAAACACAGACAAAATAATTAAAGTGTGAAAAGACTAACATAAATGTAAATTTATATTTCATACAACATATTAAATAAAATTCGCAGAATCATTTTGCTTTATCGTCGAAAACTAAAGTTACACATGCGGTGCTACGGCGTAGCGTGCGGCTGACGTCACCGCTACGAGCTACGCGGTCGGAACCGATCCCGGAATTGCTACGCATCGATTCAATTATAAAGTACCGTTAGGCAATAAATACTACATAATATGTCATGATTTTCAAACACCACAGAACTAAAGCTTTATGAAAGTGTGTTCGTCATATAAATAAAATTGTGACACTACTCTTGTGCTTTTTACACGACTGCCCAAAAAAGTAGTGTTATGTTTTCAAGGTTCATGTATGTGAGTTTCTTTATTCCACCATAATATCTAAATGGCTTAACCGATATCAATGTATGTGGTATCGTTAGAAGGGTGGCTAGGGAACATTTTGAAAAATAAAAAGGGGGAGCCATTAACGAACGAAAAAACGAGAATATTTTGCTGTCATGAAAATTAGTTTACGTATTTTTTCATTTCTAAAGCTAGCTTAGCTTTAGAAATGAAAAAATAGTAACAAATTATCTGTTGTTTTTCCTTCATTAGCGCTGCCCTAGCAGCAGTGCTCTGCCCTGAGTATTTAGATTTAGGTCAAGTGTACTTATCTACCTGCGACTAGAAACTGGTGCAAGACGGTCTAATCTTAGGTATAGCGCCATCAAATCCAACAAAGTTGCCTTCATCATATTTTAAGGAGGTACTGTTAATTTTATTAAATCTCTGACAAACATTTAAGTAATACTTTGTTTTATTACGTAACATACAAACCACTTCTTTTTATTGTTAATTTAATCAATATTGATCGAACTTAAGTTTCATTGAACTCTTCCAAATGGCCTTGCTAGGAACAAGGCTTCTTAGAAGGCATTTATAATAAATCAGTCATTTAACACTAAAGTTTAACATACATATAGCAATTAAATCTGCAATTTAAAAAAGTGGTTTATATGTTACGTAATAAAACAAAGTATTACTTAAATATACGAATAAGAAAATAAACGAATAATAACTTTTTATTTGTTAGAGTGCCCTTCCATGGTACACTCACCTTGTTTTATCGTCGTCGATTCCCGATATTGAAGAAGCGAGGGACCGTACTGCCAAAATAGTAGCGCGAACGATTCGCCACCGCGTCTGTGATTTCCAGTGTCTTTTGGTAAATAGAAGGAATTTGTCGTCACATGACAATAACTACGAAATTTTAATAATTGGCCTTTGAAGGAGCATGGCCTTCCATGGTCCACCCACCTTATATTACCTACTGAAGTTTATAAACTATGAAAGCACTCTCATTACTCTGTTGAAACGTTAAGTACGACTGAAGGACAAACTAAAGTTATTTATAGTTGAAACAATGTCATTTCTTAGTTTTGTGTTTTAGGACCTTGCTTCATGCCAAATTTAATACGACGGGAAGTTCCTCATAGGTTTTGATTTACTTGCGAGTGTCAAAATATGTCGCAAAAATTATGCATACCTAAATAGCTGTATCTTTTACTGAGTGAACTTAGACGTTTAATATTTTAGAGCTCCAAGGAACTATCGACGTACATATTTGATATTAATTTCATCATGATACCTCAACAAACATCCCAAGAAACAGTTGTAAGAACTTTTCTCGTGGACAGACGGCTTTTGATTGTTCGAGGTGGGAATTGTCGAGATGGTCTCTAGAAAGTGTTTTCTCATCGAACTGTAGAGAACATCTGACATAAATTTCGGAAGGTTTTACCTCATTCCGAGTAAAAACTTTCATAATAGTTTGTTGCCCAACCGACGTTAATACTTCTTCCTCAGATATGACACTACTGGCTCATATTAAACTATAATAAACCAGAGCAGTGTCCTCCCCTCCTCTATAAAATCCCTTTCAATACATACAACAGCACCAACCACGACACTCCACTCAGCGACCAGTAAAAAAAAGTTCGGCTTATATTTGATCCACCCTCTTATAAAACTTGAACTGTTGTTCAGAATAAAACTTTATTTATTTATGTACTCACGTAACACTAAAAGAGAAAAGAACGAATATAGGTACAAGAGCACAGTATTAAAGCTCATAATATTGGTATTCGGCAGGTAAACATCAGATAAAAAACATTATAAAAAACAGCATAGAGTGGTACAATAGTCAGTCTCCAGAGTACTAGCATAGCACTTTTTATATATGAAAAAATTACTGAAACAAACACATTGCAGTTAAAATTGATCGGATCCAAACCCAGCTCTCTGGGGATTCACGTAATAGTAACTTTATTGCAATCGTCTCGAATATTCGTTTTATTTCGCGAGAACGTAATAGAAGTAAAGTAGGTACTGCATTATAAAATATTTTGCAGTAATTTAGGATATAAAGAACGCTGTCGGAGGAAATTTCAGCGTTTTCAATTTACTCAAGAAGCATGCACAACCCTCAACGGATATAAACTTGCTTATCTCGTAAGATCACATCTCCACTTTTCACACTCGTTTTATGATGCTGTGTGCTGTATGATCGATGTTTCTACGCTGGTTCTGAAAATGTGTTGGCTTCGTCTTAATTCTAGTTTTACCTGGACTAATGCCAGCGAACGTTTGTTAAAGAAATTGTTCGTGCGCTTTACCAGGTGCACCGGTTCTTTTAGACTTCGAATTTCAAGTTTCTAGTTCTAAGTTGTTGTCCTTTGAACTACACATATCTTGTAAGGTTTGGATTTATGCTTTGTTTTTAAAGTTGTATATAAAGTTTTTCTTTTTTTATTGGTAGGCTCGCGTTTGAAAACAATCACACCAGTTGCAAAGCGATGATATGGTCGACGATGGAGCACGCTTGTCTAGAATTATTCACGCTTGACTTAAAGACTCCTATATTGTAAATATTAGGATACACAGTCTACGCCAGAGAATTCCGCTCCTTAACTGTACGCACAATCAAAGTTCCGTAGTACCAATTATGCTCCAGCCGTATAGATTTTCGAGTATTCAAGTTTAGGACCACGTCATAACGTGGCAACTCTATTAGCACATGGCTGAGCGATTAAATTCGGGCTACCTCAAAGAACTATGCTAACAGATTGCTCCGGCTATGAGTGGTTTGTGCTTATGCAACCTACAAGTTTTTGATGCGGATGAAATTTAATTGTAAATGACTGCCAACATAATCTTAGGTCATTCGTCGAAGAATAGACCATTTATTTAACCACAGTTTATGTAAACGTCTTTTACAACCCCCGCGAGACCTAAACAGTGGTTGAAAACATTAAAGTTAAGTTATTTTATTGTAGCGTGCCACAGTAACAACGGACTTAAATAAAGTTATATTTTAAAGTCGTAAATCGCGATGACAGTCTACGGCTATTAAAAGTTGTTTGTATTTTGTAATGAAACTCGGTGAGTTAATAACATTAATCTTAATTAGATCAATTTTGATCAACATTAAACAAAAAGTATCCTAAAACAAAATTAATATATCAAAATGTCTGTGTGATCAGGATTTGTTTGGTGAAAGGTCGAGTCATGATGAACCCGCCGAGCGCCGTTTATTTTCTTTCCAAGGCGACTTTCGTATCACCCGTAAAATCTTTGTAGATTTCCTTTCTATTTTATTTTCTTACAAAATCATTGATTACGTATTATAATTGCATTTCTTTACATCTTATGTTCGACTACATGATCGAGACTAGATAGAATAATTCCTTTATCTACTGAGTATAATTCACGGAAACCTTTCAACAACTAGTAGGTCAGTCCTGATTTTTTGAGAAATTTTTGGTATAATTCGTCGGTCGGACCTAATTCATACTACAGTGACTGGCCTATAAGAAACTACTGCCTATAAGTAAGTAGTAAGGGTGAAATGTTTCGTTAGAGTTGTTCCAGGAATTACTTCCGAGAAATAATGCTGTTTCACAAAATAAACATTAGTTAAAGTTCGTGTACTCAGGGCATTCAAGAGTTCATCGCTCCTTAACACAAATTGGTTCGTCTCGTTATCCCTAGTACGAGTAGTTTCTAGTTAACGATACACGTTGTTGATGCAAGTAGAAGATTCAAGTAGATGTTGATTAACAAATTAGGTGTTTCCCGCTGTGTAGAATATGCGATGCAAATGTAGAGAAACTGGAAATTAACTGGATGACGTGTACCTATTCAAATGGAGATGAACGACATTAGGTACACATTCGTATTTCTTAGATGTCTTTTTTTAAATAACTGCATTATTTAAATAAACTCAAGTCTTTTGTTACTTTCTACGCTGTTTGTAACAATGGACTAAGGGAAATTTTATGTAGTTGATGCAAAATGATAATTCTGACTCGACGGACGCCGATGCTTCTGTCTTTGTGTCATTCTGTTCAGTTGTAGGTCTAATACTACCTAAGTCTTTGAGGCTAGTTTTATATAAGGAACCGGTGAATTTTTATGAATGAAGCATGTGAATAACAATGTCCGGTTAGCGACCAGAATCAAGGATCTTATTCTCTGCAGTCGCTTCGGAACATTGCTAACTTATAATTACAAAATGAATAAAATTATAACAAGTTGTTCCAGCGAGTTGTATCTCGGGGTAGAACGAAGCACCTAAACAAGGTTGGCGAGATGCGCATCCCGTCCCGGCAGTGCTATCTCACTTTACATTAACATATCTTACTTAGCCACCTCGAAGAACGAAAATATATTAACTATGTAGGTATACTTCAGAAATGCTAATATATTTTAACTTCCATAACGAGGTACGTTTCAAAAGCTTATGGAGTTGAAAACATCTTTTGAATGCTGAAATATTTTTTTAGAGCATTTTCTTTTTAAATTGTTAATTAAACCGTTTTACGTAATAACTTCTTTTGAATTTAGATTTCTAAGTTAAAGTCAGACGACTTTTTTATTCAAACTGACAATTTTTGCCAGCTTGGCAACCTATCACAGAGAAATTCAATTTAGTGGCGTTAGAAGTGACGTGATATTTCTCGAGAAAATATGGCATGGTACATGTTACGACACTTATTGGTAAGTAGTAGATAGATAGATCTATACTAATAATATAAAGAGGATTTTTTTTGTACCGAATGAGCTCCGAAACTACTAGACCGATTTCAACAATTTTCTCACCAATGGAAAGCTATATTATCTTATCGAGAATCTGACTAGACGCTCATTACATGCTTGAGAAACGTCTGTACTAAAACCATTTTCATTATATGTATGCATGTAAATGTAAGTTTTGTGAAATTTGTTCTTCACCTTATTTTCAACAGTGTTGACCACACCTCCTCTTTACTTCTTTAAATGAGAATGCTATAAATTAGTCTAGGATTCAATAGTCCACACTTATCAATTTTGCCGTTAATGTCGATATAGTCACAATAAGCAATTTAGTATGACCACTGACCATGAACACAAATACGTTGCCTGAATACGATAACATTCGTAAGTAAATCATTCTAAATCTTAGGTAGCTTTCAATATAGAGAATCAATACCAAAGCACCAAAATATGAAATACCCTGGAAAGAGGTCATTGTACTCATCACCATTAGCACTGAAGACGCGAAAAAAAAATCGACGGCGCCATATATTTATGTACGCGTAACTCGACAAAATATACCGAACCGCTGATTTTTTTTTTTCGCGGTTTCGGAGTTTTGCCCCACAGTAAAACTTGTTCATAATAATGAGTACAATAACCCCTTTCCAGGAATATACGTATGTGTTACACGTTGAAGAAGGTATGATAACACTAAACCCTGGTTCTAGTCGGTTTAAGAGCTTTCGTAAAACAAAAACATGAGTTAAGTTGAAAGATTCAACTTCATGTCAAAAATACAATCGAATTAAGTTTCTCTTTGAGAGCTTGATGAAATAAGTATTAAATTAATAGAGACTGAAATATTTTAAGACTTTTTCGATACTTACCCATAATATACTTCTGTAGGTACTGAAGATTTTTGCAGAATGGTGTCATTATTTCAGCCGAGAGACGTCTACTACTGGACACATGCCTCTTCCAAATATCGCCACGTCAACGGGTCGCGTACCCTGCACTCAACCCCTAACTCTGTAGGTATGGTGGTATTAAACTAGTGGGTCTTAAATTGATATCTCAATGCAAAAAAATGACGTCAATCCGTTGCTTCATTACTGCATGAAAGAAGGACAAACCACCACTTTCGCATATACAACGTTATAAATAAGATAGTAAAACCGTTTTACACTTTTATTTCCCGGAGTTAAATAAAAGGTGCTAACAGAATCAGCAGCGGTCTCATCTCGGCGTCGCTCCTCTGTCCTCTCTTAAGGCGACGTTGTACCATTTTTAAGTTTTTTGAAGCTATTTATATCTAACTATATTAAATATTGAGCAATATAAAAAATATTTTAACAAAATTGAACATATGATCAAGCGCTGACTAAAGACGGAAACATAATTACTAATAATTGACTCGATAGAAAAAAATCGCAAAGATGACTCTAAATCGATATTTCGATCGTATTTCTTAGTACAAAATTATATTACAATACCATATAAATAATATATCAAAAAATAGGTTTTAATATTTTCTAGCGCTGTGTAAAGTAGATTTTTATTTAAGTGATTATTTATTTTTGTAAGAACAAAAATCAGACAAAATAGAGCAGTTCAAACGCTTGCGCCTGCCGAGCGGGCCATTTAGTGCCGGCCGAGAGGTCTTCGAGGTCGGACGCATGCCAATTTTTCCCGCGTTGCATCTTATTTTTTTATTCTGTATAATATAAAATATAAAAGCCTGTAAAAAATAACAATAATAATATGCAAATATTAGTGTAAAACAATGATTTTCCTTGACGTAAAAGAACGAAAACGACGACCATTTGTTTAGACGCGTCATTGTACAAAAAAGTGCAGTAGGTTTGTTATACGTAACTGATTGAATTTGTTCAAATGATTATTTTTTTGCTTAATAACTTCGCAATATTTTGCTAAAATTATAGACCATATAATTTAAACGATTTTAAAAGCCACTATTAGGTCAACAATTTATTTTGCAGCGTTTCAGTGAGAAAAAATGTACTCAGGGGTATTGTTCAGACTCTAGATAACCAATACTGAGGAAACGAAACGAAGTTGTTGGCTACCGTGAGGGAGATGAGAAGGGAAAGGAATCAAAACGACGGTGTAGTTTGGTATCCGGTACTCTCATTTACCGAACCAGATGCAACAGTACGGGTACTTCTACTTTACGTCGATATTCTGTGCGAGGTTGTCCGAGGGTGGCGAAATGTGGGTGTAATATAGCTAGACGTCTGCCTAACCTTTCGGGGAATACAGGTGTGATGTTATGTGTTATGTTATGTAGGGTAGTATTTCATCGTTCGATCCGGCCCGTTAGTACTGGAACTAGCAAGAATCTACTATCGTATGAATCTCGGTAATCCTGCTGGTTAGACGCCCATTTTACTTCTTCAAAAATATTATATTCAAAGGAAAAATTAATGCAATATAATTTCAGGGCCAACTCCATGTAACCGGGAGGCAATATTGCTTGTTTGGCATATGGTCAGGTGAAACAATACCCGTACATGTAATAAAGATAGTGAAAGATAATACATTTTGGGAAGAAAATGCAGTGTCTACTTTATTTAGTGTCTTTTTTACTGCCGGAAATCCTAGATCTAGAGGAATGGACATAAGAAAAATAAAAATGCAAGAAGATAAAGAGAATATTGTAACACCTCCCAAGTAACACAGATAGATATAAATATCTGAAAAGCAGTTGAATAAGTTACTACATATGATTGACTATACAGCTAATTAGGGTTCAAAACAAAATGTGGTGGACCCAATTTCTCAGGAAAATTGATACAAGTATCAATTTCTAATAGAATAGGTACCTAGGTTTACCTATTTATAACTTACGCCTATAATAACAAAATAATCAGCAGTTCTATAAAGTTCACATTATGATTATATTTTTCAATGCAAATAATATAACATAAATTATTGTTATATTATTATTAACTGTATCTTTATATACTCTTTCATACATTTACGACGAATTCCCCCAGTTCTTCTCCTTGATTTCCATGAC
Source organism: Hecatera dysodea (assembly GCA_905332915.2). Classification (NCBI taxonomy): domain Eukaryota; kingdom Metazoa; phylum Arthropoda; class Insecta; order Lepidoptera; family Noctuidae; genus Hecatera; species Hecatera dysodea. The sequence goes on from HG995291.1 coordinate 13,981,047, forward strand.
TTACTTTCCATTTTTTATCAAATTGTTCACAAAAAATGCACGCAACGTACAACAATACGCAACGACACAACAATGTTTTAAATGTCCCTAATTCAATTACTACCCATAAAATCTTTGTATAACTTGTTTCAAAATACTACTTTTACAAGTAATTGCGGAATAAGAATACATCATTCAGCTTCCATCTGTGTTATATGGCTATAAATTAAGACTTTATTTCCATTATACCGAAATAAGCTCTATATAGAACACAGAAAACACTTTTATACAGTAGCTGAATAATTAATAAAATGTGGAACCTTATGTGACTTGAAGACCAAATAAAAGCAGTTATTCAAAATCAAGTTTTTTAACAAAAAATAACTACACCACTATCTTATAGCTTAAAGTGGTTTCATAAGCAATAAGCTGAGTAAAGTTTGTATATTAGTGTTAGTTAACTGCGGTTATTCAGCTACTTGTACTATTATACAGATAAATGCTGTCCCAGGCACTCTTGTTCAAATTAAAGTCATCTGTAATGCTGTAGGCTTCATAACATCTGTGTTGTATACGGTATAGAAGTTATTACTAAGCTTTTTAGGAAAAAAGACAACACAACTTTTACTAAACTTAAAGATTTTTAAAGGCCGAAAGAGAATATTATTCAGAATTTGGCTCTTTCAATAGCCACTTATTCACACTTTATGTGGTTATAGCTGTAAACATTTGGGAATTGCTATTACTCAACCTTAATTCAGCCATACCAGATCACAATTTCTCAAATAAAACCTTAATAAATAAAAAAGCGTGACTTCTTATTCAGAGTTATGCTGTAAAATAGCTGCGTGGAAAGCTTTTATCCAGGTTATAATGAATCGCCATTAAAACTTATTTTAAGTAAACTATTGAATCATTCATTATGTATATCAAATACCTCATTTTAGTAATTCATTACAGTTAAAAATACAATTTATAATTTATTTAATGACTTTGGAGAGCATCATCATTATTTAGCTCACATCATATATTATAGCTGTTTTATGCTAACTATTTTTGTTCATATCTAAAAGTCGTTGTTTATATCTTATTTACTATCACTAAACTTGATTAACTAAGCGGCGCGTGAAAAATGTTGAGACAATAGGGTATTTTACTGTAAAAATCTAATTAGTCCGTCTGATAGATTTACAAAAAATATTGGACACGTATTTTTTCTTTTCTCACGTAAACAAAAAATGAAGACGATAAAGTGCGTTGAAAACTCACGTGACGTCACGTCGCTGGTAAAAATTGTAGCAACGTAGTGACGTCACGTGAGTTTTCAACGCGCTGTATCGTCTTCATTTTTTGTTTACGTGAGAAAAGAAAAAATACGTGTCCAATATTTTTTGTAAATCTATCAGACGGACTAATTAGATTTTTACAGTAAAATACCCTATTCATATGCTATTCACGATAAAACTACTTGCGCAGTAATAATTATAACATTTACGACCAGGCACCTCGTTCTTGATTTGTTCAATGCAACTAAACTATGAAGTGTCAGAAAAAAGACGTACTGCGTTTTTTCTACTTCACAACTTAAAGCTTCATTTTGTTTGAAAAGTATTACGCAAATGAACTAAACTTTTAATCATTTCTGAATATCAATATCGACATGAATTTGTTTTTTTTTTTTATCGAATGTGGCGAATACTTCTGCGTCACAAACATTTATTTTTAATAATTATTGAATACGTTTTTATGTACAATTTTGAGTTCTTCATTTTTTCTGTTTGTAACATAAAAATAAAGTTAAAAGATTTTGTTGCTGACACTAAAATATTGACAAGTTGTGAGTGAAGTTGTCCCGGAATGTATCTATGTTCTCATTTGAAACACATAGATATAGTGAAAGGAACGTCGTTCCAACCTGGTGTCCCGAGACAACTCCCGTCTTTTTTATTTTTGTAAAAAATCTTATCTGTGAGAATTTTTGACATCATGTGTAGTTGATGGAATGTGTATTTTAAATATAGGTAGGTACAAACTTACCTTAGATTTGCCAAACTAATCATTTTTAACTTTCATGAGAATTCATCAAGCGTGGGTGCTAAGTATGTACCTACATAAAAATGTATTTAATGAAAAAAAAAATAACATCAAACTTGATCTACTGAATTTGTCTGTTTCGTGGCGCGCATTCATTCACAACGTGTCACATGGTTCGGTCCCGCTTTGCGCATCGTAGTTAGATCAACTGGCGGGGGCTGAGGTAATGTTTTCTATGCCTATCGTTCGGGACAACCTCGCCTTAATTAATTATCTCATAGAATTTTTAATGTCATCTCTATGTGCATTTTCATTTTATAGCGCAAATGGAACAATTAATTTCCACGACGGAAACACTTGCTGTTTCGTAGTGACAATAACTGTTTCGTGTTTTTCGGACAGTCCTAGGTTTAAATAGATTATTCGTTCATACATCTCGTCGGAATGCAACATTTGTTTAGTTCAGTACTATATGGATTAGTTATTAGTATCCATTAAATGTCGCTATAAATTCAACGTTCTATATAAAATGAGCGTTGAATTTATAGCGACATTTTACATACATATTTTCATCGATTCTACAGACTCAAGGTTTCATAAGAATAACAAGTTTTATATTCAAACTTTAGTTATGGCCACTGGATAGTATCGGAGTGGGAAGGGTTGTTGTACTTTATTGGAATAATATTTCAGTATTTATTTGTAAACTATTTATAGACTGGGTATTGAATACTCGGCGCTCCAGTTACCGCCTCGCTCAACTTTATATTACATTATACAAATTGAAATAATAACAAAACGATATAAAAACAGGGATCTCCTTTATTTTAAAGTTCTTATTTAAAGTAACAGTTACGTACATAAGGTTCGTCGAAGCGAAACATCACTATCATCTTAAAAGTCCTAATACAAGTTAATTATGTACAAGTATAAAATTCTCTACGTTCAACTCACGTTGTTGATAAAATAATGTTACCTGCATCATTTTCATGTAATTTTTCAATCACTAAAGTCTAACACTGATTTTAGATGAGAAAATGACAAGTTCGTGTTTTTGTAGGTTCCTTTTAGATCATCGGATAGTCCTGTGAACAAAAATATCATTAGGTGGTTTTAATCATATTAATACAAATTAATAAGGTTTGTACATGAATTTATCCGTGAAAAATTTTGGTACGTAACAATGGACTTATTTCTGGAAATTAATCTATATTTCATTTAAACTGCAGCTTTTGATAATTCGACCGTGTTACATCATACAACACAACTAAAGGTGGGTTTAGACCAAACACAATCACATTCATAATTCATATTTTGCTATAAAAATGTTCACAATGTTAAACTACGATGCGATACATTTTCAATCCATATCCAATTACTCCCTGCATGGACAGGACATGATTGGATGAGATATATTATATGGATGTGTGTAAAATAAATGAATTCATCTCGTGACTTATATTGTGAACAAAAATGCGATGAATGCGAAGAACAGTGTGAAATAAATACGTTGTCATTTGTTTCCAATGAAATTCGAATTTTAAGACGAGTTTAGCCTTATTTATGGGGTATAAAACTTTAGATTAAATAATGTTAATAAAATCCCACTGATTGCTTCAAATATTAACACGGTTAAAAACACTTGAATACTATAGAATGAAAGAGTATCTTGAAACGTTTTTCTTTTACATCGGTAAAATTTTTGTACCTGCAAAACTTTTTCTAATATCTGTGTAGATGATTACCACCAAACTTTATGCGGTGCAATGATTTCGTTTGCTTTTGTTTTCTTTTATACTCGTAGTAGGTACCACGTTCGTTATTGGAATGTAAAATAATAAACAGAAGAAAAGCAATGCGATAAAGCATACTTATACGATGTATTTAAGATACCGTTTACATCTAGCGTAAACGTTCTTTGAACCTAGTATTGCGTCAACGCGACGTCAACGTAATGTAGGCTTCCTGATACAAACTGTTGAGCTGTGATAGCGGTACACTCGCGCAGCTACTCCGCGGCGTGAACGTAACGTCATCCAAAGCTATACGAAGGCTCTCAATCAAATAAATAATTACGATGTCTTACCAGTGCCTGTACAACAAACAGTTAAGTATCGCCATGACGCCGACGTGTGACGTTGAGCGACGCAGCCCTGGAACAATAAGCAACGTGGTTACAAGTGTGGTGATGTTTTGATTTTGATTCAGAGCTAGTATAGCTGAAAAGTTAGCTCACACCACGACTATTTAAAGCTTCGGTCTCTTGATCGGAATACTAATCACTGCGATATGCGGTGCCGGATACATAATCGTATGAAAGACGTCAGGAACGGGTTTTTTCCGCCGCAGTTTTTATCAGTGGGGAAGATACCGCAGACCCGCGTTAGGCGTTCCAATTATGAAATCGAAGCTTAGACAGTAACAATAAAGAACCTTAGTATCTACACAAAGCCATTGAAATTTCACTGAGAGAATTTGAATACACGTCGCGCTGTATAAAGAGGCGCAGCGCTATGCAACTAGCAACTATGCTTTGACATTGGATGCTGTGTGCAAGAGTCTGCTAAGTTCGTGGCGCCGCAAAACAACTATCCTCTTCTAGCATCGTCGCTTCGCGCCTCAGTATGGGCTGACCCTTACATCCATAAAAGTTCCGAATTAACGTCATCATGCGCGTTTTATAGTTATCATAAACAAGGGATAAGTACAGTCAATTGCGGCATTAATGTTACCTGCGACCTGAAATTGTTTTTACATTTGAGGTAACAATAGTTAAATAAGTTTTGTTGTTCAGTTAGATTTTAGGAGCATTGTTATTGGCATCAGCATCGAGCTGAGCGTGACACGACAAAAAATTTTGCTATACATCTGAAGTACCTGTCTAGCGTCTATGTCTTGTGTGATGATATAAGATTATATTCTTCAAAAATATCTGGTAGAAACTTTTTCTTTTAAAACGTAAAATGCTTGAAGTTTACTATAAAACGTTAATTTGTTTTTGATTCAGTAACGAGAGAAAATGTCAACAACTCAGGTGCAGGTAAACAGTTACAGCCTACCAAAAATACAAGACATAACGTCTTTTGATGAATTTTCATAGATAGAATTTCGGTTATACCTATCTTCAGCTTTTTAGAAAAGGATTTCAATTTAAAGTTAAAACTCAAATAACTATCATATCTTGACGGTCAAAAAAATGATTATTTATTAAGTTTTGTTTTTTTCTCTGCTAACCATAATTAAGGCAATAATGATTACCCGCACGTGTAACATACGATCTGTTTTTCTTGCTTAAGGCTATTTTTACCGCCTTTGTCTGCCACATCGGCATCTATGATTATTTAAAGAATTGTTATGTCTAGTTTCAGATAAGAAAAAGAGTTCTCTTGTTAGCTGATAAAAACAATATCCGATGATCAGATTAGATCAGATTGGTATTTTATACTTTGTAGTGTTTTTATTTGGAAGTCGGTTGTAAGTTTTGTAAAAATTATTTTAATTTTTTAGTGGTGATAAATTGACATTATTCCCGTAGTGAGTGGTGGAACCATTTGCCATTAAAGTGTTACTTTGTGTGCTCTCGCATTGCAAGTGTAGACCAGCGCGCGTACCATGACGTCTTAAAACGTGGCGAGAAAAAGGGATGGAGCTATACAGGGTGTATAATTCTATCCCTCTTTCTCGCTCGGAAGACTCACGTTTTAACACCTCACGGTACGCGCGCAGCTCATAGTTAAATATCTACTAACTTTGCTCTGAGATTAACATAAACCTAAAAATATCTGAGTTTACTAGATTTTATTGTGTTTCAACGTATAACTTGTACACAACTGTGTACTCCTTACTTACACCAGTTGATAATATATCATCGCGTACCAGCGCGATGATATGTTATATAACAATAAACAGACATGCTATAAATCCCGAGAGATTTGCTATCATTTATTGAAGACTTCCGTGGCCTATCTCCGAAGTTCATCAGTCCGAGAAAATACTCTTCCAAACAAACAAAAAATCAACCAAATCAATTGAAATTTGGCGAAAATGCCACACAAAAATAAAACATTCAGTCAAGTTGGTAACTTTCTTGTACTTTTAAAATCAGCGTATAAATAATACACGTTCTGACTGAGCGTTCATGGAAATAGTTCAAGTAGAGATTGTCAAAAGATCACTTCCAACTAACAGTATAACAAGTTTCCCGTTTGCTAGAGGGACTTTATTAATTCTGGGAAACACAATAGTTGATGCCCTCTAGCAGCCCTCTAGCTGGTGCTGTGAGCTACTTCACTAATTATCTTCATTTCTAAGAAAACGTAGGCAAGCCTGTTAACATTGATATTTATTTCTAAACGGGAAACTGACTCACTGACATAACAACGCACAGCCGTAACCTCTGGGACTAGGAACATGAAATTTTGCACAAGGCTTCCTTTTATGATTTAGCTTAACACTATAAAAGGAAATCTTCACTATAAAGAAAATACAACTGTCAAAGGAGTGAAATGGAGAATATCGTTTGTACCAATACTGCGCAGACGAAAGCTCGGGAGAAGTGCTAGTTTCTGTATAATATGGAGAATTGGACAAACTAAAATCATGATTGGAATTGATTTGAAAACATACAAAGTGATGTTAATGCAAATAAGTATGAAAATCGTTACAGTTCCTAGGTATTATTTCATTATTTTCTATGCGAAGGTAATTTCATTTTCAAAACTCATTGTTTTAACAAAGCCACAGGATTTTATTATTTCGTACGAGACTCATTGTTAAAGTAATATTAAATGGTAATTTTCTTTTGAACACACGCCTGTAGCGACCGGTGACATCCCTAGAGCTGACAGCCGCGCGTGGGAAGTGAAATATCCCAAATGTTTAGTCATAAGACATTCAAAGCTTTGAAATGCGTGAAATTCTCCTCCAATTTCTATTTCAATGATTGTAAGTAGGCTAAGTACTTATGCGGACTCATTGCAGAAATCCTCTATGGCTTCTTATAACGCATGCTATTATCCAATACGCTTTATCGTGACACATTCAATCCAGCTCTATGTTTGTATCGACCCTTAACTTCCCCACGAAATATTACCCTATTTATAAGAAACATTGTTACTCTGCTGTGACGGATATTCAGAAGAATGCCTATGAAAATGTCAGAGTAGGCAATAACCTCCTCTTTATTGCTACTCTCTTGCAATTCTGTGGTCTGATGACTGAAAAAGTTACTCTGTAAAACAAAATGTTTAGTTAGTGATTATACTTTGCTAAATAAATCTGGGTCCATCAAGGCAGCAATTTGTCGAGTAAAGTTTGAGAAAGTTTTCGTCCGGATGGAAAAACACAAAATATAGAAAATAGTTCTTTACTAATAGATTACAGGAAAAACTAGGAGTCTATGGTTTTCAACTAAAATGTTCAAAACTTATTGTTCGTTCGAAACACATTGCATGCGAGCCCGACGCGCACCTGCCGAATTTTTCTTTCTCCACCAATTATAACAAGACACCGTTAACCATAAGGTATTTTTTGCTTAAAATATTACTATAGTAGTGGTTCATAAGCAAACTTTATACGCCAAGGCATTCTCTACTTGTCAACTTTAGGGTTACAAATAAAAAATAAAATAAACTTAAATGTCGGAAGTCGGTGTTTTTGGTTGTTTCTTCTTTTTTTAACACCGACTTCCAAAATCTAAGTTATATCATACATTGTAGTGATTTTTTGTAAAAAAACGTTCGTCATTTTTTTTCAGTGGTACCACAAAACACCACAACTGAAATGTCACAGGAAAGCAAAATTTCGTTTACTTGGATGACATGTCCGCAAATATACTTCATACACAATGAAATTATTTACATAAATCTACTTTTATCTGAACAAAAGTAAAACAGAATAAGGGACTGTTATCTACCTAACTACTTGTGCAAGTTTAGTAAGTCAACAAGGAAGCGATGGTCGAAAGGAATGAGTTAACGATGACCATGGCTCACCATGGCGGTAACAAAATAAACATTAGGGGAACTTCTAACTTAATTATCTTTACATTGTTTTCAAGTTTGTTTACATACCCCTGTAATAACCCGTTTTGTGTCTGAATCATCACGGAATGTTGGGAAATGATGATACCGATTTTAAGTGGGTCATCTAAATATTAGAAACGTCTTGAAATTGTACTTTGTTCATCGTGATTTGAGTTACATATTTGAAAACAAGCACTTATTTTACTAACCAGTTTCTAAATTGAGAATGTCAATATGTGTACTTGTCAAACTCTGCTTTAGCATGAGAACCTGTGAAACTTTAACATTGAAGTAGGGTTTGTCACAGTTCTCATTCCAAATTCTCGATCCAAAACGGTGCGTTACATCATCAAAATCAAACAATAATCCTATGGCCCATTTTCAATTTGCTCTAAAATGGTCAATGTAAAATGTCACGCAAATCAACATTAAAAGAACAGATAAACAGTTTCTGAGTCACTGAACCGCTGACATAATCACTACCAGACAAAAAAAGAGACTGGTTAATAAGGAGTGACAGGCCAGAGCCTATCGCTAGCGACAGCCTAACAACTTATTTACATAAGCGTACTTTATGACCGACAAACTCAAAACTACCATTAAATTAGCACACACGTTGGTAAGTTTTCTAAGTACCATGTATCACTTTGCATCCTATAATCTAGACTATGATTCATAACAATAATGGAGGCTAAAGTACTGGCACATGCGATTTCTCGTCGCCGTCGTTGGTCATAGAGAATACGTGAAATGAATATTCATTGGTAGGATTTCATCGATTTATCTCTTTACCGCGGATCGGTTACATCCTCGTTTTCTGCTACGTATGGATATTAATGCATATTAAAATTCGTTTAGTAATTATGATGTACGTCTTATACTGCATTTTTTTTTTCAGTTTCTTTTCAGAACTTTTTTATGTTTCTATATTATGGTACATATAATCATAATGATAATAACCCTACCTAATAGCTCTACATTGAATTAGTAGGCAGAGCAGTTCTGTAGCGAACTATTAGGCAGTATCGTCCCCATGAAGTGATCTCCCGGGAGAAGTCTTATTCCTCATCTCCAGCTTGCCTTTATTGACCGGCCGGAGTGAACAATGACGAGGAACAGAGCTCCCGACAATTTCTCGCCTTAACTGGCCGGTTTAAGTGGAGGTACGCAAAAGTAAACGTAATCGACAGAAGGATTTAAAATCCAGTAAGAAACTGATGGGTATCTTGACCGTACTTTCGGGATTGTCAAGTGAGTTCTCCTGCTCTGGGCGGAGCGGAAGGGAGTGTCAGACTCTTACTGACTAAAACACACCCGTATTCCTCCGGAACGGAACGTTAGAACGCAGTCTTTTCAAACAAATTCAGCAACCCTAACAGGCCAGTGCCTGGGGCCCATAGGGTCCCGTCTTCTCTGCTGATATCGCTTTGAGGTGCGTATAGAACACGAGCCACCCATAGCTCGCCATCCGCAGACCTACAGTGGCCGGGCGACTCCCGACGCCTGGGGCGGTATAGTCAGTGGTCAGACAGGGGCCATTAGTTCTTCCATAGTATATGATACTCAGCCCACTAAACCACGTAAACCCATAGCCTCTCATATTGTGCTTCAATATTATGCAATAGACCTACACCAACCGAGGATGGATCATCGGTTGGTGCCGAGCCATTTTAAATGACTAACGGGGCCTCGGCGAGTTGACTTCGGCCCCTCGTACGACAACCAAAGGGCCGGTATACCAGGATTTTTGTGTTTATATCATCATCTGCCTAGCCTTTTCCCAACTCATTGGGGTCGGCTCCCAGTCAAGCCGGATTCAGCTGAATACCAGTGTTTTACGTGAAGCGGCTGCCTACCAGACCTCCACAACCCATTAACTTGGGAACACGGTACATCTTGGCAAGACTGGTGTCAGATTTTCTGGCTTCTGACAATCCGTAACGACTGCCAAAGATCTCCAAATGACAGCCGGGACCAACGGCTTAACGTGCTTTCCGAGGCACAGAGAAGTCTCGTTATTTGAAGATGGTCACCCATCCACAGACCAACCTCGGCAAGCGTTGCTTAACCTAGAAGATCGACCCGTGCGGCTGTTATAGTTTAGCCACGAGCTCCTCATTTTTGTGTTTATATATTGTATATGAATTATCACTACATAGTATAAAACAAAGGTGCTTCCCGCTGTCTGTCCCTATGTATGCTTAGATCTTTAAAACTACGCAACGGATTTAGATGCGTTTTTTTAATAGATAGAGTGATTAAATATGAAGGTTTATATCTATAATACATGCATAATATAGTAGAGATTTAGTATCAGCATTGTACCCGTGCAAAGCCGGGGCGGGTCGCTAGTATAAAATAATTATCTATTTATAAGTTTAGTAAAATAATAGATTGTATTTAATTAAATGTGTGATCCTTTGGTCAGATCACCTTGTTGACGGCGGATTCGCGAAGGTTGTTCAATTAAAGTAATTTATTTGGATGTCTGTAACATCGCCAAAGAAAGCAAAAAAAAAAACTGGTCGTATTTATTTTATAGTTTCTGCCAGCAAGGTGTCCCTTTTAACTGAATTGAGCGCATTTTTAATGTCAACCTTTAGGATGACTTCTCCTGTACCAGAATTTAGATGAAAAAAGGAACCCTCTCTTAGGACTTTGGTGTATCTTATCTTTGTAATTTTTTATCAAAAAAAATACAAAGATCGTGTCGAATATTTTTTGATATTCTGACTGACAGTCTAAATATAATATTATTTTTGTGACCCAGGAATCATCCCTATTTGTAATTGTTATATTTTGCAGTGCTCATACTAAAATATAGATAAAATCCTCCGTTGCCTAAAAGTACAAGTCGATGCGACACATTGCTAAGTCACCGTGACGCGTTTGTAAGCCACTCTATACAATGTTGACGCCATGAGAAAGCACGAATACTACCGTATGTGCAGTTAAATGAATCAGAATTTCATCTCCCTGCATGCAGACCGCATGCGAAACAATTAAATCTAACAGTGTAACGCAGCGTGCGTTTAATGTATTTTAGGGGAATTAATGTGAAACTGCATAACAGTGTTGTGTAGTGCTACAAAACTTAATAACAGCAATCACTTGGTGAATCTGTCAATTCAAGTTGCGCTAGGTGAAAACTCTTGTTAGACGAATTTTGAAAATGAAAATTCCATGTTGTATTTGTACTTTTTGTACACACGTGCCAAAATAATCCGTTTTCCCTAAGAGCTTTTCCGCGAACTGATATTCACGTAATTCAGAAACATGCCACTGCATTGCCTCAGGCCAATTGATAAATGCCTCGCAAGTTGTATCGACGTTTTAAAGTCACAATGGAATTGCAATATCCTGCCATGTTTGTTTTTTAATCAATTTAATTAGCGTGACTTTGGATGCCTGAGCGACAGCGCGACATATGTATGTACCTAACCAGTTCCATTGTTGTATTGCCACTTTATTGCTATTGTGAAAAAAATGCGTTCGCCATACATTGCATGGTTAAATCAATTTGGAATCTCGAAATCGAACACAAAATACCTTGTCGCATATCTAAAAAAATAACGATAAAGTACTGCCATCCTTTCATATTTTTGTAATCCGTTAGATAGTCCAATTGTTTGTTTAGAGTCATATACCAAAAGGCTGTTTTCCAACAAAAATAAAAAAAGAAGGCGAACTTTATTATAATCCATTTATTTCTAAAGTTCTTGTAACTGTGTTATCGGTTAATATTAATTATTTTCCAACTTGCGAGCCTTGCTGCCCTTAAAACAATATGAAACTTCCAAGGGAAGATTCGTAGGTACTCACAGGTCTCGGAAGGGTAAGATGTTCTGATAAAGCTCTCGGAGTCTCGAAGGTCTAACACTCTCGTGACTTTAACGCCCTTATCAGCATTTTTACGTGCGACTCTGAACTCAGAGTTCTAAAAACTTATCTTTATGTAGAACCAATCCCACTTCCTACTTAATAATGAACGTATAAGTTTGTGAGGATGGTCGGTTGGATAGACGGATGTTTATTACCCTTTCACGCTAACATTCTTGATGATGAGGTTATAACCTGGATTAACTCATAGAATACTATTTATCCCTGGAATATGCGCCTTTGAGATGATTTCCGAATTAGACTCGGGCGAATCCGCAGAAAGATGCTAATACTTTATAATGCCCGAAAATACTTTCATGTTCAACGGATGTTTTACTATTTTTTTTACGATTTCTGATTGATTAACCGAGTTATCAGAACTCCAGCAACCATAAATCCTGAATGAAATACCTTTTTGAGTTTTTTTTTGAGTTGAGACAACAAGTCTCAACTGTTCCGCAGCCTACATCGTAAGGACATAATTAATATTTTTATTAAACGGAAATAGTAATCAATAAATTATATACCTGACGGAATCATAATTTGGTTATTATAGATTTCCGATAGTTACATATATTATGTATAACAAGGATTAACATGTGATTATTTTTTGAGCTTAAATATTCAATAAAGTGTGACGGAGGTAAAATGTAGCAGGCGGTCCAATTTACCTTTCCATATATTCCAGTATGAACGCTGTATTGAATTACATATATGTATTTCATTATATGAGCGCGGTTTTTTAGATATCAATTGACTGACGGACGGTGACAATTCATTCTAAATAAAAAGAAGAACAAATTCAGAATAAACTGTCAGAGTAAACATTGGAGCTTGTGCTCAGCACAATTTGTAAGGGCATGCATATCAATCATGTTTGACTGTCAAAATAAAAGAGAACCCCTTCAACTCAATTTCAGCCTGAAAAAATGACATTAAAGTAGGGTTTTATACGTTCTTAATTATGAATAATATTTCAGGAACCGCTAAGAATGTAAAATGCTATTATATTGTTTTGTATACTTATCACAATGTCAAATGAAATGGAAGGTTTTATTTTTTACTGTTAATACGCTTTACTGTTAATAACATTTACTTTTCTATCAGAAATAAATTTAACAGTTTTAAATTCTATAGAAAATATTTCAATCCGCCATAATCATGGTTCAGATAAACGTTATCTGACTATTAAAAAACAATGAATAAACATTACGTATGAAGAAACATTATAGGTACCCATTTCTCTGTTCCTTCTTCTTGACTGATGTTATTGTTTATATGTGTAGGTTTACTATTAAACTATCTTTTGCACGAGGTTTCGCAGATTACGCGTAAAAAAAGTAGCCTGGAATCGTCTCCAGGATCCCATTTTTCTCGGTTCCTATATATAATATTAGAATATATAAACAAAATAACGCATAATACCTGAGTTGGAGTCCCGGCTGCCCATAACGGGCGCTATCTGCGGCCGCTCTTCGTCTAGGATAAGCACGCCGCTGTTCGACCACACCGACAGGACGTGTGCCACACACGTCACGTTCACCCGCCCCTGTCACACACAACCCTAATTATACTCCAATCATTGCATTTTAAACCTTATAATACAAATAACAAAGAAGGTACTTGATTGCTCGTGATAAACAAGCCTAATTACTAGGCGGCAGGATCAAGTGATACACTGACCTACATATGTTTACCAGCGTGTATATGTGTGCCTTAATGATTCAAACACACGTCACGTTAAAAAAATTCGTTGCGATAAGTCGTAGGACATTGGCCACACATGACAGTCACGTCAAAAACGGCGCGTCTCAGACAATCAAATATAATCAGTGAAGTGACTGATTCGTGAATATGTCATTTTATCCCGATCTTGGTAAAAGAAACATCTTTTAAAAAATATATATGAAACAATATTTTTAACGGACCCAAACAATATGCATCGATCGCGTCATTGCGATTTTTCACAGTTTCACAGAAAAATAACAACAATGAGCTTTTCAATCCCTGGATTGAATTTCATGAAACAGATTTCATTTCATAACAAATTTACGTAGGAGTTTGAAATTTTGAACAGTAGTTGCGAACAACAGTCTGGTTCACAATATATGATCCGTCCCGCAACTACTGTAACGTATGGTAACATGTAGGCTTGTACCATAACCTAATGTTGTTAGTGTTTTATTCCTAGAATAAAGGCTTTGTCTGCCGAACAATTACATAGATACCACTCTGTGAAATATGACTGCAATGCTTAAACACTAGCTTTATTATTAATATGTATGACATGTATGTTAAATACGAATATGAGTTTGTCAACTGATTTTAAAAATTCTTTCACCAATGAAAAGCTACATTACCAGCGACTAACATAGGCTATACTTTATTTCCATATTCTCTCGGGAACGAGAAGTATGCAGGTGAAACCGCGGGGCGCTGCTTGTAGTAAATAAAATTTACCACTCGTGATAGATTTTAAACTTCATAGAATAAGATGGATTAAGCGTGAGAGCAGGAAGGAGTTATATTATATCTTTCTTCTCTCTCATGTAACGTAATGTAAACGTGGCCTTTCTAATTGTGGCGCGACCTTGAAAGTTCACTCTCAAGCTCGTTCAACTCCAAAATCGAATCTCGGCCTAAGAAGTTTAACTTTAATAGTATGACCTTTTCAAAGTCATGCTTGCTGGTAGCCCAAGTCCAGTATGTGATATTCTTTTAACGTGTAGCTCTTTGTTCAATTAAACTATTTTACCATACTCAGTACTCACTGCACACCAAAATAGGATGCAAAACTCCATTAAAATCTAAAGGTACTCAAATAAGCGACAAAGTAAACACTAGTATCGGTAAAGAGCGTAACTTACTTTGCGAAAGTGTACCGACTGTACTCTTATAACAAGCTGGCTGAACGACGATGATTTATTGGATTTCTCTTCTTCAATACTAATGTTCAATTTATTTGCTATTTGCTCTAGTCTGGGTGCGAGGCGGGTGGTGCTTTCCTCCTTGTGTTTCCGATTGCTATCTGCGTGGGGCATGCCCACTGCTCCGTCGATATTGCCGGGAATGTCTATTACATTGTCGGTCACCGGGTCCTCGTAACCCGAGATTGCGTCCCACGGACTGAATATAATTCTATTTGCATCTTCGAGCGACGTGTCGGTTATCACGGGTTTTCTTCGCTCGTATGATGTGTCGTGCAGCGGAATATCCAACCCTTTCACCTGCGATGGAATATGATATTAGAATGTCTATTTCAAGTCACGGAAAATAAAGCTTGTTATCCACGTGTGATGTATCATAATATTAATTTCATCATGATTTATTATTTCGAAATAGATCTATGTATTCACTTGAAATAATAATTTTATTAGTCGTAAATAGTGATAAGTTATCAAACAGTTGAAGTACAAATGCCTCTCATCGTTCGAAGCACTTTTCTCTTTACAAACGAGAAGGGTCATGAAAAACTCGAAATTTCATTGGTGTCCAATAAACGCCGAATGAATTATTTGCCTTACAATTCACAGCTTATTAAGCACATTTAGGGCCTGTTTCAGTGGCCGGAACGGAATCGTCTGTCAGATGAATTAAAAATTGGGACAGAAATTGAATCTGCCCCAAACCACAGTACAAATTTTCCGAACATGGTAATTCAAGAGTTTTCGAAGTGAAAACTTCTTTAGCATCGTTGTGATTTGAAAGTTTATGAAAAAAAACCGACAGTAAAAAGAGACAGACACATCAATTCATGTCTCTATCTCTTTTTATTCTTCGCTTCGTCTCACTATCTTGAAGCCAAAATTTTTGAAGTTTTCACTTCTACCACGTGTGAATTGCACACATGTATTTTTTTAAGTTTGATCATTTTTATTTAGTCGGTATTGGGCGGACCGTATAAATAAAATATAGTTGGGTATAGAAGGCACGCTTCGTCGTCAGAAACTCTGTCGTGATGACTTAGAAGAGTTCACGAGACATTGGCTAGAGGATTCAACACACACGAAGAGTGGAAGGTCATGGTACCAGTGCCCAAAAGTGGAATAAAATACTTTGAAAAATAAAGATTTCAATGAAAGTTAGGTATTGGTACCAACTGTTTATAAGAAAAACTATTTTACGACCTGAAGTAGTAGGTAGCAAAATAGTTGATATTTAGTAATTTGTTGTGACTTTTGTCATTTCTAGTAAACTATCTTCAGTTCTTCTAAGGTGAATCTAAGATGTTGGTAGCTATTTGACATATTACCTCCTGACCATTTAGAAGCCACGTGAGGTTTGCCGGTGGGTCAGCCGGCGGTGATGTGCAGTTGGCTCGGAGCATGTCCCCTATGGAGTACCAGCTCTTCTGTGCCCGCACGCTGGGGCCCGTCTCCGGTAATTCTAGAAAAAAAAGTTTCATTTTATTCTTTGAACTGGTATCGCAGGTTCTGGATCAAGGAGTCGGTTTCTGATAGATTAATAAAAAAACTATACTTCAAGATTGCTCTTTGAATAGGATTAATTTTTAATTAAAAGTCAAACATGAGAGTAAAATAAATAAGATAAGAGCTGTAAATAATGAGATACAAAAGCGAGTTTGAAATTTCCCATTTAAATGTATAAGAAAGTAAAAAACTCTGCAGGTATCAAAAGTTATATGCAAATAGGAAGTGTAAAATTAGCCGAGATTTCCTAATTATAAAAATGTCATGGTCTGGTACAAAAAGGAACCAGAATTTAGTAATTAACTTATTTTGTTCTTCGATAGTTTAGGTACAGTCGCTAATTCTATTCAATGAACTCATTATAAATACCGCCGCCGTCTTTATGCACCTCGGTACAGTGGCACACACAAAGAAGGATGCCCAGATATGGCCCACCTCAGACACGTTTAGAAAGATAACACAAAAATATAAGTATTTTAAATGGGAATTATCCATCAAAGCTTTATCTCAAACTAAGTCGCCGTGATCATAACAAATAAATAAGTCATTTTACTTATTATTACGCAACTTTTATTTTCACGTGAAGTTTGAGGTTGCCATTTTATGGTCAATTTAATTTAAATTCATATATTATTTAATAAATCTAATCGATTACGGAAAAACTAAACGTTAGTCAGGTATCAGTTTTTTAATCTGAGAAAACTGGCAGCCATTTTAGTTTTTTTTAATGAAACCCACTCGACTTTTAGACCAATTATGTTCATAAATATCTCAGACCAGAGATACTATACTTTATAATGATAAAATCAATGTTTGGCTTTGCCGTAGTTAAATATAAATTAAATTGATAAAGACCAAAATCGGATGCAACTAATCGATATTTCTTTTTAAATATGGCCATATTAGCCTTTGACAAATGATAGATTTGACATTAAACTACCTTCTCAAGCTTGCTCCCAGCCTGTCAAAGTGTCAAACAAGTATAAAAGGAGCTATAGCAGTTTACACTTAAAGAAGATTCCTATTATTCATAAGGTTAAAATGAGTTAATATCGTTGAAATCAATAATTATTGTGTTCAAATGATATACTTTCCATTCGAAAGTGGTTGTAAGTGTGTAGGATGAGTTTGTGACTGTGAAAAAATGAATGTTTTGAAAAAATAAAAGCTGTTTTATTTCCAAATGGCGACTTATTTTCTTAACTGGTATGTACTAGAAGGTGTTCATAATAACTTAAACTATAATTCCATAAACTATTTATCAGTGTTCACTGTAGGCCAAGGTTGTTCTAATATGTGGGCATTGTTCTTTGGCGCTGGCGGTTGTTACTGCACGAGTATATCCCGAGAGCTCTGCGACTGCACAAGGTGATTTACGTAACAATTGATTCTACAGACTAATTAAATTGCCAGTCCAACATGAAAATTGAACAGAATTATTGTTTGCTTGCTCGCTGAACCAGACTTGTACACAAAGATACAGCAGACAGAGAGGCGCAGTAAATAGATGGCAATAAATCACATGGGTCGCGGTAGCACGCGTTTCAATGCGCGTCGCAGTCGACGTTGCATATTCATCTTCCATACGCGCGGTTCCATTTTGCCCACGAATTTCGTAGAAAGCGGTTAAAACGCCGAACAAACAAAATGGCGGCTCAAACTAAAACTCGGCATGCTTTTGTTTGCCAGCAGCGCCCTCTATTACGACGAAGCGGTGGAACTCCGCGTCGAGCAAAGTTTTAAGTGTTTACATTCCTGTTCTGTCGCTTTTTGCCAATTCTACTTAATGGGAACGCAGGGAGTTTTCCAGCACCTCGTTTAATTTGGCCGCGGTGGGTATATTTTAGTGTTTATTTAATTCGTCAAGATCTCACTAAAAGCTGACTTACTTTATTGAACAAACAAATTATGCTTTCGTTTCGTATGTTATTCGATGTTCAGTTATTGTACGAGGAAATGTTATGGACTGTCTATCATGACACAGCTACGACGCGGGTAGACGTCTACTCGCTCGCAATATATTAAACTGCTAACTTTTGGTATATCGTTTTTTTATTTGAGAATTACTAAGAACCTATGTTTAAATTGAGGTAATATTTGTATTTTAAAATGTTGTTTCGTATATAAGTTTTAGTAGTAAACCGACTTCAGTACAAATGCTGAATCCTTAAATTGGCATTGCACCCCCAGAAATTCGTGGGAATCTAGCAAGCAAGTATAGAAAGGGCGATATTAGAAAAGGACTCACGACAGACTTAAAAGTCGAAGAAGTTTGTTTGGATGCGTGAGTCCATTTACCGGCAACACCACTTTTGAAAGATGCGAACTATGGCGAGAACAGCTCAAACATCCTGACTAATTCATCGAGCCCTCGGAGAACCTTCCACCTGGGCACGTGCTGGGTCAGCCAGTCCGTCTGTCAATGAAACGTTTCTACCGCAAAGTATCTTAACATAACGGACTGAACCACTGAACCTTTCAAAAAATTAATCTTCTGTTAAAAACTTAAAACCAAATGAATGAAACATCACAAGGAATTAGTCAATGAGTTGACCAAAATGTGGCTTCCATCCAGGAGGCTGTCAGCAGGGCCTCCACCAGAGCGACAGGCGACAGCTTCCGTTCCTACGTGTGCACGTACTAAATTCTTAAATCGCAGACTTACAGAGTCGTGCCAAGTGAACTGCGACGATCGAAACAAAACAAGAACTGGAACTGTGTGAAATATTAAAGTTTTCGTTGTATTATACAAGCGTTTGTTTTGTTACAAGTGTTTTAGATATTTTTATTAAAATTAAATTTGATTTTTCGATCACGTATTATTAATCAGTGTACTGTCCTATTCATGTCATTAACAATGTATTCAGTTGCAAAATTTCCGTAGCTTTACTCCCGGTTCCTGCGGGAAATATGCGTTATTCGGGCATAACAATCTATTATGACACTCACTATTACAGAAGTTCCCAGAGTTAAACGTTTACGAACATAAAAACAAACACACAGTTTAATGTTTTCACTATATCAGTCAACATTTAGATAAAAACGTGACAACATTTTGCAATGCTAACACGAGTGTTTGCGATCTTAATGGACCTATAAATGTTTTACGACTTTTTTTATACAATAAAAGCAAAAAAAACATGTACCTCAAAAAGCTTTAGGTCCGCGTGTGAGCACGAACATAAATAAAACATTGTTTTGTGTAGCACATTTTTTGATTATGGATTAATCCCAGGGGTTGATGGTAGCAAGTACCAACGCCGTTTATAAAATGTCTAGTGTATATTGATCTTATACTATACCAAAACTGATATGAATACACAAAAAAAACACCAAATCCACTAAGGTTTAAACTTGTAATAAAAAAACCTAAAGCATTAAGTCCGCCATTGTATCTTTGTGTATGAAGTTTTGAATAAATAAATATACAAGATAAAACTGTGAAATTACGCAACAATGTGTTCAACACACGAAAACACGAACACTTTTTCACAATCATAAACGATATCTAAAGCACCGAGTCGCAGATGACACTTCGACATTTACTGAAACATGCTTACGCCGCCATTGAAGCTGTAATAACCGCGCTCATTGCGACATGTGCACGCTCTCGAGACAGACGAATTCATCGGAAACGTATCAACACGCATATTGCTTACTCGCACTTGTCAGCGGTATTGTACATCATACCTCATGGATTATTTATGCAAGCCCCGAGTACTCCATACACATACAGGAAATGTATTCCATACATTCGTTGTTCTCAGAATGGACCGGGGAGAGTAGTTAGCCGAATTGTGTTTCAATTTGTCCGAGGTGTCATGATTGTAAAACATTTCTGTGCACGTCTATACTGAGTTCGGTTTATGGAAATGATTATTGAGTACAATATGGCGATATTAGTATCAATATATTTAAAATATTTCGTTACTGAGTGATTGAGTAACTGACTATTACTTAGTGAAGGCACAAAAGATTCCTATGGCATCTTGCGCTTCTTCACACGCTGTATGTATATATGTGTTTTAACAACGTTTTACCAGTGCCATTTATACAACGACCTTTAGTAAAATCATACTGCTGATCGTGTAAGATTTTATTAAAGTTAAAATGATTGAGCATTATTTTTCAAAAAGTTTGCTGAAAACAAGCAATACAAATACAAAACTATCATTATTGGTTTATTTGCTGTCGCCAGATTTAAATACTGCTAAATCTTACTATATCCTACTACTTGAAATATTATAAACGCGAAAGTTTGTAAGTATCGATGGATGAATGGATGTTTGTTATTCATTCAAACAATTAATTGATAATTTTTCATAAAACTTTATTTGTTTAATTTCTGTTAATTTGATCTTGTTGCACAGGGAAGGAAGTCTTACAGAAAACTTTAGAATATATGTTTGCATACCTATTAAAAGATAATAAAGCCTTAAGGCCGAGTAGCTCATTTAGTCTTTCCCTACTTATCCTAAAGCTTAAAGTTTTCGTAGCCGAGTCACTAAATATAAACTTAGGAAAAGTATCACAAGACTTCTTTTCAAAAGTTGTATGAATTCCTTTAGTAGGTACCACTGAAAAGCAATTATCATAAAATTTATTCGCATCCTCAATATTATGGCCCAGAACATTTAACTTATTTTGTACGGTACCATTGAATTAGCTAGTTTGCCTATTGTAACGGGGCTAAATTGTATTTGAATTTTTTGCAAGGCTGTTTCAAACTTAAATGTTACCAATTGTCGACTGTGATCAGACGGAAAGTATTAACTATGGCTTTATCTGTAAAATAACATCGCAGA
Source organism: Hecatera dysodea (assembly GCA_905332915.2). NCBI lineage: Eukaryota > Metazoa > Arthropoda > Insecta > Lepidoptera > Noctuidae > Hecatera > Hecatera dysodea. Next base: position 14,002,197 of record HG995291.1, read on the forward strand.
ATACATTATTGATACAGGTTAAAGAAGTTAGTGTTACCCTAATTGGTTCTGTAAAATCATTAATTAAATTGAACGATTTAAAAAGGCTTAAAAACCCCCACTTATAATCATGGATTTGTCACTTTTTGCAAGTTTCGCAAGAATATCTTTTTTTAATTTTATTTATTTATTAAGAGTAGGTACAAGCGCAGTAAAAAGGGGGGAAGGAGGAAAGACTCGTAGGAAATCGAAAAATTCACCCACATCGCTGTCAGCGGGAAAAGTGCCCAGTGTGTTTAGTTTTATTTTGTAAATAACACTAGTCAATAAGATTTTGCAACAAGGAATGTGATTACTAATTGTGAATAACCTACCGACCCTTATCACAAAATCATATTTATTTTGTTTTGATCACGTCTACTTTTTGTGTTACAACTACTACCAAGAATATAATTTTCCCTTTACCTTGTTAGTTCAGATTTTTTTTATTTTTGTAGCTTTTTTTCAGTTTATTACGTTTTTTGTTCTCGCTCCTCAAAGCTCCACTTCAAAATCATATTACAGGAAAACTGCGTGTCTAAATAATTCTAATGTCACTTAATTAAACATGTTCTTAACATAGTTTGTTAAACGTTTTCTTGTTACACACAAAAAGTGTTTTTTTTTTGTTGACTAATAAATTAGATAGGTAATCATGATTCGTAAATAATAAATAAACACACACTTTTATTAAGATAATTTTATATTTCAATACTAATCTAACTACATAAGTAAAAGTTGAGAAGAAGAGTTGGAACTTTTATTATCACTAACTACATATTACTATATATACACTTAAATAAAACACCTGTTAACTAAATAAAAAAGGTCAAAAGATGGCGTCGATAAATTCCTCCACTTAAAATTAAAATAGTTTGAAATCCTCCTCACTAGAATATGACATCAAAAAATTCGTCCGCATCGTTATCGACTGGTAGTGTGTCCAAAAGACTGGCGGCATTGCCACGTTTTATAGCAATGCTTATCCTCTGAAGTAAAAGCCAGTCCTTGGATCATGTGAAGTGTCAACTAAACTAGCATTTTTCCAAGAGTTTCAACCCCAAACGCCTCGAAAATATACTATTTGCCAACTAGGTTATTATATTTCCGCCGTTTGAGATTCTTAAGCCTTTTGCTTAGCAGCTGCAATGGTAGCACCAACACAGCATGACCAGCTAGGAAGATGGGATGGCGCAAGGGTATCGACACAAGTAGCGTCCGGTCGCTTGCCATCGTCACGTGCCAGGCCATTGGGTTCTAATAAGGCTGAAACGCCGACGGTAACAAGAGCGCGTCGGATAATTTCGTTGATGTTTGCGTGCCACAGGCCGTGGTGTCCGACGCTGTTGACAATTTCGCCACAGTGACAACGATGAGGAGAGCAACAGGATGGGCCTAAACGAAGAAAAGCAGCGAGGTAGAAAATAGTTTCATTGAACAAGGTGACTATGTTCGACGACGGTAGTGTGTGAAACCGGAGGCACGGCTCCCACTCCCCCACAGCCAGCAGGAGCGCACGCTCCACGGTACTAGCAGAAGAGGCAATTAGTTTTTTTAGGAACTTCTCTGCGGAGCGGCTCATCCCACCGTCTCTGGCATGATGAGTTGTCGGGTAGATTTGCATTCGGGCAGGAGAGTTTCCAGGCATTTACAGTCTTGGAGAAGCACGGTACATTAAAATCAACCAGTGTGGGGGCTAGGATATTCCTGATTAATTTATCAGTGCTAAGGATATAAAATCCGGTAAACGAATACTGGTGATTTTGTGGACGCGGAGGCGTTGGGCCTCCCATACGGTCGGGAAGAGTAGCTTGAGCCCAAACTCGGTCGTCCATGGCCTCATTTCAAATTGAAGAAAGTGTTTGTTTGATCATTTGGTACCTACATTTTTTCCGAAAAGTGTTCTTAAACTTTCATAGATGAAGGGGAAGATGATAGGGAAGCACGAAGGAAATATGTTAATTTAGGGACAGGGAAGAAATTAATAATGGTTCTGTCCGAATTCATGTTAATTTGGAACGTCCGAAACGTCATTGAAATTTGCACGGGCAAAGTCGCGGTCAAAATATTGTTGAAATGTAACGTGTGTGTAGGCACTTTTGAACTCTCAATGTTGGTCAGTCAAACACATGAAGCTAGTTGCACGTTTAAAAAGTGATAATAAATTGATTGATTGATTGATTAATGATTGATTGTGTCACCCTATGTAATGTTTTCTTTGTATATATTTTCTGTAACTTGTATGGTGTACATAATAAAGAGTATTCTATTCTATTCTATTCTATAAATAATAATAACTATTTTTACAAATTACTATTTTTTAAACATTACTTAATGAACTTAAAAAAAAACATATTTATGTATGAAACAGTAGGTATTATAATTGTTGTTTCTATATGTGAGAACACAACAATAAGGCAGTTAAGAGATGACCAGTCTCAACTGATGGTGTCCGTTCACAAACATAACGCAACATTCAGCTCAACCATTTTGAAGGGAACTGAATGATACAAAACACGTGTCATCACACCCACACACAGCGATCCATTCACTAATCACAAATAAAAAGGTCAACGAGTGATAATGCCGGGTCTCAAGTCTCTGTGATTACCTTTAAACAAATACACCTTCACGCAAGCAAGCTCCTCTCTAACCGTAAATTAAGCAAGATAAACCTTAATCAAACATCCCTTGTGTTCGATTCCTAGCATTTATTGCCCAACAATAGTTCTGATTTACGATTTAGGATTGCACGGCGCCGCGCCGGGATTGTTCGTGTTATTTATACGATTGTAAAATGAACTAAGATACACTGTAATATTAAATATCTGTCGCTAGCTTAGCATTCTAGGTACAATCATCTTTGTTCTTCTTGTTCTATGTAAATAAAATACAATGCAGCATGGATCATTCCTTGAGAACGGCTGTACCGATTTGGATGTTTTTTTTAGTTGTGTTGTAATAATTGTTCTCTCTACATGAACTTTTTATCGGAGCTCGGTCCACTTTTTTGCGTACACGGAGTCGCTAGTTTTTATTATAAATGCCTATTGCTATAGCAAAACTAAAGTAATAGAAAATCTTTAGTAGGTCATAACATGAATTAAGAGGTAATTATACCTCTTGAATGCATGCCATAAGCCACTTAAATAAATAATAGCAAACTAAGCGATAATAGTACAGCTTATCAAAAAGATAGGATATTCAAATGTTCTTTTCAGGGTTGAAAGAACTTAAGAGGTCCTACGGAGCGAATAACAGGAGAATGAAGATTCTTTGAAAAGATTGTGGCTTTATAGGACTTTTCATTTCCTTTTGTCACAAATAGAAAAATAGTTAAAATTCATGAAGCCATTTTCCACATAAAAGTTACAAAAATTTAGCACGTTCCTTTTACAATTTTTATTTCCTTTAGTTCATACATTGCTTTATCTAAAAAGAGTTCTTGTTTATAAATTTTGCTAAATATCTACACAAACCCCGATCCGTGTGCTTTAAAAGCCCTTTGCGTTCCAGGGCCGCGGTGACTCTTTCGAACAAATCTGCAAATCCTGGCAGGCACTGGCCCTAGCACGCCTCATCTCTGCTGACATCTCTTTGAGGCGCGCCTGAAATACAACACGCTGTCGATCCGAGTCTGATTGTCATCAGACGGTGAGCCACCCAACACTCGCGGTCCGCAGACCCGCGCCTACAATGGCCGGGAATTGCCCTGCCGCTCCCGACACCCGGAGCGTCTTCTTCTGTTTCGGGTGGCTGGGGCGTGAGGTTTACCTCTTCCAACCGTAGCTCACCTCCTCCTTCACTAGCATTACTGCTTCGCAGACGTGACTGCTTCTCATGGCCCCCGGTCTGTACCATGGTTTGAACTAGAGCCGGAGCGAATGGTTGCTGCCGTCGATCGCCTCCACGAAGACACGGCGATGCACCACCCAAGCAGGGCAGACCTTCACCGTGTCCTTTGGGCGATCCACACAGTGATGACACCCGGGCATGTCCTCCCGTCGAATCGGAAATAGGCACCTCCCGAAGCAACCGTGTCCGGAGGACCATGGCACCTCTGTAGCCAGTCTTCAAATAGGGCACTTATTGCCACGATAGTAGGCTGGTGGGGTGCCCGTACAAGCCCACCCCTACATAGTAAAACGTGAGTATAAATTTATGACACTAAGGGCAATTCGGTTAAATCAAGTGATCCAGAACTTGAAATCGGGAAGCTGAATCGGCTAAACATCAATATTTTGCTCGAATCCACAGCCATCTGAGATGCAATGCAATCCAATTACTGGGCAATCCCAATGTGAGACGGCTCTGACTTTCGGGTTTCAGAGTACCCGCATTACAACTGTCAAAGGTATACAAAGGTGTTCCTTTCCTGAGCTTTCAATATCTTTCGACCGCAAGCCTTGTCGACGACACAAGACTGACTTCTAAAAGTCATTTACTTTTCTATAAATATTGGCATAGTGTATATTTGTAGCTAAGGTAGTCAAAACAACAAAAATGAGATCGTCGATACGAAAATAGGTAAGAACATTTTCAATATTCTCATGTGTAACATCTGAATTATACATCGGCGAAGCGCGAGGAGACATAGAATAAATACAATAATATGTACACATCTCTACACTATATTCTGATGGCAACTTTAAAAAAATACGGACTTTTTCATTACTGGCACGAAACTCAATCTATGTACAAAAGGCTCCAGTTTTGTGTAACATATCGTGCGTATTCAGTCTGGTTTGAAGAGGAGGGATATGCGGTAGTTGTAATAAATTTAATTAAATATAGCCACAACACCGACTCCAAACTCGATTTAAAACTTCGGTCAAAAGGCTTTTATAGAATTTGTATACGTATGTTACTCTGAGTAAATCTAACGAAACGTATTATATTAGCTCAGCTTCAAAATTCAATGGTTTTGTTACAGTTTCGTATACGTAAATAAATGTATTTTTGGGCATATAATAATAATAGTTTGTTTCAAGGATTTACACCTGTCAAGTCAAAATTAAAACTTATACTAAAAAAAAACAACATAAAAATTAGAAAGATAAAAATAACGGCAAAACAACGCTCAATTTCACATCAAAGAAGCCAAAATAAACGTATCCGGTAAAATTGATAAGTACATTTATTTTGCCCCTTTGTAAAAGCACCGTATAGTACACAGTTTTTATAATACAATTTTAACTTGTCACGACACGCGAAAAGAACGACGCTCTGAGCTTCCTCATGAGCGCCAAGAAGTCGGTAACTATGTTCTTAGCTAATATCTCAGTCGCACTATACCACCCCAGGGCAGGTTGAGCATTACCTGAAACGCGTTATTATAACACGAAGAGTGTTAAATGCATTCTTCTTGTACTTTTACCAAATAGGTACAATTGTTTAGTGCGCTCAGACGAACAGAGACTAAAAACGAATCAAAGTAAAAACCCCTCACGACGTGTCCTTCAACTTACAGGGCTAAAGTATGCTTCACATAGTAACCACGAAATATATTACAATACTTTCTTAATACCCAATGAACAAGAATAAATCGTAAACCTTTAACAACGGGTAGAGGTACTACAATACTCTAAGTAAAAACACAAAAGCCTGTTTGCTCCGTGCCCTAAATCTTAACTAATTACATTTTGAGCTTATAAGTTAGTATTATTTATCGACACCCTCGTTAAATTGAAAGATTTACCTGAATTTTAGGATTGAATAATTTTAGTCCTTTTTCGGTAAAATTATATATCTTCGTAACCTAAATATACTAGAGTATACTGGTTACAGGTTGAGGTGCTGTATTTGACATTTGCTCTACTTACGAGCCAACCGGAGCGTGTTTAAGCAGACATTCGTGCTCTTTGGCTTCCCCGACACATTATAGCCGAAACTTTGCATTGTTAGAATAATGGGCGCCGCTGCTGCTACGTCGTAGCCACGGCTACACCTGCTACGCCGTCGTAGCTGATAAACGATGCGCTACGCGTCGACTCACATTTATGGACTTTGTACTTTGTCGTGCTTATAATCTACCAGGCAACCAGTGCTCAATAGTGAAAGAGGATTAAGCACTAAAGCCAGTTTTAAGCAACTCTAGCTAGGTGGCTTAATTGATACCTAATGAAAATCGCATTGTTAATCAAAGTTTCAACATTCGTCCATAACTTAAAAATTCTATAATTTTATTTAGATTATTTGCTTAATAACATTTTCAAGTTAGCTACATGACGTAGCTAACTTGAAAATGTTTTAAAGGTGCGAAGTCATTGCGTGGGCATCTCGCGCGTGTTTATATTACTGGCTGCTTATAAATCTTTAATTCATGTTTCAATTTATTTTTAAATGTTGCAGCATATTATACTGCGGAGAGATCTATTTTGCTTCGTATTAGTCTTCTTATGTTTTTAGCTTTTATTAGGTAGATACTTCTTTATTATTGTAAGTTATTAAATAACTTTATTCTGTTGTTTTTCCTCAGCGAGTCCTTAATATTTTTCTTTCGCTTCTTTTAAATACAGTAGAGTTAGGTGACTTTGGCCCTGGGGAATAATTTTGGCCCAAACTATAAACTTAAAGGAACACAGTAAACACTGTGTGTTGTGTTCCTACTAAGTTAAGTCCCAAGTTAACTCACTTTACGGTAGTAAAATGAAAATAAATTAGTATACGAACCGACGACTCTCATGTTAGCGCTCTTGTAGACGGTGTGGAAGAAGGGCGCGTCGGCCGACACCTCGCAGCGGTAGCGGCCGCTGAGCGCGCGCGCCACGCCGCGCAGCACCACCTGCTGCGCACCGGAGCGAGACACCTGCACACAAAATATACCTTAATCTATACAAATAAATTAAATTAAATTGCTGCTATTTTATAGAAACGGCAATAAGCCTACTAAAATGATTCCAAATGAAATTCTGCCATCTTCATAGTAAGTATGCGAAGTGAAAATGTACCAAATAATCGTCGCTCTAAATAAATGTGATGCTGAACGAAATTTTAAACTTGCTCAAAAAACTCAAATCTTTTCAGAGCAAGTTTCAAATTTTGTTCAGCATCACATTTAGGAAAAGACAGAGGATAGGAATTGAATTGCCCGTTTGTAAAATGAAAAAAAAAAAACAGCTTTTTAATAATTGCATTCTGTAAGTATACACTATACTTAAATATATCACCGGTAAGCGGTCAATATGTACTTTCGTCTGAACTGAGTATTGTCATAACGTTCCTGCTCTGATAAACCGCATTGTAGACCACATCACATAGACAAGCTTTCTGAAGCTTCTTATTTAAGATGTATTTATAACATCTGTACAAGAAAAACGAATAGCACATTGTGTGTTTCAAAGATTACCCAGTTACAGAAAAATACAGCCTGAGCACTAACATAGAGAGAGAAAAGAGTCTCGACCAGCATCAGCAGGTCACGTCAGGGATTCAGGACGAGAGAAGAGCGTTTGCTCTTCAAGGTGTTTCATTCATTCTTCATCATACGAACTTTCAAGCGAGTATTCCTAGAAATTTATGAACCGATTTGAATAAAACTTGGTAAGTTCGCAAACGCAACTGAGGTCTTAAAAGTGGGTCTATCTTTTATAGCAGGACTTTTTATGTCATAATATTATTTTTTTACTTGTCGTAATATTAGTTTGTTTCAAGCACAATGTACCTGTAAAATTAAAACTTACCTATACTAACAAAAACACAACAATTAAAAATAAAAATAGAAATAATGGTAAAATAACGCTCCATTTCACATCAAAGAAGCCAAAATATACGTATCCGGTAACATTGATAAGTATATTTATTTTGTCCTTTAGTAAAAGCACCGTATAATACACAGCTTTTATAATAAAATTTTAAAGAAAAGAGTTCAGAGGAAAAGACACTGGTTTTACACTTTCTATTATTAGAAAACTTAAAACTGCTGCTATCACTGAATTATTTTTGAAAAAGTATTTAATGCACTTTTAAAAAGTGGAAGGAGAGGAATATTTTGTTTTTTGTCTTTTCGGGCATAAACCATCAGACGGATTTGCAAAATATTTTTTTGTTCGAAAGAAGTTTATTCCGAAATGGTTCCATCAAAATTTTGTAAAGATCTGATGAATAACTTCGGAGATAAACAATTCAGTTGATATGGCCTAGTTCGAATTTTAGGGTACTAAAAAACTTTAATTTTGGAAGTCGAAAACGCAGAAAACACATCAGAAACGACTTCCAAAATTAAAGTGATTTGCACTTTATAGTGGTTTATAATTAGATGCCGCTTGTATTTTTTTTTTAAGAAAAAAGTTTCTTTTTATGGCAAAGAGTTGTTAAACTCGGTTATTTAATGACTAAGAAAAGGAATTTGAAAGTTTGTATGACATACCGTGAGGATGCTGAGAGGATAACAGACTCTCTGTTGCGCTACTTCATCCCAGCTAAAACACTTGGAAATGGTGACGAAAGGATGTTTTGAGAGACTGTATATATGTACAAGAATAAATGGCTTTTGATTTTAGATAAATGGTGTGATGAGGTTCTCTGGAGTAAGGCGCATATATTGAGAAAATTCCCCTCTCTGGAGCTTCTGTCTGAACGCTGCCTGGCAGATGGAAAAATCATCAGAACGGGATCAAGCAAGCTTAGATGCATAGACAGATTTGTATTTGTTGTAAACTATGAACGAAGTGAAATTAAATCCATCACTCGAAACTAATCGAGGAATTTCCACAAATCATGGTAGATTGATACTAACCAGTTTTTGAATAAATTGTATTAATTATTATTTATATAGGTTATTCGAAAACTGGTTAGTAACTGATGATATGTATATTTGTTAATAGCTTACTAAAATACACAGAATGGAAACATACTAACGCCAATCACATTTACAAGGTCGACAATTCCGAAATTGAAAATGTATTCATCTATCTTCTATACTTATAATAAATCTGTAGAGAGGTCAATTCTGTACAAGGAATATATTTTCAAAATAACTATCAGGGGGTGATTAGTGATCGATACTGGTGCCAAAAATGCAATCAGTAAAATTTTTGTCTGTCTGTCTGTCTGTCTGTCTGTATGTTCTTTATAGAAACAAAATCTACTCGACCGATTTTAACGAATCTTGGTGCAATTATTTTTCATACTCCTGGGCAGGTTATAGTATACTTTTCATCACGCTACAATCAATAGGAGCAGAGCAGTGAAGGGAAATGTTGGGATAACGGGAGAAGTTACTCCATTTTTTAAGCTTCCGTCGCGTGTGTAGCCTTAATGGTTAAAGTTACATAGAAATCATGTATGACGGAAATGTTCCACATAAAATTATCTAAAAAATATCCCACGACAGCATATGTCTATCTTTTATGGTTGACTCACAATAACACGTGTAACTCCCGATAGCTTAGCAGTTAGGAGTTTTCTGATTATATTTGTTTACTCTTACGTTTGTAATACTTTCACTCATCCCTAATTAAAAAATGTTAACATTATTACCTATTCAATAAAAAAAGAATCATAGAAATCGGTATAGAAACACCAAACTTATACATGAATACAATAATAAGCCATCGCGCCGTCGCGCTTTAATACTGAATCATGCTGTAAGATGTTATTGTGATTATTTTTGTGCAACTTTTGTTGCTATTTTATAAAATAGGTACTTATTAGTTATTTTGGTAATGTTTAAATATTCGTTCAAATTACAAATTATTAATAGTTTCAATTTTATTTCTTTTTAGGTGAAGTAGTAGTAGAAGTAGGAGCATAGATTTTTAGATACCGATAGGTTAGTTTTGGCTAATTTATGTTCTGTTTTTTTAGTATTAAGTAGGTAAAGGCGTAGATACTTTTATTAATTAGTAGTTATTTTATTAATTAGTTATACGTAGTTATAGGTATTTATTTTTAAGTGAAGTAGGTATAGGTTATTATAATATAATTTTGCACAGGCATTTCAGCTTTACTTTCATTTCTTTTTTTGTTGTAAGTTGTACATATTTCACACACACATAGTGATCTATCAATGCAATTGCACAGCCCAAACCACTGAACGGATCGGGCTGAAATTTGGCATGCAGATAGATGTTATGACGTAGGCATCCGCTAAGAAAGGATTTTGATTAATTCTACCCCCAAGGGGATAAAATAGGGGATGAACGTTTGTATGAAACTTTGTCAATTTTAAACCGATCGGGCTGAGAGTTTCAAAATCGGGGGTAAAGTAACTATTCCACGCGGACGAAGTCGCTGGCAGAAGCTAGTCTATGAATAAAAAGGCAAATATTAGTTGGTACTTAAATATTTTCAGTCATGTTCTTTTTAGTCATTTGTATAAACTGTTCTTTCAGAAGGTTTATTTGTACCATTCGATTGTCTTTTTCGACACCATAATATAACAAAAGTCGTACACCATCCCAGTATTTTCACAAGCTGTATTTATTTTCTTTTTCAGTTATTTGTAACAGTAATAAGTTTCCACCAAAATTTCCAGTCATCCTTGAACCAAAATGTTCCCTAAAATCTATTTTCGCCCTTTTTGAACGAAACACTAAAATATGATAAAATGAAGGTAAGCGCTCTCTGATACGAATATGATGTTTTCAAATAAGCTCTCGGTAAGGATGCCGTGTCGCGGAAAATGTTTTATAAACCTGTGATACTTTACTTTCCCAACAAACTTCCAGGACTTCGATTTCCTTATTTCAGAAGCTTTTAAACACGCACAAACTCTTCGGTGGAATCTTATTAGGCGTCTCCTGTTCACAAGATACATTGACAAACTTGCAAATAATGTAATAAAGAGTGAGTAAACAAAGGACATGCAAGAACAAGCATTAATATATAAGCAGGTGTGCGTTTATACTGAAGCTATCTTTTATGACAAGGATTATAGAGACCGTATAATATTTTATGTGCAAAGCCAGTGGTAGCAAAATACTCTCTAATACGTTCGTAATATGGTCCTTCTGTGAACAGAATCGGTTTGTACGGCAAAGTTTGGCCGAAGCAATGTATCATTGATTTCAGGTGGTGGTGGTCGCGGGAATGTGCTCATGCGTAATTTATACGTGAATCAGCGAGTAATCCCATTACAAGGAGCCGTGTGCACTTTACCGTACGCAGCTGCTAGCGACTCAAATAGAGCTAAAAGCTTCGATCCATCTTTCGGAAAGTCGGTCCACTTTGAGAAACCGCCGAACTAAATCATTCCGTGCCGCGCTTAAGAGACGTCTGACCCGATTCTGAAGGGCTGCGTGGCGTTTTGAGGCGCGAGTGTTGCCAGTGCGGCGCACGCCCGATGACGCCTCAATTGTGATACAAACTTTGACTGTACGTTACTCTCCGAAAGGGTTTTTAATGTATTATTTTGGCACAATGTTATAGTTGGGATATGGCGATGTGCCAGCCGCTAAAGGTTTAACGTGGCGGCCGCCCGACGAGATTCTTAAGTGATTTTTTCAAGCCTCTTTACGTAGCAGTTTAACGAACGAGCAAGATGTCGCAGAGCCATTGACCTATTATAATCACTGTTATGACGTTGTTTATAGTTTTGCCGTAAGTAAGCCATTTGCGTTAGTAATGGTGTTTCTTTTAACTCCTTTATTAACATCGTCAAGCAAGTTAAGGGTAATTTTGTGGTTTCATAGGACTTTTAATGAGTTTCGTGGTATAAATAAGATGGAAGTTTAAACATCCGACTGTACGCATTTATCATCGCACCGAGAACTGCCTTTAATCTTACTCACAATCTTCTCTTTGTTCGATTTGGTAATTCGTTTGAGCTGTAATTTGACTTGATCCAAGCAATGTGATTGATTAATTAAATTCAATTTGCATCAGTTCGAATCTGGAATATTAGGAATGAAGACGGGCTTCCCATTGGGCTGCTGTACTTATAGAATCTAAGTAACGCGATTGTACCGCTTGATTTGATCGCGGGACTGCCGCTTGCACTATTTGTTTGTCTTTATTCGCAGTAGGGATTTAGTGAATCCGTCCGCTATGATAAAATGCACTTAGCTTAGCAATCCTATCGCTTGGTTCCGAACAAACTTGTCAAATTATAATTTAGCATGAAAACTTGTAGCAACTGACATCATAGTACGTAGAGTTTGACACTTCACATTAAATTTTAAATAAATATGCTGTTAGAGCTACGATTGCAGTAAATTTCCGGATTTTTTGTAATTTCCTCAAATGCAGTACCTACACAACATTAATTTTCTTCAAACCGCCGACAGATCCGTTGACGCGTTGTGATAAGCCTCATAAAACTGCACTTATGTGGCATGTGAAGACACGAAGTGGTATGGTATTTTTATAATATCAACGATCAAGGGAATGTTATAATAGCTAACTAATCCATGTTACCTTAATAGGGAACTATTTATCAATTAAAAAGTTACTTACATCAACACTGATCCCCGTTTGTGAGAAGACCCTGGTATTGGGCAGCTCCTTGGGCACGAAGCGGAAAAACTCCTGAGCGCCGTGGTACCACTTGACGGTGTACAGCGTCTCCCCGACGTCCAGCGCCCAGCGACAGCCCAGGGTCGCGCTGGAGCCCACGCCCACCGCTTCCGGCACGCTCAGCTGGATGTCGCGGAGACCTAACACGCCTGTTTACCGAAATATCATCTTAAAAGGAAATGTCTCAGCAAACACACAGCACAGCAGGTTCACTACCCACAAAGCAGTAGATAAGATACCTAGAAAATTTTGTGAGAACCAAATACTATATGTATTGGTATTCAGCAAGATTATTGACAGATATTCTAGCTTCTGGCAATCCGTAACGCTGCCAAAAATCTACAAATGACAGCCTGAACCGACGGTTTAACGTGCTTTCCGAGGCATGGATGAGTCTCCGCACGTTAAGATGATCACCCATGCACTGACCAACCATGGCGTTACTTGACCTTGAAGATCCTCTCGTGTGGCTGGATTTAGTCACGAGCTCTTCCACAATAGATAAATATCATCATCATCTGCCTGCCATGTTACTTGGGGCCGGCGCAGCAGGCTTTTCCTCCATTCTATCCTGTCAACCATCACGCTATCCCGCTCTTTGCTTTCATATCACTTCACACACATGCACATTCTATCCATCTTTTTTTGCACTGTCTGCTGTGATCAGGCGGGAAATGGTATAACGTAAATATGTCTAGTCCTGGTACTCATAGTTACTAACCAGTCAATGATGTGACCACAGTGTAGACACTCGTCACTTTTTCTGAAAGAGAGTGGCCTGTAATATCTATACGGGCCATGTTTAAAGTGATAGGCACATAAGCGTGCCGTGTGGTGTTGTAGCACAGAATATAACAATCAAATGGTCTCCGCCATTTGATTGGTATTACTAGTTGAATATCTCAACTAGTTGACTGGCTAGACAACTAGTTGAGATACTCAACTATACTAGTTGTCTAACCAGTCAACTGCGTTACAAGATGCAATAATGTAAACCCGGCTTAATTCAATACGATCTACATTGTTTTTGAAAATTCAACAACAAGTTACCATAAACAACATCAAGATAAAACATTGTCAAGTAGCCACAGGTATGTTTGAATTTTCAAGATTTCGGAGAGTTTGAAAGTTTTGTATCCAATGTGTTAATAGATTCCTGTGAATCGGCATGCATACTAGAATTCCTAGTCAGTTAAGAATTTGTAGCGCGCAAATTCCTAAAATTCGATCTAATCCAACGAAATTAATTGGACATATCCAAATATTAGCCTGGGCAATAGGTACATGAGTTGAACCTACAAATGTATTCTCGAACTGTAGGTAACAATAACGCAATCAGTTCGATTAGGATTGGGAATGGGAACAATGTGATAGGTAGCAAATATGCTTTTGTTATTCAACTGATACTTATTGGTACATCTATTCAATTATCTATAGCATGCAACTTTTAACTTTTTTCAACGTTACAAGAGAATTGTGTTTTATTTTTGTGGGGATCTAGTTGGCTAATTGATATAGACTGTTGTGTGTGTATTCTTAAATAAATAATAACAGATAATGCAAGTTATGAAAATCGATTCACTCAAAAATCTCTTTCACCCAATTTTTACTTCAAAATATTTCACATCATCATCTGCCTAGCGTTTTTCCCAACTACATATATTGAGGTCGGCTTCCAGTCATACAAGATTCAGCTGAATACCAGTATTTAACGTGGAGCGGCTGCCTAACAGACCTCCACAACCCATTAACTGGGTAACACGGTACTTCTTTGCAAAACTGGAGTCAGATTTACTGGATTCTGAGACAATCCGTAATGACTGCCAAAGATCTACAAATGACAGCCAGGAACAACTGCTTAACGTGCTTTTCGAGGTACGGAGGAAACTCGGTATGTTAAGACGGTTGGTCTGTGGATGGGTATCCACAGTCCAACCTCGGCAAGCGTTACTTAGCCTTGAAGATTGACCCGCGCGGCTGTTAATATTTAGCCACGAGCTCCAAAATATTCACATCGACTACAAAATCATTCGACACCGCACATGAAGCAATGTCATACCCAACACCTAACCACAGTACGGCACTTAACTCTCGATAAATGCTATCTAAACGAGTATATCATGCATCGCACCTCTATTTTTACCACTGGAGCTTATAGAGGTCGCAGTTTAACGATCAAAGCCACCGCAGTTTGACGTAGGATAACGATCACACGTGTACGAGTATTTCGAGTGAGTGTAATACATTTCAGTATCAGCTATGAATACAGCCCCGGTCGCTTCCCGTGGATGTTGTAAGTGGTTGGGGTTATATCGAGAGGATGGTCAACTGTGTCTGCTTTTGGAATATTTCGATCACTTGTTCGGAGATAGATCAATGTTGCCATTGAGCTGTATTATAGTGCAGTATCAGATGTAAAAACAGCACTGGTCGCTTCCCATGCATGTTGAAAGTGGCTGGAGGCTTTAATCGGGAGGATGGTGTCTATTTTTAGATTATTTCGGTCACTTGATCGGAACACGAGTATTTTGAGTAGCTGTTATGTAGTGCGGTATTAGCTAAGAATAGGTACCACCCCGATCGGTTCACGCGGATCCTTTTAAGTGGTTTGCGAGTAGAGAGGGTTATATCGGGAAAATGGTCAGCTGTAATATCTTTGGGGTTAATACAACATCATACCTCGATCACTTATACAAGGCCGTGCACGAGTACTTATTAGTTTATCTGTCAACTTAACACAAAGGTAGACTGGTGGAGAATGCTTTGTTGCATTAAATTTGTCTATGTACCACTATTATTATATAGGAAACATCTACTCATTAAATCATAATAAGTGCAAGAAAATCTTTAAGGAAACTCTTCAAACTTTGTCCTATGAAGATAAAGAGAAGTTATTGTGTACTTGTGCTAAAGTAAATATTGTTATTTAAATTAGGTAAGCTAAGTTTAGATACTGTAATTATATACATCTTTCTACATAGATACCAATAAGATTAATATGATGACTATGTGATTATTTAATAAACTAGAAATGTCCCAAATCGCCTGAAACATAGGATTATCTAGTTCAGGCACAAATCATGTGTGCACTTTACGTAGATTTAAGAAATACTGTATTTAATGTTATACCTTTAAGTTATTGAATAAATTTTATTTATTTATTTACTGTGCATTATGTTATTTTATTTATTTATTTTAAATAAATAAACTTCTCACTTAATTAGTTGTCTACTATTGATTAAAATACACCAATACTGATGCTCGTCTGCATATTTCGCTATGAAGTTTGCATCCACATTCACCGTTGAGGTATTCGAGAGATCGACTAAGTGCCATCTGTTTTTGGTACATATTCAAACAATTTCGTTGAACTAAAGCCTCAAGGGATATGCATGCAATGCAATTACATCGGTATGTTGTTGGTATTCTCTATGCAATTAAACATACAAATGCTTTTTCTGTGGTCTGCATTATTATTATTATTCCATGCTCATTTCATAATAAACAACAGTCCAAAGTATTTATTGAACTAACAAAGGGTTCTAAATGACTGAAAATACCATTTTGCTAACTGTACTCACTCGTATTTTACAAAAGTAAACTAATTCCAAGAAGTACGTGGAAACACAGGGGCGCTGAGAAAAAGGCTTGAAGCTAGCCTTATTTCACCCTTCTCGACGTCATTAATTGCAGCACGAAAGGAACCATTTATTTGTGAAACGTGCACCTTAAAGCAATTTTATTTCCACGGTCCCTATTTCTTATAAGTAGGTAAGTTTGCGGTCCATCCGTTAGCGGTTCGCTGAGCAGAATTTCAGCTCGACGTACGAGTAAGTAATCAAATCTTGGCCTTCAGCTATACTAAAGGTGGTCGGAATACATAAATCAAGTGAACGCTACGTGATCGAATTCAAGATCAAGCGAATACACAATTCCCGTCGACATGAACTCATTACAATGTAACCAAATTCAATTTACGGTACCAGCCACATCATAATATTTCATCTCGGTGCGAGTTTAATATTTATTTGAAATGAATTTATTTCAACGTTGCCCTCTGTTTAAATAAGAATAAAATGTGTATTTAGGTGTTTGGTTCCCGTACGATATTGCAGCAAACAAGGGCTTAATTTTCGATTTACTGGAGTGTGTTAAACTGTACTTGTTGGTTCGCAAACCTAAAATAAGTATTCCACGAATGTAGAGCGTTGTGAATACAAATTTGTTTATAATATTTTTACACAACGTGAAATAAACACTCATAATTTTAATGATCACGCTAATGTAGTAAAACATGGTAATTAATATGAAACAGCATTTATTTCATTAAAAGTATAAAAGCTTTCTCTTTTTGCTATTAAGAGCGTTCATCCGTAAAAACCACGCTGGAGTCAAAATTGATGATTTCCGACGGACAATAAAACGATAATCTATTTAATTCGTAGATAAGATATTGACGTCAAATTATTGAGGATTTCATAATCTAGTGCTTGGCTGAAAAATATTTTCAAATGATCGTAAAGTTTTCTCATTAGAACAGTTTTTACTCAATCCCTTTTTAAAACTAGCGGTCGATGGTCTACGCAAATGCTAGATAATAGTAAAACCATAAACGACAAACTTATAGAAATATTACTATTAAAAAAACAATAACATTTACTAGTGCTTGGCTGAAAAAAAAACGTAATTATTGTAAGTTTTTAAACAAGAAAAGTATACTCAAAAGTGTCATTTTTAGCCACTTTTCGAGTTTTTAAACGTGTTATTTTAGGATGAAATCAAAGGTATTTTTGTTATTTTTTAGACCTAGTAAATGAAGACATTTACGATCTAAAACATGGTACATTTTTTTTTAAAATAACTTCTATATTAATTTTACTATAAATTATTTAGTACTACTATATAATCGACGCGGAATCGCACCAGCGCTCAGTGCCGGCCGAGGCCTTTCAGAGGTTGGACGTGTGTCGCTCCCGTTGCCGCGTGCTGCGTAAAATTGTATTATAGTTTGTCGAGTTTTTAGAGCGACTAGGACGAATTGATACTTTTTGTTTATTTTTTTTTTAACGAAACAAAACTTTGATGATTACATATTTTAAAGTAATGGAGTTCAAATCATGAAAGAAGATAACTCTTTTTATGTATGATTTCATTTTTTTTTCCGATAATTATGGGTAGCAATAGGCGCTATACGGGGCAAAAAGGAAAAGTTACGGAAATTTGGCCAAGGCTAATGAAGCTAAAAAGTACGTTACCGAGGAACCACTTTTAATGTCGTAGCTGGTTATAGCCAATTCGCATTTTTCTTACACGGGGATTTTAATAACCGATAAAAAATAGAAAGTCACATTCCTCAATATTAGGACATTAATAAAAAATATATATTTGTTACAAACATACAAATATTTCCTCTTTATAATATTACTGTAGATTGCAAAATAAAGCTTTGATGCTGACGGGGCCATTATTTCGATGATACTGTAGATTTCACGACACTAATTATTATACGAAACAAGTTGCGCTGTACTGAAACTAGTTTTGTGAAATTAATTATTTCTTCTTATTCTATTATTCTTTCTAAACCATACAAAAACTGCAAGTCAATGGGGGTATGTCACAAGAGAATGATACCGAAGAAACACAGCTACCACAAGAGTTGATAAAGAATTGGAAATACTGGAATCGCAATCAGAAATAATAAATGTGACAAATGAATGCGATCTTTAGGTATAATTTTCCACTATTATTATTTATTTAAAAAAATACAATTCTTTCAATGTAATATGTGCAATTCTAAATTCGAACTGAGTAGTCACGATGAAACACAAAAAATAAACTAATTAATTATGCCATAATTTCAGGAATTGGCCTATCAAATTTGAATGAAGTTGTTACATCGATGGACTTACTGTTATGTCATTATTCACTTATAGTAAATGTCATGATAAAGTTGCTGAAATGTGGAAAAATTCCGCTGAAGAAAGTATGTTTGCTTCAGCTCAGGAGGAAACAGCTGCTGCTCGATTACAAGGTGACACTCGTGACATTCCGATGATACCAGTGGAAGCAGACAGTTGATGAAGCAAACGCTCATATAAAAACCAGTATAATGCAATGTCCGTGTGTTGCAGCTATTATAGGACATCACACAGGAAAAGTTCTCTACATTGAGGTCCGGAATAAGTATTCTGGAATTTGTGCCCGCGCAAATAAAAAGGAACAACAGCCTGCTCCTCACAAATGTTCTAAAAATCACGTTCATCATCTATTATGGAACCAACAATACTGGTAGAAGGATTCAAGTCCTCCTTAGAAACTCGGAAATTAAATATAATACATTGATTGCTGATGGTGATGCCAGCATATCCCTGCGTTCTAATTCAATAAATTTAATATACCAACCATCTCCTCCGCAATTGCAACTGAAAAAAATTATATCTATCCCTCTGTCGGAGCGTAAATTGTTGACTTCTGAACTATTGATTCGGCTGAGAACAGCAGTAAGATTTTCGATACGGTACTGGCAAACACAAACTTTAACCGAATCAGAAAAGAATATAAATATACTGAGAGATATTCTGAACAGCGCCAAACACATCTTTGAAGATCAGAGTGAATGTGACTTGTGCTACTGCACCAAAGAGAGAAAAAGAAACAAACCAAACTCTCGAAGCCAAAACATTGATGTTAAAACTGCAACGCAATGTCTGGCAGCTGGCTTATCTTTCTCAAAGTCTGCCCCACGATTTTACCAAAAACCGTGCAGAGCAGTTTAACACCATAGTAGCAAAGACTGTAGGTGGGAAACGCATAATTCCCTAAAAGATTCATATTCCGTCCCTTGTCATGCCGCTTGGTTAGTTTAAACACAGAATCCTCAAACTACCCTTTATAAATGTGCCTACCAGAAAAGTCCAGGTTTTTCTATAAATCAAAATCTGAAACGCAAAATACCTCGCCGAAAAATAAACTTTAGCACAGGGCTCGTGAACAAAGTCAATTACGCAAATGCATGTCAAACGCCTGTCATGAACCCAGACAATTTCAAGCAGGCACATGTAGTTTTCCTTGAAAATTTAAAAACACTGACCTTAAAACGGCATTTCATTGAAAGGGATACAGTTCTTCAGGCTATGAGTGCCTTGTGACTCGAGCTGAGAAGAAGTATTTTAACTGCTTCCAATTTTGCCAAAATTTGTAAACAACGCCCGAATTTGAATTCAGCACTACTCGTTAAATCTATTTTATATGGATATTATTTTTATTTCATGGCGATAACGTAATTTTTAATGTTAAACATGACTGGTATTACCAAAATATTTCAAACAAAAATGTGTGTCTTTTTGCGGTGTACAGTGTCCTGAATTTCCAATAAAAGGTGTAAAAATTTACAAAGTTTTGTAAAGAATTTCAATTTTGTAAAGAAAAAATGATTCCTCGTTTAACAAAATTTTATTATGTATGCGTTCTTCCCGAAATAATTGATCCCAGAAATAGCCGATCAATGCAATTGAGGGAAACTATTTTATGATTTATACAGCTTTTTTATCATAAATGATTTAGGTACTAAATATAACATGATAAATCTTTATTTAATTACCCACCTACTCATCCTAACCATAAAATGAAAAAAGCTATCAACAATCCACTAGAACTAATTACCAACACTTAAGTAGGTACAATTATTAATATTATTTTTCTCCAAAATAACTAGATTTCGTCTGTAGAGGATTTCATATATGAAAAGGTGTAAAGGCAAAATAATATATCAAATATAATTATTTATTAATCATAAATCTACAAATCATCAGAATAACAATAATTTGTATTTAACTTCCAGTTTAATTTTTCTATAACAATACATTATTATTGCTCTAAAGCTAACGGATCAAAGTTGGTTAGTCGAAGTACAAAGAGAGCGCACGCGGCTAGTCTACGCACACAGTTACCCACGCTTCTGTGTGAGTGAAATTTGCGAACTATTTACCTAAACCTGACGTGCCGCGCTAGGCATGAACGCTCTTAATTTATTCTATTATACGTATTGCATACTGAACATTTCCGATTTTATCCGAGTACTAGCTGCTGCCCGCGACTTCGTCCCCGTGGAATCCCCGATTTCAAAACATTATTTATCGCTGCTCCGCTCCTATTGGTCTTAGCGTGATGATATATAGCCTATAGCCTTCCTCGATAAATGGGCTATCTAACACTGAAAGATTTTTTCAAATCGGACCAGTAGTTCCTGAGATTAGCGCGTTCAAACAAACAAACAAACAAACAAACAAACAAACAAACAAACGAACAAACAAACTCTTCAGCTTTATAATATTAGTATAGATTTAACATCTAAAGCATTGTCCTCGTGGTTCTCTAATATTGCGCCGTGACACAACGTGTATACAACTACGTGGCATCTAATCGGGAGACCTTTGTTACTGCTTTAATTAAAACAGATGTATTGATTTTCAACTCTGCTTTTTCGTAAAATTATTTTCATATGATGGTTTCATAGAAATTGGAATGTACAAACCCGCATGCAGCAAAACTAAAACAATAGCCACCGCTCCCTGTTAAGTATACATATAATAACATATTGTTTACATTTTCTCTATACTTTCATTTCATGAAAGCGCTCCCCTATCTTCTTTACAATTGCTATGAATAAACAAATTCATTGTCATGATAATAAAGTGTTGGCGGTGAAGTTATAAACTTCTTATTCCAACCCTATCTACATAAATTTAATCCAAAAAAAAATAGGTTTATGGGGCGGAACTTCCCGTCTCATCAACAATGCCCATGTCGTAATCTGGTTACTTAATTTCCAAATACATTTCTCTTAGTTGGCCATAAATGTCAAGGAGGTGAATAATTCAGTAAAAGTTTTGGAAAGTTGGGTACGTTACTGACGCACTAGTGTCGCCCGCCGGACTCGCTCGCCTCACTATAAACATAATAAATGAACGCTGCGTGTTACGAACCAATAATTTTACCCAACTTCTATGCCGAGAGAGATTGGCACTTTCGAGATTTTTTCGAGGATCGGACGGTCTACGGAGGATCTCGATAATCAGCTTTACTTAAGGGATTGGATTCCAAACTCGATTGTATCCGGAGTGATTTTAATAATTCATCATTCTGCACAGTTATTCGATGTTAGGAGATGAAAGATTTTGTTGAATACATATATACTCACTTTGATGAATGTGGAAATATTGAAGATATTGAAAAATTTACATTCATATTTTACATATCTAACGCGTATCTTCCGATGAATAGCGAAATTGCAAGTTTGAATAAAACTCCACTTTAATTATAAATTACCATCTCAGTAAAGGATAAAGGACGAATAAAATAATACAAGGGAAAAAGTATCAGCAATAGCAATAATATTTACGACAAGGAAATTCATAAGTACAAATAATGGCTTGACTAGCAACAACGGCGCTTAAAGAATAGTGGCTACTGTCCAGATCAACAATCGAACGGTTTATTGTGGTATTGTGTATTAGAGCTTTATCATACAAAGCAATAATTACGAAGTAAATTTGTTCGGGCCACTTTTCAAATAAGTATGACGAAATGGAAAAGTATGTAACTTCAGGGCTTAAACCCTTCGGTGCAAGCCAACAGTTTCATAATAATATCATTGATTCAATGCATGGCATATTTTCTGAAATATCATCAAGCCCAAATGAAACCAAAAATTTCGTGGAATGGAAATCATCGAACATCGAAACAAAAGTTAAAAGGCCACCAATTAAAAACCAGCAACGTTCCCTTCAAAAGAATTCACTTGAAGCAAATACCCACACAAAAGTGACGTCAGCCAAGTATTTAATCTTATTATCCGATTCATATTATGTTACATATCTATGGCGGGAGGCGCAATCTACGTACTCAGTGCAATACACGCGTTCAGATTTAATTATTAAATGTTCACTCTACCCACGATATTATCTGTAAGTGCGAGACGCTGGTGACTGACGGGGATTTAAATACAGACAATATGTAAACATGCTCAAGTACTCAAAACATAATTCTCATGTAAGCGTTTGGTTTTGTTTTAGGCCTTCCTGTTTTAACTATGTAGGAAATGTAACGTTTGTGAGCTGTTAAAGGCAGCTAAGTTCTGTAAATAAGGGCTATTAACACACACATGTTGACCTACAAATCCTGGGATTTCTTTCACTTCATCTAGATTTATGCATCATACATGCGTGCCGGTCGCGAACTCCATTAACCTAAATTCAGGGATATGTGTCACTGTCTGATTAAAGTCACCAAGACTCTGAAGAGTCCAATTACACCAAGAACATTTTGAGCCATAACTCTCTGACCATTCTAGGTACAGGAAGAGATCGCGGAACGCTATATGCCAATCGTATATTTTCTTGTTTTAGAATACTTTCACAAAACTGGTATTTATTAAGCTTGGTGTAAAAATAAATTATAGATAAATAAATGAAGTCAAGAGTATGATACTCACTTCCTCCCAGCCACAGTATGATGGTGGTGAGCTGTGTAGCCATGTTGCAGCGAGCCACGCGCCCACACGTCATGTCACCACCGCCTCCAGACGGCTCTTACGCGCCTTCCGTATATTCTCCTTCATTTTTAAACAGACTGTCCAAATATTTTTCTCCTCTTGACTCAGTAAATTGAGTTACCTACGAAACGTGGTAGCCGTTTCTAAGGTAAAGTTCATCCTTTCAAGTGACCATTAAATATTCTGGAACAAAACAAAATGTATGTGAAATTTCAAATTTTGCTGTTGTTGACTTCAAAATGATGTTGTAAAAGTGGTTACTGTAAACAATAAAGTCTTAGAATTGGTCACTTGGAGTAACCATATTTTTCCATTATCTACTCTATATTATCTTTACAACTCAAACGACTCGACAGTTGCAGCGCTTCAACAGACGTTTCGTATATGTTTATGTACGGTTGTACATATTATATACGTAAGCATTTATACGTTTCTTTGAGAAACGAACAAAGTGCTGTTCGATAGTAATAAAACAGAGCGATAGCAGAAAGATCTTTTCATTAAACGTATCGTAGATGTCGGTGATTTATCGCCTCGCGAGACACTCCATTCACGGTATGCGTTTTGTTGTCTAGAGATCGATTGGCTCCGAATAAAATACATTCGCCAATTGAATAGCGCGCCCCGGCGCAATGTTTCAGCGAAAGCGACACTTTTTCAGGCGTGTAGAGGACTAATGGCTTCACGCGCTGGCCCCCGACTTTCAATAAATGGTCGCCCGCGCGCGCCCGTCGCCGACGTCGGCGTCGTGCGATCAGGCGAGATTCGCCCGCACCCGCTCGCGCCGCCAAATGCCTAATCTGTTCCCCTCATAATATATTTTATTTTTCGTTTTCAATTCCACATGTAATTTGATAAAAAGACCCAGCTACATACTCGGATTTTGGTCGATCAAACGTTTCAGCTGGTTAAATCCTTTGACATTCTGTCTGATGATTTGAAGTGAAACGAAAATGAGATTGGTATTTGAAAAGACAGATTATTTTAAGGATTTGGTTTATCTTTAAATTAATTATGAAACTCAAATTTGCTCACAAATATTTAATCATGTAGATGACATTGCATTTTTATCCCAAATTTTATTGTTAAAATACATCATCAAGACCGAATATCGGCAACGGTGACTAACCTCAACAGACATTTATAGTCAAGCAAGTAGAAGCGCACAAGTGCGTGCGCAAACACGTTGTTCTTTTACTCTCATAGTACTACAAAGTACTATGAGAGTAAAAGAACAGCGTGTCCCCCAGTCGTTTTGGATGGCCATCCCATTACACGGTGGGACGGCCATCCAAAACGACTGGGGAGAGATCAGACGCACGATCAAAAGTTGTAGAAGGTTTTCAAAGCACGGGGGCACCACAACACCAATTTCTAAACTCCGGACTGATCTATACATATGTATGTATACAATAATAAATTTGTAGAAGAGTTGTTTTTGTAAATAACAGAACCCATTTAATAACAGAGCCCTTTCCTTTAGCCCTGGTCTAAGAGGGATCGCAGGCACAGCTAGTACCAAATGAACTCGTTATTTGTTTGTGGAAAATTGAATGTTACTTTACCCGACTTGTGAATAGGAAAAAAGTCCTCACGCTCAGCAGTCGACCAACGAGGCAGTTATACAATCGAGTATGATGATTGGATCTCACCATGTATTCCTATCTCTTCAAATATCTTATTTACTTACTAATACTAACTACAAGTTACTGTTCCAAATTATGATTTATACATTATTCATTAGTTCTAATGAATTGTAAGAGCCATTTACACGTGTTTACGAATATTCTATCAAGCCCGAGGATCTATAATAAACATATATGAAAATTTAAACCCATGATGTGGGTGTGTATCGGTAATACCTACCTACAATACGGAAATTTATAGGGGTAATAATACCAAACAATAATACTTAACGAACATAAAACAAAAGTAAAACTTTTATGTATGTTTATAATATACAAGCAGGGCGTCAAGTTTAGGTACAATTACAATAGTGTCAGAATGATAGTACCTATATAATGACAAATGAATGACAGATGTATGCGGTAATCTGCTATTTTGACAGTTCCTTTGATCAGTGGACCCACCTTTAGAACGTCGTTGTGCAGTCATTGCTTTTAGTAGGTCGGATATCAAAAAGTATAACGAGACCATTGACCGACCAATGATCGACCATTATGAATTTAGCAGATTACGAACTTTTAGCAAAATGACAATGGAATCGTGTTGAAATGACAAATTTATAAAATAAAAAAATAGTAGATTTGGGCCCCTGACTGACTGGTATTTGAGTGCGTTCATTGAAATGCGTTGTACTAAAGCTAATTTGCTACGATATTGACCCCGAGAACTTGAGGTCTGAAGTGGTTTATTTAAGGTTTTCTAAGAAATCGGTCACGGGAACGAAACCCGGGAAAAACTAGTATCTATCATTAAAAATAGAAACAAAGGAATAAATCCAATGTACCCTTCTTATTGTGACACGAAAATCAAGATATAGTAATAAGTTTTCTCGTAAGGGGACGATTCCGGTTTCAACACCGGCCATCTCTACCAAAACAATTAGTCTCATTAAAACAGGACAGCCTCATTGGTCTTGGCTACCTGTAGCTAAGCATTGTGTTATCCTGAGTTTGATTCCCGGTCGTGCATGTGTAGAAAATCTAGCAATAGATTCGTACACTTTTACTTGGGAGTTAGTCGTAGATGTATCCAGATAGGGTCAGTGCCTGCTAGGGTCAGTGCCTGCTAGGGTTGCGGAATTTGTTCGAAAGAGTCACCGCGGCCCTAGAACGCAAAGGGCACAAGAAGGATCACGGGTGGGTTTTAGTCAGTAAAAGTCTGACATTCACATCCAAAAAAAAAAAGTATCCAGATATATGTACATATCTACATGACGCGAGCGACATGGGTAATGGGATGTGTAGGTTGAATGGAGGATAAATGAAATTGGTTCACCTCTTCTTACAATATCGGATTTAAAAAAAAAAACTACCAACAAACTTTGATCGGCTGATGATAACAATGAATGACGATAATAACAATGAATCAAAATGAATGGTTCCCAATTCCAAAAACGTGTGGAAACGAAAAAAAATACGCCTTACCTCCGACTTTCTTAAAGCCTCATTCGATCTTTAAATCGCATTAAACGGAGGTGAAGTTATAAACGGGTGCAATTCAAGTCACCTAGATTCATAGGTTGCGGGGAGCGTGCGAGATGCAGCCAAACATCGCAAGCGGCAGGCTGGAAGCAAGGCAAGCCGGGCTTGTTTGGCAAGCTATCTAACTAATTGCCACGTTACCGGCGCTACACTGCGTCCCCTTGTTTATGGGATCCAGGTTGGTAACGTTTGAAACTTGTGTAAAGTGTGTAAAGTAGTTAAATAATATTGAACTTGTTTGTATTGCTGGTATGAGACTCGTGTTCACGGTA
Organism: Hecatera dysodea; assembly: GCA_905332915.2. Classification (NCBI taxonomy): domain Eukaryota; kingdom Metazoa; phylum Arthropoda; class Insecta; order Lepidoptera; family Noctuidae; genus Hecatera; species Hecatera dysodea. Next base: position 14,028,662 of record HG995291.1, read on the forward strand.
GCCGTCTAATGTATTCATAGTGTAAAATGAATACATAAGACGGCTACGTGTTCCTTTACTTTAGTAAGATCACGTGTCTTACTCTGCCGTTAATTTTATTTGATGTTTTTTTTAGTATGTCATGGGAGACGAAACGACGAAACGACTCGAACATGTGACATTTCAACTTAGCAAACAAAAATCCATCACATACGAGTATATATATGTCAATTACATTCAATAGCATAGTCAAAGACCAGAAAATCCTCTTGATTTTTTAATAGTTTCAAATTATGCCTGTAGAGCACAGGTAGCGGTACCTTTTTCGTTTAAATGCGGCTGTTATTCTTCAGCCAATAACTCCGTATACGTACATAGTAAGTATTATAGACACTAAACCATGAATTGGATAGGTTCAGCTTTTAGAATTTATTATGGCTAAATCGGCTCGTCGTCGGCTTTCATTTTTTAAGTCCTGACAATCCTATACCATTACCCTTATAAGTTTCACAAATAACTCAGCAACATAACTTGGTGTTATTTCCATGCATTTAAAATAAACAGTAATGGTACTAAATTATTGCTATTTTATTTCAATAGATGGCTTTGCGTGTATGTGCGTCACGTAATGAAAAGTATTTCTTCTTGAAAACTTTCAAGTATCTTTTGATAGGGTGAAGGGCTTGAATGCAACAAAAACTAAGTTATTCCCTGAGTAACACAAAATTTTAATGTATAAAAGTTTTCTATAATACTTTTGTACTTTCTACATGATGCGTGCAAATCTAAACAGACAAAAAAATTAAAAATACTGGCAATGTGTTCTAATTGAAAAAATGTGTTATTCTTTAACTCCCTGGCTATTTTTTGGAATTGTTTATACTGTACAAAAACCGACTCTTCTACAGATTTATCACATGTATGATATAGATGTTGTTATCAATACGGTTTCAAAACGTCACCCTCACATATAACTATGTACTTCTGAAATATATCTTTATCAAAAATGAAAACGAACATTTGTTTTCATTTTTAATCCTTTCTTTAGTCTTCTCAAACTGGCATAGCCAACCCTTACCACATAAAATTAAGCATTAAAACCGTAAGTAATTCAGATTAAGCACTGGAACTATTGTGTTTCTTTTTATATAGCTTTTATTCGCATATTAATCTAGAGCGTAAGAGTACTTTGCAAGTTTTTCTTAAACATCCCGTGGGAATAATGTGGTTGGAAACGAGAGAAAAACTTAAGAATGGTATTTAACCACTTATTATCATTCTTATGAATTCGCTAATTGTCCACATAAATACATATTAAACATATGTCGAACTTTGCAGATGTTCCACAGCTTTTTCCTACAAAGTTTTACTCATCTGTTGTAGAAGTTTTAAATAAAATCCAAGCTTTTGTTGAATTTTATTGTTAGGCACTCTTACTAGGTCAGAATTCCGATTAAACAGTTGGTTTCATTTTAAAATTAACTTTGTTTTATAATTAAATTGTCTCACCGCTTTCAAAACCAGTTGAGCTTCCATTAACTTTTTGTTCGAACTTTTACTGTTTATCTTATTTCAATGTTAACATTTTATTTTACTATTTACCTTCTGCTAAATGTTTAAGTAAATATGAAATAAATGGGCAACATTGAAAGTACGTACTGTTTGTTTTTCATAGGAATAATTCCTGCATGTAGGCGGAAGTGGCTTCCTACGACGGAAACTTCGTAATAATATATGTAAAGCGACGTAATAGACGTGTTTGTAACATTTAGCCGACTAAGCCCACTCAGCTCGGAGGCGGTAAATCACGAAGTGTTCGTCGGCGGTATGAGCAGCTAATATTAATGGTCTTCTTATCCCGGAGTATGTGGCAATAGTTCGATTGTCACTGTTGGAGAAATAGCTCGGGAGTGCGACCCCTCACTCGGCGCCGATACGTCAGGCACGACACTGCGCCTTTCCTTTGACACTTCATTTTATTGGTCCATTCATGGCTCAGCGAATAGATGATTGTCTCGAAAAGTGCGAGCGTTCCAAGATGTTTTATGTTTGACAAGTTTGAACTGGGTATGATGAATTAGGATAGACCTTTTTATGGATAGGAAATCATCAAATGATTTCTTCCGCTTCCTTCATCCTAGCAGGCAATGATCCTATGGAGCCCTCAAATAAAACAGTATAACAAAGACGTCTTTGTTACGATAAGCCACCCATCGCTCGCCATCAGCAGACCCGTGCCTTTTTTTTTTTTTTTCTGGATGGGAAATCATCAAATGACTTCTCCCGCTCTGGGCGGAGTGGAAGGGAGTGTCAGACTCTTACTGACTAAAACCCACCCGTGATCCTTCTTGTGCCCTTTGCATACCAGGGCCGCGGTGACTCTTTCGAATAAATTCCGTAGGTAACCCTAAGTTCAGCAGACCCGTGCCTACGGTGGACAAGAATCGCCCTGCGACTCCCAACGCCCGGAGTGTCTGCTTCTGTTGCGGCGGCTGGGGCATGCCTCCTTCGCTAGCATTACTGTTTCGCAGAAGGAGGTAATCGCTTCCCATGTCACCTCGCTCCGGACCATGGATGGAACCAGGACTGAAGCGAGAGGTCGCAGCCTTATTTATCGAAACACACTGGTTGATATTGCTCGAGTTCGACTGTGTGCAGCTAATGTCCTTCTGATAGCATAAACTAACGCAGTTAACACTAGTGAGTTGAAATATTCATTTGTTTATCTAAATGCTACTATTTATCTAAATTGTCTATAAAATCAATTACATAGACACGAAATAATCGACGAATAAATCGTTTCACAAATACCCAGCATAAACAGAAATTCGTCAATGTTAAACGAAACCATTAATTGCAAAAATCAATACCAACTAACCCAATCTCCACGCTGACTACCGGGGTCCGGATAAGAGATGAATTCGGAAACTTTTAAGCAGGCCTTATTCGACCTCCAGCGAGCGACCGAGGAAACAAAGATAAAATAAATTGTGAAGTTAGCGTTAGTTAGGGAAAACTTTTGAAAGGATTACGCCGTAGTAAGAGTGGTAGGTAGTCTTGTCAAACTGGGTTATTTACAGGTAAAAAGCGAGTCATCAGTGGGTCATAAGGTTGGGGGAGGACGCCGAGGCGCAAAACAGCTCCACCGCGCCTTCGACGTCAGCGTTAACTTTATTTTATTACAAGTTCACGCAACTCGCCCGTATCTTGACTTTCTCGCCACGTTTCTTCAAACTTCGAAACATGTCGGACATGTTTCCACAAGTTAATTCGCAAGGCTGTCAATACAAAATAAAAAGGTTGCTGCATAAAAAGGCTATGTGTTAGGCTTACATATCCATTTATTTACTAGGAGTTACTTTGATAGACATACACAGGTCCCTATGTGCATAACATGTATTTTTTTACACCCTTTCCTGTGCCAGTAATAGTATTTGGACCCATTTTGATGGTGTAAAAACCTATCGCAATTTTCGAGCCGTTCCAATTTCCCGTGTTTCAATAGTGTACCCATGTTGTAACAACATGCTCCCACCTACACTGCGGATTTTTGAGAATGGATCAAATCAAACCACATAGTTGACTTGGTGTGCAATGGACCGTAAACAACTTTAGCTGAAATAAGCCGTAACCCGTGACAGCATATTGCAGCTAAAGTAACCAGAGAAACTCACATATAAATATTGTAACTAAATTGTTACTACGGGTTCGTGACAATAAAAACAGTCGATTAAATAGCCAAAAACAGACTTTAATTAAACAACACTATTTAAAACTTTAAACACTAATTTATAAAACACAATTGCACTACTAATCACTTTAATTCACAGTTGAAGATCGTTGTCGAAGTTATCGGTCGTATCCCTAATCCAATATTAACTCGGCTGGTGTATACGCAGGCCTAATATGGGGCTTCAGTTAATTCCAAAACCTTCCATAGTAGAAAGATCTAGAATGTTCGCGTACATATCGGCCGCGACTGACTAGGTTTCAAAAAATTCAATGTTCTAGCACATAAAAGTCTCGAAGGTTCTTGACTTTACTAGTTCTAGTCGCTACTCGATACTAGATGGCGCAAAATATCAAAACATCACCATTCCATCTTTCATTTTATCCATTCACATTGTTAGTGTTTCTTTTATTTATTTATTTAACAATGCATGCACACACATTTAATGAAAAGATAAGAAGAAGGAAACCAAAAAATAGGTACAAAGGTGATACTTATTTCTATAGAAATCTCTTCCAGCGTTTCTTCCAGCAAGTCGAATAAAAGTAAAAAAAGTATAATTAGGTAAAATAAAAACAAAACATATAATACATAAATATAATACTAATACAATGAATACCAAATAGTACTGTGTTTTTTGAAATACAATGTAAAACTGCAAACTTTTGTCTCCAAAATCAATTCTTGCAATTCCATAGCTGTCCGGTAGCTCATACACATTTTAGTTTGATGAAAAATAAAAAATAATAAATGGGATTGCATCCGTAGACCATCTGAACAGGGAAAAAACACCATTTAGTCCATAGTTCACAGTGTGGAGTTGTGGTCTGTCTGTACAGCGACGGAGAAACAAACACTTCTAGTTATTAACAGTGGAGTATATTCCATTAGTAACTCTAGCGGTGTAGCCCGTACCTATCGTAGAAATCGATTTCAGTTTTTAGCCCGTTTCCTTTATTTTTTTTATCCTTAGGGTGTGATACGAAGCACGGTCGTATTTTGTCAACTGTACCTACAAAATACGAGTTTGCGTACAGTTTGGACGTCAATGTGTACACGCCCTAACACATTTGTGCTATGTGAGTTAGTAGGTGACTAGTGAATCCACTTTTAGTTTTTTGTTGTACTTTAATGTCCATTTTAATAAGTATTATTTTTCAGCCATCCAAACAGTCTTGTAACTTGCTATATTCCTTCCTAGAACTTTAATCTCCTGCGTTGCTACTTGTCTATCTTCTTAGTCCAGAGGGTTTACTCTTGTCATATAAAAAGAATATTATTTTACGGTAGTCTCATATCAAAAATATAATGATATAAAAATTCGCCTCCAATACGTTGTAAGACTATGTAACGAACATTAACATAGCTTATTAATGCTTATATTATATGCCAGACCTCAAACACGAGAGAACCCTGACATCTCAGCCTTCTTGAACTAAAACTATCGTTGTTGCCGGATGCCTATAATGTGCGAGAGTTCTCAACACGAAGTCTAGGCATACTTGGTCACAGCTATAAATCCTATTAACTAGGTCCAAAAACTTAGTCTAAAATACGTGCTCCGGGCAGAACGATACTTAATCCTCGGAAAGGTTTTTTGGATTTATTAAACCACCATTTTAGGTAAGATAAAGGCTTGTTTTGAATTTGTTCCACTCGTCAAACTGTTTGAAACTCGTTCATACATAAATACCGTTAAATGCCTATGAACCTGAGGCATGATAAATAAATACCATTAAATATATATCTAAGGCATGTCGGTCTCGCGAGCCTGCGGACGGCGAGCTATGGGTGGCTCACCGTCCGATAGCAACCAGGCCCGGGTCAACGGCGCGTCGTATTCCACGCGCGCCTCAAAGAGCTGTCAGCAAAGGTCTCCAAGACTTTGTTCGAAAGATTCACCGACGCCCTGGAACGCAAAGGGCACTAGAAGGATCACGAATGGGTTTTAGTCTGACACTCCCTTCCGCTCCGCCCAGAGTGGGAGAAGTCATGTGATGATTTCTCACCCAGAAAAAAAACTAATTTCCTCAGAATTCATTATTTATCATCGAATATTATCGACGTTATTTTTGAAATATTTTACTCGCAGTTCAACTACCTATACTATTTGCCAAACTAAATCAAAGCCAAAAGGAATTTAAGCAGTCTATATTTGTAGGAGTATGATATGTTTGCCTTTCTGAAAAAAAGTCATGGCGGAAATGTTAAAAGTTGCATCCAAAAAAGTGGGGGTTCGTTTGGGATACCAGATAAAATAGGAGAAAATATAAATAAGCACTAACAAAAATATAACAAACGAAAGAAAAACCACCGTACCATACATAATCGTTTTCTGAATTCTGTATATCAAACGTGGTTTTATCATTGTTAGGTTTTAGTAATTTACTGTTTGTTACCGACAGTACTTACCAATGTTACTGAAACCGTTGCTAGCTCGAGTTACGTAAGCGTATTGGTATTAAAGATTGCAACGTCAGTGCCCTCATTTCGGTCAGCTGACTCGTACATACACAACTCATGGGGAATATGAACGTTTACTCGTCTTACGCTTCAATTCTTTTGAATCAAATCTACCTCAATATTCCAATCCAATTTTTACACAATCATAAAGATTGTCTCAAATGAGTCAAAGAATAAGGTCAGCATACCTAGTTATCAAAAAGAAGTAGGTACCTATCTATAGTACTGAACTTGAGTATTGTTATTTAACATTTTATTAACATTTCAGCCATGTCGTCACCAACATTTTTGTTAAAGTTTCAGAGCCGGCCTTGCTTTTCCCTCGCTTCAGAATAAAACTTTATATCGTTAGAAAATGTTTTAAACGGTTTATAAGAAATGCCACGGGTTGAAAGTAAATAATGAATGGATAAACGTAGAATACACCGCTTAGGTTTTTTCCTCATTTAAATATCATTATATGGATACGACTGGTCAGCGTGAGATCAATCCTTCGATCTGGCAAAGTGTTGTTGAGTTATTTGATCAAGAAATTCAACAGAAGCTTAGAGTCTTTATTTAATGGTAAAAGGCCAGCAGGCTAGCTGGCTTTCTTAACTTAGTTAACTGTTTATATAAGGAAATAGTCACACATTCAGCCTGTTCTTAACCACTTCGTTTGCTTTTTCGGGGAATTCAAGCGTAATAATAAGATTAATGAAATCATTCACTCGGCTAATTAAAACACACAATTTATCTTTTGTGTTCTATAGGTAACTTTAGCAAATACAATCTACCTAGCCTTTTCCTAACTGTGTCTGACCAAATCCTGCTGAGTAGCAATTCATATTTTTACCCTGGGCGACCTATGTCTGTCGGGTGCCTATCTGACCTCCGCTGCCCAATAATTAGAGTTTGACTGCCGTCACATTTTCTGGCTTCTTAGTATCCGTAACGACTATCAAGGTCCATCTGACGATAACTACCGGAGGCATATTATGAAGGATGGGACGGTTGACGTGTGTCAGGCATGCCATCGTCCGGTTGAGTCCATCAGACATATATATTATCAACTAGCTTCTGCCAGCGACTTCGTCCGCGTGGAATAGTTACTTTTTGAAACTCCCCCCGATTTTGAAACTCTCAGCCCGATCGGTTTAAAATTGACAAAAGATAGACATGCTGTTTCGGGATATTTTTTAGATAATTTTATGTAGAACATTTCCGTAATACATGATTTCTATGTAACTTTAACCATTAAGGCTACACACGCGACGGAAGCTTAAAAAATGGAGTAACTTCTTCCGTTTTCCCAACATTTTCCTTCACTGCTCTACTCCTATTGATTTTAGCGTGATGAAAAGTATACTATAACCTGCCCAGGAGTATGAAGAATAATTGTACCAAGTTTCGTTAAAATCGTTCGAGTAGTTTTTGTTTCTATAAAGAACATACAGACAGACAGACAGACAGACAGACAGAAAGACAGACAGACAGACAAAAATGTTACTGATTACATTTTTGGCACCAGTATCGATCACTAATCACCCCCTGATAGTTATTTTGAAAATATATTCCTTGTACAGAATTGACCTCCCTACAGATTTATTATAAGTATAGATGGTTGTCCTCGTCTGGCTAACGACGAGTACTTGCACAGGCATCACCAAGTGGCCAGGATTATCCACCAGCAACTTGCATTTAAATACCAACTTGTGGATTCTGAGCTACGTATTACAAGTATGTGCCCGACCCATTTCTCGAAAATGACCATGTCACGTTATACTGGGATCGGTCTATCATCACTGATAGGACTATTGTCGCCAATAAGCTTGACATAGTGGTGATAGACCGATTAGTACGCCTCACAATGATAAATCGATGTAACCATCCCGCATGACGAGAACCTCGTGAAGGCTGAGAAAGTGAAGCAAATCAAGTATCTCGACTTAGCACACGAGGTTGTCGACATGTGGAATGTGGACTCAGCTGTCATTGTGCCGATTGTCGTTACGGCCAATGGCCTAGTGGCCTGATACAGAAGGCAGTACTCCTCGATACGGTGCGTATAGTGAGGAGGTATTCTATGGAGCCCTAACCACTGGTAGCTTGGACCTTGCTCCCATCACCAGCGGTCTACTATTTTTTTTTTAATATTTAAAAATGTAATTTATATATACTTAAGACAAAATTAACTAGATAATAATATAGAGGTTCCACATGACGAGAACCTCGTGGAAGCGAAGCGTATCTTGACTTGACACCCGAGGTTGTGCATATAGCAATTATTGTGCAGATAGTCAATCAAGGACTTGATCCAGAAAGCAGTCTTCCTAGACACGTCCCGTATTGTTAGGAGGTTCCTCTCTCAGGAACCCTGACCACCGGTAGCTTGGACCCTGTTCCCGGTACCGGTGGGCTACTTTTTTGCATAATTATTTAATTCTATGTATTTTAACTAGCTTATGCCCGCGACTTCGTTCGCGTGGAGTTCCACACAAAATGTTAACCCCTTTTTCACCCCCTTAGGGGACGAATTTTCAAAAATCCTTTCTTAGCGTATGCCTACTTTATAATATCTACCTGCATGCCAAATTTCAGCCCGATCCGTTCAGTGGTTTGGGCTGTGCGTTGATAGATCACTATGTCAGTCAGTCAGTCCCTTTTGAGTTATATATATATTTAGATATGTAAAAATGTATATACAATGAAGTATCATTTATTTATCAGATAACAAAGATCCATTGAGTTAGTAACAATAGTAAATCAACTAATGGATTAATAGTCGTGCAAGAGATTCGCCGACTTTAGTCACATGTTAGTCCTAAGTCCACTTAGTCTCAAGCGCAATAGTTCAGACTCGGGTGTAACTCAAGTTTAGATCAACGAAATGAGCTTGGTCTGTGTTTTAACATAGCAGATCAGGCTAATTGCAACTATGCTATTATTAGTGCATTCGATTGACTTAACATTGTGTTTATATACCTAGATTTAAAATTGTCTATGGCAGATCGTCTATCGGTGTCCAGGGTCCGTGTTAAAGGCAGGTTTTCGTACCATAAACCGAAAAAATGGTACTAAGATATCACCCATTTTTATTATTTGTTGTTATAGCGACGAAGTAAATGTTTGAACTCTGTACCTTTCTTGACGGTCGGACAATGGAGATTTAGTAATAGAATCCTGGTGGTACCCTTCAAGAACCATACTAAAACACCATGAAATAGTGAAATTGCACCGAATCAATCTCGGTTTTTTTTCTATCATGCGTTCTGCTAAAACATCCTCGTTTGTGTTTATTTTCTTAATGCCCTGTATTAAGATTAACCAGGAAAAAATAACACATACAAAGGTATTTTCCTTAAACTTTTACTATTTCCATATAAACAGGAATTAATATTTGGAAAGCATTATTCAGGGTCCCATGACCATGATTTCTTTTATATTTGCCGTGAGTGGGGTAGGTTTAAGAAATTAATAATGCACGATAAAGAGTTGCTCCCCCGAGGATGTTTGTCAAATATTTTTGTATCTTTTTTTTCTATATGGGAAATCATCAAATGGCTTCTCCCGCTCTGGGCGGAGCGGAAGGGAGTGTCAGACTCTTACTGACTAAAACCCACTCGTGATCCTTCTTGTGCCCTTTGCGTTCCAGGGCCGCGGTGACTCTTCCGCAACCCTAGAAGGCACTAACCCTATGGGGCCCCGTCTTCCTTGGTTACAACTCGTAAAAGCGCATGTGAAACACGACACGGCGCTGATCGCCTCGACGAGGACACGGCGTTGCTCCGCCCAATCAGGGTAGACCTCCACCGTATGCTCCACCGTGTCCTAAATATTTTTTATCTGTTGCCAAATGTCTTTTGTGATGTTTGTTACGCTTTTACGCCCTATCTGTGAAACCATTGTGATGAAATTTGATATTCAAGTGGATTAGACCTTGTAGAAGGATATTATAGCATTTATACGGTAAATACGTTCACATTGTGCGATGACGGAGTCGCAACATAACGTTAACTTCGAGTTGTTCTGTAGCCCTACCATGACGTCTTAAATCCATCAGGCTTCTTATGTCAGAGAGAGACGGAGTTATACAAGACGAATAGCACCATCCCTTTTTCACACAGATATCATGATATTGGCACTTCGTGGTACGGCGCCTGGTACCAGCCCATAACCTACATATTTGCATGAAGATTTCTGGCTGAATATTGTGGTGTATCGACGATGTTTTCATGGAGTGTTACTCGACAGCTCGCATCAACACGTGACGCCGACACAGTCATCTTCGTGTTCAGTAAGTCTAGTTTTACTCATCTATACTAATATTATAAAGCTGAAGAGTTTGTTTGTTTGAACGCGCTAATCTCAGGAACTACTGGTTCGAATTGAAAAATTCTTTTTGGGTTGAATAGACCATTTATCGAGGAAGGCTTTTTATATATCATCACGCTTAAGCCAATAGGAGCGGAGCAGCGATAAAGAATGTTTTAAAATCGGGGATTCCACGGGGACGAAGTGGTGGGCAGCAGCTAGTAGTTAAAATATAATAATATGTATGTTTAGCTTAAAGTTTTTATCTGTGCGCCAAATTGTCTGAAATGGTTTTTGTTGTTGATGAAGCCGCTAGCTTTTTGAAGCTAGCGCATTAATACAGACGTAAATCTCTCCGTAGACTATTAAAATCATATCCCTTCTTTTTGGTTTTGCCATAGTCGAGTAATAGACAAACATAAAAAGCTTTTGCTTCTGTCTAATGACTATTGAGAACTACAGAGCTTATTAACAGTAACTATCAGGTGGATAATGCCAATTCAAGCTATAGAATAGCTTGAATTAGGCTATAAGCTAGCTCAGCAGTCAAGCGTGTAAGTTAATCAGGTAGATAAATCCGAACTCCATTAGAGGTATCTGGGGCATACACTAAAATCGAAGCCTATATAGAGGAGTACAGAGAACTGTCGGTGAGGAAATAGGCTGGTGCAACTGTGCAAGTCAACGTGTGCCGAATAGGTATAACCTATGGCATTAACTGGGCATCACCCGTTTAAATAGCTTTGGACGATATCTAAACTGTGCATATAACCTAACCTAACCCACTGTCGGTAACCAGATCCCAAATATCGTCCTCATTGTTGTTGCTAATCTCTTAAATAGTCAAATTTTAAAAAGCAATTTATAACCAAAATTAAGAGTATTTTTTTGTTTTCATTACGTTTTACGATTGATTTTCAAGAGTCAGATAACATATAAATATCGATTTGACGGTTTTTTATAGAAAATGTGCCACACCGTATATAATATTTATTGTTTTGTTAAAATCATGTAACTGTTTAAAAATCAACCCTTGAACTTGAATACAAATGAAAAATTTGTGACACCCAAATACGATAGTATTTGTTGGTGTGGCTGTGCATCTCAGATTTTTATAGCCAAATTTGTTGAATGCCTACTAATAGATGTATCAGTAAGCATTCAACAAATTTGTCTATGCGTAAACCAAACCTGCTAGGGTCAGTCACACAGCCACTGCGCCAACGCAGTATTGAAGTGACGGAGACAAGCTGACACACTTTCTCGCGATAACGGATGACCCGCGTCAAAGGTTGATTAGTTACACGAAGTGGACGGATGTCCACAATTTTCGAATGGACTCTGCGTTATATCACATCGTGCAGTATTCACTGTTGAGCTTATTTTGATTTTTTCTAGGACCTCGTATAACTCTTTTGGATTAGTAGTCTAACCAAACGTGTTCTTAGGTACACCATTTACAGCTGCTTAGAAGCGGAATTTCTTAACAGAGTATTTTTAGTGTTGCAACCTGGGATCTTTGATTCAAGTTTACTCTATCGGCGGCCACATCATCACTCACTATCAGATTAGATTGTGTTCTAAATCAAACCTGTAAAAATTATTTTAGCCTACTTGTTAATTTACACCTCCTTATAAATGTATCTGACATAATAAGGCCCTGTTAGAGCAGATTTCGCTTTCGGAAAATAGAAGGTTCCCATAAGAACACAAGGACCGCCAATCTAACGTGTTCTAAGTTGCAAGAAGTAGTCATGTTCGGTTAACAACGCGTTCGTCCCGTGGTTTCATGAACTTGCTAAGACGTAACGTACCTAAGTTTCCGCTCGAACATATTACATCCAAGAGTGCATCGCACAGCTGAACTATTAGTGCACTTCAGCATAAACTTGCTCCCATTCAACAAATTATTGATCGGAAAGTGGAAGGCAAAGATTGATCGTATTACCTGCATATCACTCCGCAAAGTAGGAAGAATGATCAGCTGACTGAAATAGATCACAATAGTGAAAGGCTTGCTATCCACCATATATATGTGAATAGAGGTAGGTTGTGACGTCATTGTACTTAATCCGTGATTGCATAGGACCTGAGATTGGCTCAAAGAACCCTGATAACGTGATCTATATCTCAAGCCTGCGACGCTTTGTCAGATCGACTTGGCGCAGTAATACGATGGAATCTTGACAATACAAGCTAGTTTATAAAATTATTATATATTTACGTACTTGGAATATTTGGGTTATTGTTTTTAAATACTTCACAAATACACTAATATGTGTATATGATTAAAAGTACATAATTTAAAAAAATGTATATATGTTATTTTATTAGTTCGAATTTCAACGCCTAATAGTCGGTATAATTATACAACACTTATAAAGCAAATTCATTGTAGGCAACCTAAAACCAGAATTGTAGTTAATTTACCCACAAATTGCAGGTTATATGAAAGTCCGAAATTATAATTCGATTCATGTGTGGTAAATTCGATAAAAAAAAATACTGAAATGTCGAGAGTAAAACATGTAAAAAAACGTAAAGAAATAATCGTTACTCACTGTCTTTTCGGTATGCCAGCTAATCGAGGGAGCCAGTGAACCGATTTTATTAAGGTTCCAACATGTATAGGCATTCCTTTGAGTAAGATGCATGACATTAAAACTCATTGCTCGTTCCATAGACTACTGTATGTAGGTATATGGATCGTACGAGTGAAAGGTAGAAGCTTTACAAGTGCAGTACCTAATCAAATTGCTGTTACTCCATTTGCTTTCAAGTCTGTCGTTGATTTATTTCCTAGCGGAGTACTTGCTTGCTTTTACTTTTGTTCATTTATTTACAGGGCTTTCCATACTAAAGGGTTATAGAAACTCTATAATATGAGAATGTTCAGATCGTACCAAACTTTATAAAATTTGGTAGATTTTAAAACGATTAAAGTAATGCTTAGAAAATTATTCAATTAATTGTACAAAATATTAATAGATAATTTGCGAACACGACATAAAAATATTTTACTATATGGAATCCAATCAATATATGTATATAATTACAACTTTAGCTACCGATGAAATAAGCGATGAACAGATTCGCAAGAAGTTGGTAGAATCAACACAGTGCAGCAGTGTTGATTTTCACAATAATTTTGTTTATTTATATGTAAGTATCTAAGTATGTATTTATGTTCTGTTTCTGCACCACCTTCTCTTTTTATTTTAAGGATGGGAAATCATCAAATGAATTCACCCACTTTAGGCGGAGCTGAATAGTGTATCAGATTCTTACTGACTAAAACTCATCCGTGTCCATCCTAATGCCGTGACGGGTAGGCGTTTTGGGGGACTGTCTTTATGTAAAATTTGACGTTCAAAAAGTGCTGTCTATCAGCCTAGTTTGAATAAATGACTTTTGATTTTGATTTTTGATTTTTCCCTTTGCGGTCCAGGGCCGCGGTGACTCTCTATCTACTCCTCAAAGCGGGGACTTATCACTACAATCGTGGCGTGCCGATACGTTGACGCTAGGCATAGATACTAATAGCAAAGTTGAAACAGTGTGTTTCAAAAGGCACGAAATATAAAGGACTTACGGACCCAGCATGGCCAGCATTAGGTACTAACTTATGAACTGTGTGTTATTGATTTTAAAGGTTTAGTTTGGAATATTTTATCATATCTAATACTTTTTTACGTCAAAAATCAAATACGTTTATTTGGGTACACAGGTAACAAGTGCGTGTTGGGTCACGCGCAATATAGGGTTCCGTAATTGCCCATAATAATGTGAACTTAATTAAAAACTGTTGTGGTTGTTTAATACTGTGCCAGTTTGAGTTATAGGACCCTCAAAAACTACTGGAACGATTTTCCCTGAGTAACATAGGCTAATTTAAAAAAAAATTACAACGCGTACGAAGCGTGTGTATGGTCAATGAATTTACATTCATAACGTGTTGTCCGCTACTAACAACGTCATCTCAGTTATGATCAAAGCAATTCGAACAAAAATTTTCTTTATACTTCTCCGAGTATATTTTTTTAGTTCATCGACTATTAGTCAGTAACTTGTGAAGCCTTTTTAGTCGTGATAGATTTTCTTTTAAATTCAGCATATTTCCTACTCCCGTGATTTTTTTCACAGTTCCAGAAGCGACTTTTTAGCTGGTAGAAAGGGGGGACACTGGACTCGATTTTTTCCACTTTAGAACTTCATATGAGACTATATATACTACGACACCCCACATGATGGGGTGGACGCGATAGAAATCATCCCCACTTGACGTGTAGGGGAGGTACCATAACATATTTTTCATGTTTTTATTCTACCATTTTGTCGGCATTATTAATATGTGCATTCATGCTGAATTACAGCTTTGTAGTCCCCATAGTCTCTGAGCAAATATATTTTAAACATCTATATATGTATGTATATAGATATATATATTAAATACAAAACCAAACCACAATTTTGACGGAACAAGCGAACTGCGCAAGTATTGCAAGTATTGACATACAGGTAATTTTACTTCACTGTTACTGTACTACTATTGTAATGTTGGTGAAATAATTAATTTTGAATTTCCCTGAAAATCATCAATAAAATGTACATTGTAATTCAGAATTGAATATTGGTAATATTTTATTTTTCTTGATAGACCTCTAAACGATACGAATTCGATAGTTCGTTTTATACGAAGAATACGAATAGCTGTGAAATGTGTTAGTTTGAACATTTGTTTGAATCAAGGTTTTACGGCGGAATAAACTGGGGTGGAATTAGCAAACTGGTGTACTTATTTGGATATATAATAAAATAACTTGAAGATTACTCTTTTTATTATATTTTTCCTAGGTTGCGAGTAAAACTGCATGTATCAGTTAGTAGAATTATATTTGAAGTCCAACAAAAATAGTATTTATTTAAAGAACGTATTTTCTGAGTAAAGTTTACATTTTAATAAATAGGGTTGATCAAAATAACGTACAGAATATCAAAAAACCCAGTGTTATTACTAACTAGCTTCTGCCAGCGACTTCGTCCGCGTGGAATAGTTACTTTACCCCCGATTTTGAAACTCTCAGCCCGATCGGTTTAAAATTGACAAAGTTTCATACAAACGTTCATCTTAAACGTTCATTATTTTATCCCCTTAAGGGTAGAATTAATCAAAATCCTTTCTTAGCGGATGCCTACGTCATAACATCTACCTGCATGCCAAATTTCAGCTCGATCCGTTCAGTGGTTTGGGCTGTGCATTGATAGATCACTATGTGATCCCGTTTTCCCAACATTTTCCTTCGCTGCTCAGCTCCTATTGATTGTAGCGTGATGAAAAGTATACTATAACCTGCCCAGGAGTATGAAGAATAATTGCACCAAGTTTCGTTAAAATCGGTCGAGTAGTTTTTGTTTCTATAAAGAACATACAGACAGACAGACAGACAGACAGACAAAAATTTTACTGATTGCATTTTTGGCACCAGTATCGATCACTAATCACCCCCTGATAGTTATTTTGAAAATATATTCCTTGTACAGAATTGACCTCTCTACAGATTTATTATAAGTATAGATTAAAGTTAGTAATAACCTTATGGTAAAAAGGGAAGCGCACCGGTAAACATTTCCAATTTTTGTACCAGTATGTTATTTTAATCATTCTGAGAATTTATACGTTTGATGTACGATTATTTCATGGGAGTTTCATCTCCATTATTTCTGGGAATTCCCTTTAAACTTCCTCTTTAATCACCTCTCGAAATGCTTAAGTACGTTATAACACTCTCAAAAGACGACATTAATGAGACAGTAATTATAAAGTGTGTTGTGTATGTGTTACTGTAAAAGTCGGAACTTCGATGAAACATAATATATGCCATATGTTGGCAACACCAACAAAGCACTATGCAATCAATACTTGCAACATTGTGCCCATAGTGAATAAGTTAATTGTAAATTCATTCGTTCTTTGAACGAGACTCAAAAATATGGATGTCTGACGAGTAGACGTGTTGCTCTTGTGTCCTAATAAATCTTCTAAAATAGTGTCAAAAAACTGTGTTTATATCCGACAACAAGCCTCCACCCGCCGACTATCACCAGCAAATACAAAATACAGTCCACGAAGTAAACACCATATAATAAGTCTTACCTGTTGTTTGTGGATTGGTAATCATCAATTGAATCCTCCACCAATACTTACCTACCTCGGTTATAAAATAATCAACATTATTCTCAGCATTGTCAATCTTTTTCAACAATTACGTGTCTCTGAGATAAATACTAAGATTTTCTGTGTGAGTGCTAGTAACAGTCCGCAATAGCGACTGTCACAATTCCATTCGGACTCGTAAGACTTGGTAAATCTTAGGTTTTACCGACAAATCTGTCATTGATCTTTCAAGTTTCAAGTAGCTACCAGCAGTGCAATTCTGTAAACATCTCACCGTGTTAACTTAAGTGAAGTAAACGTGAAGTGGGCTGTCAATGTCAATCCATACAAGACAGAATGACAGTTCACTTCGCCAAACTATACACGGAGAGACATTGACAAAATAAACCGGCTGTACAAGGTCTTAAGTTCGGACAGGAAATCAAAGAGTGAATAGGTTTTCCTATTAAGATAAATCGGAACTAAACCCGATACATACCAATAAGGTCACACTATATTACATCTAACTGAATACAGCGAAAATGTGGGCGAACAATAATACACCTTTACTTACGATTTCCTTTGGGTAATACGTGAGGTAATTTCTTTGAAATTGTACTTATTATTTTTTTACTTTTACTTACCTAAATACAAGTAGGTATTAAAGCTTTGTTATTACGGAGTATGTATTTAAAATAATGATTTAAATAAACACCAACGCTCGAGACTCCGGCCGCGGAAAAGTGTTAAAATTAAATATAAGACCGGGGCAAAAAGTAGGTATAAATCCTTTAATTTCTACTAAATCTATTTACTTTTCGAGTGTAATTAATTGATAAACAAACAGACATTCAATTTTATAGTAGAATTAGAAGTTATGTGAAGGATTATAAAACAAGGGCTATGGATAGTCTCCAAACAATAAACAAAAACCGAGACTGAAGTAATTACGCCTTGTAAGCAAGAGTTAAATATTTTCTGCTATGTCCTTTAACATTTTTAACCGACTTCCGAAAAAAGAGGAGGTCCTCTAGTCGACTGCTTTTTGTGTGTCGATTTGGATGATTCTTTTTATATTCGAAAGCTGGTGCTTGTCATGTCCCATCTCGACCCATTTAAATTTGAGTGATATATGACGACTAATATCGACTACGTTGATGGTGTTCTCAGTCTCTCACTGTCGATGTAAAATGAAAATAAAACTGTGTATGATGCATTGCGAGACCATCTTAGTATTTTGAGGTGGTCCCTTTCGAGTTTGGTGAAGAACTGATGAAGAAACGAGATAGGAAACGGAACTCTTCAATCATCATCTGCCTAGCCTTTTCCCAACTATATTAGGGTCGGCTCCCAGTTAATCTAGATTCAGCTGAATACCGGTATTTTACGTGAAGCGGCTGCCTACCAGACCTCCACAACCCATTAACTGGGGAACACGGTACTTGGCAAGAACTGGTGTCAGATTTTCTGGCTTCTGACAATCCGTAACGACTGCCAAAGATCTCCAAATGACAGCCGGGACCAACGGCTTAACGTGCTTTCCGAGGCACGGAAAAGTCTCATTATGTTAAGCCATCCACAGACCAACCTCGGCAAGCGTTGTTTAATCTTGAAGGTCAACCCGTGCGACTGTTATAATTTAGCCACGAGCTCCTCAAACGGAACTCTTCAATAAATGATAGTAAATCTTCCGGGATTGCTGAAATAGCGTGTCTGTTTATTGTTTACACCATTTTATAACATGTACGCGTACATGATGGGTATTTTTAGATATGCGGTGTCACCACTCACACCACACCAAAAATGTAAAAATAAAAGATTTTCACAAAATATACAACCGACTTCTAAACAAAAAAATAAAGTATAAAATAACTTGAATCTCGGAAGTCGGTGTTCCAAAAACGAAGAAATATCCAAAAACACCGAACTCCGATATTAAAGTTATTTATATGTATATATACAAACGTAACATACAAAAATTTGGATATTAATTAGTCCCCAATAAAAACAATTCACCTCGACTCGAGGTCTGTTTTTATCTCAATTAATGGGCATTACTCTAGAGCATCTTCTCCTCGTAAGGTTTCCGCGAAGGCCCAACCATGCCCAACATGGCCCAGCTTGACGTATACGCACCATTTACTTGATTACCTGTTGGGTGTGCCAATTAACCACTTATGTATTCGAAAACAAATGAAAGTACGGGATATATATCCTATAATATAATTTTGTGGGTTCCTAAAGGAAAATATATGCTTTGTGGAGATTATGTATGATTGTATTTAGCTTGAGTTGGTCCCGGATGGCATTTGTAGATCCCTGACAGCCTTTACGGTAGATACGCCAAAGCTCTGATACTAGTCTTGTCAAGGAGTATCGTGGTAACCAGTTACTGGGTTTTAGAGTTCAGAGAGTCGGGCCATGTATAATACTGGTACTCAGCTGCATCCGGCTGGACTGGAAGCCGACTCCATAATTGGAAAAGGCTCGGAAGCTTGAATCTAGCTTTGGTTTTATGTCGTTTCTTTCTTATACCGATAGATATCAAAATAAAGTGACTGTAGTAATATTTAATAAAAAACCGCTATGAAATATAACCATATGGAATATAAAAAAGAAATCTTCAAATTAAAGCGTCATATGAACGACTTAATATGGAGGAAAATTCACGAATATTACGCGCTCCAACCCTACTTTTTTCTAATTTGAATGTGTATAAGAGCACGCACAATGGCGCACTTCATATTCATTCGCTCATATTACCTACAATATAACAAGACCCATTTATGTTATGAATGGCCAGAAGTTTCTCTGACTCTGTAATAAAGAAATATTACGGTATAAACCTTCAATCTTTGCTTAACAATACCGCTTAATTTTCCTATTAAATGGTTTTTATGATTTAAATTTAAACATACTGCAAAGAGATGCTTATCAAAATAACTTATGCTTATTTTACACTCGTGGATAGGTCGGATTAGATTACGTTTCCCCTATATGATGATATCAAACAGTCCGCGTAGAAAGGTCGCTCGTTGTAATAACAGAACCGCTTACAAAGATAAATTGAAACAAATAATATGTAAGTTGTAAGTTGAAACAAAAAATAAAAATATACACAAAACTTTTGTATGCTTCAAAAATCAATAATATCTATTAAACTTACCTTAACACAAATAATCCAATAAAACTATTGTGTACGTAAACACAATCTTATTCAATAGTTTATTTGCACAGTAATTTTTATATCGCACGCAACAGTCGAGGCACTTATTTGGTAAGTAGCAAGTTCAATAAACACTAGTGCGATTCGTAGCACTCGCGCTACGGCGTAGCGGCGTAGCGACGTAGCGCGTAGACGGGTGAGCGTAGTGAAGGCCCGAGAACAACTGAGCGCGGCCGCTGCACCGCGCTCGCCAATCGTCGCCCGGATGCAAGCGTGCTACAATATCCTTTTTTATTCTTAGTTACTAGTACAATCAAATTGTTTAGGTATGCGGCACTTTATGTTCTTTTACATATATTTCAAACATATTAAGATTTTGTTCCAACTTTTTTATTTAGATAACAGCTTACACAACTTTTTTTATTTAGTTAACAGCAACTTCATTTGAAAATATTTCAAATTACCTTTTTCGGGGGTTCGCGCTCATTTTAAATATGTTTATCTCTTCTACCTCCAGAAAAGAAAATTATAAATTGAACTTTATGTGTAAAATATGAATCAAGAGATATTAACAATCGCTGTGCAATCAGATTAACGAATGTTAACAAATCCGATTTCAGTCGGCCGTATGCAATAATTTAACGTTTCGTTCGTTCACTGTTTAAGTTAAAAGATTTGCGTTTTCGATAAAAGCCGAATCGATTCCCCATGGCATTTGAACGATGTCACAATGTTAGTACAAGAGCAATAGGCAATTATGAAGGGATGTAAAGGTAATAACTTCGAACAAATGGAAATATGACTATGTTCATCTTCGTCGTGAGCTTGAACCGCAAGACAAATGAAATTCCATTACGATATTAAAGAAAATCCCCAAAGCCGTCGGTGGCTTTATGAAAGAATTTAATAATAAGGAGCAGAATATTATTCAATTTTTCCTGAAAACAAAGATGGAGCAGGAAGAAAGTCTGTTCCCACCTGGGGCTCGGGGGCTAGTCGAATTTATTAGCATTCAAATGATTTATAACTAGCGAGCGGCAGCTGAATATTTTCTGATTCGTCTTAAATTAAATTCTTTCTTTCCTTTGGCTGATTTTCATTAAGGGTAACGAAATGCTAGGGAGATGAAAAAGATAATCTGTCCGTCGCGAGCTGGGAGAGTGAGGAGGGCGCCGTCGGCAACAGCAGCGCGCCCGCATGCCGCTTGTATCGGCCACCAGTCCGCACACACCCTGCATACTGTCACAATCAGTACCGCGCTCCTTTATGTAAACATTCACGCGGCTTTCATTCAACCACAATACAAATAACTCGTAAAATGCCACGCCGAATAAATTGAAATCTCAAAAATATACGAACATTATTTTTGCAAACCTAACTTGATTTGTGAATTTGTAACTCTGAAATTTACATAACAGAATTAGTTATTATCGTTGACAAGCGAAGGTTTATTCTTCGTGACATTTTTCGGACGGCAGACTCATTAGACAGAAAATATTATTATTAATTTCTTGATCAATGCTTCTTTTACTGCGATTTTATATTCTGTGTTATTTGATGTTATATAAAAGTCTTTAAATTGGAAAACATGCTGCATGCTGCGACCCATCCAGATACAATCTCCTCGTCATCCCACTCATGAGATCAACAAAAGATAAGAATGGTCCAGAACATGAGCTTACAATACATACTTATTTATAACAAAATTGTACCTTCATTGATTGTGAGATAAGATAAGAGAGATTAGGCGAGGGATGAGAGCCCTGAACCCAGCAATCAGTATCCGTGCAACAAGAGAATACAAAGCACTAACGATGATAAACTTGTAAGCATCTCGGTCGGTTGAGCGGATGTCTAAAAGGTGGAGAAAGGCTATTATTTTCAGTGTATTTATAAAATACATGAACTATCAGGCCAGTGGTTACGGGAGAGAGCCTTCGCATCCGCGTAACGTTTTAAAGCTAAAATATTTAACGAGCGCAGAGCAAAGAACAAAGCCTGCTCTGTGTTTAGCTGCACAGTGCACATGTCTGCCATACCCCAAAGCCTCCATCATTAAATTCAACGCCCCTTTATGCGTTTCTGACTTTGTTAACTATAGAAAAGCTTGCAACAGAAATGGGCCAACGTTGGGCAGCAAGCACAAACGCTGTTGTCGTTCATATTTAATTCCTTTGAAAACTTAATGTTTAAATTTGAAAAATAATATAATATTAACAGGTAATATTATATTATGTAGGGTTTCGTGATAAAACAATAAAACCTGACTCTTTTTCTCTGGAAAAACGTTTTAAATGGGCGTCTGCAACTAAGCCAAATTTTAGCTTTACAACATCTACAAAGTAATAGAATAAACTCTCAAAAATTGGGGTCGCTCCCCTTCTCGTTACGAGAGGGCGATTTTTATTTATTTATCTAGCTCAGCGTTCAAATTGCTGGTGAATGTGTCTTTTAATGGCACTCCAATATAATTTGAAAGAAGGTTAATTAAAATCGCAACGTCGTAAAATCATTATGCTAAATTTTATCAACCACAATCTTCGAGATTAAGCAACTTATCCCAAGTTCGGTCCGCCGATGGGTAACCATCCATATACGGAACCTCCTTAGTGCCTCGCGAACCAATTTAAGAGGTTGGTCCCGGCTGTCATTTGTAGATCTTTGACGATTGTTACTTATCTTCTCTTGCCCAGGGTTACATTATTGTCCAGTTTCTGGGCAACACTTGCACTGGTATAAGTTAGGCAGTCGTTCCATGTAAAATACCATCCAGTTAGACTGAAATCCTATCCCAACTTAGTTGGGAAATATACATATACATTGATTAAGCAGAAATATGGTACTTACGAAAATTTGTACCTTCTATTAAAAAAGTATTTATGTATTTTTCCCTATTAGTTTTTCACGCAGCCGCTTAATTGGTTGCCTAGCTTTTTCAGATTAGCGATCGGGCTGGTAGATGCTCAGGCCTTTCATAGAATAGAGTAACCGCACGACGACGATTTTATCTGTAGAGTTTAAAGGAACCTAACATGAATGGCATGACGGGAGCTAAGTTTGCTACCTTCGCTCGAAACTAACCTATTATTGTTGGGGTGTCCTAAGCTCCCTTTTTTTTCTGGATGGGAAATCATCAAATAACTTCTCCAGCTCTGGGCGGAGCGGAAGGGAGTGTCAGACTCTTGCTGACTAAAACCCACCCGTGATCCGTCTTGTGCCCTTTGCGTTCCAGGGGTACGGTGACTTTTTCGAACAAATTCCGCAACCAACGTCCTAAGCTCCTCCTTTATGTTCCGCTACCTGGCTAGGCAAGACATTAAACACGATTGAACCAAGAAATTTTCCTAGCTGTTCAAGTATTTCCGGGACACTCTCACTCACTTACACCACTTAGGCCTCTGATAAACGGCGCCGTTCAATGAAAAGGCTAGACAACCAATTAAACGGCTGATTAAGCTAGTTGACTGCGTCATGTACATCTCTTTATTTCAACTACCTTTCGCAGGTATTCTGAAAGAGATTTCTGTAGATATAAGCTAATGCTTATATCAAATATACAAAAACACACAAAAATAGTTACAAAGGTGATCCTTTGTACCTATAATTGTGTTCCTTCTTCTTGTCTGTTGTGAAATGTATGTACAAAAATTGTTAAATAAGTACAATATCCTACAAACGAAAAATTGAGTTTATACAGCTAGTAATCGTTCAGAGTAAAAAACTTAAAAAACAGCAGTAACAGGAAACGTTTAATCTCAAATATTGTGGTCTTAAATTAAATAGCTTAGTTCCGTGACTGTTCGAATTGGTGCCTAATATTGACTTATTTATTTACTAAACCTTTTATACACAAGAAAAATAACGGTGCATAAAGGCTGTAGACATTTTCTACCAGTCGTCTTAGGGTGATGCAGAGACAAATAATGTTATAAATGAATCAGTTGATCGAACTTGTACTGTACTGTGAAAGAATTCAGTTAATCATAAAAATCTAGCTAAAAACCCATTTATAAGGTCACATGTAAAGTCTTATCAAGACTTCGCATCGTAGAGAAATAAAATCAAGTAGACGGTCGAGTCGACACGCCACTGGCTCTTATACATCGTCGTTTGCGCACTTTCAAAGTGCACCATTTGAAAAGAAGTGAGCTCTAATTACGTAGGCGTTACACGTCAAAGTATATAAGAAGTGCGCCGCATCAGGGGTTGATGATTGTAAGGCGACGAGAAACAGCTTATATTCGGCGACCGGACCCTTCACAACGCAACGTTTTCCACCTTCACCTTACAAGACTTCGTATAATATGTATTTTTGTTGTGTAAACTAACAAACAAACAAGCTCCTGTTATGCTAGACGTATAGTGTTACGTCAGAACACGAACATCGAATTAATTAATGTAAATATATATAACCTAAATATCTATCAACATAAATTATTCAGGTTCACTAACTAAAAACAAGTCATGTTAAACTATAATAATGTACCAAACAAAACAAAAATTACTTTCCGATGACAAGCGAATCAAATAAAATATGGTGGCGTAGTTTCTATTTGGCGCAATTACATGGTGGATTTCACAATTTGGTCTATTTATTTTTATAAAGTACAAAGGTCCCAATTTCACGGTTTAGTTGTTGACATTATTGTGCCGACGTGAAATGTTCTTGGATCTGGGGCCGCGGTCTGTCTAATGAGCCGTAGGGAGCAGCGCAGCCGGAACGAGTCGATGTGCACCGCTCATGGTGGCTCAGAACCGCATAACGACCCCACCTCACGCGCACCTCCACTAAATGTATGTGACCTCAACCAAACTTACCTGCTCAGACAATATGTGGAAGAAGGATTCTTTTAATCAATTGGGTGTCATGCTTAATATAGGTATGTGCTTAACACACACACACCCCCTGATAAATACATAAATATCCTTTATAGTTTAAAATTCAACTGAAAAACGTAAGTACCTACCTACTACAATAAATAAAACACACACTTTTAAATCTGTCCCAATGAAAAAAGGAAGCACGTTCAAACATTCATCTTCCACGAGCTTAGCTCTCCGAAAAAGAAACAAAACACGATCGCAGTTTTTCTTTTTCGAACGCGTCGTAAATATTTTTTAGTTTTAATTAACAATTGGCCAAAGACAATCGTATCGGATCCTAGTCTTTTTGCTTGTGCTTGTTCAGCCACTAGCATTGTGTTACAACATAGTTAAATGTTTGCGATTTACAAAACGATAATCCGTATTAATTTAGTATACACATATTCCTATTATCCTTGTGTTTGGTTTGCAACGGATTTAATACGCAATATATATAACCTTAACTTATACGAGCATTTTCATATTCAATCGTAGAGTTGTTGCTCTCACGATCGAGTTCAATAATGCTGTACATAGGTATGTACGTGTAGCACAATGAATGTTCACATATTTAAGCTCATTTTCCGTAACGAAATATGAAACTGACAAATCCAGTAAACATGAGCTCATATACTTCAATTAATTTCAACCATTCAACCATAGAGGCTTTCTCTGAAAGCCAGATGAGCGTTAAAATCATAATATTCGAAAATAAAGTTTTTAATGAGCATCGAATTCAATAAAAGCAGCAACAATGGCGTGTGTGAACTCGTATTGTGACTCTTTTGTTTTACTCCAGCGACGTCATTATAAATTTTTCACCGCAGCTGTCTAATGAGTAAGGCTATATAAATGTGTATTTATATTATGCACACCAACCGCACGTGTGGTACTTAAAACAACTTTATTTATTTTGCTTTCGAATACGTACGTCATAACTTTAGTTTGCCACTGCTGATATTCCATACTTAAATAAATGTGTTGTTTGTGTGTAATTATTGAATTAAATAAATTAGCTTTTGCTGGGTTATGTACTTTCTATATATTGCATATAGTATCGCGTTTGTCAAGCAGATAAAGTTTCAAATATTGAAAACTTCATATTTTTCATTAAATCATTTATTTACGTCAGCAATAAGACACAGGAATTAAAAATCACTCAAATTAAAATACATATTTCCTAAACAAAATTGAAAAAAGCTATTTCCGTTAAATCTAACGAATTACACAGCACTCAATAGTAAGAATGTACCAGGCTACACAAAATTACGTAGAGCTCTAGTGGCTAGAGAAGGCCACTAGATTCTTTTTGAGAGGTGCAATCGCGGAGGGGTCATGTTATGATGGTTGTGTTGGCGGTGAATTTCGGCAGGTCAGCGAAGCAGTGCCGAGGGCTGCCGAGGAGGCATCGCATGGCACCGGAAATAATGACTGCCGCTCTGTAATTGGAACGGGCCGGCGCATTTTAGCTAGTGACTCGTCACTGCCTTTGCCGGCCCTTTTATTTTTTTAATTTTTCCGGGCAAAAGTGCCCACTCTAATTGTTTGGAGTATTTTAGCTGTTTCGCCAGTCAAAGTTTACTTCCATTTTAATATATATGTATATTTTTAGGTTACAAAAAGAATATTCACCCCTTTTCGAACACTTAGATACTTCAAGTCTCAAAAAGTTTAGAAATGTTAGCACATTTTGAACGACTGAAAAGAATAAATAAGTAGCTACCAATTTGCAATGCTTTTACGGTTTCGCATTTTAAACGTGACTGAAAAACTTCATTACAGCTCACCAATTTTTGTTCAAGTACTTCCAAGAGAAGTTATACTTCAACTTATTATTCTTCAAATTTTTATGACATTTGAAAAATAAGGATTCATTTTCTGAGGTAGAAGGTTTTGCGTACAGTATAAATATTTGATTGAGCTACTTAGCAAATCCAATTTTACGTATCCATGAAATTAGTTTGTCCGACTAAATATTTCACCACCAAATCACCAGCGTGGAATTTTAATAGGTAATTTCAATCCTATGTCCAAAATTTTCCGGACTATGGCGAGTGTATGTGAGTATGTAGCAAATAGCGGCATGTTTGGCAGTGGCGGGTGGTGGCTGGCGAGCTCAGCTTGTGCAGGAAATAATGACGTCCGGCGCCCGCCTCCGCAATTGAAACACCGCGGCCCGACGAGCACGCCTAAATTACTGCACGGAAAACGATTAAGCACAACGGAAATTTACTTAAATACTTATTACACCAACATTTTCAACAACCCCCCCAGGACAACCTAAACCTTCAGTTACACATCCAAATATTATTTATCGTATACTCCCAAACTTTGTCAGGTTATTCTCAAAGGAAAATTGTACTTTGTTACTCCAATGCAATTTGTCAGTTGGAAAATAAACTGATTTTGTTGCAAACTGAAATTGAGAAAATGCTCGTATACAGCGCCACTGAAGTTTCAGGAGCTGTGTAAGAGAAATAAAATAGTTTTTTGTACGTGAAGCTATATAACTATTTTAAAATGTAGCAGTTTTATGTACTCGTACTTCTTAAATGTTCTACTTATTACGCACAAAAGGACAAACAAGCAAAAATATATAGCTACAAGTTTTTTAAGGATGGGAAATTATCAAATGACTTCTTCCGCTCTGGATGGAGTGGAAGGGAGTGTCTGACTATTGGCTACCTATCAGTGTTCCTCCAAGTGCCCTTTGCATTCCAGGGCCGCGGTAACTCTTTCACACATAACAAGTATCTGGAACACATTTTAGATGTCTAACGTATTGGTCAATGAAACGCATTCAAACGACGTAAAACTGTAAAAATTGATAGCAATCAAACTTCGGAGGATTACTTTATAACATTCATGATTCAATAAAGTACTTTCATAGCTGCACGCGATTGACTTGTTAACTTTTCAATTTCTCAACGTATCATGTCGCAACAGACATTAGTATATTAAGTCTGTTTATGTGATCAGAGACCTTTACTTTGTGATTCAATCACGTGCAAGTTGTTGAAATGAAGGAACTATGTAGGTACAAAAGATTTATGCGGTAGCTTATGCTGTGCTTGTATAGGTAAATAAGAAGTAGGTAAGCTATATTCGTTTCCAGAGACCCATTTATCTCACAGGTTCACCAAAATCGGTTCCGCTATTTATGCGTGAAAACGTAACAAACAAACAAACTCACTCACGAGTTTATAATATAAGTCAGTATCATAGAAAATAGCACAAGAATGATTTACACGAAACGTACCAAATTACAACTTAGCCTTACAAAAAAATATTATTCTTGGAACCCAAGAAGAGCAACGTCAACAATGTAAAAACAATAGACTGCATAAAGAAGAAATCCCATAGGTAATTAAATTATACAGTCTGTGGATAGTTTTATATGCGAGACAATAACGAGACTGGTAATCGTGACGGAGACTGCCTCGGGAGGATCAAGCCTGGGCCTTAAGAAGCACCTGATCCCTGCCGAGCCCGGGGCGACGCTACGTAAACTTCTACAAATGAATTAGACGGAGCGCCTAGAAAACGGGATTATCCACTAACTGTTTTACTCTACGAAAATAGGTTTGCGCCGTAATCGAGTGTTTGTACCGTTTAAGGTATGGTTACACTAACTAATCATGCCAGCTTTGTAGTTGATTAAGCTGGTTTATATCACATTGATTAGACGAAGATAATACTACTTCCAAATACAGTTACTTTCAAATACAGGGCTGCCTTTTAAGTCGTGTCGTTTGCAAACATCCCGCAATTATTGAAAAAAAATGGCTTTTTCATCTTTTTCAATTTAGAATTCGAAAACAAATGAAAGTTTTTGATCGGTGGAATACTTTAATTGTAGCGTCTATTCAAAAAAAAGTGACATGAAAATATGCGTGCGATAATTTTCTACAACTTTCAAAGGGGATTAACGCGACTTCAGTGCTTTGAGAAGATCACTTATGTGTTTATTGATGCAGCACCATGTCTTAGGAGGACTGTAGAACGCTGGTATTTAGAATTTCAACGTAGACACTCTAGCTTCGGTGACAAGCCACGTGAAGGTCGTCCAAAAACCGCCATGACGCAAGAATATCGACGCCGATCGCCATGTGACATGCCGTGAAATAGACGCATCCGTGGGCATTTCAGGGACTGCTATCCAAAATATCTTGCTGCTTATATAATCTTGATGCTTAGCGATGACCAAAAAGCAGCCCGTGTTAGATGGTGTCGTAAAACTCTGCCTCTGCTGATTCAACCGAGGAGACTCAAAACACGTTTACGATATGGATAGTGGTGACGAGTCTTAGATATATGCTTACGATTCCGATTCCAAGCAGCAGTCAACTGTCTGCGTCTTCCAAGATGAGCCAAAACCAACCAAAGTCATACGCTCACGGAGCACTTAAAAATAAGGGTTGCCTCGTTTGTGGCAAAGGGTGGTCACTTCGCCGCTATTATACTAGATTGTATTGGTTTGCCACAAGTCATCACAGAATTTGAAAAAAACAACTCAAGACGTCGTATGATACTGCACCATGACAATGCAAGTTCGCTCACCGCCCGCAATACAAAGATGTTTTGGAGCACCCAAAATTTCGACATTTTAGATTACCCGCCTTACAGCCCTGACTTGAGCCCTAACGATTTTTTTACGTTCCCCAAAATAAAGCAAAGTCTTCGTAGTCAACGTTTCAGATCACCCGAAGAAGCTGTTGACGCATACAAATCGGCCATTTTGACTACCCCCACTTCGGAGTGGCAAAATGTTTTAAAAAGTGGTTCGATCGCATGCAAAAGTGTATTAAATGTCGCGGAGAATTCTTTGAAAAACAATATATGGTAATAATCTATTAGATGATCTATACTTATTTCAAACGACACAATTTCAAAGGCAGCCCTCGTACAGTTTATTTTTTATGGATTGAATTAATTAATTTATAAACATTGACTTATAATCACTTGCACAGATATAAATACTAAACATTACTTGATGTATACATTTTTGCTGTCTAGATGTTGCAAATACTTATAAAACTTAACATATAAGTATAAAAAGGTGAAAGTTAAAAGTTTTGTATTGTCTATCGCCGTGCGGCGCGTGGACGCGGTCGACGTGCGGTGACCAGGCGGTGACTCGTTATCTTTGTTATCATGTTTGAAATCTAAGGACTCGTTTACACTAGACGCAAATGAAATTGAATAAATTGATAACAAAAAAACAAATACCTTTTATGTGAACTTTTAAGATGTTGCATTTTAGTCGTTTTTTCTAATACTAATAACGTATGCTTATTTTTTATATCTCTTGGTAGTGAGTTATAAAGTTTTGCTCCCTCATTTTTTTTCCATAGCGCACCATTTTTTTCTGTATGGGAATTCATCAAATGACTTCTCCTTCTCTGGGCGTTGTGGAAGGGAATGCCCGGAACCCACCCGTGCTCCTTCTTGTGCCCTTTGCGTTCCAGGGCCGCGGTAACTCTTTCGAACAAATTCCGCAACCCTAGCAGGCACCAACCCTATGGGGCCCCGTCCCTGGTGCTGACAGCTCCTTGAGGCGCGCGTGGAACACAACGCGTCGTCGACTCGGCCTGGTATCGGACGGCGAGCCACCCACGCTCACTGTCCTTAGGCATCAGCCACTGCGCAATGCACAGCGGCCGACTTGTCTCTGGAGGAGGCTACAATGGGACCATTACTGGCACTCCATTTCAGCCCCCTCCCGAGTATCAGCAGTCGCAGCACCCACAGCAGCAGCGGCAGAAGCGGCGACGGAAGCCGCGGCGGCGGCGACGGACCTCTTGCGCTTGGCCGGGGCGGTTGGCGTGCAGGCCTTTCCCCCAGACCAGTGCTCGGCCGGCTTGCCAACAGCCGCACATGCAACGCAGTGCGGCGTGGCCTCGCACGAGCCAGCCCTATGACCGGGCTGACCACAGCGGAAACAGAGTCCGCTGCGGTCCACCTCCGAGGGGCACATAGCTCCCGTGTGGTTGCCCACATGGCAGCGGTAGCACCTCAGAGGTCTGGGTTCCAGCAATTTTACCCGCGCAGACACCCACCCCACCAAGAGCCTTCGGCCCTCCGACACAGTTCAGGCCGCCGTCACGGGGCAGCTCACCACAAGGGTTTGCATGCCCGTGTTGTCAGGATGGATGGTGCCCGCCCTGACGAGCACGGCAGAGCACCCCCCAGTCCTGGCGACGGCGGCCACAACTTCCTCCTCCGTCACGGAGTCATCCAGGCCCACTATGCGCATGTCGATGCGCTTAGTCCACCATACCATACCACCATACGGACCATACGGTTTGCGGACGCCCTGGCCGAAAGGTTGAGGGCGGTCTTACCCGCGGACGAGGTCTGGGTGTCCAGGCCCACTATGCGCATGTCGATGCGCTTAGTCCACCATACCATACCACCATACGGACCATACGGTTTGCGGACGCCCTGGCCGAAAGGTTGAGGGCGGTCTTACCCGCGGACGAGGTCTGGGTGTCCAGGCCCACTATGCGCATGTCGATGCGCTTAGTCGGCCTGGACACCCAGACCTCGTCCGCGGGTAAGACCGCCCTCAACCTTTCGGCCAGGGCGTCCGCAAACGGGCCACTCTCCGCTCCGGCGAGCTCGAGCTTCCGGGCACCGGTCAAGGTCCTCCTGACGCCGATGCCCCCGCTGATGCCCAGCTCTTGGAGGTTCACCGCCTCCTTCGCCCGCTTCATTACGGCGAGACACGTCACGCCCCTCTGTTCCGCTTCCGGCTGCAGTGTGAGCACCACAGCCGCGGATTTCGGGGCGCGAAGCCTCGCCGCAATGGCGTTGACCTTCCGCCGTCTTGTACGCGCCTCAGAATACGTTTTTGTACCTGTACGTTTATGTGAATGTGATTTATGAAGTCTTTGGAAAAAAATCACGAACTTAAATACAAATATTATGTAAATATATAGGAAAAATGTTACATGGCTTGGTTTATTTGTAAACTTTGAGTGTGGTGGTCAGATATTAGTA
This sequence comes from Hecatera dysodea, assembly GCA_905332915.2. Taxonomy (NCBI): domain Eukaryota; kingdom Metazoa; phylum Arthropoda; class Insecta; order Lepidoptera; family Noctuidae; genus Hecatera; species Hecatera dysodea. The sequence continues at coordinate 14,060,312 of HG995291.1, forward strand.
GTAAAATAGAACATCAATAAAAAAAATGCACTCTTTGTAGCTTTTCTAATTTAAAAACCTCTTTCATGTTTTCTGACTTACATATAATTGGGTTGTTTGTAGTTTCGTATTGGAATAAAAAATAACGACTAAGTTAAATTTTATCTATATTTTGAACGTGCTTACTTTTGTCTAACATTGCTGATAATTAAACGATATTTCAAATAACTCGTTTACAAACTACCAATTACTGTTTGTAAATTGGATAGCAAACATAATATGGTTCAATATTGCATTTCAAATATTCAATTATTTTATTCTGGCAACAATAATGTTGGTTGCGGACCTCAGGCTGTCGAACGGAAGACAATTATTTAAAACATTTTCTGTCCGGAAAATCTATACTTAATATTATAAAGCTGAAGAGTTTGTTTGTTTGTTTGTTTGAACGCGCTAATCTCAGGAACTACTGGTCAGATTTTAAAAAATCTTTCAGTGTTAGATAGCCCATTTATCGGGGAAGGATAGAGGCTATATATCATCACGCTAAGACCAATAGGAGCGAAGCAGTCATGAAAAATGTGACATAAACGACGTTGTGCGGACAGCTAGTCTATACTTAATATTATAAAGCTGAAGAGTTTGTTTGTTTGTTTGTTTGTTTGAACGCGCTAATCTCAGGAACTACTGGTTCGAATTGAAAAATTATGTTTGGGTTGAATAGACCATTTATCGAGGAAGGCTTTAGGCTATATATCATCACGCTTAAGCCAATAGGAGCGGAGCAGCGATAAATAATGTTTTAAAATCGGGGATTCCACGGGGACGAAGTCGCGGGCAGCAGCTAGTATGTGATAAAAATTAAAATTATAAGACCTTTTATCAGCCATTTTATAGGTATTACCAATTTTATTAAATTGCAAATTAATGTTTTTGTGTTGTGATTTTTTTATACAATTTTAAAGTTAAATAATTCAACCGAGTGTAACGGATTTGCCATAATCAACCTCTACGGGGAGAAGGAGAGAGAGAGGCTGCGTTGATACATACGAGTAAGTTTTGTCGTTTGAAGAAAAAAAACAACTAGAACCTTATAGTACCTTTTATTGTTTTTCAAAGTATTCACCACGTAGCTTAATACACTTTTCCATTCGCTCAAACCAGTTATTCTAACGTCTATTCCACTCTAAAGTGGGGTGTTCAAAATGGCTGACTTGAAAGCGTCAAATGCTTCTTCACCGGACTTAAACCTTTGATCACGAAGACTTTTCTTAATTTTAGGAAATGTAAAGAAATCGTTAGGACCTAGGTCAGGACTGTATGGAAGATGGTCAAGAATTTCTACTTTTTCCTGTTTCAAATACTCAATCTTTTGAAGCGCGTTGTGTTCGGCGATGATTGTGGTAAACAAACTGTGGTATACCACTCTGCGTTAACCATTCTACGATCTTCAAGTGCAATAGTCACAACATGGCCGGTTTTTCCAACGAACGTGGCCTCCATCTGTTTTGAAGTGCTTCGAGAACGAACAACTTTAGTCGGCTTTAACTCGTCTTGAAAGACCCAGATTGTAGATTGTTGTTTGGAATCAGGAGCATAGGCATAGATCCAAGATTCGTCACCACTGATGATGTCGTAGACGTGATTTGACTGTCCTCGGTTGAAACTTTGCAGAGTTTTCTTACACCATCTGACGCGGGCCGCCTTGTTATCGTCAGAAAGCAGATGGTATCTAACGGTAAACTAGCTTTCTCACACCAAGCGCTTCATGCAAGATCTTCTGAATGGTTGTCCCTGTCATGCCTAATAGAGCCTCTAAGCTATCTCTCGATACGTGACATGACGATCTTCGAGAATTAGTTTTCTCACAGCAATGATGTTATCTTCAATGAAGGCGGATTTTGGGCGTCCTTCGCGAGATTTGTCACTAACACTGGTATGTCCACGCACTTCGCCAACCTATAAGAACTACTTTTTACCTATACCTATGTATATCTAGCATTTTCGTCGGAGATACGAGTAGGTACAAAAGCCAATTTCAAAGTAGAAATTATCTAATACATAAATAACCTACTTAGGCATTACTGCATGGCATGCGTTTAGTACAAGATTTAAAATTCGTTTCATTTAGTTCTAATATAGGCGGAGGTATTTTATTATAGCATTTCAAATAGTACCACACGAAAGATGTGACTATTTTAGACAGTCTGAAACCTAGTTGAATTAATTCATACCTATTTCTAATAACATGTCTGTCACCTAATTTTTTAAAAAGATGTAGATTCTAACGTTCATAATGTTTCATTGATATATTGACAAGCTATCGCCATGGTATTAATTTTCTTGAACAGTTCCCCTAGAGAATCGCATCCGCGGTGATTGATGTAGCTGTGATGGTTCTGTTCTGCAGAATAAAAATAGATTCGCTGTCTGCAGCCCTTCTCCATAGCAAGGTACCGTAAAACATGTTACTATAAAAGTAACTAAAATAGACTAGTCTCGCGATATCAACATTCGTACATTGGTGGACTTTTTCCCGACCTACAAGCGACGGTAAATGAGGACCTTATTGTAGCCTTGAGTTAAGCGTAATCCCCTTTTTTTTCTGGATGGGAAATCATCAAATGACTTCTCCCGCTCTGAGCGGAGTGGAAGGGAGTGTCAGACTCTTACTGACTAAAACCCACCCGTGATCCTTCTTGTGCCCTTTGCGTTCCAGGGCTGCGGTGACTCTTTCGAACAAATTCCGCAACAAGCGTAATCCCCTACACTAAATACTACTACAATATGTACTACTATAATATGTATACTTATACAGACTCCAACTAAAACATCCTTTGATGAATGTGTCCCATCCCTAACACCGTGTAATTAGATTGTATTAATTCTATTTAAGTATTTAAGTTTAAAACTTAATTGAATCTTCAACGGAGCCGTTACGTACAACGTTTATTACATTAATTAAATGGTACCTTTAAACATCACTGAAATCTCATTTTGGATCTACAAACAAAAAGCGACGTTTTCGGGCCTTTTTAAAAGGGAAAGTGGAATGTACCTTGAGCTACACTAATAAATTAAATTGAGTCTAATTATTGCTGTACTAGCTTATACCCGCGATTCTACCCGCTTGAAATTACTTATTCCACCGATCCATAATAATATTATAAATGCGAAAGTAACTCTGCTTGTCTGTGTATTTTTACAAATTGACGTCTTAATGGCTAGGCGGATTCGGTTGAAATTTGCAAGTGGGTAAATACTCTCGGAATATTCCCGCTAAAAGTGTGTTTCCTTTAGATGATTTCGGACATTTACGTGGGCGAAGCCGCCAGTGAAAGCTTGTTTCTATATAAATTAAATATCCTATATATTATTCAGATGCAAAATCCGTCAACAGTTTTGTATGAAGGAGTAACTAACATCCATCCTTACAAACTTTCGCATTTATAATCAGATAAGGCATAGAATACGATACTTTATAGTTATGTAAAACAGGGTGTAAAGTTCCGTAAACCTCCATACAAAAGGCAGGATACTCCGACCGGCCGATTATTGTGTCCAGTACTTGATTTCGAACTGTTGTATATGTTATAATCGCATGGAAAACACTGATACCCACCGCGATGATCGCCTCGACGAGAACACGGCGTTGTTCCGCCCAAGCAGGGGAGACCTCCACTGTGTGCGTCGTGTTCTCTGGGCCATCAAAGTATGTAAGTACAATAAAGATGAACTCAAACTAGTATTAAACTTTAAGTAATACAAACTTCGTAATTATTTCGATCGTATTTATTTCAAAGAGCCAGGAGTGACAGATCGCCCCGCCAATCGTCGTCGTACTTATAGCTTTTTTTTGTGAATACTTTTTGCTGTTGTAATTATTTAAAAAAACGGTCAAACAACTTTTAAAACTACGTTTTGTGACTTTCGCGCTTGTCTTTATCAGTGAAAAAAAGAACTAAGTCAGTTAAAATAGTATCGGGAATGTCTATGGTTCCAAATTCAACTTTTAATTTTTTGTACAACTATTATCCATTTTGGCGCGGAGTTGGTGTTACATCTGTTATTTAAATAGAAAAAGAAAGAAAACTCGTTTATTCCACCATAGATGACGCACAAAAAAAATGGAATAAACAAACTTAAAAACAAACAGAAAATAAACGTTTCGATTAAAACTAAAAACAATGTCAGGACCGGGCACCACTACCACGAGCCTCTGGTCACACCACAGACATAACATAACACCATAACACATTTAAACTTCTGTCTATGGCGTGACATCCGGCACCGACATTGACAGACAGTGACAACATAATAACAAACAAATGAAAGTTCTTGTAGACATACTTACTGTCCAATTGAAAAAATATATATTAATCTAGTTTGTGCGTCGCATCCAAGCAAGAATCGGTTGTTGCTCAGCATATGCCGCGATTCTGGACAAGTCCAACAATCAATGGCGCTGATTTTCAGCAACCACCGTTCGTGTGACATTTTGATGTCTCCCCAAGTTTTCAAACATGTATTTAAATAAACAAGTTGTAGTACACAAATAAGTCAGGTGAGTACAAATTACATAAATCACTACTAAAAAAATAATTACTTAACAATTCACAATATTAATTAACAATTTTGCACAAGAAATCATAATTATAATATTTAACAACTTCTAAAATACCAACATTCAAAAACTAAAAATTAACAAATATCACATAAATACACACACTTACTAAACTAACTACTGAGTATCTAAAAATATAATATAATAAATAAAAATTAACACAACTTTTATATCGTTGCAGAAAACAGTTGCATTGTTGGTATTCAATATACCATCCTTTGCACCATAGTATGGGGCTTGAGAGTGTGTATTGCGAATTTCATAATGGACGAGAACATCGAACATCAAAGATTGACTTAAATTTTTCATCCCCAATAGAATTTCGTGTTCGGAGTCACTGAAAATGTAATGAGTGTAATGAGAAGGCTTACGATGAATGGACTTTATCAAAAACACGTGCTTACAAAGCGTACAAAAGCGATCGAAATGTGGTGGAAGATTTGCTTCGCTCTGGTAGGCCATCAACGTCTGCAACTGAAGTTAACAACGCAAAACTGAAGGAAATAGTGTCTGAAAATCCTCATTTAAGTTCGCAAGATAGCCGCCGAGCTTTCTGTATCTCACGAGTCAATCCGTAGGTACTATTTTAAGTTATCACTTGGGTATGAAACATGTTGCCGCTCGACTAGTACCAAAAGACATTTTCTCCAAAAACTCAATCCCATAAGATTCGCTGAGGACATATTAAAACGAGTCAATTCCAACCCAACATTCATGAAACGCATAGTTACTAGTGACGAGTCGTGGTTTTACGAGTTTGACATGCAAACTAGTCAACAAGCTTCGGAGTGGCGCCTTCCAACTGAGCCGAAACCTAAAAAACCACGCCAAAGTCGATCAAAAGGCAAAGTCATAATGACTGTTTTCTTTAATTATTGCGGTGTTGTGCACTCGGAATTCTTGCAGGAAAGTCAAACCGTAAACAAAGAATATTATTTGAGCGTTATGCGGTGTTTAAGAGAGCAAATTAGACGAAAACAGCCAGATTTGTGAAAAGAAAATTCTTGGATTTTGCACCACAAAATGCGCCTTCGCATAAAGTCATTATTGTGAACGAATTTTTGACCAAAAACTTAACAAATATCATCGAGCAACAGCCTTGTTCACCAGATGTGGCTCCAGTCGACTTCTTCCTTTTTCCTAAACTCAAATTACCACTTCGTGGCACCCGTTTGAGACGTTAAGTTTTTATTCGCCGTGAGAACTGAACTCATTTCCGAAAAAAACCAAAAAAAAATGTTTTGATGATTGGATTATTCGTTGCAGTAAGTGTATCGTTTCTGAAGGAGTATACTTTGAAGGTGATAAAATAAAGTTTGATAAATAACATTTTGTGTATTATTCATCTTTTCCCGGTACTTTCTTGACAGAGTAGTATGTCGAAATCTTAATCTGACTGCTTTTACCGCCAAAAAATCGCCAGTAAACTAAAAATCACCCTGTAAACTATTTTTAAATACAACCATTTCAAACAACAGCTAAAAAGTCAACTTTGTATTAATACGGGCATTTAACGGATAACATCTTAACGTCTTCCTACCATAAGCCGACTTTTCTAAGGGTTGCGGGGGATAGAGGGGGTCAGACGGTAACACTATAGTGAGTCTCCATTATCTCGCAGAATGAAAACCGACAACTTGGCGATGTAGTCTGAATTACAGTTTACGTGTATTTAGTAGCTACCTAATTATACGCCGAATTCCCTTGGAGTTTAGACCGGTTTATTCCATTATAGAACAAAATTAATTGTTAGCCTTACCTTTACGATGTTTAAATTTTTAGGTATTCTGTGGGTTTGACTTCAGCTTCTGCAAAATTCAAAGCAAACTTGCTTTAAGAGTTGTGTGTGTTTATGGCTGTCTAAACAAGCATAGTAAAAAGTTAAAATTGTCGGTTTGTTTACGTTTCTTACTAAACCGATAACAAAATTTCTCGCTAACGTTTTGACTTAAAAAATCCATCTATCTCTGAAAAAAAAAACACGTGGCCGAAGCCGCGAGATAAAAGCTGTTAGTAAATGAATTTGTATAGCTAGACCACTCAGGAAACTATATAAACGCTGAGCAAACCAGGCACTGGCAAAAACAAAACTTCGTGTGTGTCTTGACTTTGTATCAAGCAAAAACTTTCGTGAAACGTAAGCCATCTTTAAGTTAAGGTGCTTTTTCACATTCTCAATAAAAACTGGATTAAGGCTCTGTACTGGAGAACTAAAACGTGAAAGTCGGCGAAACCTGTGAACAAGACTTTGTTATCCCTAAAATCCCAGCAATTTTCAATAATCCGACTGCGAAAGTTTTTCTTTTGTTGGGTCTATTCTTTTTAGTTGAATTCATGTATTTTTTTTATGAAATGAGATTTGTTATGATGTATATGAATTGTATATATTAAGTAAAATTGGCTTACCGATGTTATTTAAGATGGCTAATTAATAAAAGACGCAACGTTTGATCTGATCACCGCCCTTGCCGAGGAAGTTCTTTGGATGGGTGACCATCTTAACGTATTGAGGTTCCTCCGAGCCTCGAAACGCATGTTAAATCGTTAGTCCCGACTGAAATTTGTTAATCTTTGGCAGTCAAAACCCAGAAAATCAGAAAATAAAGACAGTCCACCAAAACGCCCACCCGTCACCACTTCCTAGTGTTTTAGCTGGGAAGAAGAAGTGGCGCAACAAACTCCCCAGCAACACATCTGTCTATTGCGTTTTAAGAACTTGAATTTATACAATAGTATGCAAAGTCATTACATGACAAAGGTAGACAAAAATAATAATTATCCAACATGGAAATCATTAAAACAATTCACTATAAAACATTGTAAAGAGTAAATTGAGTCAATAAAGTAAAAACAGATTGACCTATTTATTCATCAAAAATAAAATAAAAAACAATATTATATGAACTCACATAACCCGTCATAAGCTAACTTATAGAGAAAGAACATGATCAAATTAAATAAGACATTGTCTTGCGTTCAACACAGCGACCAACTATTCTTATCATCTAAATAGTCATTAATAGAATAGTATGCCTTCGAACAAAGGTTAGATTTAACTTTAGCTTTAAATGAGTTAAAAGGTAGGTCAAGAAAAGAAAGTGGAAGTTTATTGTAAAAACGGGTACCGAGCCCCACAAATGAGTCATGGACCTTACGAAGTCGGTGGGAAGGAGCATGTAGCTTGTACTTGTTTCTGATGTTAAAGTTGTGGATGTCGCTCGTTTTACAGTATAAATGTATATTTTGCCTAATATATAGAATGTTTGCAAAAACGAATTGAGATGCTACTGTAAGAATTCTCATGAAACAATAAGTAGGAACGATTGAGGGACAGACTTAACTTTGTGGTTAAAAAAAATGTTTTCCCATCGATGTACGTCATGTTAATCCGACATTATAGGCTGTCATTGTGAGTTTCCCAAATTAACCCTTAAAAGGCAATTTAGAGTGTCTTAAACTTTATTTGGAAGAAACTTATTCCTTGGGACAATGTGCTTGAAACTTGATACAAATACTGGCCGGAGTAAATAATAAAGATTGACAAAAGTCCCCAGGAAATCAGGATGGCAACCAACCGATTTGCCTTCAAAGTTAAGGTTTGCGAGCACATTCGTAAGAAGTTGGCAGTAGTATCGTCAAAGCGCTTATTTTTTACTCATTATTCACTTGCATCAACTGTTTACGTATTTTTGTATATTTGTTTATTAATTTGAGTATATAATATGGTATTGTGTTGTATATATGTATATCTTTGTATTCATTGAATATTAATCGCGTTTCTGTTTTTTTCCCACGACGAAACGGAGACAGTGTATGCGTTTGGGGTGAGAGGATGTTTGTTTGTTTGTTTGTGCAAACCAATGTTCCCATTTATCTCCAGTACTACTAGTCCGATCTACCACTTTTAATCTCTGCATCACCCAAAGGTTGACTGGTAGAAAATGCCTAAGGCATTAAGGCCGCGTCTGTACATCTGTGTGCGTAAAGTAATAAATAAAATAAAAGACCATTAGGGGTTATTAACGTTTTAAAGAAGTTTCGTATTCCTTGGGAAACTTTTGAGTAAAATAATAAAGGTTTTAAATTTCTTATTCCTTAAAACCTAAACGGATGTTTTCTATAAGATGTTTGCCCTGGCTGGGGGCCTTAAATTCATTTGAGACCACCACAGGAAAGTCCGGTTAAGCAGTATCAGCCGTAGAGTGCGGAACTGTGAGTAGTCCACGTCAAAAAATATCTATAAGATGTGTACAAGCACTATGTATATATATTCAACACCAAAAAGGGTAAAATGGGATGATACGAGTTTGTACGAAACAGTTTTGTTGGGGGCACCATTACTTGAAACTTGATCTAAATACTCTTTGATATAGTATTGAAACGCCTATTTCATCGTTTATTTTTAAATTCAACATTTTAAAGTGTTAAAATGGGTGGCAAAGTGTGATGTAGACCAAGTCCTATAATATGACATAAGATACTTTTAATATGGGGAATATGTTCACTCGGTATAATTTTCGAATTTAAGGCAGGCGAAACCGCTGATAGAAACTAGTTCTCAACTAAACCCGCAATTTCATAAATTCGCAAAAAACAAACAATATTTGCCTACCAATTAATAAAAAATTCAGGGGTACAATTACCAGCATTCGCACCAGAAAATTGCACGATTTTTACGAATAATCGTTTCACGGTTTATTTAACATAATAATGTTGCATTTGCAGTCGTTCCCCAGACCCCTGCGTCTGTAGCCATTCCCCGACCAATATTCGCCATAATTAATTTAATTTCAATCCATATCGATGACAGTCAATCGATTAAATATTATTAAATGCTGAAGTTTAATAAATTTGTATGTTTATTATATTTACGATGTTAACAGGAAACATGCATTTATTTATGGAAGCATGCAAATTACGTTACGTTAAGCCGGTGAAATTCTCATCATGTCGACGACAGTATTAAGACTAAGGGAATACACTGAGCTATTGTGATTGGTGACACTGATAAAATTGAGTCTTAAAAAAGAAAAAATTTTTATCCATAAATTTAAAATATCGAATAGGTGTTCTACATACATGTGTGTAGGCTGGTGTTCGCAACTCCACGTCCAAGCGCATCTGCTGTGTACGGGTGGGGCAAAAATGTCAGTCCACCTCAGTTCCGCAAGGAAGGAGAACAACGGCCTGGTGTACCTCTAACTAAGTTTATCATCTGGGTTTTCAAAATACTTTGCCCTGCATGCAAAAAACAGTCTATAAATTGCATAATTAATAACGAAGCCAACACTGCTGGTACTGCACTGATAAACATAATTATGACAATTATATTAAGTTTATTGCATTAGATGCGGCCTCACGGTGCAAGCAATCAACAATTATTCACGAATATAAACGTCATGTCACACTGGAATTAACTCTGTTAGCTCGTAAACATGTCCTGACATTGATTTGTTGCATTAATTCCAGACTCCAGGCCATAATCATTTAGAAACAAGTGTTTACATAAATCACTTAAGTAAATAAAATTGTTTACCGCTGTGTATTGTATAAACAAGGTATAAACTTTGACAAATGCTTATAAAATGCGTAGACGTCTCATTTGCAAAGAGTATTTGGGCACGGCATCCAGTAGATTTCATATTAACTCAGAAATTATGGGATTAAATTACTTCATTTTATTTTTAAGTGCGTATTATTAGTATTTTATTACACTGTGAGAATTTTCAGGTCGTAAATTCGGTCTTAATAGACTTATTTGCTTCATAATAATGTACTCGTTGTTTTGTAAATGCGATTTTATACTCATAAATTATACACTTAAATTAACTTCTAACTAAAGTGAAAGAGAGAATTTAGCAAAAAAAAATAATAATAAGTAAGTCGACAGCATTAAGTTTGTCTAAAAAAGTAGACGATACATCAACGTCAGGTCGCGCCGAAGCTAAGAAGTGATTTCCAAACGAACCTCGACGTTCAGGAATGTTAAGCGATTCCGGGAGAGACTTCGTGCGAGCTAACATCGAAGAGGTTCCAGCTAATTACTACTTGGAACGTAATACTGCAAAATTGCTTCTGTAATGTTTTACATTATTGGAGTACTAAAAAAGGGGAAACTCCTTTGAGATTTTTTCGTTATTTATTACATACTTTAGGAGCTCTACTGTTTTAAAGTAGGTTTTCGTATTGTTAAGTGGAAGCATGGGGACTGAAGTTGCGGAACTTGTTCGAGAGAGTCATCGCGGCCCTGGAACGCAAAGGACAATAGGAGAATCACGGGTGGGTTTTAGTCAGTAAGAGTCTGACACTCCCTTCCGCTGCGCCCAGAGCGGGAGAAGTCATTTGATGATTTCCCATCCAGAAAAAAAAGCAGGATACTGAAAAAGTTTGTATTGTTTTATATACCACCATATCTGTACATGATAAAAGAATCATGGCTTTCTGTCTCGGAAAAAATGTGATCATAATAGGTACTTCACCTAAATAATGTTGGCAGATTCTGTGAGACAATTACAAAGAGGTAAGAATTAAGTTAATACCTTATTTTGGCGAAGATTAAATAAGGGCTTGGTGTTACTCCTCACATTGAATAAACTTTCCTAAGAACTTGAGAAAAAGGAGCGCTGTAATCTAAGGGCCTTAACACACAGAACAAAGTTAAACTCGTACATTTTTGCTTTTCATTGGCAAGTCAAAAGTGTCGGCTGTCTACATTAAGTTATAAGTTTAATACACAATGTCTAATCCTAATTGTAAAGAACAAAACAATCAGTAAAACAGAAAAGATAAAAGCATTGTCGCCTTGAAACGTTCACGTTTTTGCCAAGGGTCCGTCGTAAAACTTTATTAGGCGCATTAAGGTCGCGGTTGAATCCTGTTTATGTAATCGCCGCCGGGGACCTTTAGCAGGAAAAATATTAAGTGAAAAAAGAACACACAATGTCACCCTAAGTAAGATTATATTTATGACGACCTATATCTAAAGAGAGGGTGGTCAGGGGCACTCAAAATGTCGGCCTAAGCGAAATGAGACTCACATCACACATGAAACATAGGAGCGACTACGGCGGCCGCGGCGGTGGAGACCATTCGTAACACAAAGATAAGCATTTGATTGTAAGCGGATTATATGTATTCTGTTTCGGTCGATTTTTGTACTACGTCTCCAATATTTATATTGCTTATTATTCCTACCGTAAAACATTTCCCAACGAATATAACATCAATATAGAAGATGTAAAGCCAAACTATTCGAACAAACGGTTACCATTCCGAGCAATTCTGAAACTTCGCTCGAAATGTAATTCCGTGAAATGTGATTATATGCAATTAAACATATTTCCTTAATACATTTCCGACAACGGAGCACTTAACGTCTTTGTTAAATCGTTCCTACTGTAGGCACCATACTTTATTCCTCGCTCTCTCCTCAGTGCTCCGTGGCACGAATAATTTCCTTAATATTGCTCTGCGAAATCTTATTCAAATAATCAGAAGTTCGCGACTCCAATCCGCCTAGATGCAAATTGCATGCAGACTGCTTAATTAACAGCCTAGATACTGCATAAGCTGAACCGATAGCAGACACCATTGCATTTTGGTTATTGTTCGTATATCTTATTAATGCGAGAATATTGCCTTATGTGTTAATTTTGGTTTTATTTAGGAAAATCTGATTGATTTGAAAGCTCTCCATTCAAATCAAGGACTTGAATTTCCTTCTTATGAAACAGACTCTTTTCTATCGGTGGTAATAACAATGAATAATGCAGAAAAGAATCAAAACGACTGCATAAGAGATGGGATTGTTATTGCAGCGAGTGTACCGGGACAGTGAGTAGTGATCTGTCAGTGGCTGCCGCCCCGTCTTAGGGACGACGTCGGGCTTACACGGATTTGAGGGGGTAACCGTCCCCCGCTCACTTGACTGATGCGCAATCCTCAGCCACATTTCTTCTACCGTTTAATTAAGTCGGTGACTCGCCGATTACGGTGATGCTATTTCTTCACGGTATTCGCTAGACTTTATAACGGTAACAATGTCTTTCGGCGGCATTGTACAGAGAATTTTGCTAAAAGAGGTTGGTGTTTTATTACATACTGTCTGGAAAAACATCATCGACTCGTCACAAATTAAAAACACCAGAAAAGTAAGGTGATTATTGAGAACTCATTCAACGAACCACAGCTAGATAGCGCGAGTTTGACAATTTGTCACTTTGCCTTTACGATAATTTTTGCTAGGCGATAATTTTTTAGAAACTAGGCCTTATTCATTTGTATGATTTTAAAGTTTATTCATTTTAGATACGTAAAATTTTCGTTAATGTTACATTTAAATTAACGAATGATCACGACTTTTCGCCCATTCAGACATACTTGTCTTGACTATTATAAAAAATCTAGACGAGATTCTCAAAAGGAATCATCCCAAACTCAATACGAGAGAACATTATATCTTTTGACATCAAATATAAGTGTATTTCATCTTGAAACCGCTGCGGTCATCCCAAGAATATAATACAGTCAAGTAGGTCCTTTCAAACCTTCATAACAATTTCTTACCTCAAAGGATATAATTCAAATATTTCATATAAAGTTTTAACGAGCTCACGTATCAGCAAATAAAACATGATTTGAAAACAACGCAGCCGTAAAATCCGAGCATTTTATGCGACTCCATTATCTTCAGTGAATTCTCATGCATGAGGAAGTGTTTATTTCCACTGGAGTACACGCATGAGTCTAGTGTATGTCCCGAATTCACGTATGTATATAACATAAAGAACTTCATAAAACTGAAGTTCGGCTTATAGTTCCTGTATTCATGACACTGAAGTTTTATCACTTAGCTTTAAAAATATCTCGTAAATCAATGAATCTGGGAGTCTTTCCGAGTGTCTCGTATAAAATGTTTAGCATCTAAAAGTATTTCTCGCTCAAAAGTCTGCAGGATTACTTTAAACATATAATTCTTTAAAAATCATTTATTTACATTTCTTTGTAAATTTTCTTGCACGCGCCTGAACGTTTTTCAACTAAAATGGTTTCTAAAAATACAATAGTAACTAAGATGGATTGATAGATAGAATGTAGGTACTAAGCCACAAAATCTAAGCAATCCTAAGCTCATTAAAGTGGAAACGAATAAGATTTATCAGGGAGTCTTCGCAGAAATAACAACTTCAAAAAAAAAATGCTTCGTATACATAAAACCTTAGGTATTGCCCACTTCTCTCATCCCGATACGAAACATATTCGCCACCGCCTGGTAACTGTACAGTCGAACGCGGCGATACGTCAGGCAAGTTATGTTAGTGCTGAACCATTCCGCAAGGTAACTGTAGTCACATTTACGCTCCTCCAGACTCTCACGGACAACTTGTCCTCGTGAAGATGTGACTGTAAAAGTTTGATCAGTAAGAAAGTTTTAATTGCTACTGAACGGCATTTCCAGTGTGCCCCGACGGAGTTCATTTTGCAAGTACATATTTTATTCGTACAGAGGAAATAATTTGCTAGGACATATTTTATGTAAACACCGTGTGCTTACTTGGAAGGAGTGTTAATTGAGATCAACTGTCTTATTTTTAGGCAAATGCAACCTTTCTCTTTTCTTTATTATAGGATATTGCTTTATCTATTTTTTTTTAGCAAAACGAATTCAATTGTGGATGTAGACGAGTTTTCAATACCCTAATACCCTATGAGTCTTTCCCCCTTTACTCCGCTTGTAAATTTATATATATGTACGTATTTTTCTATGTTATAGCCTGTTTACTTGTACATTGTAAATAACGATATTATTCAATACATTTACTAGTTCGTCAAAGAAACTCAGATCAAAACAGTCTTTATTCACGCAAGCGTAATTAGGCATGTATGTACAGTTATAATAACAACAAACATGGTTTTACCGTCACATCCTAAATACACCATTATTTTGATGTTGGCATGAAATAACCAACAACAAAGAAATAATAAAACAGACTATTCATGGAGGTATCATGAAGAATGAAACAAGGGTGTTTTATGTGTACAGCCCATTCTGTTTCGCACCCACATAAACACACGCACCTTGACGAAAAACTGAGCCGTCACTAATAAAGAACCCAAAAAGAGCCCTTTAAACAGATACTTTGGGCACACATTTTACTATCAGAGTAATATGCTGAAGTAACGTATATCGAATATCAATAAACAGTGTTGTATATCTAGATGGAATGTACCAGACGACGTCTTCGAAGACGCGTACGTATGTAGGCGGCAGTAGTACTACATGTCACCTACATTCGATTTGTATTCAGAGTTCGTTAACTCTGCTCGCAATGATTACCCCGAGGCAAACGCGTTTCTGAAGCGAACATGTATGTGCTGTAGCTACCTTGTATTGTTACTAATATGTCGTACCTACATTATTACTCAATTATGCTAAACAGTACAAACTAATATACAAGATTAGTTTGACGAAATTCAAAATTGTTTTCCTCCAATATAAAGTTTAATTGATAGGTTACAACAATAACATATTAATTCGTTGCCTAACTGTAAATTCATGTAAGTATTAATTAAAACTATTTGTGGAAGAAAAATTTAAATGAATTTAATTTTCATAATTCAACTCGCTTTCGAAATATTGAATCCAGCGACTACGTATCGGTGGCTATTTTATTTTATTATAACGTCGGTCTTCAACGCTCGACCGTGCAACAAATTATTATCATTACGTTTTCAATTCGAAATTCATATGTGAAAACGTTCGGGTTTGAATTTTTATTTAAAACTAAATTCGAATTACAAACCACGTCAGACACTCAAGTGACATCGACAAGAGCTATAATGGCTCATATGACGGCGTGCTCGTAAAATTTTATAGGCAACTCGGAGGTACAGGATGTATCCCCGGAGGCAAGCCAATCCGACCTCGCATTATGCCTCCTCCAGACACACTTATCTAACCGTGATTAATTATTGTTTTATCTTCTAAACGCTCCAAAAGATTTATTTCACTCGAACGATCATAAATGACGTAAAGAAGTCAATGAACCTAATGCCCCGGCACTTATCAATGAACTTTCAAAACAGAATTTCAAAATACTTGTGCATTTTAACGCTCATTCGCATGAATGGGCTTGTGAGTCATTATGTGATATTTTCGACTTTAATATTTTATTGTTCACTTGTGCACTAATTAACACAATTACTGATCGGCCACGCACATGAAATTGTGGGATATACATATATGTGTATGTACATGTTTACAGCATGTAGAGCGATGGTCGTATGTTTGTAAAAATTGAACATATATTCAGCTGATTTAAATTCATCCGAAAATAATGGAAGTACGATCCATTTTTGAACTAGGTTACAACTCCCTCTACCGATGGTCTGGATTATCAATCCACCAGAATCCGGAATCAGACCAGAATCGGACAGCATCAGAGATCAAATAGCAGGACATCTCTTAACATTAACCTGACGCTTCTAATTACACTTAATAATAATACAATAACACTTCATTAAATCAGGTGCCAACACAGCTCTAGGAAAACGGAAGCTAGATACTTCAAATTCAGTTCAAAATCGATGAGCCCCGCAATACCTATCCAATCTAGAGGATGAGGTTCTATGTTAGTGTGTTGCAGTTAGTCAACTTGTTCGTCAGATCGATCTAGGAAAAGGCAATCAAGGAACACACGTAGTACACACATTGGTAGACTAGAACATACAAATAAAGACTTGTACTTTATCCCGGGGTCTTGTGACCTGCTTTAAAGTAACTGTTCGTTTTATCTTTTATCGACGGACTGTTGCATTATGAAACGATTCTACTGCTCCTATTCGATGAATCGTCTTGATTATGGTCACAAATATGATAATATCAGCTTTCAAAGCTGAGGAATTGTCTATTTTAGCAGCAATGCATTATGCAAACCCACATAACATTTTCAACAAAGTCGATCGTCTTGACTGCACACACATCTTTGTGACGCTAAGGTAAAACAGTCGCTTAGAACTATATTTTAACCCTAATGAAGGCAACTTCCTCCAATCTACTAATATCCTCTCCATGAAAACAGATAAAAACCCCCGATTAATGTCAATGATCAGCATGCTATCGGTCGATTTGATTGAGCCAAAGGGACGAAATGTCTTACGACCTAGATATTATACACTCGCGAGCAATAAACTGGAATCACTTCATCGCGCGTTGTTTAAAACAGTCTCTACGTAATGACCTATGGATTTTGATATATCATTTAAAAGGTATTTTTATAGCTTTCAACCTGTTTCAATATCATAATTCTTTACTAACGAATGTTCACCATGCATCATGGAAGTGAAAACAAAACAAATTCTTAAAACCGAACACCATATTGTTTGTTGCATAGTCCTGAAACCCTATAAAAAGTGGGCGTTTATGGAAGTTGGTCACCAGTTTCACGTCACTAGGGACAGTGTGGATAATGGAAACCACAGTTACAGAAGCCTTTCAAATCGTCAATCTAATTCAAGGGCAAAGATTGTCTCAGCTTACTATCGTTCGACAACTTCATCTGAGCCATTCTTGTATTTTGAAGGTATAAAAGAGGTTCAGGAACACTGGAATCTTAGTCCGCAGGCCAGGATCTGCACGACAGCAATGCATTTGGGTGAGAGATGGCCGATTTATTGCCACCTCTTCTCTTCGAAATCGATACCTGAACGGAGTGTACATATGTCCAGCAGTAGCTGGACATCCAGATGTCCAGCTACTGCTGGACATACACGCCGGTCAGGTGTTAGGTGGCAGCTCAGAGATATTCGGGGGAGAGCGGGCTGTCACCTAGTGAACACTGAGGCGAAGACTAAAAGCATCAAACGTGACCCCAAAAAGGCCAGACACGGGACCCAAATTGTCTCCAACCTACCAACAAGCCCGGTTTCACTTGCATATCAATTGTTGAAATTTAGCAACGCGCGATGAAATGATAACTGTTTATTGCGGCGGTAGTTACAAACAGCAAACTCAATTCTTAAATCAAATCGTGACCGGACAAAATGTTATTAATTACAATACACAAAATGGAGTTTAATTAATTTTCATTTAAAAATCATTATCCTTCTATTATGTATATTGTATAAATCACTCGTTCTCGAATAAATCCATAGCTGGTATTAAATTTACATGTTCACAACTGTTAATTAATACACAAGTATAAAACAAATATATGTATAAAGTGGAGTAAGTGGCGTTACTTCTAGTCTATACTTCTATACTAATATTATAAAGCTGAAGAGTTTGTTTGTTTGTTTGAACGCGCTAATCTCAGGAACTACTGGTTCGAATTGAAAAATTCTTTTTGGGTTGAATAGACCATTTATCGAGGAAGGCTTTAGGCTATATATCATCACGCTTAAGCCAATAGGAGCGGAGCAGCGATAAAGAATGTTTTAAAATCGGGGATTCCACGGGGACGAAGTCGCGGGCAGCAGCTAGTGCTTGATATTCTAGCAAAGGCCTGTCGATTGTTAGTTCTCGTCTGCTTAAATAACTTAACTTCATAAAATACTATGTGCGAGCAGTTACTCCTACAAATTCTTATAATTTTACTTAATACTCGTTATGTCTAATCTCGTAAAGTTAGTAGCTTTTTGTTTACAATACCTTCTACCTACAAAGTCAAGTTGTACAGAGTGCATAGTAAATATACTACATACTACATATGTACATAAATAAAAACTACGTTCATACTCAATCGTCACTATTTCACATAAAAGTAAGTACCTACAACATGCACAAAAAGAGAGTAAAATAAAAATATTCAAACGAGAGCGTAAAAGTTTTGCCGTAAAATTGTCCCTCGACAATAGTTGGGAGTTCAGAGAGAAAAAATCTTTCATTTAGCCTAACCTAATGATAAAAAGAGGTTCTAAAATATTGTGTGTGGTATATGTATAGGTGCTATTCAGCTGAATGCGGTTTGACTGGGAGCCGACCCCAATATAATTGGGAATAGGCTAGGCAGATGATGCTGATGATATGTATGAGTGTATAGGAACATTATGTACATCCTAATTGCAGATATACAGCGAAGCTAAATTATATATTATGCGTATTGTTCGTGTATAGGGCTGTTCGTCATCCATCTCATGTTGTAAGTATCGACTTGAAAAATGGGCTAATGTGGTGGTTCCAAGCTATCGTTCTAGTAAGAACAGCCTGCTGTGGATAGCCTTAGAGATTGTCACTGTGTAGTGTAGTATGTATGTTTAGGCACAGTGTATTGCTACATACTGGCTTTGTCAGTAGATACACACGCTGCATGGATTAGACATTCGAATAGCTTCGTCACATCAGATTGTTCGTGAATATTGATTGTGTTTAGAACTGTAGCCCCTTTGGAAAATGAACGTTTGAATATCACTTTGTCATTAGGTAATCTTGTGAATTTTGTAATACCTACCTACCTAATCTATATTAAGCGCAGTTGGCGCTAAAAAACTGATATAAATATTGTAATGATAGTTGCTTTTCATTACAATTTTTCCATGATACCTCTTGCCTCTGAACTTTTATTGAGTTACTCGATACCCTAAATACTTGCCAAATACTTGCCTACTCTAAGGCAAGTATTTGGCAAGTATTTAGGGTATCGAGGACAGACATTTTAGCATTTTTTATGGGCATGTGACGTCTTGTATATGTTTGAGGACTACGCCGTCTCGTCTTGTCTCGCGTCGCCTGTGCGTCCGGTCCGGCTCATTTATTTTCTCGCCCTAATGGTGCAGACAATAGATATTTACTGACCTGTTTACTTCCATATTAAGATATCGCATACCGAAATCGATATTAAAGGTACCAACAATGTTGTGAAACAACGACATTCTTAGGCTGACAAATGGCTTCCTGTTCCGGACAATCATATCAACTTGGAACTTTCATAGACTTTTTCTACCATTGTAATACTCTCTAGGAAAAATGAAGCTTAAGAAAACTTCCAGTCTAATAGTCAAGAAAACTTTTTTTTCAAACCGATAAACTAGTAAAACAAATCTCATCCGGTGTCGGACTTCAGTAAACTGGTTTAGCTGGTCCTTAAGTCGAGTCTACATCTGCTAATTGCTTCCGAACTTGTTTTTGAGCATAATTTTGGCTAATTGCAGTCGTGCACTTGGCACTTTGCCAACTACTAGTCACAGGAAAAGGCACCTTAATTCAAACACTTTAAAAAATTGAACGCGCGTTCAACTTTGATTTGTTTACCCTACTTACACTTATTGGAAACTTGTGCTGCATATTCATTAATAGATTTCTGTTTAATGAAAAGATGATCTGGCAAAGATCCCTGCTGCGCGTTTTTATTTTCATCTGCTTTATTAAGTTTTCGAAAGGAATCAGACAAATTGAAAATATTTAGTATTTTGTATCTTTTATATTGAACAGAACCGAGTCTTCCATTTTCTGATAGACGTACAATTATACTGTCATACATTAAAATGGACGATAAATTGCGAAGGATTAATGACTTCAAAGTGGTTGAAGTAAAGAAAATGACAAAGCGTTGTCTGTGAGTGCAACAGCAAGCGGGTGGCGCCGAGCGTCGAGCGTCGCGCGTCGAGCGTCGAGCGGCGGGCGGTCCCTGCCTCCTCTGAGGAAATTACTCCGGAATATTGTTTTGTATTGCACTTGTTACAGTCTCCCCGACACCGCTCGCTCTGCCTCTCTGCGCTACGCTGTGTTGCTCTGTGCTACGCTGCGCTGCGCTTAACACTGCCAAACTTCGCACGGATTTATAGAGTACACACGCGACCGTCTTATTGCTACGTGGCACCGCGACAAATGCTGAGTTCAACTGTGTTTTGCGTTTCAATAACGTACGATTGGAGTAGTGGTGAACTTAATTTAATATATTTTTTTCTTCTCAACGTGAATTTGTACTCTTCATAGTAGATTTGAAGGGTTACATAAACTTCAACCACTTTCTTAACTCTCAGGGGAGCCATATTTTGGCGGAATGGTGTTATTTATGTATGTACGGGTTAACGCTTTAATGCATTCACCTGATATAATCCCATGGTGACCTCTTAGAACACCCATGACATAAGTGGGAAGTTTAATCTTAATACAAAAAGCACACGGTCCAAAATATATTTTTTTGTCAAAATTCTTAATAAATAAAAATCGTCTCAACCGTACCCATAATAAAGCAGACGGAGGTAATGATAAATACATATAAATGAAACGATTTATTTGGGAAGCGCGAACTTTTCCATTGTGTTAACTTTTTGCTGCGGGCCGGAATCCGTAGCAAAACATTGTGATCGCTTCACGGGTCATGTTTTGATAACGCCGTGACATTGTTATCTCGTTTGATGAATGGACTTTTTGTTACAAATGGACGTTGTTATTTTGCTAGTGAACTCTCTCGCTGTGAATGTTTTTCAAAGCGGGCGTGAATCGTCGAGACACGAACAGTTTTAGGTACTATGAATATTAATTACTGGGTTTTTTCTTATTTTCTGCAGTTGACCGTTGAAGTTAACGAGTTGGAACTAGAGAAAAACACAGTAATTCAAAGTAAACTCGAACTTTTTCAAATAGATTTACTTTAACGTTTCAAAGTATATTCAAACAATACCGAAAGTTTAATTAAGATCAAGTGGATTCCAACAAAAGGTTATCCATAACAAAATACGATAGAATTGTATGATGTGAACTCATTCGAAACAGTCTTAGAAACAGATTTCGAGTTAAAATTGGCATGCTGGGAACTTTACTTGTGCAGACGACTTCAACTGGGGAAATGAAAATTGTTGAGGAAGTCGAAGCATCAAAGGGCTCGTTTAAGACAAAGTGTCACACAGCTATCTTTGATATTGCTTACGCCTTTTATTGAAGAAAATAATATCCTACCGAACAATCATTCCCTTAATACATTCTAAACGTTGCGAATAAAGACTTCGAACTTTGTCGTCGTCGAGT
This sequence comes from Hecatera dysodea, assembly GCA_905332915.2. Classification (NCBI taxonomy): domain Eukaryota; kingdom Metazoa; phylum Arthropoda; class Insecta; order Lepidoptera; family Noctuidae; genus Hecatera; species Hecatera dysodea. Next base: position 14,081,881 of record HG995291.1, read on the forward strand.
TTTCTTCATCTATAATTCTGTCACACAAACAAACACCATAGTTTCATATCGCTTAAAAAATAATTTCCAGTACTCAGCTCGAGTATATTTTCCTATATACACCTTTAGGATTCAATTCCACGCGACAGCTGACAAATCGCACGTTTTCGGCCGCTCCAATTTCCGATGACAAGACCTACATTAACCTTAAGGGCCCTCTGTCACCAGCTCCCAACACATGGAAAGAATAAATCCAATTCAAGAATAAATTAAGGTCTTTGTGTCATAGAATTGTCCGGAGTTTTCAATAAAACCACCTGGAGCCGGTATTGCCAGGCACCGCTTTTCCCGTACAAATAAACATATGATTTACGGATATATTTTTCGTTTCCAACAACAACTCTCGGGCGCGTTTGGTGTTTCTATGGGAGTTTTATGGTTGTATACATATATATGAGCATGCAAATCCGAGCTTACGATTGTTTGGATGCCGTATATAATTATAAGAAACATTATTTTAAAACACACTTTTGTCTAGCCTTTTCCCAACTATGCTGGGATCCACAACCCAGGAACTCAGTTAGCCTGGCAACTGGTGCTGACTGGTATCAATTTTCTGGCTTCTGACTACCCGTAACAACTGTCAAAGACAAAAAGAAACACTTGACATCTGATACCAATGGCTTTACAAGTTAGTTCATGTCCGATTACACTTGAAATATGAAAATAAAATTCAATGCCATTGCTGTGTAAGATTTAATTTCTTTTTCGTTCTGTCTGAATAAATGCCGATAAAATATAAACATCGTTCAATGCCATTACTGTTAAATTCATTCGAATAATAAATTTTAACTTGAACGAAGACAGATGTTCGTTAAAATCGCTGCATTCATCGAAGCATTTCCTCTACACGGTTTATGAACGTAATAGTATTGCGATATAAAATTTTCGGCGCCGTGATTTTATGCCGATTTTATGGTATTGTCTTCGTAAACGTTGTCCGAGTTTTATTACATACTAAAAAAGAAAAGCTGCGGGTACTATGATCATACTGCCAATACACGTCCCTTTCCGCTGATAAAATGTGTTTTCGACGCTAACAGGTGAACACAAAATGCAAATGGAATCAACGTTCGAAGTCAATTAAATCTGCGCTTTATTAAAACAATGGCTGATTAAATCATGCAAATGTGTCCGTCGTTTGATATTTTAAAGTTATTATAATATAATAATATTGCCGGCGCGGTGCTGGTGGGAGCAAGCGAATTAATTAAGTAAAAAGCAAACAAAACAAAGCTGGGGAACTTTTGTTTCGCTCAGCACCCAATCAGCCGGCGCAGCGCTGCATTATAAACAAATCTGTAATCCTGTACTTCTTGCAAATGTCCATAAAGCTTTACATGTGATTTATATTTCCGCGTGTAATCCGTTAGTTACACAAACGCTCGTTAAACCATTCAAAAATTATTTTCTATTGTTGTATTTTACATTTATTAATACAATAACAACAAATTATCCGTGTTGCAATAATCAATTAATTATAATTATTTATCCAATCATACTGCCCGGAGGCTTTACAATAATAAACTTTATAAAAACGCTTTAGAACTAATATATTAGGGATTAAAAGAGCAGTTCCGGTCAAATAAATTTAAATAATACAAATACGCAAACAGTAATTGCCACAGTAGCGGGTTAGGGAGAACGTGAGAGGGATTGGCAAAGCGCCACCGCTAGTGTTGCAAACGCTTGAATACATTTACTATTATTTTTAAGAGTTAGTAATATTTTGGTTTAACGCACTCGCGTTAAACCAAAAACATCACTAACTCTTAACACTGTTTTATTTTTATTTTAGAAGGACATCTTAAGATTAAGTGCAATTCACACCGAAGACGGACATCGAGTGTATTCCCGTACGTACTTACACAACGGCTCTGAAACGCGACGCACATTCGATTCGAGAATGTCACGCTCCCCTACCTACCAATAGGTACGTTATTCGTGAACGCGAGCGCTGCGTGACATCACAACAGTCGTGTCTTTGTCAACGGACTCGACTTGGCTTAATCCCAAACGACTGAGGAAAGGTAACATATCTCTTTATTTACGTTATATTTACTATGACAGTAACAAATGTACCGTACATACATACCGATTTCTACTCGTGTCTTGTATTACAATGAAAATCAGAAGAATAACAGAAATATTGGCCATGTTTTAGTAATGATACTGGAAGCCATAATGCGATTGTAACAAACGAACAGTAATAATTATGTTGGAACAATAATTACTCTTGGTGAATTGCGCTCGCCTCTGAACTTTGTATTGAATAATATTTTGGTGTGGGGTACATTTTTCGTATTCAGGTTTATTTTGAGAGATAAATTATTACTACTCCTCGTGGTGGCAGTTTTCCCCTTAATTGGTGTCTAGATGACAGATTAAGGGTGGGAAAGCAGTGACGTAATTGACAGGCCAATCTGAGCGGCGGTTTGGTGATGGATCTCGGATGCTGTTCATGGAGCAAAGCGGGCGGGAACAGACTCCCACCTACTGAAACGTATTATATAGGTAACCATTATAAATGTCTTCTCGGGAAATAGAGGTTCTGGATCATTTCTCAAGTCCGACTCCTCTCCGTTATATTAACCACGTTTAGTGCTAAATATATTTACGAGAGGTTAAAAGGTCCGTATCGTATTGTAATACGTATTTTTTCAGTGGATTTAAGATCTTTCACGGATTTTAAGATAAACCGAAACGTCCAAATAGCGGTGAGCTACGCGATTCAAGTTCAAAGAAATCAAGATCGTATTCATGAACAATCTAATCTAACCTTTTATTTTTTAACAAAAGTATAGATATTCTACCACAATTTGAAACTTTAGAGCTAAAAGGCTAAAATTTTAAATAAAATAGAATACAACAGAAACTCTAATAGTCTGAATAAAACTGTATTTCAAAAGGGACTACACAAAGTATAATGTGAAAAGAATACTTATTTTAAAGGAATGAAATCATAAAAAACCGTTACAACAAAGGCGAGATGAAGGAGTGGCTCGGCTTCCGCGCTCAAGCGTTTGATATAACGCGGTCTATGAGGACACGGCTCAATGGACACTGCGACCAACTTAAACAATAATCGCAAAGTTTAACTTTTTACGTCTTTAGGGGGCAAAGGACGGCCGTCATCGCCTGCCCTCGTTAAATGTTCCGTTATGAAAGTACATAAAAAGGGCGGTCAAAAGTTTTTTGGTGTCGTCCACAGCCGCACAGGTCGATTCCCTCGATCTCGTCCTTTACTCCTCGCGTGAAAACTACTCGGGAGAGTTATAGCTGTAGGTATGGAGGAGTAAAGTGCGCAGTAAGTCTCTATTATCTGCGCCGTTAGAGTCGCGTGAATGAAGGCGAACGAACGTGGCGGGAATCTAAAAGCTAACTCAATTCTCACCGTGCCGTTAATACATCTAGAATGGTGCGAGCTTTTTCTTAGTGTTCTACTTGCATTCAATTAATTTCAGGCTTTGTTTTGCCAACGAAAAAATGTTAATGGTGTCTGATTTCCAAGAATTAGGTTGAACTTCCATGTGACCGTGCCTGATCGCGTAATAAAATATTACATAATTTTCCATGGATTTTTTTTTTAACTGTTTCGTGATAGGTTGTAAGGTTCATAGGAAAATTCTATTTAATACTTTTGGACCAATTAACCGCGAAAAAAGTCTATAGTAGAATATTTATTTCAATATCGAGAGAGAAGAAAGAACGAACATTTGATATTATTTATATATAAACGCGATTTCGTTTGAATACTTCTGAGAAACTATCGTATCAGTTTTTTTTTTAAATAAGAGTATCAAAAAATAAATTAACCACAGTATACCTTTTTTATTAATGTGTTCTCTGGGCGGAGTGAAAGGGAGTGTCAGAATCTTACTGACTAAAATCGTAAAATCCACCCGTGTTCCTCCTCATTTCCCCTTCCATTTGCGTTCCAGGACTGTGGTAACTCTTCTGAACAAACTCTGCAACCCTGGCAGGTACTGACGTCGACCAGGGCTTGGCTGTTATCGGACGACGAGCCACCTATTAGTCGCCATTCACAGAGCCGCGTCTACGGTGGCCGGGAATCGCCCTGCGACTCCCGACACCTGATGCATCTTCTTCTGTAGCGGCGCCACTCTGCGTGAGGGAAAGGTTTCCACTACCATCTCACATTCCGTCACTAGTATTACTGCTGCGGGGGCAGACCTATGCTCCCTCGTATCCTCCGGGCGATCGGAGTAAGCACAATAAAGATAAATCCAAACCAATATAAAACTGTAAGTAATACAAAAAATCATAAGCCAGCACAAAAATGATTTAAGTAAGATGTAAACTGCACAGAAACTTATTTTATGATTTTCACCGTATAACGATGAAAAGACATTATTTGCTGTTCTGGTGAAGCTGAAAAATGCTATTTAGTATAGGTACTCAGCTGCAGCCGCAGTTGTTCTGATTCACTGTATGAGTACGTTCGATCGTATCTCACATCTAAGGAGGCGAGCAACTGAATAGGGTTTAATTTGTTCTCTAGAAAGATCCCCGGGACCACGGAACTCCACTGGCCCGTATTCAGCTGACTACACTTTCCACGCCACACAAGTTCTAAGATTATGTTAGTCTACTCCTGACTCTACCAAAACTTTGACCAATTATCTTTGTTTGCTCTGTTAAAACTCTAAATGAATTTGTGAATTTCCAATTTATTCGATTACAGTGTTTACAATTCTACAAACGCAAGCACTAACATTTTCACGATTATGACAAAAAACTAAGTGCCCACTTTCTTATTCATATCGACGTACGTATTACGAGTACATCGTAGGATTACAGATATTACGGTTTGTTACAGTACGTAACATTCAGCTTATTCCAGCTCTATAATGATTCTCATAAAATTTTATTGGGAATCTTCCATAAGCTTTGATTGCACGATCAGTGAGGTAGATACATATGTACATACATATGTATGTAGATTGATATTAGTTATTATAATAACTTTTCTATGTTTATGACCGTATTGGTTCCAGATCTTAAAGTAAATTTAGGGTGTTTTAAAAACAAAATTTTTATATTTTCAAAAATTCGTCCAAATCCCTGTCAACGGGAAAAGTGCCCAGAACACTAGCCGCATTGCCACGTTGAATGGCAATGCTGATTCGTTGACCAAAGAAAAGGCCAGATTTAGGGTCGAGTCCTTGATACTTAAAACTATAAAGACTTTGTATAACTGGCATTTATACCGCTGGCAGTAGTTAATAAGATAAATGAAAGCTCATGATAAAGGTCAACACGTCTGAGAAACAAAAAAGTAAAATTCTATTATAATTTAATCTGTAAATCTGATGACAATCCGACTCGGAGCGAAACTATCCTAAAGTCCAATGTATCACGAAGTGAATTCAAAAATGAAATATAGAAACGAATCTGACATCGCTTATTTCCTTTCTTGCGTAAACAGTCGCAATAAATTCTTCACGTTGATCCGAGGATGAACCCTTGTAACGTATGAAAATAGGGGGTTAGGGTACGTGTCGTGTGTCGGGACGGATCCGTGATTCGTTCTGGCCGGCGGCCGTGCGGCCCGATGCGGCCCGATGCGGCCCAGTGGGGCCCGGCGGCCGGCGCGTCGTCGCGACCGCCGGCTGTCTCCGCGAACGCTCGCAGCATCGCTCACTGCCACCGAATAAATCACCAGACATGAACTTCATTTTATTGCAACCTTAAAAAATAACTTACATAAATCCTCGACTAAACAACCTTTAAAAGTATTTTTACTTTCTTACTGTGATGTATGAAACTAATAACTAATTCAGTGTAAGTTACCGCTGTCAAAGTTTGTTGCTGGTTCGTCGATCTTGTGGCGCTCGTGAACTTTAGTGTTTCAAATTAGACTACTTCAATGCCAATCGCTTCAATCGTTCATCAATTACTATTGATCAAGATAATTTTAAATGCTTTATGCTATTCAGTTCTGTACTATGTATTTACTTTCTAGTAAAGTACTGCCATGAAATTAAGAATAGGTCTTAATACAATAAAATGTTTGAAGGTCTGCGTATCTATATGAAATGACGCTAAAAAGATCTTTGACAGTCTAGACAACGCAGGTATTGGCTAAGTAAAATTCGATGTAGGGATCAGCTAACACGTCGTTCGAATCAGGTTCGGTGCTTAAAATATAACTTTTTGTTACTTTTCCAGACTAAGTTCTTACGAGACTCAGATGGAGAGTCCGTGGATTTTATTATTTAACTTGGACAGAAAGGGGAAACAAAGACAGTTTTCGAGAAATTCATCAAAACTTTTGATTGTATTACGTACACTCCGACCCGAATGCTTGTTAATCTTTCGGTGCCGCTTTCGTTGTATCTTTTTTTATACAAACTGTTGACGTGACAGCCGCTTAACAAAGTTGGAAGAACTTTTAAAAATATTTCAAAGACTTTTTATGAAATATGAATGAAGTGGTCACTTTTTATGTTTATGCAAACTAAAATGAAGGTGTGCATATTTGCTTACAAATGGTAGGCTTCGTGTAAAAACATCTAGTCCAAACATTTAATTCAAGGCACTAAGCAATCAACCAACTTCATGATGGAGTGTAACAAAACTGGTTTGTTACACGTGTCACGACATGCATGAGTGCCTTCCGGGATCATGGTCGGCTTCACTTTATTTGAAGTGGTCATGTTTTATATTCGTTAAAATTAAAATAAATATGCAAATCATTCTAATCTACACATATTATGTTTTGTTCGTACCAAAACACCTATTCCAAACAATTAATTCCAGGGACTAGGTTACCAAACACCCTCATGATGGAGTTTGTTAACAATACAATATCGCGTAGGCAGCACATAAAGAGTGCGGCAAGAATGTGACGCGGGCGCTGGCTTGTTACACATGTGTCACGATACGCGTGAGTGGCTTGTTCGTGATCGTGGACAGCTCCATTTTTATTGAAGTAGTCATATTATATATTCGTGAACGAATTACGATAAATATACAAATCATATTAACCTAGCATTATACATATAACACTAACCTACAAAATGTATGTTTTACTTCGTACCAAAACATCTAGTTCAAACAATTAACTCCAGTGTACTAAGTAATCAAGTACCTTCGTGATGTGACGCGGGCTTGTTACACATGTGTCACGGTATGCGTGAGTGGCTTGCCGGGATCGTGGTCAGCTCCATTTTTTCGCATATTATATTCGTTATAATATTTACCTTCAGAGAATATCGTTCACTTCGTAAGAAAACCTCTATTCAAACAACCTCATGATGGAGTTTGTTAACAAGACAATATGGCGTAGGCAGCACATAACGAGTGCGGCAAGAATGTGACGCGGGCGCCGGCTTGTTACACATGTGTCACGATATGCGTGAGTGGCTTGCTGGGATCGTGGTCAGTTCCATTTTTATTATTTAAATTTTCTCCAATTTTATATAAGTAGTCATATTATATATTCGTGAAAATTACGATAAATATACAAATCATATTAACCTAGCATTATACATATAACACTAACCTACACAATTTATGTTTTACTTCATACCAAAACATCTGGTTCAAACAATTAACTCCAGTATACTAAGTAATCCCTTCGTAGTAGTACCTTCGTGATGTGACGCGGGCGCCGGCTTGTTACACATGTGTCACGATATGCGTGAGTGGCTTGCCGGGATCGTGGTCAGCTCCATTTTTTCGCATATTACATTCGTTATAATATTTACCTTCAGAGAATATCGTTCACTTCGTAAGAAAACCTCTATTCCAAACAATTAATTCCAGGGACTAGATTATCAAACAACCTCATAATAGAGTTTGTTAACAAGACAATATCGCGTAGGCAGCACATAACGAGTGCGGCAAGAATGTGACGCGGGCGCCGGCTTGTTACACATGTGTCACGATATGCATGAGTGGCTTGCTGGGATCGTGGTCGGCTCCACTTTAATTAATCTGGATTTGATGAGGGATTATGTTTGCGCGACGCGTGACGGATCGAGAGCTCTGCGCGTCCTGCCCCGTCTACTGTGGTTTAAAACGGATTTACCTCTCATTTCCCCTCCACACAATTTGTACACACGTTCAAGAAGTGTAATTTGCCTTCTGAGCTTATTAAAGTGAATTGTGAGGAACGCGGAATATGATTTTTGTTGTTGTTGCATGTTGGGGTTGTGTCTTGTAATTATGACAATGTAAATTAGCTAAGAAAGTGTTTTTCAACAGTATGTTGACGAAACCTCGTTAACTTAAAATGCGCAGTGACGCACTCTTGTACAAGATTACTATGTAAAATATGCACGTAGCCACAAGCATATGCCTTTGAGTACAAGAAAGCCCATACTTGTATGTCAGGCATTAGCCAGTATGTTCACAAGGCACCTCTTAGAAACACTCAGTTTAAGATTTTCAGGAGGTGTGTTACACAAAGCAAGAAGCATTCTGACGTCCACCTGCACACAACGTAACTTCACAATGGAATTACTGTTCAAGCACCCAAGCTATTACGTTGAGATGTTTCAGGAAACATGTGAATTTAAAGTTCTACTCACAGCTTTGTGTTTATACGGACCTCAGACCCGTGTTTTCTCGAAAAGTATACTTCTACAGCATACCATTATTGTGTTACCGCTTTATAAAAATCTTTTGATATAAGCTTCTGATTCTTGCTGGTTTGATTTTACTTGATAGTAAAGGATAAATGGAGTAAAATATATATTTTAACATATTTTGATTAATTAATCCAATCAATAAATTACATAATTGTGTAGCCAGTCTATACATATTATAACGTTCACCAAACCATTAACATAATTCTATACACGAATTTGGCACATTACCGCCAGTGTGCTACGAGGCTACGGATGTACTACGGCGTAGCGCTACGTCAAGTGCGACGTGGCCGCCGGTAATATTAAGCGGTTTATTGCCTCCTACACTGTTTGCGGCCACAGTAAGGCACTCTATGTTATAGCTGGCTATTCGAAACAAGTTAATCATTACAATGTGTTTGTAATGTACGGGAACATCTTGTAACAACTTTGTCAAGTACGTAGTGGCGTACGTAGTACCAAGGCTATTTCGCTAGTTACTCTTCAATACCCTTCGGCTTATAACTTTCTCAACAATAATCCTGTATTAGTGTTTGTATTTTACCCTTCAAATTAAAATTCCATCAACGTAATATACCTACCTTAAATAAGCCCGAAAGGTCAGTGATTACCCATTCTATATGCACGAGCACTTCGCGGTCCATCAAAAACAAGTAATCAAAACCCCGACATAGAACAACAAAAATTTAATGGATAAATTAAGGAGATCGTAAAATATGCGATAACTTCCGCAACATGAAACAGAATCCATTAGATTAATGTTAAAGAAGAGCAACAATACGTCACTGTCAGAGAGGAGAGTGGGGCCGGGAAGTGATTTCAAAGGCGGAATGCCCGCAACGTGCCGCGACTCCCGATTACACCCACGTGAACTACATTAATATCTCGAAGAATTAGCCGACGTGACCGCTTCATCAAGTTTAACTCCACTATCGAGTTTAAACACGAATTCAACTCGCACTTCAATTCAATTACATTCTCCTTGCTCGCCGCTCTATGAATTTGATGCGAAGACGGTGTGATGATTTTGGTGTACTATAAAGCATATTCTGGTAATCAGAAGAATCTGGTTTAACTGGAAGCCGACTTCAATATTGTTGGGAAAAGGTTAGACAGCTGATGATGATAAAGTATATTCTAACACGAACTAGTCCCCTAAACTACCTATCAATCTATGCAGTATTGTTAGATTTCTTCAGTCTGCCTTTTTAAAATTGTTTAGGCAATAATTTAGACCGTATGCGTCAAGCAAATTAACTGACGTGACCGCTTCATCAGAACTCCACTGTCAAGTTTAAACACGAATTCAACTCTCACATTGATTCAGTTACATTTGCCTTGCTCGCCGCGCAATGAATTTGATAATAAAGATGTGCATACATATATACATAATATGTGTTCATGAACGGGAATCAATATATGTGAATTAATTGCGCTTGTTTCGATTTCATGATTTTTGAATGGTTAGACCAGGAAATATATGCTTTGTGTGCCAAAACCATAGCCATACTGACATTGGCCCTGACAGCGGTTACCAAGACACTGAAAAATCGGAAATCCAGTATAATTGTATGTAAACAACAACACTTTTTACTGGATGGTCAATTTTCAGTATCTTGCTTCATGATTTCCTTCCAATTGTATCAATTAACCTGCCTGACCGTATCCCAACTGTATCGAGGTAGGCCTCCAATCTAACCGAAGGCCGACGAGTACCATTATTTTACATGAAACTTCTGCCTATCCCACCTCTTGGTGGGATAGCTGATTTCTGTGATAGGTAGAAACCTATCACAGCAGTCAGGGCCTCAACTTATTTGTACTTTTATTATGCGAGTAAATAATTCTGTACCTTCAGTGAAAAGTGATATAAGTGAAAAATCATAGTTTTGAGTAATTTAAGGTTAAAGATTTAAAAAAATCTAGTTATTTTTCTAACGTTCTAAAATAAAAAACGATATATGGTACGTGTAGATAATATTTTAAAGATAATAAAGAGCTTGGTTTGAATATATTATTTTGCACGGAATTTAAGTAATTAGTAAAAATAGCCAGTTATATCACCGTACACTATAGTTTTCTTTGCTTATTTTTGTGTATTTAAATCTATAATGAAATGAATTATTTTACACATTTAGTTACCGTTTTGTGTGAAATGTTATAAGGCTTGTGTTTTGTCATGTTTTGCCTGCAAATAGTTGCTGTGAGAAAAAGTCGTAAAACTAATATGATCATTTTGATTATCAGCAACCATTTTTCATTGTTTTATTAAAAATTCCTACGTAAATATTCAATTGTACCCCTAAACACCAATGTATTTTTCAAAATAGTAAGTGATTAATGCTACAAGCTAGAATTTATTGTGATACATTTTGTTTACATCGAAGTGTTTATTGATACAAGTAATAAGTATTTTCAAACGTTTTTGTCATAGAAAGGGTAAAACTATGTTAAATTAATTTAAAAATAATATCTAAATTAAAAAAGCGTTTCTTTATTAAAGAATTCTTGAATATACACTTTTTTATGAATTACAATTAGTAGCAAAACAATAAAATATTTTCCTTTAATGATTTTCGTTGTTTTTTATTTAAATGCGAGCATACAGGCTCTGGTCCTGAGGTCGTGCTATCGAGTCATCAGAGCTTTCAGGAATTATCAGTTTTTTGGTAAGTATATGTTTTTTTTTTGGTTTACCAGTCGACGTGCTTGTTTCAGTTGAGTCGGTTTCACTGTTTGGTATAAAATCATCACTGCTACCTGAGCTGAAATCTAAAATTCTAGGTGATAGTCCAGTTTCCATACCCTCTGATCCACTGCTAATATTTTCTCCATATTGATCGTCTTTTTCAAGTGTAGTTTCTTCTACCTCCTCTTCACATTGATCCACTTCTTCTAAGGCCGTCTTTTTACAGGATTCTATTTCTATTGTCTCTCCCGGCTGATTAGATTTTTCTTTTCATTTATTATTTTCTTCATGTACCATATTTTCTTCATCCCTATGTAGCTGAACGCCTTCCATAATCTTATCTATTCGTTTTTTCATTATAGACTGTAAAAATAACAGTTCAAATTAATATCGAAGCGTCACATTAAAGCCATTCAAGGTAGAATTTCTAGCAGACCGTCAGCGTTAGTGTGACATGAAAATGTATGGACGGTGGCACTCAGCGGCTGACGTGGCGTCACGGCCCAGTCACAGTAAAAATATGGAACAGTATGGAAACTAAGCCCATTTGTTGAAATAATTACCTACGCTCCAGTATAGAGTTAGGGTTGTCACTTTTAATGTTTGTAATAAGTAAGTGTTTTCTTGGAACGAAGTTCTTTAACAAGGCTTGCGGTAGGAGTTGACTGAGAGAAATAGTCACGTGAAAATGCGTTAGTGCATGTTATTCCATGCGACTTTCTTCTTTGGTCAAAATGTAAATAATGCCATTGTAAAAAAAAATTACAAACTGAATATTGTTTATCATTTCTATGCCATTTTATTCCATTTCAATTATAACTAATATCTTTCCTAAAATTTTGATGAAGGATTTCTGTATGTTGAAAAATTATTGTTACTTATTTTGTGAAGTAAGTAAGTTCCTATGTGTATGTTTCGAAGGCTAAATTTCCTTTGACAAGACTAGAATATAATGTTGTCTTCAAATTATGGTAATTTATTTTTTCATACTCATAAGAATTCATTTATTTCATATGTTATATAAATTATAATACAATATAAATTACAATCAGTCTTCGGTATAAGGATTTAATACTAGTATTAAAAATCGGTGCTTTAATACTAGTGTTAAAAAACTGAGTACCCAAGTACTCCGTTTTTGCAAAATGAAAACCTGAGTGCCATTATAATAGCGTAGGTATTATCTATGAACACGGCACCCGCCACAGAGAGCACCTCGAAGGTCCTTTAGGGGCCTCGTAGATGTGCGCGTTTGTGTGAGTGTGCCGTTTCGATCGTTTGTTCGTAGTTTCTGTACTGTTCCATATTTCTACTGTGGCTCAGTGCCGCCATCCATACATTATCATTTCGCACTGACGCTGATGCTTGGCTCGATTTTCCACCTTAACAGAAAGAAGAGCAGATAGAACCAGGGCTCGGAAACCGGTTACTTAACCGGTTTCCGGGCTTTATTTGATACGGTCCCCCACCAGCCTTGCTCGCACAGTTTGAAGAACAAATTGATAAAATGTAGCCAGGAAAAAAGTTAGGCCCACTAGCTGATTTTCGTTTTTGAGATACACCGAAACTGCTATACGGATTTTTTTATAAAACCTCGCAAATATAGTATACATGCAATAATAAATTAATATAATTCATTACAAAATGTTTATAAGACGTACAAGCATACGTGCAATGAAACTACACCAGGAAAGAGCAAAGATACCTATGTATGTTTTGATTAAAAGTATTGTTGACAATTGATTAACAACAACGTCTGCCTATCCCTATTATACCTACTGAATACTCAGTTAGCATTTAATAAATAAGAATTAAAATACATTGTTAGGCTACCTATATTATTATTATTAATTATCATAATAGTCTGTTTTACGATTAGTAAGTTCGAAAATTAGGTATTCTTTTTATAAATTAATTAATATTGTTTTAAAATAGGTATTTATAAAATACTGTATAATATAATATTATTGAATTCTTAAATCAATATAAAATACATGTCCTTTGTAAACATTTAAATATCAAAATTGTTACATAATTCGTGTAAAATGATACAAGTCTTACCTTACGCATCGTAGTAGTGTGCTGTAACGCACGACGCATCTGTCCTGACGCACGCCCGAGACTAAGAATCCCGCGTCGCCTGCGCTCTTTCCATGCGTCCCGCGGGGAAGTAGGGAGTGGGGTGCGTAAGAGCTGCGCGAACTTGTATCACTGTGTACTACGTATTTTTTTGCTAATTTAGTTCTAAAACGCAATGCAGTTTTGATTCTACTATATTAGTATCATTATTCACGTAATCATATGTCCTATTTCTCTTATGTTCTTACTAATAGAATTAATATTCAATTTGTAATCACATCAAAATTGGCTACATAAATTACGTGTAAATTGTTTGATTAGCAGTTGTATCATTAGTCACATATTTTTATGAAAATAAATTTGTGTTTGTATGGTTCATGTACAAATGTAACACTTTTCACTAGAATGTATTGTTTCAATATTTTAATGTTTTGTGATAGGATTTCATTTGTATCACTTTGGATTAATTGAAGTAAAAGCTTTCGGTTCGCGTAAGATGTGGTAACTCGAGTCGTATTAAAATACATTTTAGAAATATAAATATCGGTTCGGAGCACTTTGGTATGAATCAAAAAGTATTATTTTACACAATAATTTCAATAAAAAATAGCTTACTTATATCAATGTACACAAAAAAATCTCATTCATTTTTAATCTTATAACAACGGGGATAAAATAGAAATTAAGTTATTTTTTTTTAATAAGTTTAATCAGAGAATATAAAAACCGATCTGGGTCGACATGTATCACTTTTCACTGAAGGTACAGAATTCTATCTTACTACCTATTAATTGGGTGACATTCTTTCTTATTGTATCATGGCTCAAACAAAATAGAGCTAAACTAAGCTAAGGATGACTTGCGCAAAATAAACAAATTATCTAGTTAGCCTAGACTAACTAACTAACTTACTTATAAATTGACAGACTTGTTTTGCACAGCGCTATTTCGTTAGCCCGAGTTAAACATTTGATTAGTCCCGAAGACACGCCATTAACAGATAAGTTTATGATTTTTCCAACATTGCAACTGCCCGTTGCATAGAATCTGTAAGTGCAAAATACGTATGGTGATATCTATACTTATAATAAATCTGTAGAGAGGTCAATTCTGTACAAGGAATATATTTTCAAAATAACTATCAGGGGGTGATTAGTGATCGATACTGGTACCAAAAATGCAATCAGTAAAATTTTTGTCTGTCTGTCTGTCTGTCTGTCTGTCTATCTGTATGTTCTTTATAGAAACAAAAACTACTCGACCGATTTTAACGAAACTTGGTGCAATTATTCTTCATACTCCTGGGCAGGTTATAGTATACTTTTCATCACGCTACAATCAATAGGAGCAGAGCAGTGAACGAAAATGTTAAGAAATCGGGAGAAGTTACTCCATTTTTTAAGCTTCCGTCGCGTGTGTAGCCTTAATGGTTAAAGTTACATAGAAATCATGTATTACGGAAATGTTTTACATAAAATTGTCTAAAAAATATCCCGAAACAGCATATGTCTATCTTTTATGGTTGACTCACAATAACACGTGTAACTCCCGATAGCTTAGCAGTTCGGAGCTTTCTGATTATATTTGTTTACTCTTACGTTTATAATACTCTCACTCATCCCTGATTAAAAAAAGTTAATTCATTATTACCTATTCAATAAAAAAAGAATCATAGAAATCGGTATAGAAACACCAAACTTATACATGAATACATTAATAAGCCATCGCGCCGTCGCGCTTTAATACTGAATCATACTGTAAGATGTTATTGTGATTATTTTTGTGTAACTTTTGTTGCTATTTTATAAAATAGGTAGGTACTTATTAGTTATTTTGGTAATGTTTAAATATTCGTTCAAATTACAAATTATTAATAGTTACGTGTAAAAGTAACTATTCCACGCGGACGAAGTCGCTGGCAGAAGCTAGTCTATGAATAAAATGCTAAGCAAATGTCAGTGCTAAGCGGAACAGCGTATGTAAGTGGCGTCAGCTTCATGCGATATTTTTTTCATTTCACGTTAGGTCAAAATTAAATACTGGTATTCAGCTGAATCCGGTATGACTGGAAGCTGACCCCAATATAGTTGGGAAAAGGCTAAGCAAATGTGTGTTAAGTCAAAATTCAATTAAACAATTGAATTTAAATGCGATTTGATGCGAGTGCGTTGCTCATTAGCATTACTGTCCGTTTTACTACGTTTTGATAACAACAACTAAACACAACCTCAAAATCAAAATTTCGCTTAGAAATATTTAAAACTAAACTTTTAAATAAAATGCCAACTCTGTCAACTAATGGTGACCCTAATCAATGTTACAATGATTTTTTCAAAATGTATTGTGCAGAGTTTGATACAACATTTGTTCCCAAAACCATTTCGGTTAACAGTAACACTTCCTTCAGTGACTGGGCCGCCATTGGTATTTATAAAAGTAGAGAACGGCTTTATGAGCTGTACGAAGAAAGAACTTATATTAATACTGTAGAGTTTAATTTATATGTTAAGAATTATACTAAACTATTTAAAAAGGTTTGTTATATAGCCAAGTCTAGGTACTTGAGTGCAAAAATTAAAAATAGTAGTAATGTGATAAAAATGACTTGGGATATTATTAATAGCGAAACGGGAAGGTCTTGCAATCGAAGTAGTGATTATAGCCTTGCTATTAATGACAATATAATTAAATTAGATTCGCAAGTCGCCGCGGCTTTTGAAGATTTCTTTGCAGAGATTCCCGTATCGACAACTAAGTTTCTAGATTCATCACCTAGGGCTGCAGAAGCATTACTTAAAGAAAACGTTCCAGTTTGTGATGCCGAATTCAAATTCCAACATGTCACTTCTAATGATATCGTAAAAACGTTTAACTCATTGAATGTTAAAAAGACTGCCGATCTATGGGGTAATTCTGTCGACCTTGCTAAGTCCATTATACACATTGTAGCCTCTACTTTAGCTGTTATTTTTAATAATTGTATAGACCGTGGTGAGTTTCCTGATCTAATGAAATATAGTAAAATAATTCCGTTATTTAAATCGGGGAGTACATCAGACCCTTCCAATTATAGACCAATATCAGTGCTACCTACTTTTAGTAAAATTTTTGAGAAACTTATTTTAAATCAAATGCAAAGTTATTTTAATAAACATAAATTTTTACATAACAAACAGTTTGGTTTTACGAGGGGTCGTTCAACAACCGATGCCGGTGTTGAACTTCTAGGACACATTTACAATGCATGGGAGGACAAATGCGATACTTTGGGCATTTTTTGCGATTTGTCCAAGGCGTTCGATTGCGTTCTCCATGAGACGTTAATCAGGAAATTGCACTATTACGGAATCCGGGACGCCTCTCTGGATCTTCTTACTTCATACTTGAGTGGTAGGATTCAGAGAGTTGATGTCAATGGTAAAAGGTCTCCTGGATCGGTAGTCAGGATGGGGGTCCCCCAAGGCTCAATTTTAGGTCCCTTCCTGTTTCTGATATATATTAATGACTTGCCGTACCTCATAAAAGATAAATATGATATAGTGTTGTTTGCAGACGACACGTCGCTTTTGTTCAAACTAAAACGTCAGCAGATGGTTACTGACAATATAAATAGTGCCCTTGCGACTGTAGTTAACTGGTTTAATGTTAATAATCTTCTACTTAACGAGAAGAAGACGAAATGCATAAAGTTTACTTTACCTCATGTAAGACAAGTGAATACTGTTCTAACAATAAAGGGTGAAGAGTTGAAACCCGAAGATACCACAGTGTTCTTAGGCATCACTTTGGATGCGAAGCTTCAGTGGGGCCCCCATATAGATAAACTGTCAAAAAAACTCAGTTCTGCAGCATTTGCCGTTAGGAAAATTCGTGGCTTAACTGATTTAGAAACGGCCCGTTTAGTGTACTTTAGTTACTTTCATAGCGTGATGTCATATGGAATTCTGTTGTGGGGAAATGCCGCCGATATGCAGACAATATTTGTTTTACAAAAAAGGGCTATTCGTGCGATTTATAAATTAAATCCCAGACACTCACTCAGAGAAAAATTTAAAGAGATTAATATAATGACTGTGCCCTCTCAGTACATCTATGAGAATCTCTTGTACGCACATAAAAATATTAATCTGTTTAAAAAATACAGTGATATCCATAGCATAAATACTAGGAACAAACACAATTTTGTTGTTCCTAAAACCAGGCTCAAGAAAATAGGTGGTTCCTTTCGATGCCAATGTATACATTTTTATAATAAACTTCCTGGCCGCATTCAAGAACTAAGCATAAATAAATTCAAAGTATTTATAAAACGTAAGCTATGCCAGAAAGCTTTTTACACAGTTAAAGACTATCTGGAGGACAAGAAGGCTTGGGATTGAGCTGCTTCAGTTGTGTACATGGCCCAATGTTTTATGTTGTTGTTTTGTTTCTGTGTTTTTCTTTTATATTTTTACACTTTGACATGTTTTAATTTTCGTTTAGTTTACTTTTGACATGAATGTTTACTTTTTAAAGTATTCTTTTTATTTTATTACAATTTCTTATTTTGACATGAATGCTTACTTTGTAAAGTATTATATTTTTTAATTTATTTACTATTGTGAATATGAGGACTATATGGGTTATTATTGCTTTTTCCTCTTCAACTATTTTTTTTTTCCTTTTTTTTTTTTTAGCGTTGTCTGGCTGTTTGAGTTTTTTTGTGGCCTACCCAAATGTCCTTTCATTGGCATTGTTCGTCGAGTCGTTGAGCTCCTTATTGGTTCTAAGTTGAGCTACTCGACTACTGACCAAGGCTTGCAATGAATGGACAGGTCCACTCAAATCTGCGTGGTTCTTTCCTCAAAAGACCACTTCAGACACTGACATGGTCCTCATATAACGTATTGTGAATGTGAGGACCATGTAGATCGCTATGTTAGGGGTTCATTTCTTGTTAGTCTGGCGGTTTGAGTTCTTTATGTGGCCTACCCAAATGTCCTTACTTTAGTATTGATCGTCAAATCGACGAGCTCCTTAAAGTTCTAAGTTTGAGCTACTCGGTAACTGACAAATGCTTGCACTGTCTGGACAGGTCAACTCAAATCTGTGTGGTACTTTCCTCAAAAGACCACTTCAGACACCAACCTACATGGTTCTCATATGATTTGACCAGTACAATTGTATGGACTTTAAAAGAGACCTTGACCTCTGAGTTTGTTTCGGTGTTTCTTCTCAGGGTAGTCAGCTAGGAAACACCGGCCTCATCTAGTTTATAACGACCAAAAATATTGACGTGTAAAAGTGTTATTTACAACCTACTTACAAAATAAATATCATTTATCATTTATCATTTATAACACAATGTAATCTTGTCATATGCGATTTCATGTGTGATCGATGAATCATAGTTACTTCAATGGAACTTGCGTATAGTTGCCAAAACCATGAGATACAGACTAGATATCTAAGAGATAGCTTTCATAGCAAGGCTGTGCTTGAAATTGTGCAATAGTAACTTATTATCTGGGCTGGTTGGCTCTCTATCTCTGTATAAGGAAGTTTTAAGGCTTTCCATAGACGTGGGACTGAGCTATGGTGATGAATATAGCTCCTTTCCCTACCGCGCTTAAGAATTATCAAATTACTATGCACCATACCGCTTGAAAAGGGACTCGTTCTAAACTTTTTAATAGTTTTTTTGCGGTCTGTATTTTTTACTCAAGTATTTTGTATACTGTATCTTTTTTATTTCTGCCGAAATCTATTTCCCTTTAGCGTTTAGATTAGATTTTGAACTCCTTCTGTCTAATAATAAAAATAAATTCTACCAATTTGGTTGAAATCATTTTAATAATTGAGCTGGTCCTTGATAGCGAAAGGCCTATTTCTAGCGAAAGTCTACTTACAGACATTCATGTTTATTCATTAACTACTCGTAACAACTAAAAAGTTGAACCACAATTTCAGTTAACTAATATTTGAACTGACAAAAGCAAACAATTTAGAAAACAAGAACTTTTCATTATGTTGTTTTCCAATACCTTGGTAATAGGGTATATCCATTTCCCAGAAGCATTTTCATTTGACGATTCGTTTTAATGGGTAGAGGTATTTTAAATTTAACCTTTTTTATAATTAAACTACAGTATCCGCATTAAATAAATAAAAAAAAAATAAAAAAATAGCAGCATTAGTATTTAAGGAAAATTATTTACATTTACTTACTTGCAACTAACTGACGGTGTCCTGCCAAAATAGTTCATACAAAAATCCCTTGCACAAAAGTACTTCCATTGTTATTGCTAAAAGTGTTATTTATTATGAACTAGGCGGTCGACGGGTGGCAACCTTTTTCTTCCGGCCCTAGTTCAATCCATGGTCCGGAGTCAGGAGGCATAGGAAGCGGTCACCTCCTTCTGCCAAACAGTAATGTTAGCGAAGGAGGAGGCAAGCTGCGCGCGGGAGAGGGAAACCTCATGCACAGCTGCCGCAACAGGAAAAGACGGCCCGGGCGTCTGGAGACGCAGGGCGATCGTAGACGCGGGCCTGCTAGGTTTGCAGAATTTGTTCGAAAGAGTCACCGCGGCCCTGGAACGCAAAGGGCATTAGGTAGGTTTTAGTCAGTAAGTGTCTGATACTCCCTTCAAAAAGGTATATAAAAAAAGCATCAGGACAAATGGGCGGGACTCTTTTCGCAGTGGGAAACAAAGGACGGACATTGTTGCAAAAATGCCTAATACCTTGGTGTGACGACGAGAAGAAATGGAAGGCTATCTGGGAGGCCTTTGCCCAGTAGTGGAACAGTATAGGTTGATTAAAAACATATAATTAAAGAACTCGCCTGCCATGTCAAACCTGGGACCTGTAAAGAACTGTTTAAAGAATCCGTCCGTTCGTCCGTGTTTTAAATTTTTTAGATCACTTTTTGACATGGCAGGCGTGTTTTTTTAATGATATTTTTATTTCATAACTTTTTGCTATGTACTAAGCAAGGTTTGAGATGATGATAGTATAAGTAGTCATAATTTTTATGAAAACAAAATATTTTAATTTTTTTATTTATCGCTCCCATTTCCATTTATTTAAATTTTCATATAATGGTTAAGCGGATTAGAAGTTATGGTGGAATAACTCACATACATACATGAACCCTGAAAACATAACACTTCTTTTTTTGGGCAGTCGTGTAAAAATAGTCCAACTATTCTTAAATTGTGCGGTCATCATTTACAGCATCTATTGTATTTCCAACGTCATTACAGATATCCTAATCCTAACTAACATTATAAATGCGAATGTGAGTTTATTTGTTTGTTTCACGCCTAAACTACTAAACCGATTTTAAAAATCCTTTTACCAATAGAAAGCTACATTATTAGCGAGCAACATTGGCTACATTCTATCCCCATATTCCCACGGGAACGGGAAGTACGTGGGTAAAACCGTGGGGCGCTACTAGTAGCAAATAATTATTTGCCCATTCAAACGAAAAAGGTTAAAAGTATCATGATTCATGTCAGCACAACAGTAAAAAATCTTTGTTCAAACACAAATTACAGATAGACAAGAATTTAAAGCTTTTTAACTTAAGCTTTTAATTTAAAAGCCTAAGTACTCAGACCGTTATTAAAAATAAAAGCAGTTGAAATGCTTTCAAATCAAATTCAGTCTAAAGCAAAAATAACCTAACGATATAATTTTTCACTTTTATTTATGAAAAATTAAGGTTTTTAATATGACTGATTCACTCACCAGAATTTATACTATAAGCACTAATTTTCTAAAGGAGAAAACCTGTAGCAGTAGTCTATTCACTTATGATTGAAAAGCCCCAGGTCATAACTATCAAGTAACACACACTCCAGCAGGTAATTCCAATCCTTAGCTAAAGCACAGTGAAATAATTCCTCTTTTTGTAGTATTTAAGACGATGGGCCATGGATACATGGTGAACATCAACAACACTACATGTTCACCATGTAATCATGCCCGATCTATTTTAATATATCTTAATCATTGCTTATGTCTCGCGAGCAAATCCAGGAGTAAGTAGCAATATCACTGAAAATTGCGAGTAGGTACATATGTGCTATAGTATACATTATAGACGCCATTATGAAACTTTACGATCCCATAGGATCAGGTACTATAAAGATGATAATAGCGGAGTATTTGTATAACCCCAAGTACTTGCGTTCGCGCTCATGCTTCCCAGCGGAATAAGCAGAATTCTAAATGGTGGCGACGATTATGAAGATAAAGAAACTATGTGGGGTTGTAAATAACTTAGAGGGTTGAAATTGGAAAGAAAATATGCTTACTTTTGGAGCAGCCGGGTAAAAATATATTTTCTTCTTCCACAATGTGTTAAATCAAAGATGACAAGGATTCATCGTCAAAGCTTTTATTTCCCGTAGGAACTCGGGAGTAAAATATATTGCTCGCTAATAACGTAGCTTACCATTGATGAAAAAATGGTTGCAGTCGGTCCAGTACTTTCGGAGCTTATTCAGTATAAACAAACAAACAAAAATATGTCCTCTTTATAATATATAATATTGATTAGCTTCGTCGCCCGCGTTAGTGTAAGAAATTATCCCCAGAGAACATACTCCCGGGAGAAAAAGCCTGTGCTATTCCAGGCTATAATCTATCTCTCTGACAAATTGCATCAATATCCGTTCAGCCATATAATGACGTGATTGGGTAGCAAACGTCCATCCATGCGTCCAAACATTCGTAATAAGTAAAATATTACGTACACTTAGATATTTTATTTTGTTTTTACAATGTTTTTATTTAGTAACATTGTAATTTAGATTACTTATTTTACCATCGCTGTTGAACAAAAATTACACGATCCATTTCAAATCTACATCAGAAATTCCTACAAACATTTGAATGCCGACTCTTCATTTCACACAGTAAAGTTCCACTAACTTACTTGGTTAGTAGCAAGTGTGGCGGCGCCTTAACGTCAATGTCGCAGCAAATTCGGCACGTACAGTAGCGGATCCAGGATTTACGTTTGGGGGGCTTGACGCCACTGAGGGTAGGTAAACACTAAACAGCACATTCCATTTTATTTTGTTTAACGCATAACACGCCTCCTTAGATTACTTTTGGTATATTACTCAATAACTTCGTTCGATTGTAGACTACTAAAGATATCTCGGTAACTCGGAGGGAACTCGAGCCCCTTAACCCCCCTCCTCTCGGGATCCGCCAATGGGCTCGTATATATAACAAACACAACTTTTAAGCCTCGACTTACCCACAAGGGTTCAGAAATGATCGGACGTAATTAGAAGATGTGGCACATTTAAACTTTCCTCGTATAGTAAAACAAACGACGCATTCAAACAGAGTATGGCTTTGGCTTTGTCGAGACTCCCACATACATACATGTGGTACATATACTTACGTTATGTAAATGTGATTTTGTTACACAACATTTAAATGTACGATTGGTATATAAAATCACTAGCTTGATTGATAAGCAAAATGGTGGTCAGATGATATTAAGAGCGTGTACGCCGTATGGCATTTCATACAAATTTTCAAGTCACTATTTTGCGAAATGACTCAACTTATTAAAAAAATGATAACTGGAAATTTATGTTTGTATGGTAGAATTAAAATGGGTCTAATATAACTGTAACACTATTTATCTAAAATGTTTTAAATTAACTTTTTAGACCTATGGATCCTGCTTATATGTGTGAAGTTTAATTAAAATCGGCTCAGTCATTTCGGAAAATAACGGCTTGAACATTTGTATGAAATGCCGTTTGGCGTATACGCTCTTAAACGTAACATGTTGGTGATACCAATGCGATTGGTTGTGCAACGAAACAGCATATTTTATCAAGAAAAGAATTTAAGGACCGAATTTTAACGTAATTTTGTCCGGCGTGCTTCTCCCTTTGGTTCGAGGCTCCTGATTCTAGTCTCCTTTGTATTGTTGTCCTGCGAGCCATCACCCTCGAGCCCGTGTACGCGGAAGTGGGTTTGACGCATAGCGAGTGACGGTAAAGGTAATTGACGTGCAGCAACGCTGAAACTTTGTTCTTTTCTGTTGGAGGCACAAGATTTTTTGACATCCTTCTGATCCCACTTTTTCCCAAGTATTGGAATCAGCTTCCGAAACCATATGAAGTTGTCCTCATTTAAATTTCAATGAAAGCTGTGTTTGTTTGACACAGAAATTAAAGATGAGCGAAGGAGCAAAGGCACTGTGTCAAGTAGCTTATAACTGCAACGAGAACAATGTGTAAGTACGTGTCTACGCATAGTAATAGCCCAACTGAAATATCGAGCAAGGCCCGCGAGCGCCGCGGCCCCCGCGCCAATACACAAATAACACATATTAGAATACGCTGCAATACTTTGCGACACCCACTTCACTTGAAATACAACGCAATTTACAAGAATTCAAAATTCAAACAAATGTTAAAAGCGCACAATCCGGCTACACACAAATATTTCAATCACAATTCTCACATAAACAAACAGTGCAGTGAAATACTTCAACGTCATAAGAGTAACATATGTGACCCAAAAGCGAAAAACATAAAAAATCAACAAGCAACACGTTGTCGCAACCACGGCCCTCTTTTCGACGAATTTTGACTGTACCGAAAATAAAAATGTCATGAAATAAAAGAACTTTTTAAATAAAAGTTTGTATTCACTTCTTTTGAGTAAAACCCCAGTCAAATATCATTCTGCAGTATTTGCTGCACACATAAACCACATGCTGTGTAAATTTACTGAATACTCAATACTTTTTTGCATTCCATAATGTGTACATATGTATAACAGTTGGTTGTTAAAAACATAGCTTTTTGATAAGAAAAAAATAAAAGAAAATAAATATTAAACTAAAATCGTTTCATTAAAATAATATAATTTGCTTTTATGGTATTTATGTATTATTTGGTGCACGAATTACATTGTTAACATTTTTATAATAAACTAAATATTATTTATGAATTTAAGGTATTGTGTATAAATAGTTTTATTATTGTTGTTGAAATTTATCGTTAAAATATTCGTCAACAGTGTGGTGTATTGATAAAGATATTATTTTTAATGTATTAATTTAATACCTAAACCAAAAAAAAAAGTGTACTAAAATTATCCACCAACGTATAGTGAATACAATAAGCTTGGCTTCTCAAAACAAATATATATAATTATAAAACCAGTAGTGAAATGAAACAAACTTCATGATGATTTAATTAAATTGTGACAGTTGCTAACCTTCAATACGGAAAAACAAGTCGGCAAAACTGTTTGCGACGTTCGATTGTTTCTGTCACAAGTTTCTGAACGGCAGCGAGTCGTAGTTGTAGGTTGTACCGGTTTGGCTGGGACGCCTGACTTTCCGCAGAGTACGTCGAGGAGCGGCGCAACTGCGACCAGTCCCGGGGTACGTGACGTTGAATAACTCACAGCTGTAATACCGGCAACTTCGCTCGCTACGGCTCTCGCCGGAGAATTTTATGCGCATTATTATAACGGTTTACGTACCTACGGGCCCCGCTCAGCCGCAGTAGAACTCAATCCTAAATGTCTTTATGGCCCACGCTAAGACGATGCCATTTCCGCTAAAACAACTAATTTATTACAGGGTAGTTCAGTGTTAGCGGTTCAACTGCGCTGTTTCGTGGTAAACACAAAGTGATGTTTATGTTAACCAACGTTCTTACTTCTTATTATAGGAATTACTGTACGAACCACAAAATGACAAGATGAAAGTAGGAGCTCAGTTCAACTGGAGTTCAAGAAAATGAAATTTAAATAACTCAATACACTTTAGAGATAGAATTTAAACCAGCAAAGTTGTATGAAGGACGCGGATAGAAGCGATTTAAGGAAACTTTATTATGCAGTGTTTGTGGTAGCACAATAATAATATACGAAGCGTGATTAATATCATTAATATTCAAAACATGGAGTGCCCGCCAGCTGTTTGATTATCTTCGATGGAGCGCAAAGGAAAAATTTAAATTCCTTAGACGCTGCAGTCAAACGACGGCTGAAACTAAATTTTAGAGCAACCTTTTATTATAGACTATCTTCCCAACCCTACAAAAGACAGGGTAGGCAGAAATTTAAAAAGTCATTCACTGGAGACACATCAATCTCTTAATTTATTCGCTCTTTTGATTTTTCTTCAAATTAAGCTTGATTTCAAAATTATGGACTCGGCTGAACGTGGATAATTTGTCAAAGCTGAAGATAATTTAATGGGTGCGTGGAACTTTGGGTATAACAAAATATAGCGTGCTGATTAGAAGTCGTGTTCACCCACCTGTAATTAACAGTAATTAGCTATGTTCACAGCTGATAGTAGACCTGCACGTCGGTCCGCGGACACCGACTACTTTTTGACACAATTTTATCATGTTCAAACTGAGTTAATTAAGTCGCTTGTCACCGGCAACGCAGCCTCGTTGCTTAATACTTTAAGCTCTTAAAACGCAAACTACAACACTACACTGTATTATATCCTCTTAACGAGCTCTTTTAGAGAGCTTACTTCAAATTTAATTAATGGCTATTCAGTAAAAACTCGCGGCCAGTTATTAACATTAATTAAGTTTAGAGACAATATTTAATTAATGAGAAACAATTTAAGACGGGGATTAAAACACCTGTTTTGATGTATTTTACACTAATGGAATTAATTTTCAATATACAGCTAAGTAGTCGGTACTACCAACAAACAGGCACGAGGCTTAACTATGAGAACATTTCTAATTGCCTATTACTAAGACATGGGCTTGTTAACCCGAATGTATACTAATTAGTTGTTAACATAATAGACAAACAACCGAATTGCTGGTATCATATTTCAGTAATATCTAGCTCAATTCAATTATACAAAAATATTGTTTGACCTTTTAAATTTTTAGCGGCAACGGTCTATGAACTTTCCAAATCTTTTCTGAGAGTAGATACTTACTATGTTTCTGTAAACAAATGAATATTTAACTGTTTAATACATTAAAATATATAGTGTAGTTCTAGCACCCCAAAAGCGTCTTGGCGGAAACGGCACTCAGATTCGTCTTTATCCACCGCAAAACCACCCGTAGCCTACCCGCAGCCCACCGCATCTACTGCCAACAATCCATCATCCTGCCTAGATCAATTAAACCCGGGCTTGGCCTGCCACGTAATGTTCCTTGCGAGGATAACACGTCTAATGCAATCTTCATCGCATTCTACGAGCCCCGGACTGTAATTATGTATTATACGCAAATAAATCACGACGAACAGATACTTACTTATAGAGTTACTCGTGCACGCCCTTCATATGCCACCTGAGGATTCCTTCGCTTTTGATGTGTACCTATAAATATTCAGTCATAATCCGAATATTTTAAAGTATAATCGAGGACAAAATTAAACCCATGATGCTAATTCGGAAAAAGTTCCACTTGAATTGTTTAAAACATAAAATATTGTAAACAAAAATAATACATGTAAAATGCAAATACAAGAGTGCAGTAAACGAGATCTTGGCGGTAAATATGAGCGTCGGCCTGTAGGTGGCATCACCCAACATAAATATTCGGCGTAACTTATGTGCGCAGTGTCGCGCTGTTCACAGACAAAAACACCTCTGAAACGGAGCTTTGATTTTAAATTCTAATTTTATGAATCGTCTAGTTTGCATATCGCAGCATATTTTGGTTACGAATGTGTAGCCCCTCCCTTATTAATGGCAGCAAATTTATAATAAACAAATCTCGCATGTATGCTCGGGGCGCAGGGAATGAGGAAACATTCGCTACAATTAGGCACATGATATAAAAAGTATGCTAACGTCGGTATAATTTTGATGATTCGTGTCTTACAAAACCTAATTCGGTCGGATTACTTTCAGCAAGTTGCGTAACTAATGAAGTAACTTGTGACACGGGTCGGGGCCTGGGATCGACGTAATCAAATTAATGAGAAAACTTCACTTCAATTTAGGGTTTCCTACCTCAATCTTTAGGATATTTGGTAGCGGTCAAGTGCTCGACTTGACCGCACCAAATATCCTAATGGGCATGTTGATTGCAGTTTGAATAACTTGATTTGAACTTCATTTGTTCAGGAACATGTTTTATCGAAAGAAAATATACTGAAATATGTTTGGTAAATACTATTGTGGACTTAATCAATCTGCTTCAATAGTAATCGAATGCAGCTGAAGACCTTACTATTTCACAAGGACATAGCCGTCCTTATGTGACCTTTACAGCCCAGTAATTAGGAAGCACGACATCCCTTGGTAAGATTGTTGTCAGTTTTGGCTTTTGATTACCATTTGAAGTATGGAGGAGTTTTGGTTCGATAGGAATGGTCACCCATCCGGTCCAATCTCAGCAAGCTTGCTGAACTTTGAAGATCGACGTGTGCTGCTGTTATTATTTAGCCAAGATCTCCGGTTTTTCCACTATTCTGCCCAACGTACAGTAAAAGCAATCTTGTAAAGTAAAAAACTACAGAACAAAAGACAAAACAGGATTACAATGTATCAGATATTATCTTTCTTTCGACCCGGGCCTGCTTGTTATCAGCCGGCCGGGAGTCGCCTTGCGGTTCCCAATTCCCGGGGCATCTTTTTCTGTTGCGGCGGCGGCGGCTGGGCCGTGAGGTTTGCCGTTCCCTCACGCAGTTCGGTCCCTCCTTCGCTAGCATTACTGCTTCGCAATAGGTGATCGCTTCCCATACTCCCTCGCTCCAGATCATGGATTGAAACGGAGCCACAAGCGAGAGGCTGCCGCCGCCATGTATCTGATACCGAATGACAAGCCAAACCTTTGACGTTCGTTAATTTAATTAATGAACACGACATTGACAATCAGAAAAGTGAAGATAGAGGGAATTTAAATAATGATGTACAGTAATTCTGTTATTTGAATTCAAGCCGAAAATAGATAAGGAAGCTGTCCTGGATTAATGATGTCACCACGAGTTAAGCAATAAAACAATATGCAAAAAGATGACGAAGCCTTCAGATAAAGACTCAACAGGAAAAATGCTTAAGAACAATGTCGCCAAAAAAAAAGAGGTTCCATAATCGTAGGTACCTAATTGAATTCTGAAGTTGGAACAGTTGGAAGCCTGCTGCACTACTCCAACTTCTAATCATAAATTCCACTGTTATAACATTTAACAAAGTTTCCTGTCATCCACAGAAATTGGCTTTACTCCAATTATCCGCTTTTTTCTCGCCGCCTTTAATAGCGGGTGCTAACTGTAACAACAATGTAGGCATTTATCTTTTGTTAAAAATCCTCTTTAGCAGTTATGTTTATAAGCTCTCGGTAATAATACGCCGTCTTTAACACAAAATACTAAGTTTTTTGGTTTGATGCCAAAGTGCAGAAAGATTTGTTACATGTTGGCGTAACACTTACCATGTTTAGAGACACAAAATGAATATTAATGTCAACATTAAGTGTTCCATTGGTGTACTAAACTTAAACTGTTACTGTTTGGCACTTAAATCAAAAAATAAATAAAATACTCTTGTCCAAAAAATAATTTGAATGTAAAAAATATCTTTTGTAAAAAAAATCACTTAACACTTTCCTTTTGAATAAATTATGATATTTACATAAAAATCCCGTCTGCGTACTTACTGAAACGTAAGTAGGAAAATGCTACTTATGTTTGAGTAAACATTAAAGGTATCATTACGTGTGCGTCGCTTGTTCGCGGAACGTTTGATCATTCAGCATTTATATCATATCAACAACATTTGAACGCATTTACGTGAATAAAAGGGTTGTTTCGTTGTATTGTTAAAAGTATATTCAGCGAACGTTTTTTTACTGTGGATGATCAGTCGAGAACATGGTAAACACAATCGCGCCGTCCCCACGTTAAAGCGGGTATTGAAGTGTGAAATTCAAAAATCAACTAACATTTTCTAGCCCAGTGAATCACTCATCCCTTCGTAGTCTTTTGCTCGAGATGTGTTTGCTTTTCGCTGAAGAGATTCCCCTTTAGATAAATTCATCGTGTTGATTCGACATTGTTTACACTGGAATCCTTTTAGTTGCGTTTGAACTTGTTTGTGTTTTTTCTGAGGCAACAAAGTGATGATGTAAACTTAAAATACATTTCTAAGAAATGCGAGCAAATGGGATTAGGTGTTGTCTATAAAATATCGATGTTTTTTTTTTAATAGAAATAAAGAATCGAGGTAGAGAAAGCTATATTAAAGGATTTTTGCTATATTAAGGGTGAGTTTTTTAACTTTAGTTAACTCAACCAATGGCTATAATAAAAACTGTAGGTTAACGTTAATATAAGTTTTTCTCCAAACTGACAATTTTATTCTGGATGGGATTTCATCAAATGACTTCTCCCGCTGTGGGTGGCGTGAAAGGGAGTGTCAGACTCTTACTGGCTAAAACCCACCCGTGATCCTTTGCGTTCCAGGGCCGCGGTGACTATTTCGAATAAATTCCACAACCCTAGTAGGCACTGACGCTATGGGGCCCGGTCTACTTTGCTAACAGATATTGAGGCGTACATGGAACACGACGCGCCTTTGACCCGGGCCTGGTTGTTATCGGACGGCGAGCCACTCATAGCTCACCATCCGCAAGCCCGCGCCTACGTTTCCCGACGCCCGGGGCGTCTTCTTCTGTTGCAGCAGCTGGTGCATGAGGTTTCTCTTTCCCGCACGCGTTCTGCCTCCCCCTTCGCTAGCATTACTGCTTCGCAGAAGAAGGTAACCGCCTCCCAAGCCTCCTCGCACCGGACCATGGATTGAACCAGGGCCGGACGGTAGAGGTCGCCGCCGCCGATCGCCTCGACGAGGACACGGCATTGCTCCGCCCAAGCAGGGCAAAGCTCCACCGTATTCTCCACCGTGTCCTCCGGGTGATCCATAGTGTGTTGATACCCGGACGTATCCTCCTGCTAGATCCGAAACACGTACCTCCCGAAACAGCCGTGTCCGGTGAGCCTGTGTCAGGCGGAACGAGAGGACGCCGTGGCGTCTCTCCAACCACTCCTCAAAGAAGGGACTTATCGCCGCAGCGGTAGCGTGCCCAGTGCTAGGTTGCAACAATCGCTGTCTCCATACCTCCGTGAGATCCTGCCGATGCTCCGTCCGCTGCGCAGCAATTTGCCGTGGCAACAGAGTTTCACCCCAGCGTAGCGCCTCCACGCGCAACGCGTAAATATGCGCGAGGGCTCTCACCTACAATGAGGTCCGCCGCCTCGACGGAGACCGTGCGGTAACCCCGGACTAGCTGAATGGCCATGCTATTCTGGGCCCCTACCAGGTGGCGCGCTGGCAGTCGCTTTAGCGACAGCGCCCACACCGGGGCCCCGTAAAGGGCCATAGACCACACGATCCCCGCGTACAGCCTCCCGCAGGAGGCGAGTCTAAACTGACACTGAGGATGTGTTTTTGATCCCTTGTTAATTGGTCAAGCTAAATATTGAACGAAAGACACGAAATGTTGGTACTCATAACTTGCTAACTTAGCAGTAAAGGCTCTACGCCGCCGTATGCTACGGCATAGCCACGTATGCTACGGCATAGCCACGTATGCTACGGCGTAGCCGCGTATGCTATGTCGTAGCCGCGTTTGCTACGCCGGACTATCACGGTAGTCTATTCTACGACATAGTATAATAAGGTAAACATTATTTTAATATTCATACTCAAAGTAAATTTATGAACAGGTTCAATGGTACTTCTTTCAGTAAAATAAGCACCGCTTTTTTGCTCCGCAATTAACGATATATTTGAGCAATATTTTTTCATGGAACACTCGCTAATGTTCCCGTAAAAAAAATTATGAAAGAACACGGAACCTCTGTTTCAAGGCTATACCGAGCGTTTATAAATATATGTTTGATATTTATTATTATTTGTTCTGCTCGGGCTCTGCTAAAGTTTGTTTGTTTGTAAACAGACGTTACCACCAGATACACTGTACTGCTTTAATAGGACATTTAAAGTTTCTTTTTACAAAACGACGAATTTAGATTTACATTTATGCATTTTTAAAGCTTCGATATAAATAGCAGTATACTTGTGTATTATGAGAAAGCATTTCACAAGGAGGCTACGGTCTTCCAAAGCAAAAAGGGGGTAATGGAGCAAAAAAACTTGCGGCATTCTAAGAATGTCTGTTTTGGATTTAAGTCTCCGCGTGAGACAATCGAAAACACCTCACCACACATCGACAAGAACCGTTCACCGGTAACGTGTCCATCCGCGGACGTATCCTCACTGGAGTGGTCCAGAAGATGACGATGGCAGAGACCAATGTCATCAGAAGTGATTACCTTCACTACCTGCCTAAATACAACAGATTCGAGAAGTGTCACAGGAATATCAGTACACTCATCGCCGTGCTTTAGGGACGTGGAACTGGGAGACATCGTGATTATCGGCGAGTGCCGGCCGGTCTCCAAGACCATTCGTTTCAACGTTCTCACAGTTACGAACAGCAAGGGCTCCAAGAAATCCTTCAAGAATTTCTAATAAACTTATGTTATTTATATGTAAGTAAAAATATAATAACGTCAATCCTGAAAAATTGCATATCTCTTTTCAGTACACTCGAAAGTAGGTACTAAAAAGAGACTTGCAACGTTATTACATTTATACGTTATATCAGTGAGGCAATCTGCAATACCAATGTTTTGTGTGGGCACGTTATCCAAACAAATCTCTCATGTAGTAATACCCATGCCTTTAACAAATACCTGGCGGCAAAACCGAAGTTTTTCCCAATATGTTCGTTCGTGGAACTGTAAACATGAAACTATTCCAGTTTTACCAATTCTCCTAGTGACGATTACTCGCATAGTCGATTGGCTACCTGTGAGGGTAACCTAGGAATTGATTTCGAAACACAAACTACTGTTCCATTAAAAAAACCTGCCAAGTGCGTGTCGGACCACGCATAGCGAAGGGTTCCGTAGTTCACTGTTAAAATCTCATATCTATAAAAGTATATAAGATGTAATGTTCAAACCAATTTTTGTTGGTAGTGTCTGTGAAGTTCTATTTGCTCAATTTTTTTTTGTATTTTCAACTTCATAGTTTTAAAGGTAGGGGGAGGGACACCGCAGGTGCTCACCGGACACGGCTGTTTCGGGAGGTACCTGTGTCGGATCCAGCGGGAGGACACGTCCGGGTGTCATCACTGTGTGGATCGTCCGGAGGACACGGTGGAGCATACGGTGGAGGTCTGCCCTGCTTGGGCGCAGCACCGCCGTGTCCTCGTCGAGGCGATCGGCGGCGGCGACCTCTCGCGTCCGGCCCTGGTTCAAGCCATGGTCCGGAGCGAGGAGGCATGGGAAGCGGTCGCCTCCTTCTGCGAAGCAGTAATGCTAGCGAAGGAGGAGGCGGAGCGCGTGCGAGAGAGGGATGCCCCTCGCTCCAGCCGCCGCAACAGAAGAAGACGCCCCGGGCGTCGGGAAACGCAGGGCGATTCCCGGCCACCGTAGGCGTGGGCCTGCGGATGGCGAGCTATGGGTGGCTCGCCGTCCGATAGCAACCAGGCCCGAGTCGACGGCGCGTCGTGTTCCACGCGCGCCTCAAAGAGCCGTCAGCAAATTAGACGGGGCCCCATAGGGTCAGTGCCTGATAGGGTTGCGGAATTTGTTCGAAAGAGTCACCGCGGCCCTGGAACGCAAAGGGCACAAGAAGGATCACGGGTGGGTTTTAGTCAGTAAGAGTCTGACACTCCCTTCCGCTCCGCCCAGAGCGGGAGAAGTCATTTGATGATTTCCAATCCTGAAAAAAAAAAAAAAAAAAAAAGTGGGAGGGACACAATTTTTACGAATTCGGAAGCACATACATATGTATCTCAAAAACTTAAAACCTATTGGCTTAAATAAAAAACTTTCTTAGAAACCTGCAAAGAGCTATCCTATGACTACACGATTATGTTTGTTGGAATTTATTTTTTCATCCCTCAGTTACATGTATGGAGTGCCACCACTAAAATTATTTTTTTTTCCATAATCTTACAGCATTATGGAAAAGCGGTTAACAGGTTGCAACTACCTACCAATTTTCATGTATGTAGCTTTAATAGTCTCCGAGTAAAACAGCTGTGACATACGGACAGACAGACAGACAGACATGACGAATCCATAAGAGTTCCGTTTTTTGCCATTTAGCTACGGAACCCTAAAACGAACTGGTTCATAGAGGAGTAGATACGGCTAAAGAAGACATTTAGTGCTCAATTGGAATCCCAAATAAATTGGTATAACGGCATAATAAATATGATGACGATTTAAAAATGTTATATGGTAGATCAATAAAAACATCAGATATTCACCGAATGTTGTAGCAATGACTGAGCACAAGCATATGACAAGTAAATTACATATTAAATCAAACCTTTTGTAACAACCCCAGCCTCGAAATGCTTATCTTACTTGAGTCTACTTCAAACATTTGAAGTTCAGTACAAAGACAAGTCATAAACATACTCATAATGGATTTCATAAAAACACGCAGAAGAAACAAATAGTTTGTTTATGCAGAAATATTACCCTTTTAAGGTTATGGCCTGGCGATAGTTCGCGTATGACCATAATGTTTTTCGGCGAGCTGTTATTTCCATTAAACGCTTATCTTGGAGATTCATGGCAAGCCCCGGCAAAAATGATGGTCGTTAAAGAAATTGAATACCCTTTACTCATGCTTAAACTTTCTCATATCCATTCGTTCTTAAGTTTCGGTGCCCCGTGGCTGGGGCGAAAGTTTGATATCTCTTGAAATACAATTATTAAATCACGCATAATGCATAGTTTTTCTGATACAGACTTGTAAGTTTGCCAGTCAATTGTAAGTCTGCATCATATCTGCACTGAACTGTAGGTAGTCAGAAAAAAGGCTTTAGTCTCTTCTCTTCGCCTGAAGAGAAGAGCTGAAGAGTTTGTTTGTTTGTTTGTTTGTTTGTTTGTTTGTTTGTTTAAACGCGCTAATCTCAGGAACTACTGGTTCGAATTGAAAAATTCTTTTTGGGTTGAATAGACCATTTATTGAGGAAGGCTTTAGGCTATATATCATCACGCTTAAGCCAATAGGAGCGGAGCAGCGATAAAGAATGTTTTAAAATCGGGGATTCCACGGGGACGAAGTCGCGGGCAGCAGCTAGTTGAATATATAATAGCTTTGATTTCGACACTGACTTCCGATTTCACACCCATATACATATATCCATATCACACACATACATATGTGTCTTTTTCTTATGTCTGGTGAGTGAAGAATTCACCCGGACTTTTTGGAAGACTATCGTGTCTAGTTAAGGTTATCTAGCATTTCGGGTAACAATTGTTGTAATTGCATACCATCTGCCCTCAATGGTTGCCAAAGCTTTACCAGTCACTAGGGAATAACTAAGGGTAAGTAGCTTTCACGTCATCCTCATATTTAACAATTTCATATACTTAACGCCAATGAAACTCGCGCAGCAGTGCACCGCAGAAAGTTTTAGAGATTGTATGAATATGCAGAGCCTTCAAATTGTAAGCGCAAACTTTGACTGACGGATATATGTACATGTATGTATATACCTATCTGCTCTTTACTGTCTTCGAGAGTATTAATAATTCGAGTACATCCCTACACAGTACACATTAACCAAGTAACGCGATTCGATGGCCGTGGTTGTGATATTCTTCTTCTTTTTGTGTCGATTGACTATTAATCGTGTCACCATCTTTAGGGTCAAAAATTTACTTAAATTTTGACCAATCACGGTATTGACTTGATGGCTCTATTATTTGCCATATTTAGACCCTGCAACATACAGGTTGTTGTGCATACTGGGCAAGAAGATGAGGCATATCCTAATAACATTGAGATTAACTCGAGGACTGACTTATCTAATACACTTTTCTTTATCTTAGACTATGTATATTGTTACGTTAGGTAGAAAAAACACAGCAAATACGTCTACTTATATTTATATGCTTTATACGATTACCGTTGAATGTGGACCTCCACTAACGATCACTTCAACTACCTCGACGAGACTCATAATAATCGAAAGTTCTATACAAAAAACACACTCGTTACACGTGGAAGCTCTTGACCATACAAAGTATGTAAATCTTCAGCCCCAATTACGCAAACCTCCGGTTATAAGTGGAGTCCAAATATTTGCTTACTGAAGTCAAGTGGGAAATGTTATCCATAAAATCACGCCTGTGTTCCTAAATTTACTTTTAATGCCCGTTTTACATAGTCTAAGTGCTTTAATATTAGGGGTTAAAGTATGAAATGGCCGATTTGTACTGAAAATCTAAATTGTTTATTTTTTAATTTTTAACAAATGTATTTAATCAAAATAGTTACCATTATTATCTATACATTGCTGCCATCTAATAGGAAGATCATGTAAGCGTTTGCGATAGAACTCTGAGGATCTAGACTTCACAAACTGTGTGAAAGCATTTTGTACTGCCTCCTGGGAAGAAAACTTCTTGTGACGTAGATAATTGTCCAAATCACGAAAAAAATGGTAGTCCGTTGGAGAAAGATCTGGCGAATACGGAGGATGACGAATGGTTTCTAACTGCAGTTCCTGAAGGGTCAAAACGGTTTCTCGTGCTGTATGAGGTCTCGCGTTGTCATGGACCAATAATGGTGAAGATCGATTCATGAGTCGGGGCTGTTTTACTCCTAGTTTTGCCAACATTGTTCGGAGTTCGGCACAATAGACATCTGCCGTTATTGCTTGACCGGAGAAAACTATAATGAATATCACCATGCTGAGACCACCAACCAGTTACCATTACCTTTTTATTGGTAAGTTTTTTCTTTTACGGTTATCATAAAGAATCCACTTTTCATCACATATCACAATTCGATCCAATATTCCTTCATTTCTGTACCGATTCAACAAGGCAATACAAGTTTCAACACGCGTTTCTTTCTGCAGATCAGTCAAATCATGAGGCACCCATTTTTCGTATTTTTTTATTTTATTGATTTGCCGCAAATGAGTCAATATTGTGGGTAAGGTAACGTTAAACCATGCCGTTAATTCCTGGGTAGTTTGACTAGGATCGGCTTCCACCATCTCTCTTAATTCATCGTTATTCACCTGTGTGGGCGGTCTTCCTCGTGGCCCGTTCTTCAAGTCGAAGTTTCCATCACGAAAGCGTTTAAACCAAAATCTCACGGTGCGTTCATTAGCAGACCCCTCTCCAAACGCAACATTGATATTGCGGTCTGCCGCGTTACTTCCGCGTCGGAACTCGTATTCAAAAATCACTCGATTTTTTGCAGTATCCATCTTTCTTGTATAAGTTGAATAACAAAAACAATTGAAAGTCGATATTCAAATGTTTCAAATTTTTTAAAAGAATATCGTCATAGAAACCATGTGAAAAAAAAATCTTTCGAAAACCTCAAACCAGAAAGATTCTGTCAATTCAAAAAACCTATTACAATAAAACGGCAATTTCATACTTTAACCCCTATTATCTTTCTGTCCGTAAGATAATAATAAATATTTATTAGATTATAAAACTCGATATATTTTGAACAGATCATTTTCAAAACAATATACATATATCCTATCCAAATTAAGTAGTTTCTAATTTGGATGTATCTTATTGAGAAAGTTTACAAGCGTGGTTTTCAAGGGATATTTTACAATCCGGTGACAGATCCAAGGTTTGCAAATTCATTAAAGCAGTTCCCTGAAAACATGAATTACCAATCTGCCTAATATTTTCACAATGATGTTTAAGTCTGATTCCAGTCTCATCAGATGCAGCTGAATACCAGTATTTTACATTACACATGATGAAGGCCGCGGGAAACCACTGGCTGCGAGACGCAAAGACCGGTCGATGTGGGGCCCCTGCGGGGAGGCCTTTGTCCAGTGGCGATTTTCAACTGTAATGATAATGACTGTACAACACTATTGGGTGTCCTTTTTGATATTCAAATACAACTACAGACTCTCTCAGTTATCATATTATTAATAACGTTACTATTTGCACACTTGTACATGAGCCCTAAAATTACGTCAATCAGCGCTTCGGGATACCTATTGTCGCGTAATTATGTTGCCACCACCCCACCGGTGATCAACACTCCAGTCTATTATAATTACTGTAATCTTTATAATCTGCTTAGTTGCTATGGGAATATTATACTGCGAGGAGTCGGATACGAAATATCACTCATTAAATCTTGAGAATTATATTTCTTTTAGATGTGTAATTTTTTAAGGTGGTAACTCTTATCTTCAGATAAGAGTTGCCACCCGTATTATGTACTACAATTTAGTTCGTTGTAGATAAAAAAATCCAACAACAAAAAAAAATCCAAACACCAAAAGTACTACATGTGTTTTTTACAAGGACTTCCAAAAATACAATTTTTCTCCCAAAAAAGGTGACAACCCTATTTGAGATGATTGCCTGGTGCTGCACTAAAAAACAAAGGAACAGTGACTCATTATTTGCCTTCATCCTATCGTAAGTGAGTAATGAAACGTATAGATTCAACACAAAGTATTAGTTCGATAATTTCAGTCGAAATTGCAACAACATTTTTCCAGAAGTTCCTTTGCCATCTAGATAAATCTATAAGATAGCGACCCTCGAGCACATTATGTGAAAATATCGTCGGGTGATGGCGAAAATGTACTCGTGTGTTTGAGTAGGGAAACGTAATTTATAACTAGTGAGATATCAATCGTCATTCCTGAGAAAATTGAGCTACATGCCACCCGGCTAGACGTTCTATAAAACATGAATGTTCTTAATTAATACCTTGGCATTGTTCACGTTTACATAATTACAGAATTAACGTTTATGTCGCTTCGTGTAAAATTAGACATTTGGGTTACAAAAGATATTAAATTAGAACATTTAAATAAGTAGGTAACATTAAAGATGTACGTAATTTCTGTTAATGGTCAGTGTCAAAAACCAGGCTTGGTTAAAAAAAAAACTCGTTTTTATGTGGCACGGCAATATATAATTTTACTAAATTAAAAATGGTCGTTTTTTTCTTACCTTTTTATGAGGTATTTCTATCGATAACGGATACATAAAGATACCTACCAACACAACACACCCTTATTGAATTTCCCTTTTAGCAATATTATCTTAGTTAGATTTATGACGTGTATACTGTATAGGTATTTTCCTACATCTGTGTGCCGATATCTAAGAGTCACTACAAAAGTTTCGAGTACAATTACGTGTGTAGTGGTCCTGGTTTTATGAAACTTTGAACTTTGAAGACGGCAAGCGATTATTATTTTGGCCGCGCTTCACTTCTATTTCTCATTTTTATGATTACTATTGTACAGTTTTTATTATAGCCTCTGAAAGAGTTTTTATTCGCGACGATTAAATCCAAAGTTTTCATAATATAAAAGGTAGTGTTCTAGTCAACTGACCCAATATTTGGAATATTTATGAGACGCGAACAAAGGGAAGTTAAATCCCAGGGTTTTTTTTTTTTTTATTTGTGAATCATTTTTTTTAAAACAGCATAGTTACGTTCACGCTTCCAAAGCTTTTCATATAAAATAACACAACATCATTTATTTATACTTAAATTGTGAATCAAAGCGACCTTTGTGCAATTGTGTTTTATAGTTAAAGTTTTAATTAGTGTTGTTCAATTAAAGTCTGTTTTTTGGTTATTTAATCGGGTGTTTTTATTGTCACTAACTCGAAGCTCGTAACAATACTGATTAATATATTTACAATCAATCTGCCAAGCCTTTGGCCAATGATGCTGGGGACGGCTTTCACTCTAACCGGATACCAGTATTTTCATAAAGCGACTGCCTATCTCCTCATTTTCACGACCCAGTATCTGGGTAAAGCGGTACCCTTTGACAACACTGGTGGCAGATTAACATTATACTCGGACTGTAACAATTACCAAAGAATTATCAATCTAAATCCAACCTGGATCAACACAACGCCCTGACATGACTAAATCTCGTTGGTAAACGATGGTCACTGACCAACTCGGCAAGCGTTGATTAACCCGAACTGTGCAGCTTAATTCACTCATGGCTTATTAAGCCATGAGTCCGAAACCTATATTTTTATGCCAGATAAACCGGCAAAAAGCCCATCCTATAGTAAGTGGCACTGATGCCTCCTAGACACCTGTGAAAACAACGGCATTACCGAGTTTATCGCTAAAACATCGTTATCATCGTCGTTCGTTGTTTATAATAAACACACTTTATTTTACCTAAGGTTAGCATACCTTTCATAAATGGAAAAACACTACATATTGCTGGCTCAAGAAATGGGTATGGTGGTAATAAGTACTTTTCCGGATAAACCATTTCTCATTAAAACTCGAATTGCGTTTCATTTCTCACTAAAAAGACTACATAACTACTGTTTAGTTTGACCTATGTGAGGGCCATTTCTACTACTTTTAGGCCCGGTATCCACCAAAGCAGAGAGGAGAGGAGACGAGGGAAGATGTGTTTGAATAAACCAATCCGATTTCGTTATTTCCACATCTCTTCTCCGCTTAGCTTTGGTGGAAATGGGTCAAGCGGAGAGGAGAGGAGATGTCTAATATTTCTATAGAATTTTGTGCAGCGAGCAAGCAAGCGGCGCGGCAGAGCGGAGAAGTGTCTAGTCGGGCGGCCGGGCGGCGCACCCCTCACCCCGCTGCCTTCTCCACGCGCCTCGCACGTCCCGAAAGCGTCATTCGATTGACTGGCTTTGAATGCAAACTTTTGTAACGACATGTCTTCCTTTCGTAGACAAAACTTGACTGTTTTCGATCTCTCACAGCTCACATCTCTGCTACACACAGCTCACTCACATCTTCCTCTCCGCAATGCATCTCCTCTCCGCTTTGGTGGAAATAACCTGTCAGCTTCGCGGCACATCTCCTCTCATCTCCTCTCCTCTCCGCTTTGGTGGATACCGGGCCTTAAAGAACTGTCGCATTCGCATCTCAGTCGCAATCTGTCAAAAAAGACTATTTCCATAATTTTTTAACAGATTGGGAATGAGATGCGATTACGAACGTTGCTTTAAAATTGGTAGGATTAGCAGTTTAAATACCTACATTAAATGGACGGCTGTTTCTGGTCGCACAGGATTTCGTAGTAGCCAGTAGGTGTGTGGGTCCAACAATGTTCCAAAGTTTCACATTTGAGTCCACACTACTAAGCTGCTGCAAGTGTAAAAACTGACTGCAAACTTTATCTTGTACACCTGATCCCAATAATACCGACGTCCTTTAAGAGCACATATATGGGTTCCTACAGTTACCTAGTAGAAGGTATATTTATTTCGTTTTATCATAGTAATACCTAGTGGACCTATACATATCAACCCACATGCTTTGACATTCTTTACTTCAAAAATCGACACCATTTAAAGCAATCCTCAACATTTTGGACTAAAGATAACCGATACGTGTTACTAGGATTTTCAAAAGAGATACCGGACGTTGACCCTTAAAGCTATAAGCTAAAATTGAACGACTATAGAGATAAAACAAGAAATTCTGTTACAATTTCATGCCTTATTAAACGTTCGGACGGATCGCAAACAGTCGTGGATGTAGTTAATAGATAGGATGACATGACATGGCGACAGGTAGGCCAAACTCGCGCTCAAAGCAAATATCAAAGGAATGGACAGTGAGTTAGATTACCCGGCCGATTAGAGATATTATTGCGACTGACTGACTGAGTAGGCTCCTGTTAACTTAGTAGGTTATGGACGATATTCGACCATCTTTGCATGATAGATAAGTGGATATTCATGTAGATAACAAAATATTACGCTAAACTTTTTAGGAATAATAATAATAATAATAATAATATAACTTTTATTTCGGGTAACAAAGACCCATAACATATATACCTTACCACAAAAACAATACACTATTTTATTTTACACGAAGCGTCGGCGTCGTGTTACGCTGCGTGGTGTCGCGTAGTCTTCCGCGGAATCGCCGATACACGACACCCTTCGGCCAAAACTCCTCCTTGAGGAAGGTCTCAATATGATGAGCTGGAACTCGCACCACGAACGACTTGAAATTCGTGTTATGGCGCGGCTCCAACTTCTCTACCCTTAAGGTCCAGCTGGTCTTCGCTCGAACATACTCCACAATCTCCTCAACCTTCGTGGTGTGATGTAAACGAGACACATAGAGCTGCGTCGTGCGGCTAGAACCTGGGTGGGGTCTTGTTAGTCAAGAGTTGGTCTACGTAAGCAGCAAAATCAATATTTTATAGAGCTCAATCTGAACCACTATTTAAAAGTGTTTTATGGAGCTTATATCATAAGTTAAATCTTCGCCATCAAGCATTTTTCGAAGCTTAACCATCTGCCTAGACTTTTTCCAATTATATTGGGGTCAGCTTCCAGACTGATTCGGCCGATTACTATTATTTTAAGGAGAGCGACTGCCTGTCTGACCTCAACAAGCCATTAACTGGATAACACGTTACTTCTTGACAAGACTGGTGTCAGATTTTCTGACTACTACTATGTAGGTAACGACTGCCAACAATCTGCAAATGACAGCTGGGACCAACTACGTGCTTTCTGAGACAGAGAGGAGTCTCGTTATGTAAAGATAACTGAACCTAGAAGACCCGTGCGGCTTATTTAGCCACGAGACTAAACCTAAAATAAATACGGAATCCTAAAAAAT
The DNA here is from genome assembly GCA_905332915.2 of Hecatera dysodea. Lineage (NCBI taxonomy): Eukaryota > Metazoa > Arthropoda > Insecta > Lepidoptera > Noctuidae > Hecatera > Hecatera dysodea. Next base: position 14,123,984 of record HG995291.1, read on the forward strand.
AGGTAGATTTAGTGTAGAAATTTTTCGTTTGAATATTCTAGAAACTTCAGAAGTGTATTGAGAATGTAAGTTTTGTGCACTTTCCGAAACATCTTGAATATCTTGAAAAGTAGGGAATGAAACTTTGGAATACTTTTACCAACTCACAATGTACGTACTCATGTTTATGAGTATATTCTAAGAGTAACACATGCTTGTGAAGGAAGTAGGTAAACTTCTGCTAAAAGTTAAAGAGATACAAAATACGTACTTGTTCGGGTAGAATAAGCCCACATTAGGTTTCCATAGATACCCGAAGGGTAACCAATGAAAAACGTCGTTTGATACATTAGTCATTGTGGGTCTACGGTCCATATACATTAGTCATTGTGGGTCTACGGTCCATAACTTTAGGTACCTACGTCTGCATCGACCACGCTGACAATGTTTGCCCCTTTTCATCAAAATATGATATTATTAAACAACTGCATTCAACTCAGCATTTCGCAATCTATTGCTGTTCATAAGGCTCTCCCAAGTTACGCTACAAGATAAAATCTATGTTTGAAGGTCAAATTTTCACAATTAAGGAAATCATTATCTTACCTAGTTCCGCAACAGTACGCCTACCTATAGGTACCGACACGATGTTTCAGAAGATGGACATATTTCGCGGATAAGTTCTGTATCTCATAAAAAGTGAAGAAACAAAACCAAAACAAAAATGTCCACACAAAACGAATTAAAAGTTGCAAACAACTCACTTTTTAAGCAGTCTGATGCAGTTGGTGGCATCAAATCTGTGATTGAAGTAATAACAAAGCCACCAAAATTGTGTGAATCTCTGCTTGTTTTACTCTTTGCACGAAACTTCTTGAAAAGACATTTGTTTGGAACTTTTTAGGGTTATTTCGATGTCGGGTTGTTAAAAAAGAGTCGATATTTTTCATTTTTGGTACCTATAGGTTCCTGCTGTATATCAGATACAGAACATCACGCCCTGTAGAATGTAGGCATGCAAAACAAGCAAAGATTCACATTTGCCGGGAGGCGATATAAAGTTGAGTAGCGTTTTAGCACAAAACTAAGCACATCGCAAGTTGGCAGGCGTGCTTGCGCACATGTGCCCGAATTTTCGCCCGCTTGCCTAAGTGCAATGCATAGGAACTCGGCACCTCGGAGCAGTATCGTCTTACCTCCACTTTCTAGCAATCTAACACATATGCACTACCACGGCCAAAGTTTGTGTTTAGTAGACTAGCTGTACGCCCTGGGTGTTCACCGTGTTCGGTACATATTCTCCCATAGTATTAATGCTGTGTAAATCTATTTGCATTCAAATAATGGTTACACAATCAGGTCTCGATATCAAATTTTAATTGAAATGCGGGATCACATTTCATGAAACATTATTATACATACATATATTTGTATCACTTGGAGCTTTTTAGTGTCAAATAATAATGCGGCAGTTCAGCATTTGGTTAAAATTTACTAAAATACATAAATACTTAATATTACCTACGCTCCTGGGGCAGTCGGGTAAAATAAAATAAAACTAAGTTGATATTTACTGGAAGCCGCTTAACAATCATGATTTTACATTAATTTTAATTTCAGGGCATCACACTCAACCATTTAGCCTAGACGGCCTGAAACTTCAGTAACCTAACTTTTATGTATGTACGAGTATCAAATTCGTTTGAAACTTAATAAAGGTTCCATTAGACTTAGGTAGGTACTTACAGCACATTCTATACAAAAACAATTACACCTACTCTCTTCTTCTAAAAATGCGAAGCTATTTCCCATTTTCCAATCGAGCAGCTCAAGCCGAGGCTCCTCATTTACATACATTGTTGAAACTTTTGTTCGATTGAAGTCCATCCCGCCAAAATGCGGTCTGTGCGAATTTTTAGAAGAACGCGCCGTTGTAATTGTGATTCGAGTTCGAGTGGTTAAAAGCTTTTCTTGAGAAAAATCTCGACACGTCCGGAAAAGTCGAACTTTGATTTTACATTAAAGATAACAGATCTTAAAGAATCTTAAAGAAAGCCTGAATCGATCAAGTGGTACTTAGGTATTTTAGGTTAGTTTGAGGCAAAAATAAATTGGTGGTTTGGGCGTTCACCTAAAGCTAAGCAAACAATAGATAGGAATTAGAATGCCTATAGGTTTTAAAATTGGTTAGGCATTGGTATTATTGGTAAATTAAAAGCAGGTGAATGAACGTTGATACAGTTTTCATAATGTAATTTTCAAACGTTGTTGCAAACACAGTATGGATTTATGCAGTTTACAACGAAACTCGAAATTTCTCCAGGGATCACTACCTACCTCTAGAAAAATGGGTTCACGGAGATAAACATCTGAAGAAATTAATTTAAAAATTGTTCTCTTTGATTCCCAATCCTCTGAGCGGTGCGGTATCAAGGGACTACTGTAATTTGTCCTTAGCAGGTTTCTTATCTTCGTACTTTTGATCAAATATAACTACTTAGGGAAGTACCTAGCCCCGAATGAGTTGGAAAGTATGGTTTTATCAATAAAGTACGGAGTATTTGGGGTGTTTACATCGCGGTAATTCCTGTTCGTGGGACCAATTTAGTAGATAAAATTTTAAATCCTCTCCAAACAACGTCGGGGCCGCTGAGGATCGAGGGGTCTCGTTGATAGGTAGATACTAATACTTACAATTCAATCGCACTGTGAGAGCTATCGACTCGTGTAGGGATTGTTGTCGACACGCCCCTCTCTGCCGAAAGGTTTCCTTTAGAGGGCGTGAAAGGAACTTAGAACAAAATGATCGAGGTGCCGACGATTTGTAAAACTGTAGAAAGTTATCTGAGTCACTCTTTTTCAGCTAAGTTTCATTTTTTAATAAACATATAGAACTCTAAGACAGACATAAAAATAAGAAATATATTTGCGTTATATTCCGATAGCGTGGTTGACGATGGTGCACGCTTGTCTTAAACACCCCCAGAAATTAACACATTCCACGCGGTGCATGTAATTCAACTCTCATTAAAGTCTAAACTTGAAACTACCCATTACAAAGTTTCTTCCATTTCTTTAAAGGAGTAGTTTTCCTGTGCTCATCAGCTTATCTCAAGGAATCGCCAAAGGATAATCAAAGGAGATAACATAGTAATCGAATCAATAAGGAAAAGCATTGGACGCCCGCACGGTGCTTAGAGTACAGCGCTATTAGCAGGGGGACAGGTTGGCGCTGATGGCCATCCTCTCGATGTAATCGCTCGGCTGACGCTTGCCAACTTACCAGCAATGGACGTAATGGGAAGCTCTATTAGTAGAAAACGTCACACCATGAAAAGTTACGCTATTTTCTTAAGTCGAACAGACTAGATAGGTCCTATCACAGGAAGGCCTTTGACCTGGGCCTCAAGTCTGCTATTTTTATAAATTTGTCATTCCAACACGATCCCATTGTTATTTTGCTAAAAGTTCGTAATCTGTTAAACTCATAATGGTCGATCATGGTCGGTGAATGGTCTCGTAATACTTTTTGATAACCAAGCTTTTAAAAGCAATGACTGCACAATGACGTTCTAATGGTAGGTCACTGATCAAAGGAACTGTCAAAATTTTAGCAGATTACTGCATACGTCTGTCATTCATTTGTCATTATGTACGAGATTACCATTCTATACCATTTCTTTCAATGGAGTGTCAGTGGTTGACCATTGGAAAGTCATAGTGACGCTATTATGTTAGTAGATTACCAAACTTGTCAAAATCGACCATTATGAGATCAATGACAGGCCATTTTGACACTATTGTAATAGCAGACTTGAGGCCCAGGCTGTGGGAATGTTATACGGATAGGGGCTGCTAAAAGACAAGATGTTGATGTACAGACTTTACATTTCGTGGGCAAACTATAGTAAAAAGACTATGATACAATTTTAGTACGTATTCACTGATTTAAAAACGCTAAAAATTGATTAAAAACATGTAGAAATTCCGAAAAATAAAAATATGGATTAATCCTAGTTTGACTTAACGCTTTGCCATGAAAAAGCTTTTTAAAATACCTACATGAGTAGCTAAACTAGCTAAAATCTCCAAAAACAAAAACAAATTCCCGGAAATTCTGGCTTAAGCTTTGAACTTTGCAGAGATAACTTAGCTCTTCAGTTGTGTACACAACGCAACTTCAAAATGAACGATATCCAATTTATTACATGCGAATAGGTAGGTAATCTCAATTAAACTAGTTTTGTTCGGAACTAAGATCGTTCAAACCGTGTATGTGTGATGTAGGTATTACGTCTACATAGCAAGTTAGGGACCACCATCACATAAACTGAAACTGTAACTGTAAACAAGTCTTAACAAAGTTCCGTGGTTAAGTTGTACGGTCTCTTAGTGTTTCGTACAATACTATTGTTTAGCATGAATAACTAAGCGAAGATAATGTGGCCATCGTTATTTATTGGCTATTAACGTTCCAACTTAATTTGTTACATTATAGAATTTAACACTGTTCCAATAAATATAGTTCCGTTATGTATATTATATGATTCTTTTTTTTTTGGTTTAGAATAGCCTAATAGAGACATTACGCCGGTTTTGCGACCACCTCTGGTGAGCGCCCACTTGCCTGACTAGGTTCCTTTAATTAAAGATTTGATATCTTTTCTTTAGGAGATAAAAATAAAGAGTAAGCCTTAAAATTATTATATGAATAATAGTTACGTATAAGAATTTAATAAATTTGATACCAACCGCATGACCAAAAGCAAAGAAAAAGAACAATTACTAAAAATATGTAATTAGTCCGTATTTGGTATATAATTAGCAGTTATTTTTATTTTTTTATCGTATCAAGCATAAGTGGTTTTCAACTGACATATCCAGCATTTCGGCTATTTTTGCACTTTTAAAAAAGAGGTGATTCTATTATTGTCTTTATGTACATTTTTTAGGGTTCCGTACGATAAAAAAAAAACGGAACCCTTGTCAGGGGTTAAGATCTCTCGTGTGTCCGTCTGTCCGTCCGTCACAGTCAATTATCTCCAAATCTACTAAACCTACTAGAGATTAAGTGAAATTTGGTACACACATCAATTTCTGTAACCCAAACGCAGAAGTGTGATGTGATAGATGAAATCTGTATAGTATCTGTAGTTTCCAAGTTATTCAAGAAAATTACGAAAATTGACCGTTCCCCCCCTTATCTCCGAAACTACTGAACCTAAAATTTTGAAAAAAATACTGAAATTAGTTTTCTACTTATAGATTATAGGAAAACCTATAAGAAGTCCATGATATTAAAATTACATGGTAAATCACTCAATATTGTGCGTACCAACTTACATTTGCAAGTGGAATGTGTGGGAAAAATATATATTTTTCAACTCCAATGTTAAGTTTTATTGAATCGGTTTGTAGATGAATATTTGATGAAAAAAATAAGCCCACAATAAGTATTCTATGGCGGTATTCATTTTTCAATTTAATTCCGCCCGCGGTATGACAAATAAATGCTTAGTAAGGCTTAGGCCCTTACTACGGCATTGTGAGTCATGCTTGTGAGATGACGTTCACGTTGCTCTACTTGTTATAGATAATAGATAATGGTACGGAACCCTTCGTATGCGAGTCCGACTCGCACTTAGCCGATTTTTTTTAGTGTATTTTCTCCGATTTCTGTGCCAATCGTGGACCGATTTTCAAAATTATATTTTAGTTCTCCTGAGATTGACTCATCATCAGATTTGGCTTGTATGTCACTAAGTCAGAATCTGATGATGGGATCTCAAGGAAATCGAGAGTAGATAACCCTCAAATTTTATAGGCATACCTATACAATTTTTTTCATATATTTGTGCAATTTTTTCATGTATAAAAATATTTGAGCCTGAAATGATGATGATCATTACATTTTGCTGAGCTGATGATGGAAGGTATAAGTAATAAGAGAGAGAGAGATAACAGATAATGGTACGGAACCCTTCGTATGCGAGTCCGACTCGCACTTAGCCGATTTTTTTTAGTGTATTTTCTCCGATTTCTGTGCCAATCGTGGACCGATTTTCAAAATTATATTTTAGTTCTCCTGAGATTGACTCATCATCAGATTTGGCTTGTATGTCACTAAGTCAGAATCTGATGATGGGATCTCAAGGAAATCGAGAGTAGATAACCCTCAAATTTTATAGGCATACCTATACAATTTTTTTCATATATTTGTGAAATTTTTTCATGTATAAAAATATTTGAGCCTGAAATGATGATGATCATTACATTTTGCTGAGCTGATGATGGAAGGTATAAGTCAGGATCTGATGATGGGATCCCAAGAAAATTAAGGGCTACTCTCATATTTTAAGGTCATTCTTAGAAACAGTATACTTTCCATGTGGGTGGGTTCTCCGATACATCAATTACATACATGCGTCACGGTCAATTCTTCAACCGAAAATATAAAGCTTATAATCGCATAAAATGCTTTTATATCATAAAATTACGTTCCCAATGTTCAAACATTTTCCAGTAGGTACTTGTACCTACTATAAGATCAATCTTCTTGCCAAATTTCGTAGTTCTAGGTCGGATCGGAAAGTAAGTACCCTATTTTTGATTCCCTTGAGAGTGTAGAAATATATTGATTTAATTTATTTATTTTATTTCCCAATTTATGTACACACATTTAATGAAAATATAAGAAGGAAACAGAATACCTATATGGATACCTACGTTTTTTTTACCTTAACTTAGAAGATTCATTTTTTTCACAGCTTCAAGGGACTGTAGACCTTAGTATATGGTTGTAATTTCAACTTGATACCTCTACGCGTCCCCAAGATAAAGGGTCTTAATATGTAGACGGACAGACCGACAGACGCACAATAAAGTGATCCTATAAGGGCTCCATATTTTGCATTTTAAGGTAAGGAACCCTAAAAAAATAAAAAACGTTGAGGGGTGTAGTGACGACATCATTATTAAAATAATATTTTCCGACCTTTTCCTAACGCTTTGACTTTTATTATAACACATGCATTTAGCTACTGACAAAGTAGGGACATTTTCAGTAGCTAAATAACAGAGTACACTGATTGAGGTAAATTCATGTGTTTTTATTTTTCTGCCACTCAAAAAACTAACTACGCAGCTACGGACCTCGTGCACGTAGCGCGTAGCTCGTAGCTGCGTAGCATGAATACGGACTAACTACTTAGTCCGTCAGATAGATTTCCAAAAAATATTGGACACGTAGTTTTTCTTTTTTCAGACGATACAGTGCGTTGAAAACTCGTGTGATGTCAAGTCGTGCTACGATTTATACCACGCCGTGACGTCATAAGCCCTCACTCATGATCTTTCAAACGTTTTAACTTCGTTAATTTTTATAAAATCAAAATATATTTATTTGTCACACATAGGTAAAATGTTATACATTAGTTTATTTATTATAAACGAGTGTTTCACTATGTGCTGCCTTGCTGGGCATACAAATATTGTTTTATAAACTGGTGTTTCACTATGTGTTGCCTTGCTGGGCATACAAATATTGTTTTACAAACAGGTGTAGGAATACTATGAGTATTATGTTATCTGTGCTATTAACAAAACAACAAATTAAATCTTTACAAATAAAATAAAATTTAACTTTAAAACAACAAAAATAGAATAATATTAGATGCATAGTAAATAACCCTTAATTAACAAAATAATAAGTAAATCGGAGGTAAAATTATAATTATCGATTATCATTCATTATTATAAATACTTTTCTTCTACATATTCATGAATACTATACTATGCTTTGTGTACCTATCAGGAGTTTATGGAGTGTTTGCCTAAATGTTTTAGGTCTTTTGAAGATATTATGGCAGTATGTTATATATTTTTTTGTCATTCCTATAAAACTTTTTGTAAAAAGGGCAGTTTAATGAGTTATAGATTTAAGTACACATTGGTGGCGTTTGGTGGATAAGGTTTCGAATCTGTTATTGTTATTTTTGATGAACATGACAACTTCATCTATACTAATAAAGAAAAAGAAAGAGTATAAGTATAAAGAGGAATTTTTGTATGTAACGAATTAACTTAAAAACTACTGGAACGATTTCAAAAATTTTTTCACCATTAGAAAGCTACATTCACTCTGAGTAACATAGGCTATATTTTATCCACATATTCCCACGGGAACGCGAACTACGCGGGTAAACCGCGGGGCGCTGCTAGTAAATATATAATTACGGAAATGTTAATATTTTCAAATTGATAAAGAAAGGTTTGCAGCTATCTATGTTTTTGATCATACATACTGCATATACATTAATTTGATAAAGTAAAAAAATATGTCTACAATATTTTTCGATAATCTAACTGACAGACTAAATAGAATCATATTTTTATTCCTCAGGAAACATCCCTATTACCTCGTTTCTTAGGTTTTTCCAAGTTATGGGACGTGGCCCTTAGTAGGTACATACAACATGATTGTTATTGCCAATTTGTATGTACAATCATGGTAATAGTCCAAGATTTCAGAATCCTTAGAACTTTCTTATTTTGGCACTAACAAAATTTGTGATATCGAGAAGTGCCAGTAATGCACTTTGTGCCTAAGTACGCGTATTTGCTAGCTTGAGACGGCGCGACGGCCAATTTACAAAAATATTAGCAAACTTTCGTTTTGAAACTACCCCAATTACAGCCTTGTAAATATTGCGAAGACTCACCATAGTCCCTCTGTTCTGTGATAGTCCCATACCAAAACAAAACATCAGACAACGGAATGTCAATTAAATTCGTAACTCTATGGCGTAAACGTGAGCAACACTGACACAGACCAGTAAGGAGCCATGTTTCCAATTCTACGATAACACCACAACGGTTAAATTGTGGACCAGTAGATTGTGTTGATCTGATTGGTCGCCAGTTTATGTCAATTCACAATTTCTGGAAACGAAACGGAGTGGTTATGAATACAGGATTTTGTTTCGTTTCTTTACAGAAAAAAAATTCGGCTGACTAAATATCAAGAGTTTGCCATACCACAAGGAATTTTATAAATATCCGCTATTTTATGATTACACTGGTCAACAAGATTTTGTAACAAGGAATGTGATTACTATTTTTGAATTACCTACCTACCCTTATTGCAGAACCATATTTATTTTGTTTTGTCCACGTCTAGTTTTTGTGTTACAACTACTAACAGTAACAGGAACATCATTTTAACTTAACTTGTTATTTCAGACTTTTTTATTTTTCAATAAACTAGCTGTTTTTTCAGTTCAATAAGTTTTTTTCTTTTTAAGTTTATTCTAACACTAGCTGCTGCCCGCGACTTCGTCCCCGTGGAATCCCCGATTTTAAAACATTCTTTATCGCTGCTCCGCTCCTATTAGCTTAAGCGTGATGATATATAGCCTAAAGCCTTCCTCGATAAATGGTCTATTCAACCCAAAAAGAATTTTTCAATTCGAACCAGTAGTTCCTGAGATTAGCGCTTTCAAACAAACAAACAAACAAACAAACAAACAAACAAACTCTTCAGCTTTATAATATTAACTAACTACATTTATGGTGAATTTATTTTTAAAGCACAAAAAAACAAACAACTAAAAAGTTGAGTATCCTGCCGTGCCATTTGTTACATTACCAACCCTTTATATAGATGACTAGCTGCTGCCCGCGACTTCGTCCCCGTGGAATCCCCGATTTTAAAACATTCTTTATCGCTGCTCCGCTCCTATTGGGTTAAGCGTGATGATATATAGCCTAAAGCCTTCCTCGATAAATGGTCTATTCAACCCAAAAAGAATTTTTCAATTCGAACCAGTAGTTCCTGAGATTAGCGCGTTCAAACAAACAAACAAACAAACTCTTCAGCTTTATAATATTAGTATAGATTAACCCGTACTGGAAGCACTTGAAAACTTCGTTTTAGTCTCAAAGCTCCAATTCATAATCATATTACAGGAAAGCAGTGCGTATCTGAATAATTCTAATTGCAGTTATTAGAAAGTTTTCTTGTTACACACAAAACGTGTTTTTTTCTTGACCAGTGTTATTTGCAACTAGCTGAGCCGCGCAACTTCCTAGTGCAAAAGAAAAAAAAACAATTTTTGCAGCAATTTTCATAGATGCTCCGCGCCTATTGGTCGTAGCTGATGTTATATCTAGCCGCTGCAACGCTCCTTAGAAGTAAAAAATGAACACCATTGGCGCAGTGGTTGAGCGTTCGGCTGCTGCGCAATGTGTCGCGGGTTCGATCCCCGCACGGAACAAATATTTGTATGGCTTACAGATAATTGTTCCGGGTCTGGGTGTCTTGTGTACCTATGTGAGTTTTCATGTTTGTGAACGCACCCACGATACAGGAGTAAATTCTAGTGTGGGGCGACGTTTTTAAAAAAATATATAATTGCCGAGTACAAAACTACAGTTCGTTCGCGTTAAGAATGCAGTGAGTCATCAGTGCAACTGCAAGATAAAGGTGTATTTACAGTGGTGTTAAATTCAAACGTTCGAAGCAATACCTACCTTCAACTTTCATTGTGAACTTGACTTTGTAATTTGAAAAGATTTGATTGGTTAGGGTGCGGGGCTGATGAAGCAGGCGGTCAATGATGCTGATGATACGTAGTTATGTATAGCTATGTTTCACTCAGGACCTCTTGTAATGTGCGTAACAAAATAAGTACCTATAATAAATTACCCAATGAGATAATGAGATTAGACATAGAATTTGACAATAAATTTGTCGTGCACCTAATATCTACAGAAGTGTTATTACAGCCTTAATTACTTCTTAACAAATTGACATTCTGTAATATGGTAATAGGTATCAATATTATAGATTATTTGAAGATTGATATATAATTTAAAAAAAAAACATTGGTTTTGTGCTTTTTATACATGATGCGTGCAGGACTCAGTCAGCGCGACGATTAGTACTGATGAGTCTTGATACAAATGTAAGCTTATACTATGAAGTTTCTTATTAAACTTAGAAACTCAATATATTTTGATTTTGTGAGTATTTTTATAAAATAAAAGCTAGTTTAAACTCCGGATAACACTAAATAGGTATGTCTAAGGAGGACATATTATCTAGATTTCAAATCCAATCAGTGGTTCTTGCATGATGCTCTCCGACAAAAATTGTATAATTGAGTGCTGTTTTTTTTACGTTACTAAGTTATTTTTATGCAAAAATACTCAATATACCTACAGACACGGTGAGTCTACGATTTTACCAAAAAACACAAAAAATCCCTAATCGGTCGGGTCGCAATTAGGTATTGCCTAACAGTTCGCCACAAAACTGCCCTTAGGGTATAGGGTGCCTGGAGGATACGGTGGAGCGTACAGTGGAGCTCTGCCCTGCTTGGGCGGGGCAAAGCTGTGTCCTCGTCGAGGCGATCGGCGGCGGTGATCTCTCGTGTCCGGGCCTGGTTCAATCCATGGTCCGGAGCGAGGAGGCATATGAGGCGGTCATCTCCTCCTGCGAAGCAGTAGGTAATGCTAGCGAAGGAGGAGGACCGCGTGCGGAAAACCTCACGCTCTAGCATCGCAACAGAAGCAGACCGGGCGTCGGGAAACTCAGGGTAATTCCCGGTCGCCGTAGGCGCGGCCTGCGGATCGCGAGCTACGGGTGGCTCGCCGTCTGATAGCAACTAGGCCCGGATCGACGGCGCGTCGTGTTCCACGGACGCCTCAAAGAACTGTCAGCAAAGAAGACGGGGCCCCATAAGCTAGGGTTGCGGAATTTGTTCGAAAGAGTCACCGCGGCCCTGAAACGCTAAGGGCACGAGAAGGATCACGAGTGGTTTTAGTTAGTAAGTCTAACACTCCCTTCCGCTGCGCCCAGAGCGGAAGAAGCCGTTTCATAATTTCCCATCCAGAAAAAAAGACGGTAGGTATAAGGGTGCCTTGCTTATAGGTGTAATATTGGGTGCATGTTAGGCACGTTGCGCCATACTCCTAGATGGTTGCGGCACAGAACTAGGGTTCATTGGAGCGTGCAACTACACCACAACGTTAACGTACAGATACGGCGGTGGGGTTATTATTATTAATCTTTAGTGTAATTAAAGCCAAATCATTTAACATTTGCATTGTATAATTTCAGTAAACTTACTCAAAATCAGCCAGTACAAAAATTACTGTACATACAATAAATAAATAGATATCTAATAACAGAAAAGCATTATTTATTAAAATTCAACTTTATTCTTAATTTTTAAATTAATATCAATAACTACAGTTTTCTTAAATAGATCTACTAAATCACTTCGAATGTGTGACTTGATCTGTTGTAGCCTTCCGCCGCCAGCCCCTGCTATCAACCTAGATAGTCGTTCATTAGGGCACTCCACTGACACCGAACAAAGAATTTTCTGTTGTTCTTCAATATCTTCATAATATTCAAGCCGCACATTAAGTTTGTATGGGATTTCTTGCGCCAAGAAGTCTAAGAACTTAGCTCTGACTGCTTCTTCTATTAATGACTCTGGTTTTTGATCAGTCCATATAGTAGGAGAGTATTGGAAGTTGGCAGTTTTAGCATTGGATATGAGATATTCCTACAAAACAAAGCAATATTAAAGCAATATAATTAGATTCTAACAAATATTATGAACGGGTTTTTTGCATAAAATTCTGGTTTATCATTTAAACCAGAATTCTATGCAAAAACCCTGTAATGGTTCTGTTTAGGTGTTTTAATGCCAAAACCTCTCATGAGACCTCTCTATGACCACCTGGTCTAAGGCTCGGAGTTGTCAAAATCGAAGGCTAATTAGGCTTATGTTATACAATGCAAAGAAGTTACATTATACAGTATACTAATATAATGCCCTGAACCATTTTTAGGATAGCAAATTCAAAGTGGCCAAAAAACTTGAGTCACAAGCTCCTTCTCTTGCCGATTATTATTAAAATACATAATGATACTTATGATATTAAGAGTTATTGCTTACAGTTTACAGTTCTTACCTTTATATCTTTAACCCCATCACCATTCAATGCTGATATAAGAAAGACATCAGAAAATTTACTGTACCCTTTTTGTAAGTTCTTGTCTGTTTTATAGCTTCTACTCTTGTCAGCCCCAGGGATGGGGTTACCGGCAATAGTTCCATTGGTAAGATTTCTTATTATTGTCAACAATTGACTTTTGGATTGCAGTTTATCAACCTGTGAAGAAAAATAATATAAGTTGGACTGGTCTTTTGTAATGAGACCTGTAACCAGTAATGTATAGATAGAGTAGATATATACTGATTACTACATTTGCCACAGTTTTGTTAAATTAAGTTTTTTTTCTGGGAAGTAGCCCAAGGCACACAATGACATATTATGTAGCTTTCTCATAGTAAATTACTTTTTTAACTGTATCAGAACTTCTTTTGATAACATCCACTTACTTTGTTAAGTATTAAAAAACTTGGTGTTTCAGCTACAAAGTTCAACATATTGATGACATCAGCATGGAGAAAGTCTTTTGTGTATCTGTTAGAGACATCATGAACAACACCAACCACATCGGCACACCTCAGACTTTTGTGGCATGCCTTGATCATTGATTCTGGCAAATTGTATCTAGAATGGAACAGAATGATAAAATTTATATTATTTATTTTTGATGATTGTTGTTGTGTTTTCTATACAAATTATTTATTTGATAACAGTTTTTTACAAAATGCAGATAAAACTATATGGAGTACCGATGAGAAAACACAATTATTTAAAATTCTAATCTCTGGGATATTCCCTTTTAGATAGCTGATGTTATAGAGTTACCGAGGCTGCTTTTATTTTGAAGTTTTATTAAAATTAACAAATAAACTAACTTTACATACTAAAAAGATTTTTTTTATTCAAAAAGAATGATAATTGATCATAGATTTATTACTTACTTCTTTTTTTCTTTTTCTGTTACAACTCCAGGTGTGTCCAAGAATATAATCTGTGTGTCATTTTGATAGCACATTGCTCTTACTAACTTTGTTGTTGTATGTACTTTGTTGGATGCGGCACATATCTGTAATTATAACATAAAATTATTTTAAACTTCGTAATCTATACTAATATTATAAAGAGGTAATGTTTGTGAGTTTGTTACGTTGTAAGGGGTAATTTCTGGGTCTACTGAACCGTTTTTCAAAATTATTTCACCAATAGAAAGCTACGTTATTGTGGAGTGTCATAGGCTATATTTTATTCCCATATTGCCACGGGAACGGGAATAACGCGGGTGAAACCGCGGGGCGCTGCTAGTTATTTATAAAATTACAATTGATCCTTCTCTTTTACAGGTTATAATATAATATATAGTACCTATTAAAACCAAGATTCTCCATACCTTTCTTTCTGTGACTTTATTAATAAGGGTACTCTTTCCAGAATTAGGGGCTCCAATAATAGCTACATTTACAACTTTGCCAAGATGTGTTACTCTTGCTTGTTCAGGTTGTGATGAATAAAATGCTACTTTGAAACAGTGTTTTCTGTATGTTAAACGTAAGGCACACAATACAAATGTCGACATCTTGCAGTATGCAGTGTTATAATTACATTTATTTGGTTAACGGCAAACGAACTTAATTAGAATGAATACAAGAAACTGTGACAGTTTTGGACAACATGCAAAAAGTAGCAAGAAGCAGTAACAAAACAGATGACACCGGTGACATTGACATAACACCACGCCTGACATTACTATTTTTATGGGATACAATGACATGTCAACATCATGTCAATGACTGATAGATACTACTGAAGCTTAATTCAAGTGTTCCTGTGTTAGCTGCGTCTCCAAACTACACCCCGCAAGCTTGCTCCGCCCTCCGGAGCATGTGTTCGAACCTATTTAAACCAACGCGTAGCGTGGCCTGGGGCTAGCCCTGGTATTTGAGGCCACCACATGATTGCCCGGTTGAGCAGTAACCAGCCTTAGTGTGCTGAACTGCGAGTAGTCCAAATTAAAAAAAATGCCAGGGGCTCATTCCCGTATCCGGTGCGCACTCTACCTATTCCAATTTCTAAAATGGCACTATGTTTGAAAGGTTTCGCTCCTACTTATGACTAACCGGTTGTACATAGCCAATGTAGAGCTGTTTTTAAGATGATTTTGAAGCACTTGCAATAAGCACGTAAAACTCATAACAAAACACTTCCCTTTGTGCAATCGGGAACAAACAGAGAATTATATTTTAGCAATGCTGATGTTGGCCACGGCTGGGCCACATAGCAGTCCTCATCTATCTATACTTATAATAAATCTGTAGAGGGGTCAATTCTGTACAAGGAATATATTTTCAAAATAACTATCAGGGGGTGATTAGTGATCGATACTGGTGCCAAAAATGCAATCAGTAAAATTTTTGTCTGTCTGTATGTTCTTTATAGAAACAAAAACTACTCGACCGATTTTAACGAAACTTGGTGCAATTATTCTTCATACTCCTGGGCAGGTTATAGTATACTTTTCATCACGCTACAATCAATAGGAGCAGAGCAGTGAAGGAAAATGTTGGGAAAACGGGAGAAGTTACTCCATTTTTTAAGCTTCCGTCGCGTGTGTAGCCCTAATGGTTAAAATTACATAGAAATCATGTATTGCGGAAATGTTCTACATAAAATTATCTAAAAAATATCCCGAAACAGCATATGTCTATCTTTTGTCAATTTTAAACCGATCGAGCTGAGAGTTTCAAAATCGGGGGTAAAGTAACTATTCCACGCGGACGAAGTCGCTCGCAGAAGCTAGTAATTTATATAAGTAGATAGTCCGTTGTTCGAGCAAATTCCTGTCTGACTGAATTGGAGTCAATCTGTAAAGCTATTACATACTCTTTGGTAAATCTGTGAACGCAACAAACAGCAGGCAACATTGCTGTGTGTGTTTCACTGTCAAATATTTTTTAAATGCTAGATATATGTGATTGTATTCTGTGGCTATGTGTGTGATGTTTAGTGTGTGGTGCATGCATAGGCATACTCTTTGGTGTGGTGTGAGTGAGTGGGTCAGTAGTTTTTTGGGCAGTGTAAGCGGAAAATTATAAATCTAAAGGTTTTCTTGTATTCAATCATCCGAGTATTTTAATTGGATAGGTGTAATCTCAATATGTTTTTGTAAAAGGAAGCTGCGTTACTCTGCTGCTTTGTTTCAAAATCACCGGCATGATTTTGATCAGGTAAAGTTTCAAACACTCAATAAAATACTTTTCCTATCCCAATTATTTACGTTTTGATTATAATTTGATATATGTTTTCAGTAATTATTGCCACCAGTATAATTCTAGTTATTTTTCTTTATTTCTCATTACTTATTTTTTTCCTTACTACTTGTTTTTTATTATTTTTTTTTTATTTTCCAGAAATGTCAGAGATAAAGTATAAAAATCAGATTTTGGCCGCTATTGATCACTTGCGCTCACGTAAATCGCGTCCCGATATAAATAGAATTTGCAAGTTCATGTTAAAGTGTTACAAAGTTTTACCTAAAGATACTAAAGCAGATCTCAAACGTTGCCTGAAGGAGAAAAGTATTTTTAAAGTTGATTATAAAGATAATGTAAGCTATAGGAACGCTGCTAAGTGGCGAAAAAAGTCAAACCAAAACAACAGTGAGTTGAACCTGTTTGAGTATTCAGCTTATAACAAGTTTCTCATAGTTTGGAATGAGAGCAAAATATCCCATGAAGTACCCAGTTACTTGTTTCAATGGCCAATTTTAAAATAAATGGGTTTAAAATTTAATCTCTTAAATAACATTCAATTTGCTTGTTCTATTTTTAGAAATGTCTTCATCAGTTGCAACAAGTGAGCGAAGAGTAATCACTTCTGCAATTGCTACACTTATATATCAAGATCAAAGCTATTTGGAAAATGGCATTGCTTTTGATGATCTTGTGGCAGCAGCAGGTTCACAGGGATCAAAGTACTCCAAGAAACAACTTGAAACTATTGTCAACAAAGAATTATCATCAGGAAGTTTAGTTAAATTACAGAATGGAAACTTGGCATTGGGGCCAGCTGACCATGATGGTGATAGCTCTGATAGCTTCAAGTTTGAGTACAGTGCTGATTTCAATAATACAAAGGTATGATTATTTATTTAGATTTTTTGAATCTTTAAAAAATATTTGATTCCGGGTTTGTGGCAGTAGTTCAGAAATTTAATAGCTGTATGTGATAAGAAATTAATTTGGTAAATTTAAAAAAAAAAAGAAAATGTTTGGGGAATTCTCAAGTTTTTGCAACATTATTTATTTTTCAATCAGTGGTTAGATAAAATAGGCATTTTATTTTTTTGTAATTCTAACTTTTCTATAAAAACTTTGTGTTTTGTTTGTCAGCTTTTTTTTCTGGATGACATTTAGCCTGCCAAAACTAATGATGTGCATTATTTTGATTAAAAAATAATTAACATAACTTATTGCTATTAATTCTAGATGACTTCATCAGCAAATTCTTCATGCAGATCTTCACCCCAAAGAATGCGGGGCAGGCCAAAGAAACGAGGTGGTGGATCATCTAGCAATGGACTTAGTGGCAGCACCTCTCGAAGTGCGGCTGTGCGTGTCGGCGAGAGACGTAAAATGGCTAAGAAGGTGTTTGACCCATCTGATAATAATGTCCCAAGCAAACGAAAACGAGGTCGGCCTGTTGGGTCACTTAATAAAAGTACAATTAAAAAAAGACTTATTTCTGCTGGACTCCAAAAGTCAGATATTGAGGGAACACCATTATCTGAAAGCCAATTATCTCTAGATGGAAGTGGTGATGAATTAGAACAAGAAGAGTCTTTACCACACGAGACATCAGGAGGAGTATGTTCCGTTTGCCTTGTGCAGAAACCTCGCGGCTCTAATGACAGACTAGTTGAGTGTCGAGATTGCAACAACAAGGCACATTTAAGCTGTCTCCAATCAGGGTCTGGTATTTTAAAGCCTCGTCCTGACAACACTTGGCAATGTCCACATTGCAAAACTTGTGTGGTCTGTTGTGAAACCAATGATGCTGTAAGTTTCAAATTTCTTTCCAAAACATAATAACAAGATTACGATCCATTTATCTTTTTATACATTTTCTTATATGTTACATATTTTTTGCAAAGCATTTACCATATATTATTTTTACAGGGCATTTTAACGGTGTGTAGTATTTGTTCTGATGCTTATCATGCCCTTTGCCATAGTCCACGCATACCAGAAAGACTGAAAGCCTGGGATCAATGGGAATGTAACAATTGCCTGGAATCTCGACCTGCTGTAGTAGGATCTCCTGCCATTCGCCGAAGTATGGAATATAACGCTCAGAGTTCGCCTTTGGTAGACCCATTTCTGAAACCACATGAGCTAGACAGAGCTCCTTCAAAACTAGAAGACTTGCCCATTGATCCCAGTATACCAGATATTACTAATTGGACAACTGATGATGCCTTTGAATATTTTTCGAAGTACTTGCCTGAAGCTGCTCCAATTCTTAAAGAACAGGTAAATACAATGAAAAACCTATTTACTCTAACATGAGTTGTGGATTAACAAAAATCGGTAAAGGCTCATTTAAACTAAGACGTTGGACCCAAAGTCAAGTAAATGCCTGGCCATGTAATCAGTTCACAGCAGAACTTTAACTTTCTATCTCACAGGCCCAATGTCCATTCAAAAGGGCTTGTTACGTGGATTTAAATGAGTTATGATCAAGCCTTGGGCACACCCAGTGTGCTTAAATGAGAGCCAATAATTATCGTTTTCAGCAAAACAACCGATACACCAATTGTCTTATCTACTTTTGATTGTGGTTTTTAAAAGCACAATCATACCAGAATACATGATTTTAAAATTTTCCAAGTAAAATAAAATCTTTTTTAATTATAAATTCAGACATTCTTTTTTCACTATCTATTCCCAAAATAAGGATGTTATTCAGTACTAGCTTCTGCCCACAACTACGTCTGTGTAGATTTATTGGCTAATTACTTTTTGTCAAAATTGGACACAAATTAAAAAAAAAATACATTATCTTACAAGCTTCTCCATTTGGAAATTCTTCTCCGTGATTCTGATCTTGTGGTGATTTGTGAGTCTATACCGCTCATGATGGTTTCAGCCCTGGAAATTAATGTATTCATGATTCTGGTCTCCTGGTACTTTTTGAATCTTTACAACTCATGTTTACAGCTGCAGAAATACTTCTTCATGAATCTGTGAGCCTTTGCCGCTGTAGATTTCAGCCGTCTCATAATTTATTCGTCTACCAGTCTCCCTCCATAAGCCTCTGTACTCAGAACAAGACAAAAATGTAAAATTTTGATACAGGTTGTGCCCAAACCAGAGACCTATAACATTCGTTTCGTTTGTAATAAGACGCCATGACGAGAAACTGATAGTAATATTTCAACATGTGACAAATATTGTGTTTTGAGAATAGGCGCTTTGATAAGAAGGCGCTTCAGAATCTTCATTCTGCATTTTAGATATTTTACCATAATTTTTTAATACATTTTGTACTGGATTCAACAAAAACAAATGTATTTGCAGGAATTCGATGGCCAAGCTTTGAGCATGGCGCGGCGTGCAGATATAGTGAGGGGCTTGGGACTCCCTCTAGGACCAGCATTGGCTCTATATCGCATCATCGTTAAATTACAAACAAGAAAAGATGACTGGACTATGTGCTGGGGTTAAGAACATACTTACGTCTTTCAGTGTTGTATGATGGTTATGAGGTGTCGATTATTGGTTTTTTTTTATTACTATGATTAAGGAAACTTTATATAATAAAAAATCTTTATATAATACCATATTAAAACTATGTACCTTTTTTTTTGGATGGGAAATCATCAAATGACTTCTCCCGCTCTGGGCGGAGCGGAAGGGAGTGTCACACTCTTACTGACTAAAACCCACCCGTGTTCCTGCTTGTGCCTTTTGCGTTCCAGGGCCGCGGTGACTCTTTCGAACAAATTCCGCAACCCTAGCAGGCACTGACCCTATGGGGCCCCGTCTTCTTTGCTGACGGAAAGCGCGCGTTTGCGCGCGTGGAACACGACTCGCCGTCGACTCGGGCCTGGTTGCTATCGGACGGCGAGCCACCCATAGCTCGCCATCCGCAGGCCCGCGCCTACGGTGGCCGGGAATCGCCCTGCGTTTCCCGACGCCCGGGGCGTCTCCTTCTGTTGCGGCGGCTGGGGCGAGACGTTAAACTATGTACCTACTTCCTATATATTACACCCTTTGATTTAAATTCAGAAATTTAGTCAATGCTTCAATGGTTATCTATTCAGTACTTTTAATTATTTTTTTTTGCTAAAAAATAAATGTTGCCATAATAGATTTTTTTCCTGTATGGTGGGTATTCTAAATACCCACGTATTTATTCACACACATAGACAGCCAGACGCCAGACCCGGAACAACTTTCTGTAGGCTACCCAAATATTTGTTCATCGCTCTACCACTCCACCGACCGTGCCGTCAAATAATCTCACTGAGTAATTATTTATTCACACTACATACACAAGATTAGAAACCATATTTCGTTAGTTTTTTAGGCTGTAAAATTTATACATACTTTCTTAATCTAATCTCGTATGGTGTTTCAATGGACTTATCGCTTAAAGCATTATGTCAAAAAACCTTGCAATAGTATTATTTACATGATAAATTACTACATGATTAATAAAAATGCGACGAACGAAAATATATAAAAGCTTTCGTTCTTAATTTGCTATCAATTCTGTTGGTTTAGTCTAAGAATGACTGATTCGCGAAATGACTACATGGTCTATAATTGACCAATTCTTGAAATGTACAATTCTTTAAATGACTGATTCTACAAATGACTGATTCTATAAAAGACCGATTCTTTTAAAGACCGATTCTATAAATGACCGATTCTTCAAATGACTGATTTTTCAATTCTATGAATGTGTGTGAATATCTATACTAATATTATAAAGCTGAAGAGTTTGTTTGTTTGTTTGAACGCGCTAATCTCAGGAACTACTGGTTCGAATTGAAAAATTCTTTTTGGGTTGAATAGACCATTTATCGAGGAAGGCTTTAGGCTATATATCATCACGCTTAAGCCAATAGGAGCGGAGCAGCGATAAAGAATGTTTTAAAATCGGGGATTCCACGGGGACAAAGTCGCGGGCAGCAGCAATCAGTCATTTAAAGAATTGTACATTTCAAGAATTGGTCAATAATTATAGACCATGTAGTCATTTCGCGAATCAGTCATTCTTAGACTAAACCATTCTGTTGGTTTATTACTGAAAATAAGAATCAGGAAACAGATGCTTTTGACCTACGACTAACTACTACCGACTTTGTTGACAACCAATACCAACATTCATAGTTGTGGCTGGTAGTTAATTTGCTATAGTTAGTACCTATACTTTGTTATAGAGGAAATAAGTAAGTGATTTTCCAGTTCATTGAACAGGAGACCAACAAGCAGGGTATAACGAAACTCATTTATTGTCTTATACTTAACCAAGTACCATCTATAGGAAAACAACTGTAAACCTTACTATATTTCTTGTAATGGGCAGTGCTGACTATAAGATCTACAAAGTCTATCTGCACCTATATTAGGGCATGGCTTGAAGTCTAAACCCAGAATGCTGCAGGCTACTAATAGTATTCTCACAAAGCATCACAACCAAAGTTTCTAGGAAACTTTCAGGTAACATTGAGAAATGTCACCTGATTTGCATAACCAGTTTCAACAATGGCATGCTTAATTTTTAGCTAAGCATGCACAATTTGTTTTTAACCCCACACAGCCTACCATATTAACAAATAACTCTTATTTGGGAGCATTTCTATTCTCTGAAGGTGCTGATTTGAAAAATACAAAGATTTAACACTGGAACAACAAGAAAACACTGACATTATTTACATGTAGTCTGTGTTTTTTTTTACTTATTGTGAGTAACCAAATAAGAGTTTAATTAACATGGGCCCAACAGCAGGGAAAGCTAAAGTTTACAGTTGTGTCCTTCTATGAATTATTTAATACTTTCAAAACAAAATTATTTCATAAAATAAATATTTACATTACAAATATTACACTGAGGTCCACAAACTTATGATCACTTATGTGTTTGATCATAATGTTTAACAAATGATAGGAAGATGTTAAACACCATTGTTGCTACATTTATGTACACAACCCTGTACTGTGTAGGCAGAAAGTAGAAATTAAAAAATTGTATTGGTGGCCAATACATACAATCACCCTGAAACAAAGAAATTGGTCTTTTAAATATTAGTTAAAAATCATGTTTCTGCAAAAAATTTTGGGAAAACTAAACTATAACAAAAACCTACTTTTTGTTGTAGTTTGTGTTAATGTATGACTTTTTATTTAAATCAACCAATCACAGCATTTAACAATTGGTTAGTTTATTATGTATTATATAGTATTGATTTTGATTTTGTTCCAGAGCTTATGTGTAGCTAAAGTAATATTATCACAAAGTTTCTATGAATTGGTTAACTCACCATGTATACATATAAAAACTTCTTTTGAACTTCTGAGCTAATTTCTGGCAGTGATTTCTGTTCTAAACTTCCCATTGCAAAGAAAAAACACAGAATAGTTAATGGTGAGGCGATTGCTTGATCACACAGTATCTTTTTAATCACTGTTTTGAGGTCAGCTTTTGGTAACATTTTATCTAATTTAATATAATAAACATGATGGAAAGGGCCCATACCCACACCCACAGCAAACATTCGAGCTGAAACATGAAAAAACAATAACATTAATGATTATACTTGTAAAAAAAAATCCCAAGCCCTAGTTGAACTTTCTATCCTTACCGAAACTTGAATACATAATAAAATCACCATTTCATAATCAAAACAAAGGATTGCTCTTTCTAAATAAAAATACATTTCATCAATTTTGAAGTTAGTTGGACTAGGAATTGAACAACAAAAATGGCTGTGTTTATATCATATTGGAGGAATGAAAAATATTGACCCTTTCAAATGGTGTGAAAATACAGAATGTTCCTTTTTACAATTTATTTATTCTAAGTCCAGCTGTGGCAAAATTTACCAGTAATAATATGAGTATGGATTATGATTGAGTATTAAAGTGGGACAAAAAAGCAAAAGATTATCTTGTGTACAAAACATAAGTTACATAACAAAATAAATAACCATACTATGCCAATTTTCAGAAAATTTTATGAGATGGTATTATAGTTTACCTACCATGCTAATGTCCTAAATCAAATAGAATTATACACAGTAATGTACACCTAAGTAAGATAAGAAAGATTATAAAACCTGCTCTTGCCCAGTCATATCTTTGTGGTAAAAATTTTGTTTGGTATTCAAATTCTTGCTGTACCAAGTCACCAACAGCCATGCATATTCCAGATGTTACACTATTTGTTAGTAACAGGTTTTTCTTAAAAAAGAATATCATTCCACGATGAAATATCGAATGTTTCGCCATTTGTAGTTTTAGCGGGCTTGCTTGCTTTATTCAGGTACACAAAAGCAAGTTAGCAACAGAAGAAAGAATTAATGCTACAACCTGTGAAAGGAAATACCAGTTAAACACTTTAATTTTCTTAAACCTAAATAGAGCGCCTATTTTAGGACAATAAATTAAATGATAATATTATTATACTACTCAGCAATAACAAGCTCTGAGTGAGACTTCCTAATGCTCGTATTTTATTCGTTTTACCACTATTACTTGGTTTTACCTGGCTATCGTGGAAGCAATAGATATGGTTGAATTTAAGTTAAACATCGCGCCTTCGTTTCGTCCAAAAGAATAATTCAAATATATCATTTTTCCATGTTTGTTTGAATTAGATAAATGTCATAAAATGACACTGTCAACTTGCAGCGCCTGAGTTTTTTTTTTCGGGTATTGTACTGGATATTGAGGCCTTTGAGTCATGTTGTTAGTATTTTGATTCACATTTATATGATTTTTGGAGTAGGTATTTGGCGGCAAATATCGAGATTGCCTCCTTGGAAAAAATCGCTAAGGTTTGAAAGTTTGAACTTACACTAAATGGAATGAGGCACCATTACTGACGCGTGTACCTTCACCACAGACCACTAAAAGAAGAAAAATTTCATACGTTCTTAGGGTTATAATTTCAAGGTTATATTTTTTTAATTTCTTTATGGTTTTACATTTTGTAGGTACCTACGTTTTATGTTCTTTAATTTCTTAGTTTTATTTTAAAACTTATTTTAAGCTTTTTATTTACATATTGCATTGATTATTTTGTCGTTTTTTAATTTTTTAATATAATTTTTAGATTTTACATCTAAATTACATATTTCATGGTGTAACATGTTTTTACCAAAATTTTGGCAAATTATACTTACTATTTTGAGGAACAAAATATCTCCCGGGAGATTGGGTCGCCCTCGCCACTGACCGCCAGCACCCACAAACAGTTTCTGACTATATAATTTTACGTCAATGGCACAGTTAGCGCAATATTTGCATAATTATAGACAATTAAGCTGATGCCGGATTGCCCGTGTAAATAAGGTTTCTTTATCTGCTATGACACCAATGTGTGTGCCGCTCTTTTCGTCCGCAGTTTTCTTTACGCACTTTAAATAATAAATAGGTATATTAAAATATTGCTATAACTAGGTACTTCTTGACTTCTTGTCCGTGTATTCTATACCTATTAATTCATACTATATATACTACGATTTTATTATATGTATAGACTAGCTTCTGTCCGCGACTTCGTCCCCGTGGAATCCCCGATTTTAAAACATTCTTTATCGCTGCTCCGCTCCTATTGGCTTAAGCGTGATGATATATAGCCTAAAGCCTTCCTCGATAAATGGTCTATTCAACCCAAAAATAATTTTTCAATTCGAACCAGTAGTTCCTGAGATTAGCGCGTTCAAACAAACAAACAAACTCTTCAGCTTTATAATATTAGTATAGGTACTTACGCTGCCACATGCAAATATGGAAGGGTTGTCACCAAATGGGAAATAAAACAATTGTGATTATTACTATTATGATGTAATCATTTATTCATATTTACATTCAAAATAATTGTGATTAGTAAATCTAATATCTGAAGGAAAAGTGGCCAAAATTGTGTGCACAAGTCAGTTTTGCTTTAGCAGCGGCGGCGGGGCGTCTGTAATATTCCATAAATCTATGGTACACAAATGAAAAAACCTAACAGAACAGTTTGTGCGCACCATTATGGAATGTAAGTATAATAAAATTATTACACAAAAAATACGCCCGCGTCTGCCCTTCGCGCTCGGTACCGCAAACTAAGCGTGTTTGCGGTACGCGGCCCGCGTCCGTTGCTCTGCGCAAGTACATTCGTCGCCCTACTGTAGGAAATATTGTAATACTGTGCGCTTTATAATAGTGATGTGCCAACTCGGAATAAATACAACTCGAGTTAACTAGGTGAAATGAGACTGAGTAAATGATTTGTTTCTGACATCAATTCAATTCCAAGCATTTATTTCAATTAAACCCTTTACAGGCACTTTTGAATTGTCAAGTCGAAAGAGGTGAAGCTATCTGCACGTTCCAAAGCGTAGATCTCTATGGAGAAGAACGAATAATTCATTAGGGCCGACTTTAGAAATATTAAAGATCGTAAAGTCGGCCAGCTTCGAATTCGAGCGCCATTATAGAGGCTGTTTTTTTTTTTCTTTAAGTATGTGGGAAGTAATATTTATTTATCAAATTTATTTCCTCGAAATTGAGTACCTACGTATTATTATATTTTTTTAATATTATAAAGGGGTTAAGTTTGGATGGAGGAGTTGACAATATTGAAAACATATTTATGGTAGCTAAACATGGTTCGGGAATTCGGAATACAAATATAAATTACTCTTTGGAACTTGCTATATATTAAACCCATGTTAATTAGCTTAAAAAATATAAAGGGTTAGGTGTGGATCTTTAGCTGATTTATTAACCTGCGGCTCTTCGGTTTTAAGCCCATCCGATGAAGAAACATTGGTTCAATGGCTGATATCGCTTGCCAAGTGCAGTTTCCCGAGAAAGATCTGCGAGCAGAAGATGTTCGTTTTTAAATATCGATGATAATTTTTATTGAATTTTATTGTAATTTTTATCTTTGTTATAATGATATAATAACATTGTTAAAGTAAAACAATATGAATGCAAACTTAGTGTGATATTATACTCCTGCCAAAATAATATTTTTTACTGTCTTAATTTAAAACACCCTATACCCGGTCGACATTCCGGAAAAACGCGACCGACCATGGGCCGTGAACGGCCGACTTTAGGGTTTTTTCGTTCTGGACACATTTAAACCTTAATACTTTTTTATTTTAGTAGAAAAGTCAACTTTATGCTTATAATCATGAAATAGATTCAACTTGTCCCAAAACCACATCAAAAGCTACCCATTCGTTGCAAACTAATGGAGCCAGAGCAATGAAGTTAGAAAATCCGTAAGGGGTACGACATTTGGCGTATTTACCCTACGTTGTTTTCGGAGCAAAGGCATAATTATGATTTCTTTGCAGTCTTTGACTATGGGTCTGTATTTCGACTTTTTTACCAGTAGGTGGGTAAGGGTATATCGGGATAAAGATATAGGATTTTTTTTGTGATAAGGTAAAAAATTGGAAAATGGATAACTTTATATAAAATAAAAATAAGGCTTGGATTAAATGGAAAGTACATAAAAACTTGCCAGACTATGAGCTTTTCTCTTTCTTAAGGCACAGATTTCAATTAGAGTGCCAAAAGCAATACAATGCGTACATTAGCTCCGTTGAAGACAATATAGGTAAGAACGTGAAATACTTATGGAACTACATTTCAAACAGAAAATCAAATCTAAGCGTACCTTCCACAGTCTCATATAAAAACCAAAGTACCAGTAATCCTACAGAAATATGCAACTTATTTTCTGACTTTTTTCAATCCGTCTATGAACAATTATCTTTTAAAATGGACAATTGGTCACCTCCCAAAACTTATTTGGACAGTTCGGTTATTATTAGTGAAATTCATTTTAGTACTGACAAAGTTTTGAAAGCATTGAACGCATTAGATATAACAAAAGGTCCTGGACCAGATGGTATACCCGCATATTACCTTAAGAAAACGTCGGATGTGATATGTGTGCCATTATGTATTGTCTATAACAAATGTGTCATGGAGGGTATTTTTCCAGAAATCTGGAAAAGGGCAAATATTACCCCAGTTCATAAAGCAGGTCCCAAGGATGATGTTGAGAACTACCGACCCATCTCGATACTGTCTGCCTTGTCGAAGCTTTTCGAGCGACTTGTTCACGATGAGATTAGTCCAGTCTTATACAATATAATATTGAAAGAACAGCATGGATTTGTTAAAAAACGATCCACTGCTACGAATTTGGTAGTTTTCACCGATTACTTGTTTAACAATATGGATCAGCGTGTGCAAGTGGATGCTGTATACACTGACTTTCGGAAGGCATTCGACAAGGTGGATCATGAGTTACTTCTTACTAAGATTGCGTATAATGGCATACGTGGTGATCTTCTCCGGTGGTTCTCATCGTACGTGACAAATAGGAGCCAAAAGGTTGCTATACGTGGTTATGAGTCCTCTTCGATTAGTGTTACTTCTGGCGTGCCCCAAGGCTCAATTCTAGGTCCTCTTCTTTTTATTTTATTTATTAATGACATCCATAGTTGCTTCAAACATTCAAAATTCTTACTCTATGCTGATGACCTCAAAATATACAGAAAAATTGAACATATTAATGACTGCAAGTTATTTCAAGAAGATCTTGATAGATTTTCATATTATTGCTACAGTAACAAACTTCAATTAAGTATCTCGAAATGCCTGTCTATA
Organism: Hecatera dysodea; assembly: GCA_905332915.2. NCBI lineage: Eukaryota > Metazoa > Arthropoda > Insecta > Lepidoptera > Noctuidae > Hecatera > Hecatera dysodea. The sequence continues at coordinate 14,151,838 of HG995291.1, forward strand.
ACATTCACTAAAAAAACAAAAATAATATCACATACCTACTATCTAAATCAGACTCCTCTGCAAAAAAAATCTTCAGTTCGAGACCTTGGGGTGCTTTTGGACACTAAACTGCACTTGGACCAGCATATAGATAATATTGTAAGCAACGCGTTTCGTATGTACGGATTTGTAATGAGAGCTACAGTTGATTTTAAACGTCCACAAACATACATGTATCTTTATAAAGCTCTCATCAGGTCACAGCTAGAGTACGTTGTTACAGTGTGGAATCCGTATTACAAAAAATACAGTTTCAACCTAGAAAGGGTACAGTATAAATTTTTAAGATCAACGCAATACAGATGCTTTCGTAGAACTTTGAGTTATGAGCAGCTGCTAAATCATTACAAGTTGGACCGGTTGGAGTCCAGGCGCACTCTTCTTGAGGTAATGTTTCTATATGATCTCTGTAATAACCGTTACGACTGTTCTGACTTAACCAATGATCTTTGCTACATTGTACCTAGAACTGTAGTAAGACGAGAGGTGCGCGATCGTCCACTGTTTGCTGTAATGTCTTGCCGCACTAATGCAGGGAATCGCGCGCCCTTGCGTCGCTTGGTGAAAACCTATAACTAAAGGCATAATTATGATTTCTTTGCAGTCTTTGACTATGGGTCTGTATTTCGACTTTTTTACCAGTAGGTGGGTAAGGGTATATCGGGATAAAGATATAGGATTTTTTTTGTGATAAGGTAAAAAATTGGAAAATGGATAACTTTATATAAAATAAAAATAAGGCTTGGATTAAATGGAAAGTACATAAAAACTTGCCAGACTATGAGCTTTTCTCTTTCTTAAGGCACAGATTTCAATTAGAGTGCCAAAAGCAATACAATGCGTACATTAGCTCCGTTGAAGACAATATAGGTAAGAACGTGAAATACTTATGGAACTACATTTCAAACAGAAAATCAAATCTAAGCGTACCTTCCACAGTCTCATATAAAAACCAAAGTACCAGTAATCCTACAGAAATATGCAACTTATTTTCTGACTTTTTTCAATCCGTCTATGAACAATTATCTTTTAAAATGGACAATTGGTCACCTCCCAAAACTTATTTGGACAGTTCGGTTATTATTAGTGAAATTCATTTTAGTACTGACAAAGTTTTGAAAGCATTGAACGCATTAGATATAACAAAAGGTCCTGGACCAGATGGTATACCCGCATATTACCTTAAGAAAACGTCGGATGTGATATGTGTGCCATTATGTATTGTCTATAACAAATGTGTCATGGAGGGTATTTTTCCAGAAATCTGGAAAAGGGCAAATATTACCCCAGTTCATAAAGCAGGTCCCAAGGATGATGTTGAGAACTACCGACCCATCTCGATACTGTCTGCCTTGTCGAAGCTTTTCGAGCGACTTGTTCACGATGAGATTAGTCCAGTCTTATACAATATAATATTGAAAGAACAGCATGGATTTGTTAAAAAACGATCCACTGCTACGAATTTGGTAGTTTTCACCGATTACTTGTTTAACAATATGGATCAGCGTGTGCAAGTGGATGCTGTATACACTGACTTTCGGAAGGCATTCGACAAGGTGGATCATGAGTTACTTCTTACTAAGATTGCGTATAATGGCATACGTGGTGATCTTCTCCGGTGGTTCTCATCGTACGTGACAAATAGGAGCCAAAAGGTTGCTATACGTGGTTATGAGTCCTCTTCGATTAGTGTTACTTCTGGCGTGCCCCAAGGCTCAATTCTAGGTCCTCTTCTTTTTATTTTATTTATTAATGACATCCATAGTTGCTTCAAACATTCAAAATTCTTACTCTATGCTGATGACCTCAAAATATACAGAAAAATTGAACATATTAATGACTGCAAGTTATTTCAAGAAGATCTTGATAGATTTTCATATTATTGCTACAGTAACAAACTTCAATTAAGTATCTCGAAATGCCTGTCTATAACATTCACTAAAAAAACAAAAATAATATCACATACCTACTATCTAAATCAGACTCCTCTGCAAAAAAAATCTTCAGTTCGAGACCTTGGGGTGCTTTTGGACACTAAACTGCACTTGGACCAGCATATAGATAATATTGTAAGCAACGCGTTTCGTATGTACGGATTTGTAATGAGAGCTACAGTTGATTTTAAACGTCCACAAACATACATGTATCTTTATAAAGCTCTCATCAGGTCACAGCTAGAGTACGTTGTTACAGTGTGGAATCCGTATTACAAAAAATACAGTTTCAACCTAGAAAGGGTACAGTATAAATTTTTAAGATCAACGCAATACAGATGCTTTCGTAGAACTTTGAGTTATGAGCAGCTGCTAAATCATTACAAGTTGGACCGGTTGGAGTCCAGGCGCACTCTTCTTGAGGTAATGTTTCTATATGATCTCTGTAATAACCGTTACGACTGTTCTGACTTAACCAATGATCTTTGCTACATTGTACCTAGAACTGTAGTAAGACGAGAGGTGCGCGATCGTCCACTGTTTGCTGTAATGTCTTGCCGCACTAATGCAGGGAATCGCGCGCCCTTGCGTCGCTTGGTGAAAACCTATAACTAAAGGCATAATTATGATTTCTTTGCAGTCTTTGACTATGGGTCTGTATTTCGACTTTTTTACCAGTAGGTGGGTAAGGGTATATCGGGATAAAGATATAGGATTTTTTTTGTGATAAGGTAAAAAATTGGAAAATGGATAACTTTATATAAAATAAAAATAAGGCTTGGATTAAATGGAAAGTACATAAAAACTTGCCAGACTATGAGCTTTTCTCTTTCTTAAGGCACAGATTTCAATTAGAGTGCCAAAAGCAATACAATGCGTACATTAGCTCCGTTGAAGACAATATAGGTAAGAACGTGAAATACTTATGGAACTACATTTCAAACAGAAAATCAAATCTAAGCGTACCTTCCACAGTCTCATATAAAAACCAAAGTACCAGTAATCCTACAGAAATATGCAACTTATTTTCTGACTTTTTTCAATCCGTCTATGAACAATTATCTTTTAAAATGGACAATTGGTCACCTCCCAAAACTTATTTGGACAGTTCGGTTATTATTAGTGAAATTCATTTTAGTACTGACAAAGTTTTGAAAGCATTGAACGCATTAGATATAACAAAAGGTCCTGGACCAGATGGTATACCCGCATATTACCTTAAGAAAACGTCGGATGTGATATGTGTGCCATTATGTATTGTCTATAACAAATGTGTCATGGAGGGTATTTTTCCAGAAATCTGGAAAAGGGCAAATATTACCCCAGTTCATAAAGCAGGTCCCAAGGATGATGTTGAGAACTACCGACCCATCTCGATACTGTCTGCCTTGTCGAAGCTTTTCGAGCGACTTGTTCACGATGAGATTAGTCCAGTCTTATACAATATAATATTGAAAGAACAGCATGGATTTGTTAAAAAACGATCCACTGCTACGAATTTGGTAGTTTTCACCGATTACTTGTTTAACAATATGGATCAGCGTGTGCAAGTGGATGCTGTATACACTGACTTTCGGAAGGCATTCGACAAGGTGGATCATGAGTTACTTCTTACTAAGATTGCGTATAATGGCATACGTGGTGATCTTCTCCGGTGGTTCTCATCGTACGTGACAAATAGGAGCCAAAAGGTTGCTATACGTGGTTATGAGTCCTCTTCGATTAGTGTTACTTCTGGCGTGCCCCAAGGCTCAATTCTAGGTCCTCTTCTTTTTATTTTATTTATTAATGACATCCATAGTTGCTTCAAACATTCAAAATTCTTACTCTATGCTGATGACCTCAAAATATACAGAAAAATTGAACATATTAATGACTGCAAGTTATTTCAAGAAGATCTTGATAGATTTTCATATTATTGCTACAGTAACAAACTTCAATTAAGTATCTCGAAATGCCTGTCTATAACATTCACTAAAAAAACAAAAATAATATCACATACCTACTATCTAAATCAGACTCCTCTGCAAAAAAAATCTTCAGTTCGAGACCTTGGGGTGCTTTTGGACACTAAACTGCACTTGGACCAGCATATAGATAATATTGTAAGCAACGCGTTTCGTATGTACGGATTTGTAATGAGAGCTACAGTTGATTTTAAACGTCCACAAACATACATGTATCTTTATAAAGCTCTCATCAGGTCACAGCTAGAGTACGTTGTTACAGTGTGGAATCCGTATTACAAAAAATACAGTTTCAACCTAGAAAGGGTACAGTATAAATTTTTAAGATCAACGCAATACAGATGCTTTCGTAGAACTTTGAGTTATGAGCAGCTGCTAAATCATTACAAGTTGGACCGGTTGGAGTCCAGGCGCACTCTTCTTGAGGTAATGTTTCTATATGATCTCTGTAATAACCGTTACGACTGTTCTGACTTAACCAATGATCTTTGCTACATTGTACCTAGAACTGTAGTAAGACGAGAGGTGCGCGATCGTCCACTGTTTGCTGTAATGTCTTGCCGCACTAATGCAGGGAATCGCGCGCCCTTGCGTCGCTTGGTGAAAACCTATAACTCATATTTTACAGATATTGATATATTCTCGTTGTCTGCCAATAAATTTCGAAATAATGTTAATGTTAAAATCAGAAGCTTGGAAACATAGATTGTAGTTGTCACTTGTGCTTATTTTAAAACGACTTAGCTTAATTACTTATATAATATGTGGATAACGTAGTGAGTTACACATTTATACATATTGTTGCATGCTTAATGTTAAGCTCATTTACTGTGTGTACCTAATTGTTTGTTCTCCCGAATAAATAAAATAAAAATAAAATAATAGGGAACGTACACTAGTGTCTAGTCACTGTCTACTAGTGGGACGTGATGCAGATACAAATAGGTATTCGTTCTCAGCATTTCCTCCTTGGAACTTATTTTAATAGGAATATAAATATACTCGCATTTCTTGATGAACAGTGAAACTATCTAGCATCGCCGTTAAATTCCGGAATAATGCTAGTCATTGTTGACGGAACTGGTACAATCTGATCCCTAACTACGCCAATTGAGAAAATGCTTACCTACTTAGTGTCACAGTTTAATAAGAAACTGAAGATACTAAATAATTATGCCTACTTATTCTATGTTCTATCACGAGATTTGTATCGTAATAAAATGTAGGTACCTACTAAAGTACCTAACCATATCTACTTACCTATTAAATCTATCACGAAAGTTCTATCGTAATAAAATACGTAGGCATGTTATTCAGGTACCTATTGTACGACCCTTAATAACACAGACACCTTTATATCTAATCAAAGAGGAAAACGTTAAGGAAAACCGAAAGATAGTGAAAAGTTCTACTCACAATCCCGAAGTTACTCCCATCTCCTCCTTGGACTATTATCCCCACCACACTCAGCTTCAGCTCTCGATGAAGTTGGTCAATTTTGTTTGTTCGGCAAGCTCTGCTACTTGGAACAGACGTCACAGCAGTTTGTATAGTTGTATACCTACTATATTGAGTGCCTACACTTGCACCGGGGATCGTGGGAACTGGTGCAGCATGTTGTTGCTTCCATCAAGTACGAATTTCATAGAAATCTCTGCCCTCATCATACAGAACCTACCCAACATTCGGTACCACGGTCTGGCAGTATTAGTGAGACGAAGTGTCGTCCAACAACAACTCCCCTCAACGTCATCGCGGTCAATGAACGTTACTCCTGCTACAAGTCACCCGTAACGAATCTCGAAACGTTAAAATTGCGGGTGTAGCTAATGCGCGATGTCTGGCCTTGAGATGCCAACCCACTACCCAGACAACACCAACTAGGTACATGCCCGACGTGCTGGACATTGTGGTTCACCGAGAGCCAAAAATCCAGATCACGTAACGAATGATAAACAGCGAGTTACAGACAGACAATCAACCTGTGCTCGTCGTCATATCGGGGATGCCGACCCAACTGAAACCGCTAGTGCCACGCCGATTACTGGACTGGGATAAATTCACAGAAAATATTGAGACCACGGCACCGACTCGGCCCGGCTACCGCTTATGACGTCACTGCTTGCGTGCAAAGCGCCTAATAAGAGGCCATAACCACATTACCAACGGAGGGGATAGTACTAGAGCCACCCCTACCGCCACGAATACGTGCTATGGTCAGTGACGGATTAAGACTACTTGATGCCCTAAGCAATCCACGCCTGTGGGCCCCTATCCGTTTATCAACTAGAATTGCTGGTCTTTAACTTGTTTTTTCCTTTTCATTTAATTTTAAGCAGTCGGGATTTTTGTTTTAATAATAATAAAATTTTTTACAACTTTTTAGTTAGTACTTAACAAAATAATATGAATATATCGGAAGGGTCAATAGTACGGACCATCTGTTGACAACGAAACGCAAGTGTGAAGTTGGCGCGCTTCGACAGAGTCTAGCCTGAAGTTCGTGCGAGCCGATGAGGGCGCTACAGCGACATAGAGCAGCTCTCTTGACCGTCGGACATCGTGCGAACAACAAGTGCCTAGAAACTGTCTAACGTTTCGTTGTAACTATTTTAATAAATTTTAAATACCAGTTTAAAACCAACATCAGATTATTTCTTCTCGCCCGCAACATCTACGCCCAGTAAAAATGCAAAACGGTGAAGATTCCAGCTCCAATCGGCCTCCCGTTCCGATATCAGAACTGGGATACGAGCGGGAAAGTGAAAAAACACCACGTGGCGAAGAAAATGGCGGCAATGACCAGAATTGGCGCCTACTCTTCGAGATGCAAAACGCGAACATGAAGGCGTTAATAGAAGCTCTGAATAAGCCACAGCGTTTTTACCAGCGTGTGAGTCTTCCGGCATTCGACCCAGAGGCAAGTGATACAGATGCGCGGTCATGGTGTGCAACGGCGGACATATGCCTTACAGATAATCCTTTGGAAGGCGGTCAGTTGATAGTTGCCATCAGCCAGGCCCTCAAAGGTTCAGCATCATCGTGGTTAGCCCAAATATCTTATCCGGGCATAACCTGGCCTCAGTTCAAGACTTTGTTTATGGCAAGGTTCGTGAGCACAGAAACTCCAGCAGGTACCTTAATTAATTTAAGTACCGACAAACCCAAAGAAGGCGAAAGTCTGTCTGCATATGGCAGTCGTGTCATGACGTCATTATTTAATCGGTGGAAAAATGCAACCGTCGAACAAATTGTGGTGTCAACCACGCTGGCACACGTGGCACAATTCGACTCGAGGCTCCAACGATTAGCTTTTACAACCGATATAAGTACACGTCAACAACTGCAGCAAGAATTGCAAGCGTTCACATATTTAAAACGCAAAGCAACTGCAGCCACGGATCCAAGTGCATCGGAAATCAAGCGAATGAGGTCTACTCAAATTCCTCCACTCCAATGTTTTAACTGTGGAAAAGTTGGACACAAAAAATCCGATTGTTTCCTGCAAGGGAAGGACCAAAAAGGGAAACCGGCGAAGCAACCGAACTCCACTCCAGCACCGCGGCCTAGCCCCCAGCAGCAGACCACATCAAGCTCCATCGTCTGCTTCAAGTGTGGAAAAACTGGACACATTTCCACCCGCTGTACTACTGGCAGCGTCGCGGAGGCAGCCACCCAGAACGACCGACGTGTGGACGTGTGCGTCATCGATCCTCCAACGGGATCGTTAAAACATCAAGGTCAGTGTTTTACTTACCACTTTGATTCAGGCGCTGAGTGTTCATTGATCAAAGAAAGCGTTTCATCACTATTTCACGGCAAACGTACACAAAATGTTGTAACTTTAAAAGGCATTAGTCAGACGAGTGTTTTAAGTACCATTCAGATATTATGTGTTGTAGAAATTGACAATAGCACGATCGAGATTTTATTGCATATTTTACCTGACGTCTATTTACGTAGTCAGATTTTATTAGGACGTGAAATACTACAACTAGGATTCAGTGTTAATATGACGGCGACACAATTTACAATTTCAAAAACCAATACGATAAACCACATTGCACTACCCACATTAGACTCCGCGAGTACCCTCGATATCAATTTTGATTCTGTAGATACCGACATTTCTCCGGAATGGAAAACTAAACTTTTTAAAGTGTTGAATCAATACTCAAATTTTTTTATAACCGGTATGCCTAGAACACGTGTTACGACAGGTGAACTTGAGATTCGGTTAATAGATGCTAATTTGACCGTACAAAGGCGACCTTATCGATTTAGTCCCGAAGAAAGGAGAATAGTGCGAGAGAGAGTAGATGAATTATTACGAGCAAACATTATTCGTCCTAGTAGTTCTCCATTTGCCAGCCCAGCTCTATTGGTTAAGAAGCGCGACGGTTCCGATAGAATGTGCATTGACTATAGAGAATTAAATAATAATACGGTACCGGATCGATTTCCCTTGCCCCTTATTTCGGATCAAATATCGCGATTACACGGCGTTCGATTTTTTTCAAAACTTGACTGTGCATCAGGTTTTCACTTAATACCAATTAAATCTGAAGAGTCTATACAGCGAACGGCTTTCATAACACCGGATGGCCAGTACGAGTATTTGGCTATGCCATTTGGCCTCAAAAACGCAATATCAGTTTTCCAGCGAGCGATAGTACAAGCTTTAGGCGAGCTGTCAAATACTTACGTCATTATTTACGTAGACGATATTTTGGTGACGTCACAAACAGTTGAGGAAGGCATCGAGCGATTGAACATAGTCCTTCAGACATTAACAAAATCAGGATTTTCTTTAAATTTAAAAAAATGCGCCTTTTTGAAGACCAAGGTCGAATTTCTAGGTTATGAAGTTGATTCTGGGGAGATTAGACCAAATCGTAGAAAGGTGGAAGCATTGTCTGCTCTGCCCCCACCCACGTCGGTTACCCAGTTAAGACAGTTTATAGGCTTAGCGACTTATTTCCGCCAGTTTGTCCCAAAATTTTCTAATGTAATGGCTTCGCTTTATAAATTAACTTCCGGAAAATGTAATTTTGTATGGCAAAAACATCATGAAGAGATTAGGCAGGAGATCATTTCAGTTCTAACAAAAGAACCGGTTTTAATGATATACGATCCTCAATATCCTGTCGAGCTTCACACAGACGCAAGCTCGGAAGGATATGGCGCTATATTGTTCCAAATAGTTGAAGGCAAACGTAGAGTAGTAGCATATTTCAGTAAAAGGACCACATCTGCGGAATCACGGTATACTAGTTATGAACTTGAAACGTTGGCTGTCGTAAACGCGATCAAACAATTTCGTCAATACCTTCACGGTCGACAGTTTACAGTAGTGACAGACTGTAACTCTTTAAAGTCTTCTCGTAAAAAGATTGATCTGACACCGCGAGTTCACAGATGGTGGGCGTATTTGCAATGCTTTGATTTTAACGTTGCTTATAACAAAGGTAAAGACATGGCACATGCAGATTTCCTGTCCCGTAATCATTTACCAATCGAAATAAATAGTTTGTCCACTAATGTAGAGTCAGATAAAGTAGAATCCTTTAATTCAGAAGTAGCTCGCCCAGATTTATGTGAAGTAGAGCGAAGGTGTATTAATTTAGCAGAACTTTCTGGTAACTGGCTTCTCGCTGAGCAGAAGCGAGACTGTGAAATTTCTAAGCTAATGTCGGATCTAAGTAATGGTCAATTAAGTAACGATATCGCAAAGTCTTACGAGATTCGTAGGGGTATTTTAAATCGTAAAATTCAGCGAAATAGTCGAACAAAATGTTTACCCATTCTTCCTAGAGCGTTAAGACGAGCCGTTGTTGGTAATGTTCACGATTCACTTGTTCACCTAGGTTATAATAAAACTTTAGAAAAGCTTTATGATTTCTATTGGTTTGATGGTATGGCGCGCTACGTTAAAAAATTCGTCAATAATTGCGTAACGTGCAAAGTTTCTAAATCACACTCGGGCAAAATCCAGGCAGAATTGCATCCTATCCCTAAAGTAAGCACGCCATGGCACACCGTACACATGGATGCCACTGGAAAATTAAGCGGGAAGAATGACGTAAAGGAATACGTCTTTGTTTTAATAGACGCGTTTACCAAATACGTTTTATTGTTTCACTCGGTTAATATTGACAGTAAAAGCAGTATCGGAGCTGTTAGAGATAGCGTAGCTCTATTCGGTGCGCCGGCGCGCATAATCGCGGATCAAGGGCGATGCTTCGCGAGTAAAGAATTCAAAGACTTTTGTAATTCTAGTAACATAAACCTACACTTGATTGCAACGGGCTCTTCTCGAGCAAATGGGCAGGTAGAGCGTGTTATGTCAGTTCTAAAGTCTATGTTAACTGCAGTCGAAACGAGTGATAGTCGTTCATGGCAAGATGCATTAGGCGAAATTCAATTAGCAATTAATTGTTCAGTAAATCGAACCACTAAAGCAAGTCCATTAGAGCTTCTCATTGGCAAGGTGGCACGTCCCTTATCGTTGATGGCAAATGACATAGAGAATGAGGTAGAATTAGAGGCAGTTAGAGATGAGGCGGTTCGTAACATACATAACGCAGCGACTTATGAGAAGCAAAGATTCGACAGAACCAAAGCAAAACTAGTAAAATTTTCGGTTGGGGACCATGTCTTGATTCAAAATGAAGAGCGTAACCAAACGAAACTGGACCCGAAGTATAAGGGCCCATTTCAGGTTGTAGAGGTTCTAGAAGGAGACCGTTATACTCTAAAAGCTTTGAACTCGAAACGCACTTACAAGTACGCTCATGATACACTAAGGCGTATGCCAGGAGATCAGAGTATTACTGACGAATTTGAAGGAGAGTCAAGTGAAAGTCTTGTTGATGAAACCGAGTAGAGATTAATTAATTTGTGTCTGTTGTGTGGTTATGTGTGTGATGGTAGTTTGGATCAGAGGTTGATTTGTAGCCGTAGCTCGGTAGAAATCGGTGTCTACTGGAGACAGTAGTCCGTGAGTACGCGGTAGGCAGTCAACTCTGATAAATGTGGGGTTTCGTGAGAAACCATGAAGTCCGGGAGTGACTTGGCGGTCCGAGGAGGATGCGCAAAATGTAGAGTTGTGTAACGATGATTATTTAATTTCTGATCTTGAGATTAATTTTGGTAATCAAATAGTGAGTAATGCTCTGAACTTTGCAATTTTCCGTTTGTTGGAACGTTTAGCTTAAGAAAAAAAAAATTAAAATAAATTTGACATTCCAATAAGTTCTTTCATTGCTTTTTTTGCTTTAGCAAATTAGGTCAGGAGTGACCGAGCTATGTGATACTTTGCGAGTGTATTTTCTTTACAGATTAACACACAGAGACGTGTGTCCAGCAGGATGGCCGTATCGGAAGGGTCAATAGTACGGACCATCTGTTGACAACGAAACGCAAGTGTGAAGTTGGCGCGCTTCGACAGAGTCTAGCCTGAAGTTCGTGCGAGCCGATGAGGGCGCTACAGCGACATAGAGCAGCTCTCTTGACCGTCGGACATCGTGCGAACAACAAGTGCCTAGAAACTGTCTAACGTTTCGTTGTAACTATTTTAATAAATTTTAAATACCAGTTTAAAACCAACATCAGATTATTTCTTCTCGCCCGCAACATCTACGCCCAGTAAAAATGCAAAACGGTGAAGATTCCAGCTCCAATCGGCCTCCCGTTCCGATAAATATAATGGAGTACCCCAATTTAAAAAAAAAATCGCTTTATATCATATAATATTATTTCATTTGGAAAATGGTTGAAGAAAGTCGGTGTTCAAAAAGTAAAAAAAAAATACAACCGACTTTAATTTCGGAAGTCGTTATTCAAAAAACGAAAAAGCAAACAAAAACACCGAGTTCCAAAATTAAAGTTTTTTTTTAACTTTTTTAACCCCCGACGTAAAACGAGGGGTGATATAAGTTTGACGTGTCTGTCTGTCTATCTGTGGCTCCGTAGTTCGCGAACGGATTAAGCGATTTCAATTTAGTTTTTTTTTTTTTTGTATGAAAGGTGAGTTACGGGCGAGTGTTCTTAGATATGTTGGATCGGTTGAGCCGTTTAAAAGTTGTAAGGGTGAAAGCGGGGAAGAATAACTGAATGTCTGCAAATATACTCGAGTGGAGTTTCAAATGAAAGCGCACTGAAAGAGAATATGTCCTTATAAGTACCTATAAAAATTATAAAATAAAAAATAAATTAAACATTAAAAAAACCACAGGACCTACACAAAAACCTAAGTTCCCTTTAAAAAGTAAAAAATAATAAAAAAGCTCAATCTTAAACTACCTAAATATGTATTAATAATTCTAAAAAAAAATACGTCGCGTTGGGGGACTGCGCTACTTAGTAAGCTAATAGACTATTTGAAATTAAATTGTTAGGTTTGGCGCTCCTCCTTTTTTGGAAGTCAGTTAAAAAAACAAAACATTTGCTCGACACAGATATCAGGGGGCGCCATACGGGGGGCCCGCGGGGAAGTAGTGGTTTGTGACTCTTTCTTCCTATATTTCAATTCCGGTGCATTCGAATTGCCGAATGCACTAGCGGGCAGCGAGTGGGCAAGCGGGAGCTGGGTTATGACTCTAGGTCGGACTCTATGTCAACTTAAAACGCACGAATTTTCAAATTAGTCCTAGAAACTGTTTTTGGTGACGTGAGAGTGAGACGAAATGCCCTGAAGACGGATTTATTTTGATCTGGTGCCCCCCCAGACGTGGTGCCCTAGGCAATTGCTTAATTTGATTAAGGGTTAATCCGTCACTGGCTATGGTTGCCGAAAAGAGGTGCCTACGCAAGCAGTGGCAGCAATTACGCTGTCCTACATTTAAGATGCAACCGTGGCGAAGTAGTCCCACTCCCAAGCTGTTGTTGTGTTGGTGTGCTCGATTGATGCGACGTGTGCGTGCTCGGTGGTCGGGTTCGGTTGGAACTAAAGCGCTTATTACACTACACAATTTTTAGGAAGCCAATCTAGGAAACAGGATAGTGTAATCGCAGTTAGGACGGTTAGTGACCGATTTAGAGAGATTGGAAGGTCCCGATCGCCCGCCTTCCTAAATTGTTTCCGATTTAGGATAGTGTAATCGCTTCCCTCCGATTTAGAGCGACCAGTCAGCGCCCGCGCTTCGTTCAGGAAGGACGTGTAGCACGATGACCGCTAGAGAAATGTATCGAGAAATTACCAATTCGGTGGCGGCGGCATTGTCTGCTGAAAAAGTTCTATTGCAATTAATAGAAATGTACAGAGAAATGCCCTATCTATAAAATAAAGCTGACTTAAATTATTTTAATAAAACTTTGCATGATGAAGTATTATTGATAGCAATTTTTTTTTTTTTTTTTGGTTTTTATGACCTGGTCAAGCAATATTTAAAAAATGCGACTATTACATAAGACTGTTGATAAAGTATCGATATATCGAACTATCGATATTGTTACTTAGAAATATCGATATTTATTACTAATACTTTTTTGTATGATGTATCGATAGTTCGATATGGAAATGTAGATACCGACATTCGATATTGTTTTATTTTTTCTCAATATCATCATAAACTTAATGTACCTACTGTATTTACACTATATTATGTTTTTTCTATTTTAGTTTGTTTTCTAAAATGAAATGTAAATTTCTAAGTATAAAAAAATAGTAAACCAAATAGCTACTATCTACTCCATCTACCTTACCCACTGTTGTAATTAGTTCACTCTCTGCGTTAATCGATATCATGCATTACATCGATAACATCACCGATGTTTTTATCAACGTCCATCACTATCTGTCCTAGTTAAGCGCTTATTACACTATACAATTTGTAGGAAGCCAATTTAGGTACACTCTAGTTAGGAAGTAGGAAGCTAGCGATCACACTACACGATAAATCGTATCCTAACTAGGACAGATAGTGATGGGCGTTGAAGAAAATATAGGTGTTATTATCGATGTAAGGCATGGCAGAGTGGCATCGATATTATATCGATATATCAAAAAATATTGTTTTTTTTTTATAAATTAGATATGAATGAGGCGTAAATAAAAATAAAAGTCAGGTATTTACGTAACAAAAAGCTTTAAGTTTATAATTTTGAAACTGCTGACGTAAATTTTATATAAACAAAAGAAGGGGCAAGGATAAACTTCGCCAGTATGGATTCAATTTGTTTTCCATTGTAATAGTAGGACTGTTGATATTTTTTTAAATATCGGTTATCGATACATCGATATTTTTGAATATATCAACATTGGAGTTTGAAATATCGAAAAAAAATATCGATATTTCGATATTTTTTTCGATTTAATTTCATTGGCTTTGTTTTAAAAGAACAATCGCATGTCCACTCAAAAATAATTTAAACGTAGAACTAGAGATGCTCAAGCCGTCAACGCAGAGAGTGACAAGTAACAACTTTTTTTTTTTTTTTCTGGATGGGAAATTATCAAATGACCCCTCCCGCCCTGGGTGGAGCGGTAGGGAGTGTCAGACTTTTACTGACTAAAACCCACCCGTGCTCCTCCATGTGCCCTTTGCGTTCCAGGGCCGCGGTAACTCTTTCGAACAAATTCCGCAACCCTAGCAGGCACCGACCCTATGGGGCCCCGATTCTGGTGCTGACGGCTCCTTGAGGCGCGCGTGAAGCACAACGCGTCGTCGACTCAGCCTGGTATCGGACGGCGAGCCACCCACGCTCACCGTCCCCAGGCATCAGCCACTGCGCAATAGCACAGCGAAGTAACAACTAACAACAACAGTGGGTAAGGTAGATGGAGTAGATAGTAGCTATTTGGTTTAGTATTTTTTTATACTTAGAAAATTACATTTCGTTTTAGAAAATAAACTAAAATAAAAAAAACATAATATAGTGTTAATACAGTAGGTACAAGTTTATGATGATATTGTAATTTGAATAATTGTGGCGAGAAAAAAATAAAACAATATCGATATTTCTAAGTAATAATATCGATAGATCGATATATCGATATTTTATCAACAGCCTTATGTAATAGTCGCATTTTTTAAATATTGCTTGACCAGGTCATAAAAACCAAAAAATAATAATTAAATATTGCTATCAATACTTTAAATACCTCATCATGCAAAGTTTTATTAAAATAATTTAAGTCAGCTTTATTTTATAGATAGGGCATTTCCCTGTACATTTCTATTAATTGCAAATTGCAATTAATAGAAATGTACAGGGAAATTGCAATAGAACTTCTTTTTCAGCAGACAATGCCGCCGCCACCGAATTGGTAATTTCTCGATACATTTCTCTAGCGGTCATCGTGCTACACGTCCTTCCTGAACGAGGCGCGGGCGCTGACTGGTCGCTCTAAATCGGAGGGAAGCGATTACACTATCCTAAATCGGATGCAATTTAGGAAGGCGGGCGATCGGGGCCTTCCAATCTCTCTAAATCGGTCACTAACCGTCCTAACTGCAATTACACTATCCTGTTTCCTAGATTGGCTTCCTAAAAATTGTGTAGTGTAATAAGCGCTTTAAGCGCTTATTACACTATACAATTTATAGGAAGCCAATTTAGGTACACTCTACATAGGAAGTAGGAAGCTAGCGATCACACTACACGATAAATCGTATCCTAACTAGGACAGATAGTGATGGGCGTTGAAGAAAATATAGGTGTTATTATCGATGTAAGGCATGGCATAGTGGCATCGATATTATATCGATATATCAAAAAATATTGTTTTTTTTTATAAATTAGATATGAATGAGGCGTAAATAAAAATAAAAAAACAGGTATTTACGTAACAAAAAGCTTTAATACGTTTATAATTTTAAAACTGCTGACGTAAATTTTATAGAAACAAAAGAAGGGGCAAGGATAAACTTCGCCACTATGGATTCAATTTGTTTTCCATTGTAATAGTAGGACTGTTGATAATTTTTTAAATATCGGATTCTTGATATATCGATATTTTTTTCGATTTAATTTCAGTGGCTTTATTTTAAAAGAACAATCGCATGTCCACTCAAAAATAATTTAAACGTAGAACTAGAGATGCTAAAGCTGTTAACGCAGAGAGTGAACTAATTACAACAGTGGGTAAGGTAGATGGAGTAGATAGTAGCTATTTGGTTTACTATTTTTTTATACTTAGAAATTTACATTTCATTTTAGAAAACAAACTAAAATAGAAAAAACATAATATAGTGTAAATACAGTAGGTACATTAAGTTTATGATGATATTGAGAAAAAATAAAACAATATCGAATGTCGGTATCTACATTTCCATATCGAACTATCGATATTGTTACTTAGAAATATCGATATTTATTACTAATACTTTTTTGTATGATGTATCGATAGTTCGATATGGAAATGTAGATACCGACATTCGATATTGTTTTATTTTTTCTCAATATCATCATAAACTTAATGTACCTACTGTATTTACACTATATTATGTTTTTTCTATTTTAGTTTGTTTTCTAAAATGAAATGTAAATTTCTAAGTATAAAAAAATAGTAAACCAAATAGCTACTATCTACTCCATCTACCTTACCCACTGTTGTAATTAGTTCACTCTCTGCGTTAACAGCTTTAGCATCTCTAGTTCTACGTTTAAATTATTTTTGAGTGGACATGCGATTGTTCTTTTAAAATAAAGCCACTGAAATTAAATCGAAAAAAATATCGATATATCAAGAATCCGATATTTAAAAAATTATCAACAGTCCTACTATTACAATGGAAAACAAATTGAATCCATAGTGGCGAAGTTTATCCTTGCCCCTTCTTTTGTTTCTATAAAATTTACGTCAGCAGTTTTAAAATTATAAACGTATTAAAGCTTTTTGTTACGTAAATACCTGTTTTTTTATTTTTATTTACGCCTCATTCATATCTAATTTATAAAAAAAAACAATATTTTTTGATATATCGATATAATATCGATGCCACTATGCCATGCCTTACATCGATAATAACACCTATATTTTCTTCAACGCCCATCACTATCTGTCCTAGTTAGGATACGATTTATCGTGTAGTGTGATCGCTAGCTTCCTACTTCCTACTAGAGTGTACCTAAATTGGCTTCCTACAAATTGTATAGTGTAATAAGCGCTTAAAGGGCTTATTACACTACACAATTTTTAGGAAGCCAATCTAGGAAACAGGATAGTGTAATTGCAGTTAGGACGGTTAGTGACCGATTTAGAGAGATTGGAAGGCCCCGATCGCCCGCCTTCCTAAATTGCATCCGATTTAGGATAGTGTAATCGCTTCCCTCCGATTTAGAGCGACCAGTCAGCGCCCGCGCCTCGTTCAGGAAGGACGTGTAGCACGATGACCGCTAGAGAAATGTATCGAGAAATTACCAATTCGGTGGCGGCGGCATTGTCTGCTGAAAAAGAAGTTCTATTGCAATTTCCCTGTACATTTCTATTAATTGCAATTTGCAATTAATAGAAATGTACAGGGAAATGCCCTATCTATAAAATAAAGCTGACTTAAATTATTTTAATAAAACTTTGCATGATGAGGTATTTAAAGTATTGATAGCAATATTTAATTATTATTTTTTGGTTTTTATGACCTGGTCAAGCAATATTTAAAAAATGCGACTATTACATAAGGCTGTTGATAAAATATCGATATATCGATCTATCGATATTATTACTTAGAAATATCGATATTGTTTTATTTTTTTCTCGCCACAATTATTCAAATTACAATATCATCATAAACTTGTACCTACTGTATTAACACTATATTATGTTTTTTTTATTTTAGTTTATTTTCTAAAACGAAATGTAATTTTCTAAGTATAAAAAAATACTAAACCAAATAGCTACTATCTACTCCATCTACCTTACCCACTGTTGTTGTTAGTTGTTACTTCGCTGTGCTATTGCGCAGTGGCTGATGCCTGGGGACGGTGAGCGTGGGTGGCTCGCCGTCCGATACCAGGCTGAGTCGACGACGCGTTGTGCTTCACGCGCGCCTCAAGGAGCCGTCAGCACCAGAATCGGGGCCCCATAGGGTCGGTGCCTGCTAGGGTTGCGGAATTTGTTCGAAAGAGTTACCGCGGCCCTGGAACGCAAAGGGCACATGGAGGAGCACGGGTGGGTTTTAGTCAGTAAAAGTCTGACACTCCCTACCGCTCCACCCAGGGCGGGAGGGGTCATTTGATAATTTCCCATCCAGAAAAAAAAAAAAAAAGTTGTTACTTGTCACTCTCTGCGTTGACGGCTTGAGCATCTCTAGTTCTACGTTTAAATTATTTTTGAGTGGACATGCGATTGTTCTTTTAAAACAAAGCCAATAAATTAAATCGAAAAAAATATCGATATATCGAAATAGTCGATATTTTTTTTCGATATATCAAACTCCGATGTTGATGTATTCAAAAATATCGATGTATCGATAACCGATATTTAAAAAAATATCAACAGTCCTACTATTACAATGGAAAACAAATTGAATCCATACTGGCGAAGTTTATCCTTGCCCCTTCTTTTGTTTATATAAAATTTACGTCAGCAGTTTCAAAATTATAAACTTAAAGCTTTTTGTTACGTAAATACCTGACTTTTATTTTTATTTACGCCTCATTCATATCTAATTTATAAAAAAAAAACAATATTTTTTGATATATCGATATAATATCGATGCCACTCTGCCATGCCTTACATCGATAATAACACCTATATTTTCTTCAACGCCCATCACTATCTGTCCTAGTTAGGATACGATTTATCGTGTAGTGTGATCGCTAGCTTCCTACTTCCTAACTAGAGTGTACCTAAATTGGCTTCCTACAAATTGTATAGTGTAATAAGCGCTTAACTAGGACAGATAGTGATGGACGTTGATAAAAACATCGGTGATGTTATCGATGTAATGCATGGCATAGTGGCATGATATTGTAGTGACATAGTACCAGTCACCCAGTTACCATACCTGCGAACCATCACCACATACCTTGGAACCATTACCACATACCTTTGAACCATTACCATATACCTTTAACCATTACCAATACCTTCAAACCAATATATTACCACACAACACCGAACCAGTTACCTTAGCACGTTTTTGACATTCCGCAAAGAAACAGAGAAGCAATCGTCTTGAAGAAGACGTTGGTATTTAGAGAAACAGGATGGAGGCACGGGCACAGCACGACGTCATCACAACGCCGCGCGCGCCGGCCATTTCGCTTCGAAAGAAGCGGTTTTGTAAGCAGAGGCAAGCAAGCAAAGCAAGTTCCCTCGCTATCTTCACTGCACACTTCGGGAGTACGCAGATGGTCACGCGGCGCCGGCGACACGGTGGAGCAACAGCAGAGCAGACGATCTTCACGCGACGGCGCGGCGGCGGCGCCCGAGGGAAAGGACCGCGATTTACGCGCCACTCCTATTTATCCCCTGCGCGTCGAATTATTGCCGCGGCGATAGCGCCCCGCGCCCCGCGCGCCTCTCGCCCTGCGGCGCGACGCCATTGGTCGCTCGTTTGTAATAAGCATTACGGAAAATGTATAAAAGAAAGGTTTTGGAAAATAAATTACAGTCCCAATGCTCCCCAATGCTCCCCCAGCTCCCAACCAGTAGACAAGGCTCATCTCGATATGGTGAATGCCGAAGTCGAACGTAGAGCCTCCCTCCCACCATTAGAGGACCCCGATGATCCCCTCCCCCCCGTCACACCTGATGAGGTGAAGGAGATCATCGGCCGTCTCAAACCCAGAAAAGCCCCGGGCTCCGATGGAATCACCAACAAAGTGGTTCGTCTCTTCCCGGCTACTCTGATCATGTTAATGACCGCCATCTTCAATGGCGCTCTGTCCAACAACATGTTCCCACAGACGTGGAAAGAGGCTACCGTCATCGGTATCCCCAAACCTGGAAAACCCAAGTCCTCCCCGTCCAGCTATCGTCCCATCAGTCTGCTCAAAGTCCTAGGTAAGATCTACGAGAGGCTTATTCATAAGCGTCTCAAGGATTTTGTCGAAGCCAAGAGCCTCCTCCCCAATGAGCAGTTTGGTTTTAGATCAAACCACTCTTGCGTCCAACAGGTCTACCGTATCGTTGAACATATCAGCGCCAAATACCAGCGCGGTCTCGTTACGGGAGCCCTGTTCTTCGATATAGCGAAAGCTTTCGACAAGGTCTGGCACAACGGGCTGATATACAAGCTATACCAGCTCGGTGTGCCGGATCGCCTCGTGCTCATCTTACGAGATTATCTGTCGAACCGCACCTTTCAGTACCGAATCGAAGGTGCACTTTCGTCCCCACATCCCATTCGCGCCGGAGTACCCCAAGGCGGTGTTCTCTCCCCCCTAGTGTTCTCGCTATTTACTAGCGATATTCCCACTAGCTCCAAGACACAGCTAGCTCTGTTCGCTGACGACACGGCGATATATTGCTCCGGCAATAGCGAGAAGGCAATAGCCGGCCACCTCCAGAGATCCGCAAACGCACTAGGCGCTTGGTTCCGGAAATGGAGAGTGGAAGTCAACCCAGAGAAGAGTCAGGCGATCTTGTTTTACAAGCCCAAGACTCGTCTCTTCCCCCCCCGTCCCAGTCCGATCACGTTATTTGGCAAGCCGATCCCCTGGGTTGAGAAAGCTAAATATCTAGGCGTGATCCTCGATCGAAAGCTTACCTTCAGAGAGCACATTAAGACGGTGCGCAATCGTGCCGCATTCGCTCTCAGTAGGCTTCACTACATGCTGAACGCACGCAGCAAGTTATCCCTGAAAGGCAAACTACGCATTTTCACCACGTGCATACGTCCAATAATGACTTACGCGTGTGTAGCCTTCGCACACGCTAAGCCCCGCCAAATCCATAGGTTGCAGGTCATCCAAAACCGCTTTCTCCGAAAGGCTACGGGAGCCCCGTGGTACGTTAGAAATGAGCGTCTCCATGTCGACCTCCGTATCCCCACCATCAAACAATTCATGAAACGTATTTCCAAGCGTTTCATAGAGTCCGCTGAAAAGCACCAAAACCCCCTTATCGCATCGGCCACCCGATACACCCCCTCCCAGATCAGCAAGATCCGCCGACCGCGGCATACCCTTGTCGAGCCCGATGACCCCATCACCCTGACCCAAGAGAGTAGTAGGGAAACCAGCACTCTTAGAAAAAACAAACCCAGAACGCGTTCCGTATTCCGACCTCGCCGACGAGGTCCATCGCGACGCCCCCGTCAAAACCCTCCCCGACTTTTGCCTAACGAGCCAGCCCGCGCTGCTGAGCCATTAGCGTTAAATCCCCTAAATAATATAAATCAGACCCAGCCTGTCCTTTGCTGCCCCTCCTCAATGACCCCGCTAAGCCGAGGCCCGTGTCCCACAGGGGATGCCCTTAGCGAGCGGCCATTTAGTTTTAAGTAGTTTTAAGCCCCGGCTGGGGGCCTTAGAATCTAAGGCAACCACGGGATTGCCCGGTTGAGCAGTAACCAGCCTTAATGTGCTGAACTGCGAGTAGTCCATTCAAAAAAAAAAAAAAAAAAAAAAAAAAAAAATTACACATTCAGTCATCATTGGAGTCAGAGTTTTATTATCTGCGAAGAACCCCTGCTCGTTCCCCTTTAAAATATTATATCGATATATCAAAAAATATTGTTTTTTTTTTTTATAAATTAGATATGAATGAGGCGTAAATAAAAATAAAAAACAATTACGTAACAAAAAGCTTTATTACGTTTATAATTTTGAAACTGCTGACGTAAATTTTATAGAAACAAAAGAAGGGGCAAGGATAAACTTCGCCACTATGGATTCAATTTGGTTTCCATTGTAATAGTAGGACTGTTGATATTTTTTTAAATATCGGGCTCTCGATACATCGATATTTTGAAATACATCAACATCGGAGTTTGATATGTAGAAAAAAAATATCGTTATTTCGATATATCGATATTTTTTTCGATTTAATTTCAGTGGCTTTGTTTTAAAAGAACAATCGCATGTCCACTCAAAAATAATTTAAACGTAGAACTAGAGATGCTAAAGCTGTTAACGCAGAGAGTGAACTAATAACAACAGTGGGTAAGGTAGATGGAGTAGATAGTAGCTATTTGCTTTAGTATGTTTTTATACTTAGAAATTACATTTCATTTTAGAAAACAAACTAAAATAGAAAAAACATAATATAGTGTAAATACAGTAGGTACAAGTTTATGATGATATTGTAATTTGAATAATTGTGGCGAGAAAAAATAAAACAATATCGAATGTCGGTATCTACATTTCCATATCGAACTATCGATACATCATACAAAAAAATATTAGTAATAAATATCGATATTTCTAAGTAACAATATCGATAGTTCGATATATCGATATTTTATCAACAGTCTTATGTAATAGTCGCATTTTTTAAATATTGCTTGACAAGGTCTTAAAAACCAAAAAAACAAAAATATTGCTATCAATACTTTAAATACCTCATCATGCAAAGTTTTATTAAAATAATTTAAGTCAGCTTTATTTTATAGATAGGGCATTTCTCTGTACATTTCTATTAATTGCAATAGAACTTCTTTTTCAGCAGACAATGCCGCCGCCACGCAATTGGTAATTTCTCGATACATTTCTCTAGCGGTCATCGTGCTACACGTCCTTCCTGAACGAAGCGCGGGCGCTGACTGGTCGCTCTAAATCGGAGGGAAGCGATTACACTATCCTAAATCGGAAACAATTTAGGAAGGCGGGCGATCAGGACCTTCCAATCTCTCTAAATCGGTCACTAACCGTCCTAACTGCAATTACACTATCCTGTTTCCTAGATTGGCTTCCTAAAAATTGTGTAGTGTAATAAGCCCTTTAGCTACATTAAGTAACTTCTACACCGGGAGCGAGTATGCAAACCAACATACGCTGGCCTCCTTTTCTTTCTTGATATGGGAAGAGGTTGAAAGGTAACTAAATTACCTTTTAAAGGATATACCACAATCCATGGTTCATTGCATAGAAATAGCAAAAAAAAATTTGAGCGACGCGCTATGGGGTCGGATCTAGTATCGTTTGGCAGGAGTTGGGGTGTAAAATCGATTGAATCTGGAAGAGCTTGAGTCCCTGATAATAACGCTACCACTCTTATTAAAAGGTAACGCATATTTATCGAGAAATTAACAAAATAAGTTACTAACCTCAAATTGATTAAGCGGAAAACGGAACGTTAAAATGGGTGTTTGACAACCAAATCTGTCACAATATAGTGTCTGTGGTGTAAATATCGTGCAAAATCGGTAAAACGGAACGTAAAAAAGACATTTCAATCATGTGTCTATGTCAACATTCCGTTTATGTTCCGTTTCTTCCCGAGTTGCGTGTTTGTTTTGAAGTATTATTTTGGTATTTTTCAACGACCTTGGCATCTCCCCTGAACTTGGTAGAGTTGGTAGCAAGAAATAAAAGTGATCCTTTTGAGGAATAATCAAAGTGATAAATTTTGGATAAAATAAATAACTTTAATTAATGTGATGTGTTTATACCAAATTGTATGTACATATGTGCAAAAGGCAGTTTACTAGTGTTACAAGGAGAATTTAGGATGCAACAGCGACCGAAGCGAGGTCGGGACATGGGGCACCCCGACTCGGACAGGTTAGGTTAGAAGGAGTAGCGGAGTCTAGTGAGCGAGCGAAGCGAGCGAGCAGACTCCGCCACTCCTTCCTGGTTATTTTTTTTTAAACCCTTGAGCCCCGCGAAGTTGGGCTCCGACACGCTTTTTAAGCCACTTTTAAGTGTTTTGAGGTTAGGTTACTAAAAGTCGATTTTCTCGGAAACGGTGCGTTGCCTTTTTACGGGAGTGGTGCCATGGGGGAAGGGTCACCCCCCTCTCCCCTCCCCTCCCCCTCTCCCCCCCCAAATCCTGCCAAACGATACTAAACCTTTACCATTATAATTATTTTCTAAAAGTCTTCCGTTTTTTGTGCGAACTTTTTAAAAAAGATCTATAAAAAAAGTTCGTACATAAATAAAACGGAACGAAACGTTTGAAAATGGTAGAGAAAAAGAAAGAGTACCTATTACGGTCTTTGAAAAGAAACGATATATCGATTTAAAAAATATCAAAAACTAAATAGTTTATTATTTCCAGGCAATAGTTTCCCTGGAAAGTATTTGTCCGGCAGCGAAAATAGAAATATTCCGGTCTTCACTTGGTCCACTGTCAGCCAGCCTAAACCAGCTACAAGTTATTGCTTGATTAGCTTAAAAAAAAAAACAATTTTGGTACGACTTTCAATATTGATTATTTTGTATCGAAATATCGAAATATTTGAATATATCGGTTCAAAATATCGATCACTCAAAAATATCGATCATATACGTATCGATATTGTATATTATTGGGTCTTTGGTATTTCTCAACTGTTCTCAACAAACAAGCGTCAAACTCAAATAGTGGATGTCAAAGTCAATGCAGTTGGGGCGATTGTAGTGAACTAGTGAAAAAGAAAAACATTTTAGGAAATTGGCTATTAGTGGAATTGGAAATAATTATTTGGCTTAAAATGGCCCTGCAACCTGAAAATTTGGATTTTTCGGGTTTATTTAAATTAGATGTATTAGTACATCTAGATATAACTGCGTATAATTTTTATGAAGTGGGGCATAAAAAATTCTTTGCCTTTACAAGTGATAAAGAATTAATTTTTATTTACATTGACCCTCAGTTGGATCGATCTGAAAAAAACTATGATTGGGATTTCCTAGATAATCCAATTTATTGTATGTGTTTCGAACCAAGTGGAACATGGGTGATTATTGTTAGTGAACAAAAGGTCTTGTTGGTGCCATTCCTTCCGCTATTCATCCCTCAGAATACGTTTGATCACAAGTGGTCACTCTCAAGGGTTACTGTTTTGCCACTGGGACAAATATTAAAACCAACATCTCTGGTTTGTTGGCTAACAAAAGAATCGGAGAATGTTCTGATTATTGGATCTAAGGTAATATTTGCTTATTTATGAGATGATATGTCTAGAACTCATTTCTCCCCTCTGTATTTGCCTGTTTCAGACAGAAAGTCACAGGAAAATTGCAAACGCTGTGACATTGTAAAATATTGCATGAAATTGTAAACTATTTTTAATAAGACTTTTAAGAATATTGATATATTGGAAACTACTGAATTTGGATGGGACTTATTCTATTAAAAACAGTTTTTTCATAGTATGTTGAGAATTTATATACATAATCTAATAAAAGATTTAAGTATTACAATCTCACAGAGTCAGCAATATTCTGGTGAAACGAGGTTATGAATCACTACCTCTTGTTGAAACCAATATGAAAATCTTTTTGGTAGGTAATCTTTGCCTATATTGTGAAGATTATGTATGAATAATTCATAAAAATACTGCAAAGATTTTTAAAGTTATGTAAATAAAATGTGCAAATGTAATATAAGGTTATTATATTATAAATATTATTTTTATTAGCATATTTTATTTTTATAGAACAAAACAAACATATTGTAATGTTACTTTTTTAAGAAATATAGATGACAAGTGACACAAGTTTCTCTTATTTTAGACAGGAACAATAACATTTTATTCCCTAGACTCACAAAGTATAGTTGGAGAATGTAAAGTACCTGGAGAAATAACAGATTTACAAATCTGTTTTGATGATTCACTGGATTTATTAACACTCCTGGTAAGTCCTGTATTTTTATTTAATAACTATATGGTTGGCATATATATAACTCTAAGGTATATGGCATCTTGCTGCTAAAGAAGAAAAAAAAGCACTATGCCAATAACCTTTGTACAAGTGCAAGAAGTATGTTGACATAGGGTTGTTGTCGAGTTGGTGAAAATGAATTATAACAAACTTTGTTTTTTTATACATATTAGGTACATTAAAATGTGTAAATTTTGTTTCAATTATGGTCAGAAATACTTTAAAACATAAATCATAGTCAGTAAGACTTTTATAAATATTAAAAAAAAAAAATATAGTTTTAAACAATGTTGATTGTGGATAGAAAAGTGTATTGAACTTTGTGGCTTACTCATAAGTATAAATTAGAGATGAGACGTATATACTGGTAGAGGTATATATACCAAGTATGTGCTTCCCAGTACATAGACCGGGTACGGACCGAAATACTGGGTAAATACCTTGAAGGTATGACGTCAGACGCATAGTATGATACGAACCGCTATCACAAGGTAGCGCCCAGTTTTATCGGTAGTTCGGTACGCCGAAGCAACCCGAAGCTACCCGACAGCTTACGAAGAGACCCGAAACGTCATTCGTGCTTTATGAACATTCGGTTGATTTAATTTAGTCAGACAAAATGGGTACTTATTTTTACGTGCATAAGGAACATAATAGCATAATTACATTTTTTGTCACGACGTGAAAGAGTTCCTTAGTTTGTTTATGTTAGGGAATATTATTACGTGTTTGAATGTTTACGTTGTCTAGTGCTACTTAGGTCGAAAATGTTTTGAATTTTTTTTGCGTCAGTTGTAAGTTTTGCGACAGTCCTAAGCCTGGTAAAGTAGGAAGGAAAGATTTCTTAACTCATAATGCATAATTACGTATAGGTACTTGAAACATCGTACCTTGGAGGCATACCATACTTATCGCATACGTTTACTTATCGAAATCCTACCACACCCAAATACTTAGAAGTATTTTGATACCTGGTATTTGTACCAGGTATTTAGTGATACCCATACCTTAAAGGCCGGGTATGGAGAATGGCAGGTATATCTCATCTCTAGTATAAATGCAGGACTATTTAAGAATTATAACAAACTTTGTTTTTTTATACATATTAGGTACATTAAAATGTGTAAATTTTGTTTCAATTATGGTCAGAAATACTTTAAAACATAAATCATAGTCAGTAAGACTTTTATAAATATTAAAAAAAAATTATAGTTTTAAACAATGTTGATTGTGGATAGAAAAGTGTATTGAACTTTGTGGCTTACTCATAAGTATAAATGCAGGCCTATTCAAGAAATATGTTTTCTAGGTCAAACTATTGTGTAACAACCTGTGCATTACATATTCCACTTGAGTAAATAATGAAAATTAATAATAAAGACAACAGTTCAGTAAAAACAATATATTAATATAAAAGAGGTATTTTTTATGTATTTTGTAGTCCAATGGATTTTTGCTAACAACTACGATGTTTCCAACACATTCTTTTGTAAGTTTTGTTTCTTTGTATTGGTTTAGAATTAGTATCCAATTGTTTTGAAATTAATGGGATGTTAGTAAATATGTATCGAATACCATCAATCTTATCGGGTCTTGCTTTTAATACAGATAGTTTTGCACAATCTTAGTATGCATTACGTAAGGGCGGTTTAGACAACCCTGCCACAAACTAATTTCTAACCATTGAGGCACAGACTCACCAAGACAGTCAAATTGTCTACTTCAGTAGGTTGGAGTAACAGATTCCTCAAGATTGAGTCCAGATACATCAGTCAACTTACTGAGACATTTTAGTTTAGTAAGTGTGGGTTGGTGATAGGTACATACATACAGGCAATGTTATAGAGGAAGGTGGCAGCACAGAAATGTTATTGTCAAGTATATTTTACTTATGAGTTTCGAATATGCTACACTAGATGGCATAGTCAACGCTATGTACATATGTTCCTTATAATTATGTTATTTTTTTATTTCCAGATATCTGTTAGCCAGGCGCAACAATGTAAGTTAGTGTTGGAGCATAGATCTTTTGGGTACAACTGGCTACAACAAACTAGAGCTCAAAATGATAAAGATAAGAGAGATGGCTTTATGTCTTACATCAAACAGCTGTCCAAGGATAAAATTACTTTCCTTATACAGGGAGGCTCTAAAGGTAAGAAATATAATACTGTTTAAATATTTAACCGATTTCCAAAAAGGAGGAGGTTCTCAAGTCGATTGTATTTTTTTTTGTTACCTCAATAACTTTTTCCTGGGTTTACCGATTTTGATGTTTTTTTTTTCATTCTAAAGCTGGTGCTTGTCATGTGGTCCCATTGAAATTTAAGTAAGATCTGACCACTAGTATTAGAGTTATCCCTTATAATTTGTGCTTGTCTGATGGAGTGATGGGTATGTTTAAAAGTTTATTTTTCAATTTTTAGTGGTGACACCTCACCCCTAAACGTACCCATCACAGCGTACGTGTTATAATTAGTGTAAACAATAAATATACATGCGATTTCAGGAAATCCCGAAAGAAATGCTATCATTTATTGAAGAGTTCCATTTTCTACCTCCGTTCTTCATTAGATCTTCACCAAACTAGAAACGAACCACTTTGAAATACTAAGATGTAAAATGATAAATAAAACTGTATATGATGGTTTAGAAGAGAACCAACATATAGAGTTTTATTTTTCATTTTACATCGACAAGAGGGAATGAGAACGTCGTCAATGTACACTAAGCCAGGCAATATTAGGGATAACTCAAATAATAGTCGTCAGATCTCAATCAATTACACAACACACGTTACTATTTTAACAATTTAAATGGGACCATACGATAAGCACCAGCTTTCGAATATAAAAAGAATCATCAAAATCAGTACTCCCAGTACAAAGTTATAATAAATATTATTTTTATGTTTACATCAATGCAAAAGATTATAAAAGAGAAAGGAGCTGGCTTACAACTTCTATTATACAGTGTGAAATTTTAATGGTTGTTTTCCCGAAGCGAAATGAGTTTGTATCGGTAATACAATCGATTTATATATATAAAAAATATTAGACTCCATAAATGGCAGATTAACAATTGTGATAAACAAAACTCGAAAGCGAGTTGAACCAATAGTAGTGCATCGCGCGATACGTAGGTACGCGGCGGTACGTGCGTCTCATGTAGGTATCTACCTACTTTATGTCTAGTGCACTACTATTGATTCTCGCTCTTTCGAGTTTATGAACACTTTTTTAATGATTTGAAAAAAAAAAAATCATTTATTTTTTTAGTTTAACTTTGTGTTTCGATAGTACTACTGATGGGTAATAGTCCTGCCGCGGGAAAACAACCATTAAGATTTCACACTGTATACTATTTGGGAGCTTCAGTTTCCGCTCTGAGCGGCCATTATCGGGCTAGCTTACCTCCCACCATTTGTATTTTGAATCTTCTTTTTGATTTCCTGGGTAACTGGATGGACCTGATTTCAGATTTCCGAAAATCCGTAAAAAACGGAACCCTTTTGTGATCATTCCCCTATAGACCCCCTTAGAATGAGAATCTATTTAGCCTAACAATTAGAAAAAAAAAATACAGATAATTGTTATATATATAGTTTTTTGTGAAAACCTATAAGAAGTAGGTATATCTACACTAATATTATAAAGAGGAAAGATTTGTACTTTTGTGTGTGTGTGTGTGTATGTTTGTAATTAATAAACTGAAAAACTACTGCGCCAATTT
The DNA here is from genome assembly GCA_905332915.2 of Hecatera dysodea. Lineage (NCBI taxonomy): Eukaryota > Metazoa > Arthropoda > Insecta > Lepidoptera > Noctuidae > Hecatera > Hecatera dysodea. The sequence continues at coordinate 14,181,206 of HG995291.1, forward strand.
CAAAAATTCTTCCACCATTAGAAAGCTACACTCACCTTGAGTAACATAGGCTATATTTTATCCCTGTATTCCCAAGGGAACGGGAACTACGCGGGTCAAAACAACGGGGCGCTGCTAGTTGTATAAAGTAACATGTTACAAAATGAGATTCGTTCAGAACCCTTTGTACTCGAGTGCGACTCACACTTAGCCGGTTTACAAAAGATATGAACTTTTCCAGATGACAGTAAAGCACAAACTGTGGAGTATGTTTTGAAGCCTACAGAATATTTGCCGTTATTTCGTAAAGGCTCAAACAACTGGGCATTGACAGCGCAGTATGTGAATGGAAGACATTTCCTAACAGCATTTGAACTAAATGAAGGAACTCTGATTGTAAGTTGAAAGACTTCTTCTTAAGTACCTTAGTATAGATTGCGTGTACAACGTTTTACTAAGTTTCTAAATTAACTAAACACTACTAACTAACAACTGCGTATTTAGAAAATCTGAATAAGCAGTTGTGAACCAATTATATTTGTAGCTTTGTCGCATTATGCAGACGCCTCTAGCATTCGTCTAGCAAAAGTCTCTCTCTCTGCAAGAAGAATCATAGGTTTTTGTTTGATGATTATATAAAATTATCTTATTTATGACCTTTTCAGCTGGAAAGCCCTGAAGAAGATACTCCTTCAAGAACTCTAAGGCCTCACATAAAGAAAGATGGTCAATACATTCAAGGGCTATGGTCCCAGAAACTTGTATACCTTTTGAGGAAAAATGAATTGGAAATACATTCTGCAAGCTTTTCCATTATTCAGGTATTTATTTGTTGTGAAGAGGAATTTCTATTGAGAAATTTGAAAATACTGGACTTTCCAAGCCTGTGTTTTTGATCCATAAGTTGGAAAAGATAGAAAGTCTTCGAGAATATAGTTGCTTTTATGCACTGCTACGAAAGTTTAAATGTCCTTATCAATAAGGTTGAAAACTTAATCTTCCTTGGTCAGCTCTATACATTTTATGCATTCCTAATTACTAAAACTAAATTCAGTGCCAACACTTGCTACAGGGTGAAGCCTTATTAGGCGCTAAGAGGGAGTCCACAGAACTTTGGCGAGCAGAATTGATCGGTGAGGCAATGCGAGCACACCTGATGTCGGCGCGGGAACCTCCTAGCAGGGCGGGCAGCTGGCGCGAGCCTACCTTCATGTGCGATCTGCAGCTGCCGCGGTTCGCTGTCGAGTCCTGTCTGGTGGTCACTAACAAGGGAGCTTACATCGTCAATACTGTGTAAGATTATAACATTTTTTCTCAACGATTTCTTTCTTGTAATACACATTATTTAAGGATTGTTAGAAATTGCCACTTTAATGCAGTTTTCTTTGCATTAGCTGATGAGTGACTTTAGTATGCAGAACTGCACTCTAATTGCAAACCATAATTTGAACGATTGCCAAACTTAACTACTGTAAACCATACCGACGATGGTAATTTAAGTAGCGCTCAACATAGTCCCGACAACAATAAAAAAATCCAACAGTGCACACACACACACCCACTGAGTTCGTCCGTCCCTGCACAGGAGCGAGGCATCCGAATGGCTGGTAGGAGTTATAATGCGCGGCAGCGTGGGCGCCGAGCAGTCGTGTGCGGCGCTGGGCGCCCCGCTGCCCGCGCTGCTGCGCGCCTCCGCGGACATGCTGCTGTCGCGCGGCAAGATGGCGCCCGCGCAGTACTTGTACTCGCTGTCACAGGTATGTCTTCGAGTTCAACATACTACATCACTCCTATGGGTTCTTTCTGTTCAGGTTTGTTTTGCGTTGTCGCAACGTTTTTACTTGATTTTTCTGGATTAGATAAAGTCCGTGTTTTACGTTGAATAGGTAAATCAATTACAGATGTTTTTACCTTTAAACGGTTACTCTTGTGAAACGCAAAAAAAAGAAGTCGTTTAAGAAACATTTTCCAAACATAATCACTTTTTTTCGTGCATTTCACACTAAATAATGATGTGGGAGAGACGGCTACACATCCATACTATTTTTTGTTGTCATTTATTGCAGAGTCAACCAGACGGTTGGGCGGCGCGCCTGGGCGTATTCGGTAGACTAAGCGAGTTGTCAGCGTACAAACACACTGGCACCTTTGGCTGCCTGAACGACGCTGCCATAACTATTAAAGTACTAGCTAAGTTACACAATTTGACCAGTGGCGTAGAGAATGCGTTTAAAGTGTAAGTTTTTTTTTGTAACACTTGCCGTTTGGTATATTTTTTGTAACGCCCCACCTGGTAGGAGTGTCTAAAAGCAAAGTAAAATATAACTAATAATTTGAATTTCACAAACTTGAATTCTGCGGCTTCATAATATGCACTTTTTACCGCGTTCGCATGGTTACGGTTGCACTTTAAACCAGACGATATAAGGTTTATTATTCAATGACATAAAAAGTCCTCTGCTTTATACTTTACTTCGGTCTAATTTGAAAGACGGAGGAATCAGTCTTTAAAATGGAATAGTAAAATATTCAATTTTAAAGACCGAAGAATCATTCCATTTTGTCTATTTCAGCGATTCCAAGTTAGCAATATTGAAGCCAGTTCAATTGTTGGAATTGTCTTCGTTCGCTGCGGCAGTGGGCCTTTGGGATCTAGTCCCTATATTTAGTATCCAGAGAGGGCAACCTCACTTGATGCTGTCAGCATTGAAGTCCCGAAGCGACATGTGTCGTGGAGCTATCAACTGCCTGTTGGGAGAACGGTGCTTGGTACCACTGTTGCTAGAAGAAAATGGACAGTGGCTGTTTGACTTCATCATGGAAAACTGCGATAAGTTCGACACTACGATTTTAAAGGTAATATTGTACAAATCTACAGGTGATTATCTTTTTGCAAGAGTGTAACTAATGAATTCTTTTATGTTACAGTGCTTATGTTTATGGTTGAACCCTTTGCAAGATCAATTACGTCCAGTAATGCGTGATTTGAAACAAGGAATAACATCGGTTTATGTAAGTAAATGTTGTATGTTCATACAATTCAAGTTTACAAGCGCGCGTTATATGCCATTGTAATTTAATCTTTATGTCAATGCAAGTAAGGGTTACATTACATTCGCCCGCGATTATAAAGATTAAGTTAAACAAAATGGTTGTTGCCAGTAAGAACCTAACCGATGTTTTCAGACAACCAGACTACAGCAGTTAATAGCGACATTCATACGCCTCGCATGTGTAATAGACGCCAGGGATCCATGTCCAGAGATACATCAAGAAGTGACCCAAAGTCCTGAAACTTGGAAGAATCAGTTTACTCCTAGACGGGCGGTGAGCTGTGGGCTCGCGCACTGGGGCATCGTGGACGACGGCAACGCTACGGTCAAGATGACCAACGTGCCGGTCAACACCGAGCTCAGCGGACGAGTGCTCGACATAGCTTGTGGGAGACATCATACGCTGGTGCTGACGGAGAATGGGGTATGTTTTGTTCATTCTGATATTATGGCATAAGAGCCTTTAGAGGCAATGGGGGAGTGAATTTTCATTTTCTATAGAAAACTGCCCGCTGATTTTTTCGAAAAAGCTCGCAACTTCTTTTTGAGGATTCGTACCATGTTTCATTAAAATCGATTCATGAAATTAACCGAGTTTCTGAATTTGAATTCTTAGTGGTGATACCCCACAGCTAAACGTACCCCTTCTCGGTTTGTTATAAACCGGTCTAAACACTAAACAAACGTGCAAAAGGTTTTTATTTCCAAAAATAAACACTTGAAGTTTGTATGGAACATTGTGTAATGGCGTTAAGGGACAAGTTTTTGGTTAGTAATCTGAACAGATGCAGGCACAAAATGGCAGCACGTCGTGTTACGCGTACGAAGAAATGCTTTCGTATGCATGGACATTATTTGGGCCGAGTTTTAAAGGCGTAAAAATAGTGATATAGCGAGTTAAAAAAAATGTTGTGCAGAGCTAAGAGAGGAATTTGGGTTCGATTTCCCGGTCTGCATAGTGATGTTCGATTTTCTAAAAGGAATGTTTCAGTGACAGAAAGTTTTTGACAGTTTGTATTTTTGTTCTGTTGATAGCAATAAGATGGGACTTGCAAAGTTAACCTGACTTTTCTTAGGAAACAGACGTTAGGATTCATTTTTTATAATTTATCACACTTTCCTTGGTACAGATATATGCGGCGGGTGACAACTCATACGGCCAGCTGGGCGTAGGCTCGGCATGGGTCGGCGGCCTGGGGGAAAATTCCGTATCATCCGGAGCACTGCTTTATGTGGCCGGTAACTTCACGGCGCCACTGGCTTCGGTATCTGCAGGACACTACCACTCGGCTGTCATTGATGTTGGCGGACGACTCTATACTTGGGGGTGAGTATACCAAATTCTAGATGTACATACAGAATGCAACTTTACTAAGTTTCTTCAACTTGTTGTGGTTTCATATATGCACAAACAAATAAAAACCAAATGATGAAACTTGAATAGTGATACCATTTACTTGTACATGAACAATAATTAAAAATATCCCGCCTATTTTGTCCCGCTGCTGTAGAGCGTTTTTTGCATTCGCAATTAAAAATTGATTACCAGTCTTGCGCAAGCTGAAGCTTGCGTCTATTATTGGAAACAAATAAAAGAGAGAAAGACAAAACTTCTTTCCATTGTTAACCTGCTCTCTATGATATTATTGTTTATTATTTTTTGTTCCCAATTTAGATGGAACGTCCATGGTCAGCTGTGCCACGGCACCATAGATGACGAGTATTCACCAAAGTTAGTCACCAAATTCCAAGGCAGAAAAGTGAGTGGAAAATAATAAACGGCAAAAATATATCATTTATATTTTCAAAGGGTACTTCTATTTTTAGATAAGTCGGTCATCACATCTGTAGGATTTTAAATAATATAACTCCTTTTTGGCAGGTTTTGAGTGTAGGCCTTGGCGTGTGTCACACAGTGGTGCTAACAAAGAACGGAGAGGTTTGGGCCAGCGGCGCCGGAGTGTTCGGCCAGCTGGCGACCGGCGGCCGCCACAAGAGCTCCGTGCCCCTCCGCGTGCGCCTGCAGGACCCGGTCAAGGAAATCGCTGTCGGATACTTTCATAATGTGAGACCTAGCATACTTTGTTAATGTACTTTATCAGTATAGGCCCCTTTTGTGTAATGTAATGCCGAATAGCAAACTGTTTCCTTACTTGCGTCAATCAGTGTTATAATTTCATTTTAATTGATAATGCAGACCTTAAGCTCGCGTAAGCAGGGTATTTTTTTAAACCATGACGTTTTATTACGCGTACTCGATTTTCAAAGCCTGGCTAGTTATGTTCTCTAATGGATTCTTAACGCTCGGCTCAAAGCCAGGACTTGAAAATTCGGTGCGCAATAAAATATAACGTGAGCTATGTAATGACGAGCTGTAAAAATATGCCAGTTCAAGTCAACTCAAAGCATTTATTTCAATTAAACCCTTTACAGGCACTTTTGAATTGTCAAGGTCAAAAGAAGTGAAGCTATCTGCACGTTCCAAAGCGTAGATTTCTATGGAGAAGAACGTGTAAGAAAGTCCATGGACACTCTTTTAAATCAATAAATTGTTACAAAGTTGTGGATACATTGTTCTTCTTGATGTTATTCCTATATGTGAGAACGATGTAGAAAGACGTGTATGATACAGGTATCCAGAGTGAAAGGAAAAATTTAAAGTACAAATAATTAAAATAAACCGTGGCAGCTGAGAAATGGCCCGTCCCAGCTGACGGAGCCAAATGATGAATGAAACACATACGCCACCATCAGAGAGACTTTTGCGCGCCGGCGGAGATTGTAAATGGCTTTGATGGCTCTTTTCTGCAGAATAAAAATTGACTCGATGTCTGCAGCCTGTCCCCATAATAAGATACCGTAAGACATTATACTATGAAAGTAACTGAAATAGACTAGTCTCGCGGTATCAACATCTATAAATTGGCGGATTTTCCTAACAGCATAATTATGCTGCTGAGCTTAGGCGTACTGCAAGAGATGCTAAATGAAGAGCCCATTGTAGCCTTGAGTCAAGTGTAATCTCCAGGAAAACCATTCTATCGAAGAATTCTAGTTTTTCCCTGTTCAACACTATATCAAAATCACTACTTTTGACATTTGGTAAAGCAAATATTTTGCACTTTGTTTTCTTCCCATTAAAAAACCAAATTATTAGCAGTGAACCAATTTTGGACCTGCAAAAGGGCGTTATTTACGACGTCAAAATTATTACTACGTCTATTTATTTAAAAAATTAAAGAAGTGTCGTCAGCAAACAAGACCATGTTTAGCTTATTTTGCAATAAATCATTTATGTAAACTAAAAATAAAAAAGGACCGAAAATTGAGCCCTGTGGAATTTTCACGTTTAAGCCCGATGAATTGACACCGTTTACTTGAATTACTTGCTGTCTATCATTTAAATAAGTATTAACAAGGCCTGTTTGACCTGTTTTGCCCAGTCCGTAGTGCCCAAGTTTCAGGAGTAATGTTTCGTGATTTACGCAATCAAACGCCTTAGATAGGTCGCATAAGATGCCTATGACATCTTGTGCCTCTTCCCACGCATTAAATATATGCTTCAATAAGGTGACACCAGCGTCAGTTGTACAACGTTGGTGAAACCATACTGTTTACTTGTATCATGCAAGATGTTATTCGTGTTAAAATGATAAAGCATTTAATTTAACATCACTTTTTCAAATACCTTGCTGAAGACTGGCAACTCGGATACTGGTCTACAATTATTTGTGCCTTTACTGTCCCAGTTTTTAAAAAGTGGTATAATCTTACTGAATGTCATTAGGTTCGGAAAGACTCCTTGATCCACACACAAATTAAATATTAAAGCTAAGAAAGGGGCTATAGTCTCAATAATTGAGGTAAAACTTTGATAGGCAATCCCCATAAATCTTCGTCAGTTTAATTTTGATTTGTTTGAAAGCTTTCATTACTGTTAAGGGGCTGATATGCTTAAAATTAAATTCAGTCGGATAGGCTGAAACATTCGACTGTAATAAATCAAAGGCAAGCGAAGGCGAAGAATTTAAAGTTTCAGTAGTTTTAATAATAAAAATAGGACAATATCCATGACAAAGATATTGGCTTATTTTGAAGCGCACTTTCCTGTGAACTCACAAATAGTGATATAAGTTGGTATATTCGCACACTACAGATAGCGCTCACAAACAAAGGCGAGGTTTGGTCGTGGGGCGCCAGCCCGCAGCAGGTGCGCGCTGTGGCGGCCCGGCGCGCGGCCGAGGCGCCGCCCGACGTCGCCGCCGCGCCCGACCCGCACCTGCTGCCGCAGCGCGTGGACTTGCAGCTCGTGAGCGGGGACATCGTGCAGGTATGCTCAACCATGCAATGTATTGGTTGAATGCTTTTTAGAGTTCTGTACTTCAAAAGAAAAAAACGGAACTCTTATGAGATCACTTTGTTGTCCATCTGTCTCTGTCAAGACCCTTGTATCTCGCGAACGCGATGTGGTATCGAGTTGAAATTATTTAAACCATATACTCAGTCTACAGTCCCTTGAGCTATGGACAAATTAAACTTAACTAAGTCACCGTAAAAAAGCGGCCAAGTGCGTGTCGGACCATGCATAGCGAAGGGTTCCGTAGTTCACTGTTAAAATCTCATATCTCTAAAAGTATATAAGCTGTAATGTTCAAACCAATTTTCGTTGGTAGTGACTGTAAAGTTCTATTTGCTCAATTTTTTTAGAATTTTCAACTTCATAATTAAAAAGTTAGAGGAGGGGGACATATTTTTTACGAATTCGGAAGCACATATCTCAAAAACTATTGCCTTAAATAAAAAACTCTGTTAGAAACCTGTATTTCATGTTGAAAGAGCTATCCAATGATACCCCACACGACTATGATTGTTGGAATTTATTTTTTCATCCCTCAGTTACATGTATGGGAGTGCCACCCCTAAAGCGACAAGCGTTGCTTAACGTCGAAGATCGATCGATGCGGCTGCTAGCCACGTGCTCCTCGTTCCCTATAAATATTTATTTTTATTTAATTTTGTAATTATTTGATCATACATTTTAACTTACATACACTCCATAATTATAACTTAAATTGCAGATATCGGCGGGTTGGCATCACTCTTTCATACTCAACAACGCTGGCGTCCTGTACGGTTGGGGCCTCAACTTCGATGGGCAAATAGGTCAGTAGAAATATGTATGTGTATTGTGTGCTGTACAGTACACGTGTATTGGTTAGTTTATTTGAGTAAGGATATTTATTTTAGCATGTTAATTTTCAATGTTAAATTTTTTTGTGCGCTTAGGTGTACTGTCCTTTTTAGGGTTCCGTAGTCAACAAGGAACCCTTATAGTTTCGGTCTGTCCGTCTGTCTGTCTGTCCGCGGTTTTGCTCAGAGACTATGGGGACTTCAAAGTTGTAATTCGACATGAATGAACATATTAATAATGCCGACAAAATGGTAGAATAAAAACTTGAAAAATATTTTTTTCCACCCCATCGTGTGGATAGATTTTGGTGTCGTTAATTGGTTTTTCAAAAATATATCAAAATCATTTTCCGATTTAGGGACCCGTTTATGAAATATGAAGTTCTAAAGTGGAAAAAATCGTTAGGGTCCAGTGTCCCCCCCTTCTACCGGGTAAACGGTTGCTTCTGGAAATGTGAAAAAATTCACGGGAGTAGGAAATATGCTGAATTTAAAAGGAAGCGTATCACGGCTAAGAAGTCTTTACAGGTTGACTAATAGTCAATGAACTAAAAAAAATGTACTCGGAGAATTGTACAGGAAATTTTCGTTCAAATTGCTTTGAACATAACTAAGATGACGTTGTTAGTAGCGTAAAACACGTTATAAATGTAAATTCATTGACCATACAAAAAATATCGAAAACTAGCGGATTGCCCCGGCTTCGCACGCGTTGTCATTTTTTTTTTCAAATTATCCTGTTACTCAGGGATAATGGGTAGCATTCCTTCTAATGGTGAAAGAATTTCTGAAATCGTTCCAGTAGTTTTTGAGTTTACCTAGAACTCAAACTGGTCACAGTATTGAACAACCAAAACAGTTTTTAATTAAGTTCACATTATTATGGGCAACTACGGAACCCTATATTGCGCGTGACCCGACACGCACATGGCCGGTTTTTTTGGAAAATCTTTCTATCTCACTGAGCTTTGCTCGCTTCTGTACATGAGCTGTCAAACCACATTTGCATCTATGTTTTAGTGCACAGTAAAAAAAAATAATAAGAGTTAACTGTAAGGATGTATTACGTGTATATTGCCATAAAAATATATTTTTGTTTTCTAATAATGTTGCATTTCTTATATTGCAGGAACTGGAGATCGCAAGGTTATTTTGATTCCAACAGAGATTAAATTACGTACAGATTCCCAAATGGACATGGTGGCTGTGGCTAAAACGCCAGAAGTTGAAACAAAAGACCTGAAAACGAATGCTATGGTAGAATGTGGAGGAGATTACACAGTCTACATCGATGACGATGGAAGAGTATTTGCCTCGGGCAACATACACCTACAGGTACATTTTTGTAATTCTGGTTCTGCATATTTTAACCGATTTAAAAAAATTGAGGTATCATGCACTGTGACTATATTAATATATATGTGTATTTCTAGTACCTACATGAAAAGGACCGAGGCGGCAGCCGCATTATTATGATGAAGACGACAAAACGCGTTATTAAAATACCAGCAAATCGGAACAATAACAAATTCCAATTTCAACAAGTCGATAGAATTGACATACTGTTTCCGTTCGAAGTTGAGGATTTGCAAAGGAAACCAATCGAAGCCAGATTAAACCCTCTGGCTTGTATGAACGATTTCAAAAAGAAATCGTGGGCTGACGATATGATCCTGATACTAAAACCGTGGCTAAACGAGGAAAACTTCAAAGGAAATTGCAACTTGGCCGCTAAGTTCGCGTACCATAACAAAGTATATTCAGAGTGTTTAAGATTGTTATTAGACAATTTAAAGTCCGAATTAAAAAGTGATCCTACTTACGTGACGCACACTGCAACTGAAGATGGAAGTTTAAATACCGACTCGAAAACTTTCCCAAAGCAAGAAGAAATTAAATTAATAATAAAAAACATTATGTCCAAACGCATCAAAGAGGTGTCCTTGTCTATTCTCAATGAACAGCCATATCCTGAAATAGATCCATCTATCTACAATGCCCTGCATTGCTGCTGCAATGAATTAGAATTTCGCAAAAAAGGAGTATCTTCAAAAACGACTGTTAACATTGTGGAAAATGACATTTCTATTAAAGCAGCTCAGATAATAGACAAATGTATGAGTATTTTCCCTGTAGACACCGAGTTATGGGAATTGTGTTTCAGGCTTTCCAAGAATTTCTTTATAGAAAATCATTTGTCCATATCCAAGTTGGAAGTCGTTTTGCGCAAGTATATGGAGTCTGACGCTTCAACAATGGCTGCAGCCATTTTGTATTCAAATGATTGTGCACAGTATAGTAAAATATTGTCACCAAAATTGTACTTGAATATGTGCAGTCAAGTGTTGGATACTTGGGTTTGAGTCTCTCGAATATTTCAACTTGGGTGCTTTTAATTCAGTAATGGTTGTCATTGAATGAGTATATTGATAAATCGTAGACGTTTCTATCTTTGCATTTGCATAGGCCCTGACTACCGGGCCGATGTAAGTTCCTAAAATGAAAGCACCCATAAGTTTTTGCAAATATGTAATAGAAAATTAGAGTTTAGTATTTTAACTCAATCGGCTTAAACGTATCAATGGTAGATGACTATATATAGATATCTACTCATTTGAATATTTTTATACATATTCATGTACTCTTATTCATATGTAGGAAATCATAATCTACTATTTGTATTTTTTTTCCGTTTTTTGTAGGTATTCCATTATATAGTCTGTTGTAAAATTTAACTCAGGATTGAATCTCAATAAAAAAAAATATACATACAAATAAGTACAAGAAGTTATAGGTTACCAGTCAGCCCGCATTATCCCACAGCTCCGCAAAGGCCTGCTCAAATTCCAGTATTTTTGCCTAGATCTTATGTAGATCATTGTTTGTTGGTTTCGACTAGTTTTTCTTAATATTCTGATTGTTGTGTACTTGGATTTTAGACTCTCAGTCAGGTCCTTTGTGCGTAGTTATGAAGGGCAGAGGGATCGCACTTCGCTCAAAAACTCCACATTTACTTGAGAAATGGCTACTGCTCCACCGCATTTAGGCACGCAAAGAAGTGTAAAATCAGCGGCCAACAAGTGGTGACTTATTCAATTTGTTGTATTTATAATATCAGGGGTGGTCTTGAAGCAGCCCCCATAAAATTCGATCTGAGCCCATGAATAAAATACCATCTACACTCGATCACTGCGATCCATTTCTCACAATAATTTGCTACTCAATATTGTATGTTTTAAATGTTTAATTTATTTTGTAGAGTGTGTTGAAAAACGTCGTTTGATAATACGTAGGCATTTGTCATTGCAGTGTTTCCTCTCCAAAACGGCCTCACCATAGGTGTCGTCTATTTCGACTCGACTGCAAAGTTTGCCCACTTTCATTCTATAGCAATATCAATTTCTTTGTCACTCGAATCTATATACATACCTGTTCAGCAGTGGCGAAGCGTGGTAATAAGCCGATTCCCGCCGGCTTCCCTTCAGAAGTTTGGAACACAACTACTCTATCGTAATTGAAAAATCGCACAATCAGTACTATTAAAAGTAGAGAAACATTACAAAACGCATACACAGATGGATATTCAATTCCAACAAAATTTACTCTTCAACAACATTATTTAACTCGCAGGCGCTATCGGCTTATTGACAGTTCAATTTATAAGGCAAAATAGTCGTCATGACGTCACAATGATCACCGCGATTCTAGGCCGCGAGGTAAACCGGTATCCGCCGAGTTATGCTAAGAGACAGTAATACAAAATGCGTGCGCGTGAGCGAGATGGAAGTAAGCATATGTTTTTTTTTTGAACGAAGTTGTAACGACACTTTTTGTGTCACGATTTGGATGGAAGGGGTAAGCAGCTGTTAGTGAGGTCACGATTTGGATGGGTGTGTTAAGCAATTGTTGGCAAGGTTGCGAAAAGGATGGGTGGAGTTAAGCAACTAATAGTGAGATCGCGGTTTTGGATGGGTGAGGTTAAGCAGCTGTGAGTGAGGTCACGATTTGGATGGGAGGGGTTAAGCAACTGTTAGTGAGGTCACGACTTGGATGGGTGTGTTAAGCAACTATTGGTGAGGTCGTGATTTGGATGGGTGGGGTTAAGTAGCTGTTATTGAGGTTGTGATTTGGATCGGAGGGGTTAAGCAGCTGTGAATGAGGTTACGACTTGGATGGGTGTGTTAAGCAACTATTGGTGAGGTCGCGATTTGGAGGGGTGGGGTTAAGTAGCTGTTATTGAGGTTGTGATTTGGATCGGAGGGGTTAAGCAGCTGTGAATGAGGTTACGATTTGGATGGGTGGGGTTAAACAGCTGTTAGTGAAGTCACGATTTGAATGGGTGTGTTAAGCAACTGTTAGCAAGGTTGCGAAAAGGATGGGTGGAGTTAAGCAGCTGTTAGTGAGGTCACGATTTGGATGGGTGTTATAAGCAACTTTTGACAAAGTTGCGAAAAGGATGGGTTGAGTTAAGCAGCTGTTAGTGAGGTCACGATTTGGATGGGTGTGTTAAACAGTTATGTTTGATATATATATATATACATATATATATATATATATATATATATATATATATATATATATATATATGTGTGTGTGTGTATGTACATGTACAATTCTTTATTTCATACTAAAGCATCGACTACTTAGGTACAAACTATAACATCAAGAAAAAAGTCAAATGCACAAAGATGTAGTGAATATCGTGAGAGAAAAAAAATTATTAAAATACAATCGTACAAAACATAACTGCAGAGAGATCAGATGAATGTAGTGAGACTGATCAATTACCTAAAACTTTAAATCATCATTTAGATGCGTAAGTATGATTTTTCAAGACAAGACAAAACAAGAACTTCGTTCCGTCCGGGTGTCCCTTTACACTACTCAAGTTTTTTTTTTTGCTTCAGCTTACCTCTCTCAACATATCACCCTTCGCCACTGCTGTTCAGTCTCTTTCTAAAGCTCCATGTGCAATACATGGTGAACATTAATATAAGTTTGCACTGTTTGATTGATTTTATTAATGAATAATGGTATTAATTTTTTGTCACTCACGTTCCTTTTGAACGGCAACTTTTGAATCACAAATACATAAATGTATGTGACAAACAAAACGGTAAACTTGTGGTTTGGCGTAAGAGTTACGCCGATGCTTTTATGGCCTGGCGTACAATGGATATAACTCTCGTTAGACTTTAATATTATTTTATTATACTCGTTTTGTATTTTACCGAGAGTTCAAATTTTATTTCTAATAATTATTTTATAGATTTCCCATATTATTATTGTTTTGATTTAATAATTGACTGATGGGATGTTACTTTACCGTCCGTTTACAGCGAAAAGTTACAGCAGCAGTGTTAGTGAAAAAATTGAGTCTGTAAAACGTCGGCTTTGCCTCTTATACGTGACAGTTTTTTCGATTATTTTCCTAAATATCTCAACTACGTGGAAATTAGAGAAGCTTTTGTGATTTTTCGCTCATTTTTCCCTTCTGAGAATTTTTAGATCGATTTATAATTCGTTATATCCATCTAGTCATTAGTTTAGTTTTTGAACTGTTGATAATTTTAATTTAGGAATCTGATTTTAGTACAATGATACCGAATGACTTGTGTTTTGTAAATTATTACTGTTTTACATAAATACGGAACAAGCCCCGGCTAAGTTCTGGTGAGCCACCTGTTTTTATTTGTTACGTGCAATCTTATCTATTCTGTTTTATTTCCAGAATATTTATATTACATTTTGTAAACGGCAGTCTGTTTAGATAAAATTTATTTCTTAATAAAGTAAATCTAATTTACTTACGTCTTTTATTTTAGAATAAGTAGGTTCTGTCCGGGCAACAACACGCACGAGCAGTTATCATTGAATAAGTAAAAATTAACTTATTCACAGTCCGCAATTTCGCTCGGTATCAATGGGCGGACACAGTCCGCAACTCCGCTCGGCATCAATTGACAGACACTCCGCAACTCCGCTCGACATCAATGGACAGACAGTCTGTAACTCCGCTCGACATCAATGGACAGACACAGTCCGCAACTCCGCTCGACATCAATGGACAGACAGTCTGCAACTCCGCTCGACATCAATGGACAGACAGTCTGCAACTCCGCTCGACATCAATGGACAGACACAGTCCGCAACTCCGCTCGACATCAATGGACAGACACAGTCCGCAACTCCGCTCGACATCAATGGACAGACAGTCTGCAACTCCGCTCGACATCAATGGACAGACAGTCTGCAACTCCGCTCGACATCAATGGACAGACAGTCTGCAACTCCGCTCGACATCAATGGACAGACACAGTCCGCAACTCCGCTCGACATCAATGGACAGACAGTCTGCAACTCCGCTCGACATCAATGGACAGACAGTCTGCAACTCCGCTCGACATCAATGGACAGACACAGTCCGCAACTCCGCTCGACATCAATGGACAGACACAGTCCGTAACTCCGCTCGACATCAATGGACAGACAGTCTGCAACTCCGCTCGACATCAATGGACAGACAGTCTGCAACTCCGCTCGACATCAATGGACAGACACAGTCCGCAACTCCGCTCGACATCAATGGACAGACACAGTCCGCAACTCCGCTCGACATCAATGGACAGACAGTCTGTAACTCCGCTCGACATCAATGGACAGACAGTCTGCAACTCCGCTCGACATCAATGGACAGACACAGTCCGCAACTCCGCTCGACATCAATGGACAGACACAGTCCGTAACTCCGCTCGACATCAATGGACAGACACAGTCCGCAACTCCGCTCGACATCAATGGATAGCCAAGTTTCGTAGCTTCGCTTCACATTACTCCCTCCCTCCGCGTGTATGGAAAAAGAGGTGTGCGCGTCCCTCTCCTCTAAGCTCCAGTGGATAGTCAGTCTTATGGGATTGTGGGTTTTGGTTTTGAAGTGAATAAACTATTCAATTTATTTGATTGAATGTTTCATCATTTCCCAAATATATGTGGGACTTCTCGTTGTTAAATGAAAACACTGTATTATTCTATAAGAATGTATTTTTGTAAAACTATATTTACAAAATAAATAAATATACAAGGTACATACAAATTATTTACTTTCAAATGCAGGAGCAAATAAGCAATCATCACCACATAGAAAAGAAAAACAAAATCGGAATGAATTATACAAATCAAAAATAAATACTTCAAAAAAAAAACAAAAATAGTAGGTAGAAGCATGTAAATGAATTATATAAATAACATTCAATATGCACGGCCCGTTTTTTTAAACATTGCACTGAGATAAGGGACGATCATACGAAGAATGGGATAGCATCAATGGCCTACATGGAATCAATACCCAAAGAACATTCGAACCAGATTCACACAAGATTGCTTATAGCGAATCTAAAATAACTAAGACGCTGGATATATGCAACTTAAAATGGTCGTAATATGCATCGCCAGTGTATGCAACACTATCACCAAAATGTACCAAAACGTGTAATTTCAAATAAATTCTATGAAATAATGGCCTATTTTACATTTCGTTCATAAGTATATTACACTTTAAAAAAAGCCTTTAACGCAGGTTTTACATATTTTCACTGAGTTATTATCATTCTTGTTCTTAAAATCGTTAATAAACCGAGTAATGTATAGTATTAATAGTAAGAGTGCCTTTAATTATGAAATTTATTAATTTATGTTCATAAGCACATAGGTAGGTATTTACATGATGTTCATGTATGCCAAAATATGCATATTACGATCATGCATTTGCATAAAATCCGGTCTTTAGCGGTAACTAACTTATTCAAAGCCCTGATGTTTTGGGGGTCAACATAATTTGATATATCCATCTAAGTCCAGAATTAGAAGTTGATAGGTTTTCCAAAGTATGCCGCTAAGTTCGCTTCACGCAAAGCTTCCGAGCATGTCTGAAACAAAGAAGATTATGTTATGAAAATCTTAACTTCATAATTTTTAATTTTATTTATATTCATCTTCACTAACTGACCGACGATTGATCTTTTGGGGGATAAATAAAGAGCGAGTGGACTGGACTAAATTATGCAAAAAGAACATGGAATTACTTCGACAGAGTGTCGATCGATAGAATCGAGAAACAACATTATGTGTATAATAATCAGAATCCGCCAGCGCAGCCGTGCCTTGAGGCGTGACAGCTGACTGCTCGAGCGACGTGCGCGCGGGGCGAACTTCGAACCAGTAGTTCCTGAGATTAGCGCGTTCAAACAAACAAACAAACTCTTCAGCTTTATAATATTAAAATATAGATATAGATTAAATTATTATATTATCATTCCTTCTTAGATTTTTGTAAAACCACTTACGGGATGGGCATGGCACACTCTGGCGACATCCTCTGCCGCCGCTCCGTATTCTTGCGCCAACACAGCCTCGTTGATCAGTTCACCGCCACCCTGTGGTTTTATGGTTATGTATCTTAGTTCTCCAAGTTAAAGTTCACAATAAGGTTTAGTATTCAAGTGTAGTCAGCAAGATCCCCTGCTATTTGAATCACATGGTTATTGTTTTGATAAATCGTTTACGTGACAAAATTGTTTTGATCAAAAATTGAAATTCTTTGTTACAAGTCTTATGTATGTACATATGTACTAGCTTGTACCAGCAGCTTCGCCAGTCTTAATATCGGAAATTTTCACATAGGCACTTGCCTCGGGATAAAAAGTAACCTTTGTGCTATTCCAGACTATCACCGCACCGCACCGTTAATCAAAGAGTTAACTTCGTTAATCACTCATCCGCTACAAAAAAGTTAGCTTCGTTAAACATTAAAACGTTACATTTCGGAAGAATTAACGCAAGTTAACGTTAATCGTTAATGTGTGTAAAATTGCATTTTTATATCGTTGCGTTAGTGAACTTATAAAATCTGTTAGTATAAGTTCTGGAAGTTAACAGGTTAGGAACAAAACAAAATACTTGTATAATTCAAATGTGTAATTTAATCGACGGGTATAAGGTGCATATTCCCCTTCATGAACATTAACATGTTGAAGTTCGAAAGCGAGGTCTTTTGACGTTAAAATCTCTTTACCCGTGGAAAACAGTCGTTCAACTGCAGCACTTGAGGGTATAGCAGTATTAGATTTATGAATATTACAAAAGGATTGGATTAACGATTGACAGAATTCTGCATATTGACGGAAGTTAACGTGTCCGTTAATATTTTTAAAAGTTAATCCGTTAATAAAAACGTTAATTTATGATTAACGGATTAACGAGTTGATGCCCAGCTATGCAACCATCTCAGAGCCACATTTTTTCAGATCTCTTCAACCCGCTCTGGTGTGATTGTAAGAGAATCCATCCATCTAACCAAACTTTCGCATTTACAAAGTAGTAGTAGATAAATAACTCACAGGTCCAATGATGTGGGTGCCGAGGATGACGTCGGTCTGTTTGTCAGCTAAAACTTTGACGAAGCCGTCTGGCTCGCCATTTGTTTTCGCTCTTGAGTTAGCCAGGAATGGGAACTTGCCCACTTTGTATGCCTTACCCTGTAAATGACAAATTAATTATTTAGTTCTATCAATAAAAAACCCACGTTAATGCAGCATCAGTATCAAGTTAATTGTTAACTAAAATTATGGCATACCTCTTTCTTGAGATCCTCCTCCGATTTGCCGACCCAGCCGACTTCGGGCGACGTGTAAATTACAGATGGGATGGCGTCGTAATTAAAGTGTGTGGACATGCCCTGAAAATATAAATTTCAATTAAATATTAATTGTTATGGTTAACATTTGCTTTGTCAAAAACTCTGGCAAGATGGCCAGATTGCGTTCAGAGCTATTGGGGACAGCACTTACTGAGTGACCCAATTGAGATTGCTTAGGTTGTAAAAGCGATGTCTATGTGGTCGCGATCTTCAAGAGTGACGGTACAACAAAAACAAGGAAGTTGACAACAATAAACTCTAAGTTGTATCACTCATACGTTAGTGCATATTATAGTCTTTCTTACCTTCATGCCTTCCACACATACAATGCCTTCATCTTCAGCTTTGTGAGCCAACATAGGTCCATGAATGACATCACCAATAGCATAAATTCTGTAAAAGATAAATTGAATCAATATTATAGTGAATTTGACGGAAGAATGGAAGAAGAAATCATTTAGAGGTGACCACAATTGACATGGAATACGAGCGAGTAGAAAATAATGTTGGATTGGGCCATGAATTAACTATAATATTAACTATAGTATATATTGCAATAGTACAAACCCGGGAACACTTGTGGCGAATTTGTTGTTGACTGGGACTCTGCCCCTGTCGTCCAGGGCAATGTTGACGTTCTTAAGACCAAGATCTGTGGTGTAAGGGCGACGTCCAATCGAAATCAGCACAACATCGCAGGTCAACTAAAAATGGAGATCACCATATAAGTTACAGAAAATATAGAAGAAGAAAACATTACATAGAGTGACACAATGGTCGGCCTTATCGATAAAAGTGATCTTTTCAAGACAACCTTTGGATGTATTTTAAAGAGAAAAGGTTTTATGAATTTTATTGTAATTCACAACATGGTACATGAAATTAAAATATTTAATAGTTACGGTTTCTTTGGTGCCTCCCTTGGCTGGTTCGACATCAACTTTGACCTGGCCTCCTTCCTTCTTTACTCCAGTTACTTTAGTTCCCAGTTTGAACTTCATTCCTTGTTTGGAAAGGATCTTATGCAATGTTTTAGCTACTTCACCGTCAATGCCCACACCTGATAATAATATATTTTAAATTACTAGCAGTGCCCAGCAGTTCCACCCGCATACTTCCCGTTCCCGTGGGGATACGGGGATAAAAATGTTATGTCGCAGACAATATAGCTTTTAATAGGGTAGTTGACTAAAAAAATCTAATTAGTCCGTCGGATAGATTTACGAAAAATAAAGGACACGTATTTTTTCTTTTTTCACGTAAACAAAAAATGAAGACGATACAGTGCGTTGAAAACTCGTGTGACGTCACTACTCGCTACAATTTTTACTGAGCCGTGACGTCACAAGCCCCCACTCCTGATCTTTGATGCTTTGTATCTTCGTCAGTTTTTATAGATTTGATAAAGGAAAAAATACGTGTCCAATATTTTTCTATAATCTAACTGACGGACTAAACATAATCATATATTTTTTACTCAGGAAACATCCCTATTGATGAAAAAATGGTTAAAATCGGTCCAGTAGTTTCTGATCTTATTCAGTACAAACAAACAAATATCCTCTTTATAATATTAGTTTAGATAACTATACTTATCATTCTTATTTTTTAAATGGCAAAACAAAGACTGGATACAGAAAAATTATAAAATTATACAGTTAAGTGGTCCAAATTTGACCTTAACTTTTTAAGCATTTATATAAAAAATATTAGCTTTCAGCATTTCTTTTCCATATAAACTTTAACTGTGCCAAATTTCATACTCCCCTGCCCGCATAACTTTTACAATAACTTTGAAACTAAGTTTTGATTCTCATATTATAATAAAACTGAAAATCATTTATTACATTAATTTTTGCTTCATTACAAAATGAATGCATCTCTTACCTCCAATTAAGTCAAGGAATTCAATGGCAGTAACATCAGCACCGAGCCTTTGGTATACAGATCCAAGTTCCAAGCCAATGACTCCGGCGCCAATAACTAACATTTTTTTGGGGCACTCGGGAAGTGAAAGAGCTCCAGTTGATGTAATGATTTGTTTCTCATCAAACTGTCAACAGAAAAATCAATTAATATTCTATTCTTACAACACTCATGTTTCGGAAATTATTTGTAATGTAGCTTTTACTTACTGTAACACCTGGGAAGGGTGTCACCTCTGATCCAGTAGCAATTAAAATGTTCTTAGTGTTAATTGTTTCAACACCTTTCTCTGTCTTGACTTGCACTGTTTTCGGGTTCATAATTGTACCTACTCCACGAACTAGTTGCACCTAAACACAGAAATGTTTGATAGCTACTTCTATACAATTCTGGGTTATTCATCAATCAATTTGCTAGGTAGGCTGACTCAAACAATAAAAGATCAGCTATAATTGGATATGTTAATGTTTTTTAACTGTCATTGTGCTTACAAGTTACCAGTTAACAGTATTGGCTGTCACACAAAAGAATCAACAACAGGATAAATAATTATACTGTATAACATCTATTATAAGGACTACCTTTTCATGTGCATTACAATGATTCAATTAGAATTACACAAACTTAGCCAGATTAGTATAATTGAAAAAAAATAATCAATCAAATTCCAATTAAAAAAGAATGGAACAATACCTACTAAGCATTTCATTATTCTGGTCAGAATAGAATTGTTTTTAATATGTAGTTTACCTTATTTTTTTGGAAAAGCATGGCAATTCCGCCAGTCAGTGCCTTCACAGCATTGACTTTGTATTCCATCATTTTGGAAAAGTTGTAGGTAACTTTGCCTGTCTCAATGCCTCTGTGTTTGAAGTCATGTTGAGCTAGATGGTACAAGTGTGTGTTGTGGAGCAGAGCCTTGGAAGGAATACAGCCAACATTTAAGCATGTTCCACCAAGAGTTGGGTCCTTTTCTACCGACACAGTCTAGAAAAACAATAACAAATATTAAAATGTTAACAGACTCCTCAGCAATAACACACTGAATAATTTTACTAGACTGTAGCACCAGATACCGAAGAGTTAACCCATGTCCGCACAGGGTATACCGACTTGGCAGGACTGTGCCACATGAATCCCAAGTATACTGGACTGTAGATACCAGTCTCAGTTTTCTCTTGAAAGAATGACTATTTATATCAGTGTGAAATAAATGTATTAGTATGTTTTTATACATTTTGTGTACATTACCTTAAAACCTAACTGTGCAGCTTTGATGGCAGCAACATAGCCGCCAGGGCCCGAGCCAATCACTACTAAGTCTGCATCATGTGTGGTTGCATAGCTTCTTGTTAAATTCTTTACAGGGCCGCCTTTCTATAATTGACAATGATTTTTGTTAATAAGTCATTTTTATTCCAATTCTTGGAAAGACTTTGGAGATGCCAGTTGGACAGCAACAAATACCTATAAGTCTTTTTTGTCTGTTTGTGTTGAGGATCCAATTTTGTCAGCCTAATATATAGAGACCTTGATAGCTGTTTGCATTATCAATTTCCTGTGCAACCCCCAAGTATTTTTTTTTATAAGATTTGCAATGCATAACTGTTGCCCTGAATGATGCATATTTGGCAAAAAAGTAATTAACAACATTTCTTTAAGACTGGGTAACATTTATAGGGAAGATAAAGCTATGACTAGAAACAGAAAAGGTTTAATGTAAAGCATGCTCCACCTAGAGTTAATTGTAAGTTTACTTGCTTAATGCAGAATAGGAATTCTGCATTAAGCAAGTAAACTTACAATTTTATTGTTCAAAAATACAGCTCAAAAGTAGTGTTAATATCAAAATAGTATTTCCAGCCATAATCCCAAGCACTCTAAATGCAGACAATTGAAGTATCCATAAAAACAATTGTTGTTTTGAGGTAAGGGACATAATATCTTCATAACTTCAAGTGAAGTTACCTATAACTGAGCTAAATCTTATGACTAAATGAAGAAGTTCCCTAGAAGCTTAGATTAGGACTGTTTTTGTTATTTGCAGACTGCAAGCATGATAATAAATCAATAAGATAGCCTACATGAGCTATAGTGATAATATTCATTCAATTAGATAACATTACAAATCAAAGTAAAAAAATCGTAGATTTCTTGTTTTTATAGTTGATAAGAAAATATTGATGACAATCGGTCACATGTTGAAGGTCAGAGCAGGTTATTTAGGACCATAAATATCTGACAGTATTGAACTAGTATTTTTCCTATTGAGTGTAGTAAGCATCAAATACTATTGTCGGCCTCCCAATGGTAAGAAGCCCCGGTCGAAATTTTGCCATGAACCATTGCATAACATTTGACAGCTTTTTAAAAATCTTATTCCTTGACGACACAATAAAAAGTAAGAAAAATAAAAGCTTACCCTGTAGGCCGATGAAGCAATTTTAAGAAATGTGTAGCCCATCTTTACAAGGCGACAATACCCTATCAGATTATTCCTTGTTTTATTAAAATTTCGGGACCCTGGCGACCGACAGAACGAACAAACGTCATAAAACGAGTTCCAGATACTTTTAAATTGAGGTCTTATACTACTTCGTCATTTTTAGCGCAAGACATACGTTCTTCTGCTTACTACTTTAACTAATTCCTCTTTGAGGAAAGGAATAGACGTGTTACAAGAATGCTAAAAATTAAGTTATTAAAAACTGAAACGCCACTTTTACAAATGTTGTTACTTTACCATGCGTAAAATACGTACTTCTAAATTCAATGAAAAGGGATACCAGTCGGAAACGCTAAAAATTCATCTACTTTCATTTATTCATCTGATTAAATACGAAAAAACGGCGAATATCATTGGATTAAAATCTCATAAAATCTATTCCAATCTCATCTAAACGACGGTCAATATCAAAAACTTGCCGCAAATGTAAAACCAAACAATTACAAACAAAATAAATACGGCACATGTATTTATTTATTTTTGTTGAGTTTTTGTTGCGATAGAAATTTTATACATATTACTGGTGTAGTAGAAATAAGAAGTATAAAATTGCGAATGTTGGAAAGAATGTTTGGAGGCTTTTGCCTAAATATGGAATCATAATAATAATGTTTCTAAATATAGGCAGAGTGTTCTTTTACTCTAGCGATTTTTAAACAATGCAATTTTAGAAGTAATTCGAAAGTACAAAATAAATACAGTTCCGAAATGAAAAAAAAACCAAATGGTCTTAGTTTTCCAGACTAGCAATACTAAAAATGCGCGCGCTGCCGGAATGCGAAGTTTGTTTATCAATCAAATCAAGAGAAGGACGGTGTTGTCTGGTGGTGCCTCTAAACGTACGAACGTTTCTTACCTAAATCGATCTCAGAATACGTTTGATATCAAATTATAAAACTTGTTGCCCCTAACGAATTAATCAGTGAACATACAAAATAAGAATATTGGTGTTGTGCGATTTTTTCACCCAAGGTAAGAATTTTTGTTTAATTTTGTTTTGGCACCGCACAACGTACGTAACTGCTTAGATACGTTTTCAGTTTGTAACCACAAAAGCACCTAAAACATTGTCTTTTTAATGCTATTTCTTTTCAAGTTGGCATCAATAAATTATATTGTAGTTGACCTAAGGAAAATAAATATAATTATGAATCTGTATTATTTCCAAAAAATGATTGATTTTTAACATTTTTTGTCTCGTAGAGCCAAAGATTAGGTAAACAGACGGTACCCTATCATAGATTTAATGAACTTCCTAATACAGCCTTTATTTAGGCAACTGCTTGTTTTAATTAAATCAGATACCAATAACAAAAAGATATACCTACTTATTTTAGTTTGTCTACAATAACTAGCCAGAAGTATGTTTGGGCTTAAAACATTGCTATCTAGTATTTATAATTCTACAGAATATACAACTAATTATCGTTATATTATGTTTTGTATTAAATCTTAAATAAAAAAAAGATTAAAGTATCTGACCCAAGGTTTCATTATTATATAAGCAAAGCGTAGATAATAATTTTAATTTCATTTGTTTTGCTGCCGACTATCATGACTTCTACGTTATCCGGCCCATGTTAGGCCATGTTTTCTCGTCCTTAAATAGGTCCCTAACACTTACTTATATGCCTTAGGAAAAACGGCGATAATCAATGCTTTAACAAATTTCTAACTTGAAACAATGTGCTTAGTTATACCGCGACAAACAACAGGAACCAGAAATAGTCGGTTTTATATGTAGTTGCAGGCTAAAAAATTTGGCGTATAAGTAGGTACCAACCAAGTGGCATTGCTCCTGTTTCGCCTTGACTGGAGGCTTTAATATATGTATTTATATTAAGTCCGCCACAGGCGTGTTTGGTTAAGCAGTCGACAACCTCCTAAGTTGAACTGCGACTCTGCGAGAGGCCACAAATTAAAAAAAAATCTGCTATTCTAACTTCACAAATTGCTTGGTGTCTACCTTTACGATTCTAAGATTAAGCTAGTAGGTAAGTACCTACATAGTTAGCTGTCGACGAATGTCAAACACCTGTTTTAAAATTAAAGTCGTGTCAAGTGCTCTGATTGGATGTCGACAATCAGTTATCAGGTCACAGTTTAAATGCAATAATTGATAATTTGTTAGAAAATTTTGGATTTATTTTCGTTCAAAAAACGAGTGTGTTAATAGATTAGGTGTACTCATCTAAGGTAGACCATTTTCAGACAATTTTCACTGATGAGACCTATTACGTAACTACAACACCACAAGTATGTAGGTACAATTCCTTCAAATTCAGAAATTTCTTAGTACCTGCCTATGTGTTTCCGAACGCATTCAACCCTAATCTCTTCAACGTTAGAGTGAACAGGCTTCTTCTGGGTAAGCTCATTCCATCGTAGACTTTGTCTCTCTCACCTGTGACCTAGACTAGAGTCAAGAGCAAATCCATTTCATAGTAAAAAAAAGAACCTATGAAAATTATCTGATACACCAAGCAACCGTTAGTCTTGGGACCTGATTCATCTAGGTACCTGGTACTATGTGCCTACTCACCTAGGCACCATTCTCACATTTCTTACCCACGTTATTCATTGAACCAAAAGGCTCCGGTTACCTAACTATGTATAAAGAATAAGTAGTAAACCTGTAGCTCGAAAGTAGATCATTGAAATGTATCACATGATACGATACATAGGTACAGGTACCTTAGGCACGTACCTTCGTAAGCAAAAGGTAATTTAGAAACATCAGTCGTAAACACTACGCGGTGAAGGCATATATTCGCCTAGAGACAACGTAGAATAGGTGTCACTAAAGTCGGAAGTTCAAGCACAGGATTACTAGTTCAACCTAGGTATTACGTTTGTAGTTTTGACGAAATACGACTAGTTGTGGAATATGTCGTATTCTGTCGTCATTACCTAATCCTCTCAATGAATGAACCTAATAATTTCGCGCTTTTGAATGAATTGCGTAGAAAACAAATTCTGTACCTAATTTTTCATGAATTTGAACCAGTTGTTCAAACTCATGGATACAGTAATGAACTACTTTAACATTTAGGACCAGACAGACCCTGTTTTCCATATTCCTCCGAGTTCATACAGAAATCCCATAGATTAACGCAATTTCATTTTTTTTTTCTCGATATTTTCCGGTTAAAATTACCCGTTTTCCTTTCCCTAAAAAAAACTTTAACTATTATTTTTAAACAAAAAAGCCAAATCGATCCAGCCTATCAAGTGATGCGCTTACCAACGAATAGAATGTCTTTTTATTTATTCTAGGCTAAATCTTCCTGATTTATAAACACTGCATAGTTAGATAATCCATTGTTCTACTAGCCCTTACTACTCTTAATCTTATTTAAACGTAAACGATGCTCGGCCCTGTTCAAAATCAAACCAATAGTCATAAGCCGGTTAAGTTATAAGGTATTGTGGTTAGTACGAGTACCTAGTTCAGTTCGTTTTACCTGCGTAGTAGTAGGGCAGGTAAGTTAATCCTGTTAGGTGGCCGTGACACGTTGCCCGGCTTCTGTATTGAGGCATTTAGTCATCGGTGCTCGGCCCGCATCCGTCCTCGCAATGTGCGACGCCAGACCACGTAAAACTGCACCTGCCATACAAGAGAAACTCGCCATTTATGAAAACGGTATTCATATCATATCCATATCTCATCATAGGCTCCCGATTAGGCTTGGCTTACAATTTACGATCGAAAGTATCATACATAACCCTGTCCAGTTACTACTACGTCGCATTTACATTTGGACAAGGTAGTGTGTCGCCGCGGTTCGTTGTTATTTGGCACACGTACTATATGCGCGGGCTAAACAAAAGCACATGTCCAGCGCTTTCACGCCGCCTGGTTATGATATCTGACCACGATGACATACTGCACCACTGCGCGGTCACCTAATACCTTTTGTTCTGTCCATCTCTTCATAATAGTTCATGTTTACGACATCCAGTGCAATCACACTAGGCAACTAAATACGCAGTTAGCATTTTTAACTCATTATTTCATCGCTATCAATTCGTCACAATTTCTACTGTGATAAAAGTTTAATCTCGTGGAGAGTTTGTGTTGTGTTTTAAACTGATTAAAACGGGAAATGAAATAGTGTTCCTTTGTCGTTCTTATCGCTTCAAAAACGCTGCGGCCATAATCGACACTGAATTTTTTATGGAAGTCACTGCGTCATGAATTCATGATCCTTAGCTTTATATGCCGTCAGTCAGGCAGACTACAGTAACACTTTGTTAACACGGCCTCACATGAAAATGAACCAGAGATTAGCTTCGCTTTAATAAAGTAACTTCAGAGGTGACCGACTGTTTTTATCTCGAAACCGTTTATCATTCAAGAACGCACGTGTTCGAAATACTTGACTATTATATTTATGATGCTCCATACTTTTCCGTAAGTAATAAAGACTACCATACATAATACATAAGCTTTGTTTTGTGTGGAATGATGTCATGACGAAGATTTAACGTGTAACGATTAGAGCCACATGTGAAAAGCCATAAAGGACGTTTGAACGTTTAGAGCCAATTACATTCGGTAACGATTAGCAAATATCGCGGAAGCAGCTCAGATAGCTGCCTACTTAAATATCGTAACACTTTGATAAAACTTGCATAATGCTCGACGTAAGATAAATAATAAAGGCACCCATGAAATTCGTACGTGTTGTGATATGGAATGCGGACAGTATGGAAACAGTTATATTTTTGTGCATCGCATGTTCAAGTAGGTGTGTATTGTGTGGGCGGTTGCATTAAAATTATGTATGCAGCAGGCGTGGGACATTTGGCACGGGAGCAGGATAAGGGGGACTGGGAGTTCTGGATAAGGATCCAACGCAATGGGTGGGTATTGTACTATCTTCCTTACTGACGTAGATTACAAAATGCCATCGGCTTTATTGTTTAAGTCTATAATAAATAACGAAGTGCGCTCTCATTTATTGTCATATGTAAATGGGGAGCTAACTAATAGTTCTTCTTATAAATGTATGTTAGGTACTCATAATAATAGACTATAGTCTAGCTTTCCATTGTTGAAAAAATGGTTAAAATCGGTCTAGTAGTTTCGGACCTTATTCGGTACAAACGAACCAACAAACAAAAAATTTCCTCTTTTTTTTCTTTTATTAGTGAGATGAAGCTTATGAGCTCGTGTCTTAAGTCTCTAACGTGTCTAACTCTTAGTAATAACAGCCGCACGGATCGATTTTCAAGGTTAAGCAACGCTTGCCTCCGTGCCTCGGAAAGCACGTGAAGCTATTGGTCCCGGCTGTCATTTGTAGATCTCTGGCAGTCGTCACGGATTGTCAGAAGCCAGAAAAAAATCTGACACCAGTCTTGCCAAGGATAGTGTTACCCGGTTGACGGGTTGTGGAGGTCTGGTTGTCAGCCGCTCCACGTAAAATATTGGTATTCAGCTAAATCCGGTATGACTGGAAGCCGACCCCAATATAGTTGGGAAAAGACAAAGCAGATGAATCTATACTAATATTATAAAGCTGAAGAGTTTGTTTGTTTGTTTGAACGCGCTAATCTCAGGAACTACTGGTTCGAATTGAAAAATTCTTTTTGGGTTGAATAGACCATTTATCGAGGAAGGCTTTAGGCTATATATCATCACTCTTAAGCCAATAGGAGCGGAGCAGCGATAAAGTATGTTTTAAAATCGGGGATTCCACGGGGACGAAGTCGCGGGCAGCAGCTAGTTTCTAATAAAAATGGAACTGAACAAGACATTACATTGATTTATTAATGCAGCTAAGGTTAAATAGATTCAAATACTTAGAATCCAGTCGCAACTGTTGATGCGCATTCAATTTCATGAGATGTCATATTATTACACAAAAAGGTAACTTCTTACAGTTTTGAGCAGCTTAGGTATGTTTAAAACCCTCACCCTATGTTTTTAGTTGTGGGCTGAAAATCCTTCCAAAGAGTGTGTGTGCGCTGAATCATTCGTGATCACTGATCAGTGTTATTTCAATCTAATTAAAATTATAAATTTAGCTAGGTACTTGGTTTACAGTCGTATACATTTTTGTTTACATTTCGTGCTCCTAGATTCTTCGTGAAAGAAAAGCACATAACATTCTAAAATAATCTCTGTCGGTATACGATATGCAATTGTTCGTATGCTAGTATCGAAATAATAAACAAACACTGTTCAAACAATGGAGGCGTCGAACGTCGAAATAAATAAGCTATCGCGTGATAACAATGTTTCAGTTTCATGAATACGCGTTCTGTAAATTGCAGTAGCAAGAAACCATGAATTGTGTATGCTAATAATTAATTATCCGTTTCCTTATTTTCTCCCAGTGCGTCGGCAGCGCGCAGCGGGACTTCTCTCAAATATTCAATACAATTCGCTTACATACTTAACAAACTTGTTGATAGCCATAATAAGCCATTTCCTCCCAGCAAATTAGGTATGCTGCCCAAACATATTGATAGGGACATATTATGTTGGCAGAACCAAACAAGCATTACTACATGCTTACTGGGTGGTTCTAGCCACCGAATAATATTGTAAAGAAATGTTAAAGAAATAAATAATTTTATTTTTTATTTATTTTATTTATGTTAGTTCTGCTTCCTCTGTGGTATAGTGTTTTTTTTATTATCACATTTGGTTTTCCTTTTCTATTAGCCTTTTCAATTATAATTTATCAAAGTTAGACTAGTAGGACTGAGTAAACCGAGTTAACTTAAATGCCTATAATTTCCAATCCATTCGCATCCATCAATACAACTATCGTCGGAGAGCTAAATGACATATTTGAAAGCTAACAGCATTAAGTATATTTGTCATAGAGGACAATATCCGCAAATAACATCTTTGTCTTCATAAGAAAGTCGCGGAATTGTCTTCTTACGACACGGCCATTACGCATTTGTCGTAATTTCTTACCGAGAGCGGAGCGAACCCACTATTCGAGGTAAACGCATTTTTCACTTCTAGTTATATGTTGCTTATGTATGACGCTAAGTCGTTAACTAATGCAAGTAATAATATAATTACATTGCGTGTTTATAGAAATGGGTGTTCCACTTTGAGAAATATTGGATTGCGTAGTAATGGAAATTCGTAATCTGAAAAACGTAACAGTTGATAATATCCTGAATTCCCCATTCGCATTTAGTGCGTGATTCAGCGACTTGAATTTAATTAACAAATTGGATCCATTTGTTAATAAATGTCTGTTGAAATTGGTATAAAACATCCCTGACAGTCGTTTACAAGATGTAGTAAAATGTATCAGGTAGTGTAGAACTAGAAACGTTGACAGCAAGCAGTTTGTCGCTGCCTGGTCGATGCATGGAAAGCGAAAGTGCAATCAAGTGCGGCGCTTGGCGTGCCGCTGACTCCAACTAGTGCATCACACTGCCAGCGCTTAAAAGGACAAAGGAAGTCCGACGCTATCTCTGTTTTACAGCAACAATGGATTCGCAGCCTTATAACAATGGCTCTATCATTGTGATGCAAGGTCGTTTCCGATAGAATTTTAATTTAAAGACGAGTTATTTAAGTGTTTTAATGAAGAAAAGAAAAAAGACGGGTTTAATTAAAACCAAATCTTTTATTCCCCGATAGTGATAAGAGCCACCTCTACATGCCTGCCTCATTGTTATTTTTTGTCTCCACTTCAAAATATTCTCATAAGCATTTTTTTTTTGTCATTTATAAGTGGGTGTAACAACACTCAAATTCAAGTGTGTATTCTGCCGTGGAGTCCCTGAGCACGGGTTTTGGCAGTTTTTTTTACCTCATAAAGATGCCCCAATATATTTGGATATTGGACTGAAAGTTTTAACACTCATAGGAATATGATTTATGTCGCGTAATTGAGAAATTATCTTGAAAAATACGTGCGCGTATGTATAGGATTGCGTTGGGCGGGCGGGCAAGTAGGGCGAGACGCGAAAAGCTCCGTCTGCTCCTAGGGGTCAACGCACTCCGAGCCCTGCCCATGAACGCAAAAGTGAGGGATGCCCTGCACTATTGTTATCGATACTATTTGCCGAATAATATAAGTTTGTCTTTTAAAGTGACTTTGAATTTCAGTTCGGAGGGCGTTGAACTGTCTATTGACATAAGACCTTGCATTTAAAGGGTTAAGGGCCTATAGTTATATTTAATCGGATTTCACTTAAATGCTCTTTGAATTTGAAGATTTACTTTTTAAAAGTTCTTATTTTATTTGCTCAGCAATATTGGTATCGTAAAAAGATAAAAGTAGGTATCAAAATGAAGAGCACTTATGCATTCATATATTGAGAAAGAGCTCTTTTCATTCCAATTTCTTAGAGTTTCTGCTATTTTAGAATAATAGAGCGGCATCTAACGCAACATCAGTGTGCAAATGCAAAGTAGCAGCGAATGAATGGATGCAGTCACAGTTAGTTTCACAACAACTGAAGCTTGTAGGTTATGCTGCCTGAAAAGTAGGAGACAAAATATATCCCCATAAACTCGCGTCTTTTTACTTTGCCGTTCCTTGCTACGTCAGTTTAATTTGCAAAGTGCTTTCAAGGCTTGCAGTTATGGCTATTTTACTTTAGTAATAAGTTAATAATAATAACTCATTGGTTCATATAAAATCTCAAGTGTTTTCGTGTCGAAACGAAGGTCTTGATAAATAATGGTAAGGGAGCGGTCAAGGTAACTGCTAGGCGTGATAAATGCTCGGAGTGACGCTATGGTGTATTGATAACGTGCTTATCACGGCACGGCCAACATAGATTTACTAACTCAGTTCTCATAACTATACTAGTTATGAGAACTGAAGTACCTTTTTGTACCGAAGTTTTTATTTTTGTTCTATCATGTGTTTCTGTGTACACCTTTGCACTCTTTTATTAATATTTTAATACACAAACAAACTTGCTGATATGAACATTATGTAGTTTGTTATTTTTCATGTTTATAAATACTTTAAGTGTTTGCATCACTCGTCGTCAGTCGTCGTCACCATTGCAGTCAAATAAGGACTTGTTAGCAAAAACAATAACACTCTTTGATTCATTCATGAAACAATATCTAACACCACCGCCAAGTTTTAGTGCTAACAAAATCTAAGTGGTTGATTAAAGGGGATTGACCAACTTCTATGGGACTTTCGCCACGTATAAACAAACAGTTATCTATAATATATGATTGATTTAATAGTTCATATTAGTAAGAATGAAGATATAAACCTAGTTTTGTAGTGAGATGTATATTTAGATACATTTTAACATTTTATTGAAATTGGCTATGCATGAAATAAAACTTGCTTTTCTTATTAAAATATTTTTATTAATTTGATCATGGAAGTGCTAGGGCTGTCAAGAAGGAAAGAATCGGAATCAATTAAGAAACAGCCAAAGTAATCGCAATAAAACTTCAAAAATAACACTCACGATTCAAAAAAACAAAGCGATTTAAAACTGTAATTTTGACAATTGACAACATTTTCAAAGAATTGTGTTGCCAAATAAAAAAACTGATTTATTAAAAAGAAGAAAAAATATTAAAAATACCTCTTTATGATATTAGTATAGATTATATTTTTCTAAAACAGCGTGTTTAAAAAGGGCCAAGTCTGGACAATTCCCTTTAGGATCTACTTATACCAATTTCTGGATTTCCATTTATTCCTTTCGAAAGTGTCAGATCATCAAAACAAAGGAAAGATGTAAAGCATCTTATAAAACGTTTCTATTTTCGTTTGATGGATCTCGAACAGGTCGTTTAAAGGAGGTTTAATGTTCGCGCATACATAGATATAAGAAGGACATAGCTAGATGATCTAGGTGAACTGTGTCGTGTGCGAGGCTTACATTTTCTGTCCTCGGCCAATATTCTCAAAAGGTTTTACTTTTAGTTCATGTCATTAAAAACTGACACGTATTTTAACATTTTGTGGCGTCATGCAAGTTAGTATTCAGTAATGACTAAATAGTGTCCTTGCGATCAAACAAGGGGTCGTCCCCTAAATCGCTGTGAACCCTTTACTTGTCACACCCTACTTATTTAAAACGAACGTTAATCTGTAATGACAGGCTATCTTTTGTACTGACAAAATGGTCAGTCGTGTTATTTGCATCACGTTAAGGATTAACGCTCCTTTAAAATATTAAGTCGAGTCCACTATGCAACTTTCTTTTCCTTTCTAGTCTCCTAAAATAGTTTCCAGTGGTCACCTATTAAAACAATGAAGTTCTATTAGTTTTATTGGACTTATTAAGAGAATGAGCACATGTGTGCTGCATCTTCTTTGGTCGAATCAGTTAACCTCTCCCATTGAGGCACACGGGAAAATTTTGTATCGTAGTTATAACTGTCATCAACTGTAATAACCTATTCGTGTGCGCCCGCATGAGGAAGTGGCTTATTGATCGTGTCACGGAGGGATCATTCAGTCGTCGTTGATTGGGCTACGTCATCGCAACAGTTAAGACTTTTAAATACTCCCCGTAAGCGGACCGCGTTGGTCTTTATCATATTTGTTAGGTCAATGTAAATCGACGCGGTGAATTGTTTATTTTTACTCACCTTTATTACTCCGACCTGGCGCGGACGTCAGCGCAGCGGCTGTTTTATCGATGTTTATTTATTTAGAAGCTTGCTGATGGATCAAACATATTTTAGTTATATTATTTATTTGATGTATTTCACCTTGATCGGTGCGGTGTTCAATATAAATAGTTTAATTTAAACATTTTTTTATGTTGCCCTAAAATGTGCTAGCACTTTTCGTTATAGTTCATGGGTTGTAAACATGCCGCCCCAATGGTGCACGTGTCTTGGGAATCATATATCTCTAAAGCAATAACATCTTCCGTGCCATTACCGATGGCAAAAATAACCCTACTGCTTTGTCTAATGGTCACGCCTGTTTCATAGCGATTACCCAAATCATAAACTAGATAGGTACAAGAATTCCCATTCAAACTGGCGCAATAAAACGTGCACTATGCGATTGATGGCTGACCCCTTTTTGGATTCATTTGAATTTTTGCCAGATCCGATGTAGTAACGGTTGGAGGCAATAAAAGCAATAACTTGCATATTTATTCAACGATGGTTGATGAGTAATTTTCCTTGAGAAATACTAAGGCATCTTATCTTCTCGTTTTGTTTTTAGACCAACTTATATTTTGGCATAGCGGCTCTAGATGTACAAGTAACGTTATCACCTGCACTTAACTGCGCTGTAGTTACACCCATTCTATTGACACAGAATGTATGCTGTGCCTATATGGGTAACATAACATTCATTAGATGGTGCGTCCGACACGAATGCGTCATGCTCATTATTGGAAATCTATTAACATCCATTTAGATATAGATTGTAATAGCACGTTTTGATACAATGTGAGGAAAATAAAAATATTGAGAAATTAATATTAAAATTTAGACCGTAGCTCGGATATTTGCAACGAGGTTAAAATTTTGCAACGTCAGTTTTGCTATTTTGTTGGTTGCTGTAATTGCCATTAGTTAACAGTCATTTAACTTCGCTCGACTCGGAAACGAGCTCCGGCAGGATTGCAATTTCATTAATTAGCTCTCGTATTGAATTGAAATTGGAATAAAGTTATAAATTATTCTGCCCTAAAAGTGCCACATTAAAACTTGGCCAGTATTTACATAACTGTACCAAAATGTATGACAGAGTGTTAGTTAACCTAATAGACCGGCCATATTAATATCGACAACTGTAATACATGATTGATTTTGACGAATCATTAACATTAATGTCGCCACAATAGTACATGCGTTTTGTTTGACATCCATTCTTTTTCTAATGCAAAGTTTTATTGTAAGGTACCCGTCGTTCTTGACTTGCATCGAGTTTCTTAATTTGATTGATTGGGTATTATTCTTTTGTCAATGTGTGAAATGTTCTGACAGATATAGCTGAGCAAAACAATATTAGCATAATGGATGACATGATACACATAGCTAAGTCTATTGTTTACTGTCGATTTTACTCACCTATGACTGTAGTTGAACTGTACTTAATGATCTCTGAAATAACGCTAATACTTAAGTATATATTCAAAATGGACGGTTCAGATCCAAAGAAGAGTTCCATTCTCGTAGAATTTATCAATTTTCCTTATTTACGTTTCTCCTTATTTTTTTTATTTACCTTATGTATTGAATTAGGGACTATATCTTTTGTCTCATAATATCAAATATCATCAGCTTCTTGCTCTCCAATGTTACCTGGGGCCAGCGCAACACATTTTTTCTTCCTTTCTGTTCTGTCAGCCCACACGCTAACACTAACTGCCTTTCATATCATTTCTCACACCATCGTTATACCTAGTTATATTCCAACAACATTAGAACATTAAGTATACATAATAACTAGTATTTCGCTTGGGGGCGCGAGTTGCGAGCAACTCGCGGTGTCTTTTTAGTATTTTTTGACTAACAACAAAGGGGTTGAAAGTAGGGGGTTGAAAAGGGTTGAATTTTTATTGGCCATATACTCATCTAAATACCCTTTATACAACCTCGAAAACTACTCAAATTGAGGAATAACCCTGTCTATGTGAACTAAAAACTGCAAAATGTAGACCGCAGTCACAGGATTTTTTTCATACGAAGAATGCTGAGTGGGTATTCTAATGAAAACGTTTTCAACAATATTGCACATACAATAGCCTTCAGTTAGTCGCATCTACATTTTTAGTAATTAATTAGTCTCAAACAGCGTAGTTTCCGCGAATGTCGTACCATTATCTGTTTAACGAAGTAGAATGAACAATGTGCTAGCCTTCAGACGTAGTGACGTCAATTGTTTCAGCAAATGAGTGCTGAAACA
The DNA here is from genome assembly GCA_905332915.2 of Hecatera dysodea. Lineage (NCBI taxonomy): Eukaryota > Metazoa > Arthropoda > Insecta > Lepidoptera > Noctuidae > Hecatera > Hecatera dysodea. Next base: position 14,216,399 of record HG995291.1, read on the forward strand.
ACCTTGTAGCAGCGTATGGCTAGATGGAACTGATGGAGAGCTAAAAATAACCATAGGTCAGGGGTCAGTTTGTGATGTGCGAGTGACCTTTACGGTGAAAGATATTGCCAACAAAATATTGATTTATGTGGATATATATCAGATTAGCAGATGACAACTTGACCTTGCAAAACAGCTCAACTAATGTTGTGATGCGATCGTAATTAAGAAGCTATACATCTATTCATGGACACAGTATAATATCGTTCATAATAATTTGTTTTAATTTACACAACAGCTACGCATTAAAATAAAGAACTCATGTTAACATCAAAACCACAGTGCCTCTCTTATCTTCTATGATGTTTGGTGGGTTAATCCCATTTCAAAACAGTTAATCTAATTATCTATGAAATATTTAAGATAACGAGTCGCACGCTCCATTACAAAGAGTCTCAAAGGAGATTCTGTTTCAGTTTTGTGAATAACCTTGAAACGATCCCTGCGTGTAGCTTTGGCCTTCATAGACGGTTGGTTCGATACACGAGCACGGGCACCGACTTCAGTCCACAGTAGATATCCTTTTCAAGGGCACTCCCTGCGGGCGGCTTGCTGGTAGTATCTAGCCTAGTACACGCGTCCAACTTGAATCTTACTATCTCAGCCACTCTTAGGGCGCTTTCAATTTATGCGTTTCTTAACGGCCTGCTGCGGTGCCGAAGCGGTGCGTTAGTCGTACAGCGTACGGACGGTCGTATTTTTCCATACAAAACGCGCGGTGCGGCAACAGTGCGGCACCGGTACCGCGTACGCTCGACAACAGGACGGCAACCGCACAAACATCACGTGTTCATTTCAGTGTTGAATAGTGCGATGAATAGACGTCAGAGCTAATTCCATAAAATTTTCATTTAATTATTTATTATTACTATAAAGTTCAAATCAATCTCCAGGATCTCAGACACAGACATTGACAAACAGTCAGGTTCAGTCCGCATCGGATGAACTTAGAGCAATCTCATCCGCCTCTAATTTAAGTGGAGATTCTGATGCTCCCATATAATAGCGATCTTTTTACAGATGATATTTCTACATAATAATTTAAAATAATATAATATTATGCAGAAATATCATCTGTAATGTAATAATAATAAGAAAATATACATAACTTTCTTTTTGTAGTAATTAATACAAATCCAAATACAGAATAGAGTCCATGGCTTGACTGATGTCACATCACTAGGATACAAACGCACGGCAGTCAAATACGCTTTCAATTTAGGCGTTTGGTGCCGGACCGCTAACGCACTGCAGCGGCCCGGCAGCGAGATATAACCAGCGGCACGTTAAACGTGCGGCAGCGGTCCGACACGAAACGCATAAATTGAAAGCGGCCTTACTGTATGATGGTAATTATTGGCACTGCTTACAAAAAGCCAATATCCAATCTAAGGCTAGTTTGTTTACGTTCAGTTCGTGCAGCACCGCGTCTTGTGGTAGCTATGTGTATTAAGTGAAAATACTTTTATTGCTGTTAAATATTTAGCTTGATTGCGCTCTATGGATGTATAAAATACAATTATTTCGTTATTTCGTACATCCGCTGACGTCCGGGTCCGCGTTACTATGACATTTCCCGGATTATTGTGTTGCGCTGCGTGCTAATGACTTCTACTTACTTTATAATGGTAATGCAGCGTACGAGCTAATGAGGTGTTAAATTATAACAGAGTGAAAGTATATTATTGCGTGCATTACTTTTTGAATAACTATCAGCGGTTAACCCATTGCAAAAATATGAAACTTGGTAGAGCTCCCGTAAAATATTTTCTTACAAGTAAATCTAAAGCCGGTTTATCACAGAATGCCAGTCATGATGACACCTGCTGTGACAAAGGCACACATACACCTCGGTTGCGTACTCCACGGCACATACGTGTACTTTACCTATGTAACCAAGTGGTATGAACTGGTATGTGGACAGCCAGTAAACTCTAAAAGATGTTATCCAGTCGCGACCTTTAAAATGATGTTTAAGAAATACGAATGATTTATTGGTATAAATATTTAGTTAAATGTTTACACTCTGAATCATTGTTTTGTTGTCAATCAAACGCAGGAAGTTGAATAGTCACCTTACGGATGCTCTACATTTATAGTAGAAGGTATCTATTGAGTCGCCGGAGGGAACCTGTAAAATCGACACTATGATAGATTAATTATGTTATTATTTGCAGGCCATACCGGACCTTTGCTGGGTTTATGTCTGGTTATACGACCATACTCCTTATACTATTGCTCTTTTTGATCTGCGTCGTTCGAATATAAGAAAATAATGCCTGTATACATTGAATTACAATAACAAGCAACAATATAAAAATCAATGCTACTGACTTTACACTGTGCAATAAATAAAAGTTGGCAGCATGTAAATAAATTGTAAATATGAAATTGCGAATGACTAGAAACTAAAAGTAGAAAATTAAGCAATAAATTCATAGCTCAACGATCTAGACTTCTGTCACGGCTTTCTTCTACGTCGAAGTCAGGGGTGCACCTACTGGCTGGATAGATAATACATGTGTACACAGTCACTACTTGTACCTATGTAGATGGCGCTGCCTAGAACTAGTTTCCACATGCACATTATTTGTCCGTTGCAATAAGGAAGGAGATAAGTAATACGCGCAAAATTACCTCACATGTCATTATAAGTTATTAAATTAAATTGTAATTATGATTACATTGGGATTTCATATTTACTCGATATTTTGCTCGAATAGTAATTACTAGGTACACAACGTACGAATTTATAGTCTGCATGTGCAATCACGCAAAATATCTTAGGTTTTTACTAAAGCGTAATACATATCTTCGATCGAGCATTTTTATGTTCTGAAATTCTCTTCAGTTTGATATTAAACGAGCTGCTGATACGATAACGGTTATCTATAAGTGGCTAACGTTCTACGTTATTGCTTCACAGTTTCCTTCCACAATTTCGACTGTGGATGATAAAAATAATTACTAACAATTGTGCAATTGGACGCTTTTGCACCAAATTAATTGAGGGTTACCGTTATTGTTTTATGTGAATTTTGCGGCACTGCCTTTTTTTGTTGTAATAGCATTATTTAGTTTTACCCTAATTTACATTCATTATTTACTAGGGAATGTGTATGAGATCGTATATTGAGTAATACGATTAGTAAGGCGGATTACCGTTGAGGGCGAAACAGACAAAATAGCAATTACAGTTTACCTATTAAGTACTTACTTAAATCCAAGCTAATACAACTTTACTAGGTACATATGTATATATACAATAATAGAAAAGCTGGGTAAAGGCCTACCCTGTCTTTCCAGATACTATTTTCTTGCGCCACCTCGAGCCAACCTTATATATTTCTATATTTTTTTATTATATATTTTATAATATTAGTGTACGAGTATAGATAAGGTTGGTTCGAGGTGCCCCGAAAAATATTCCCTCTTTATAGAGGAAAGATTTTTTGTTGACCGATTTTAACCATAAATACTTTCTATATTTTGTCCCCGTATTCCCACGGGAACGGGAAAAACGCGGCGCGCTGCTAGCTTAATATAGGTGTAAATATTTATTTATCTATAAATGCTAATTGAATTACGCCACGTTCAATGCGCCCATTATCGGACAATCAATATTAAACCGATAATCTTAGGCAGGAGATTTCTTAAATGTCACGTGATTTCATCATCATTTGTTAATATTGAAATTGTCAATCCGTTCATTGTTTCTTTGATGATCTTAGGAATTTGTTTTTTAAATGTTGTTGTTATTTGTATCACCTTGTAATGTCAACTCGTGTATTTGCGTGATCCTTGGATCAGTCCACTAAATATCAATAATATTATACTAAATAATCGTTTTGTCATTGCGACTTGATTGGGAAATATGTAGATATATAAAATGACTAATATGCAGATGCATTTATTAGGTACTCTTAGAATTTAACCACAGTATTGTGTTTATTGCTACGAAACCGGAAATTACTTGTGAAATAATTTTTAATGTAGGTAATGTTACTGTTTTGCCCGTGTTGTGTATTGATATTTCTCGTAATAATAACACGAACTCGTATAAATTATTAGGTCTCTTACTACGACCGAATTATGCCAGATCATCAATATTTTTCATGAGTTGGCATCGATGCTATGTAGGGCAATTCTCCCCATATAAGTAGTAGGTACCATCGAATCAATACGAGACTACGCTTAAATACCGCTGATGCGTGAATATCAGGGTGGCTGTATAAGAAACATGGACTTATGAAACGAGAGTTTTGTCTCGTCCATTTTTATCTATACTAATATTATAAAGCTGAAGAGTTTGTTTGTTTGGTTGTTTGTTTGTTTGTTTGTTTGTTTGTTTGAACGCGCTAATCTCAGGAACTACTGGTTCGAATTGAAAAATTCTTTTTGGGTTGAATAGACCATTTATCGAGGAAGGCTTTAGGCTATATATCATCACGCTTAAGCCAATAGGAGCGGAGCAGCGATAAAGAATGTTTTAAAATTGGGGATTCCACGGGGACGAAGTCGCGGGCAGCAGCTAGTTTAATATAAAGTTATCTAGTTCTAGTATAAAAACACGCAATTGTCTTCGTTTTTATCTTCGACGGAGTAATAAACTTTGAGCTCTGTATAATCTTTTTTCAGCTTTGTTTTAAATTGCGTACATATACAATTATTATTAAATAATCTGAAGTCTTAAGATAATAATAGTTTAAACAATCTACGGTTTTTTGTGCCTCGTCATAATTTGTAAGACGTAGGTTAAAGCATTTTTGAATGGAAATTCTTCAATTTTTGTTTTGTGACTTTCATAATCTAGGCAGGTAAATCATACATACATACTTTTCAACAGAACAGCACTCTAGAAGCAAATCATAAAGGAACCTATTCCGACTTGCAATTAACTGGTAGGCGTGTTTTTTCAGTTATGTTAAATACTAGCTGCTGCCCGCGACTTCGTCCCCGTGGAATCCCCGATTTTAAAACATTCTTTATCGCTACTCCGTTCCTATTGGCTTAAGCGTGATGATATATAGCTTAAAGCCTTCCTCGATAAATGGTCTATTCAACCCAAAAAGAATTTTTCAATTCGAACCAGTAGTTCCTGAGATTAGCGCGTTCAAACGAACAAACAAACAAACTCTTCAGCTTTATAATATTAGTATAGATTACTTGAGAGAAAACCAGCTCCGATAAAATATATCCAGGTCTTTGGAACACAAACACGCGCCCAATAACTCTGCAAGTTCTATTTTGAACGTCGTTAGAGAATGAAGGTATTTGCTTTGCCGTAACACAATGTTGCCAGTAACAAGGCGTGCCTTTCAGCTTTTAATCTGAATTGAATTAAAAACCTTGCAGAATTATAAAGCAGGCGAATGTATAAACTCATAAAGATAACTATACAGTTTCCGTTTGTCTAAAGTGCCTGAAATGAGGCCGTGGCGTGAGATAACGAGCAGGAACGAGAGTTGAAACGTTTTAAAAAGTCGAGTTGGGATTGCGTTCCCGCAGAAAAATTTATCATGTAATGCTCTGTTATTTCCCCGGGAAGGAAGCGACGCCTCGGCACTCGGAGCTCTTATTAACCTGAGTTCAGGGATCGCAATCATGCCTCAGACTCAGATGGATACGCCACGTAAACCAGGTCACAACCATGGAACAATACTGCCTATAAAATTGTCACAACAGACATGTGGTATAAGTTCGTAAATAAGTAGGTACTAGGTAGTAAATCTTGATGGCAAGTAGCAAATTGTGTGTTTGACTTTAGCTTGTGAGACAAAACATAGGTGAGCTAGGGGTCAACATAAAATACTTGGTATTGATGTTTTCGACTCCGCTCACATTAGAAGTACATTATAAATAACTTGATTTGAAATACCTCTAAAAACGTGAATTTCAATTAATTGTTTTACAAAACGAATCCTGTCAAAACGTAATTAACGACTTTTCGGAATATGCATAATTGATTAACTATCTCGCAATGTGTGGTGGAGTGTTTGCCAATCTTAAAGTTTAGCTCCTTTGATAATGCGACAGGTTTCGTAACCAGATATAATACAGAATACTAATAAAAAAGCACGTAGTAATGAGTAATACAACGCATAAATTATAAAAGAATGACCTTTGAACTCTGCTAATAAAGATATGCTCGTAAATAAGAGCTACATACATGTATTCGTGTATATTATTATTATTAGGCAATGTAACATTACATAATGACGCGGTGTGCCAATATTTTTAACAAACTGCGCTTATGGTTACATTCTAGTATGAATATGCTTAATGTGTACCTAATGCTTGAATATGATGATATCATCAGTGAATCATGAGATTTGTATAGTGTACCTGTGTACCCGACACCGGTGTGTGCTCTTGACTCTTGGCTAATTAAATAATTAACTACTTATTTCGTGGAAAAACACGTTTATTAATCCTTAGAACCTCTTGAAAATATGTATTATTATGATAATGAAAAAATACTGGCAAGTATGGACTGTAAAGTATACACGGTGGAGAGAGACATAAATTTTAAAATGACATGAAGTAGTATCGCGTTATTCCGTAGTTATGTGTGCTATATTTTTTTAGTACCTCATGCTTATTATTGTCGGGTGCACGTGGCGGTAGGTAGAGGTACTAACTATGTCCTTTTAAACACAGGATAAGGATAACGATGACGTTTCTGTAAACAGTGTACTTCCTTGTTTGTTTAGCTAGCTGGCAGTCCATAACAGTCACTAGGTTCTGAGCGGTGTGGTTCTAAGTTAGATTTTTGGGGAAGCAGTTATTTTGTTTCCCGTCAAGAATTATCGGTCCTGTTTGAAATTGTGCCTAGCTCATTGGAATTGCTATTAGGTTAGTTAACCGAGATCGGCCAGGAAACACCGTCGTCATAACGTCACAAGTCTCTCTTCTCTCTTTTCGATAACTGGGGCCCAGTTATCGAACCATCGCCCAGATGGCTACGTTAATAGTAGTGTACTGACTGAAATGAAGATCGAATGAATCCACTGGGATTCTACTAACGGAAGTGAGAGAGATCTAATTAATTCTAGTGGATTCATTAGATCTTCACTTCTGTTAGTTAATATTCACTGGTGCAATTTTATTTAAAACCCTAAAAACCAGATTAGTTTTTAGGGTACCGTTCCCAAAGACTAACGGGATCCTAATAATAAGCCTCCGCTGTCCGTCTGTCTTTCTGTAAGTGGGTTGTTCCTCAAGAATCATGATAGGTCGACATTTGAAATTTATACTTAACAGCAAAATATAAAATTATATCAAAAATCAAAAGTGAGCTCCCATACAAGAGACGTGTTTTGGTTTTTCTTTTTTTAACTTTCCGCGGGGAATAATTTAGTGCGGGGGACTAGATGCTAAGATATCCGTTTCTCAGTTTATATTATTTTATTACTTTTAGAAAAAAGTCAGCTTTTAAAAAGCCATGCTTACTCCCTAAGTTTATACATAGAGTTCAAACGAATAACAATATTCCAGCTATTTAGGATACGTTTCACTATAATATTTATAGTGAAACGTACCCTTTGCCTCACCAAATGCGAAATTAATTTTAAAAAAGTGCTTCAATAGTAATTCAATATGTACTTAGTATAGGACCTATATGATAATGACGTACCTACCAGTGAACACATCGTTCTGTGTATTTGCAGTGCTATCGGCGAGCGCGTTGAGCGCGGGCGGCGGCGTGGGCCCTGTCCCCACGCTGGTGTCGGCTTCGGGAGCGGACGTGGACATGGTGCAGGAAGGCGGCGGTGCGGCCGAGGGCCACGGCCTCATCGCGCCGCGCCGCGTGCCCAACCCCTGTCTGGAGAGCCCCCAGCGAATGGACCTGCATAGGGAGCTGCTCTTTAATCAGAGGATGTAAGTGTTATTTGAGCATAATTGTTTATGATACTCTTGCTTTTTCGTTTTGAGATATCAAATATCACAGATAGCCTCTTGCAAAGTCCCCGACACTTCGCAGGCATAATCATAATTGCTGCGACATTATAGTGTAGCACTGGCAGAAAAAAGAGCCTCCTAGCGGTGTCATAGAGGGTGCATAGCGAAGTTGCAGCAGTGCCCTTGTAACTTTGCACTGCGTAGCGTTGTCGTTACGTACCGTAGCAGACAGATGGTCTTTGTAGCTTTGTCTTAGCGTAGTCGTAGCAGATGCTCCGCGTAGCATTGTCGTAGGAGTGGCGTAGCAGAGGCGACGCGTAGCATTGTCGTAGCGTACTTGTAGCATAAACGCATTTACGTATCCGTAGTACTTAGGAGCGCTAACTCTCTATGAAGCGTTTTAACATTTTGATAAGTACATTAATTATTTACCTACCTACTTAACGAAATATCAAGATTCAGCCGAGGAACTAGAAATAGGACTACTGTAAGCTCTGTGTCTTGTATCTAAAATACAATTAATCTCGATCACGAAATAAAATTAACCAACAGGATCAGAAATGTTTAGAGATGATTTTAGATTCTGCGATGAGACGCTGTGCAATACTGCACATATGTACATACATACGCTCGTTTCGACGAACGTCTATGATATCCGACTATGATAGCCTTGTTTATTTTGTTTATGTTTATTTACGCAAGCGATCGGGCTCTCATTAGTCCGTTCCCAAAAATGTTATAAATCGGATCTGACTCAGATGTTTTTAGTTATTTGGTCTAACGGAAGTGTGAGCGCGAGCGTCGATAAAATATTACTAACCGGAGTATGTATTTAATAATTTTTGGTGAGCCAAGAAACGCCTTTCTTGTAGTAATTTACTTTAAGCCCAGAGCTTGCTATCACATCGCCTTCCCTCAACCTTTGTCCATTGTTATAATTGAGACCGCGCTCAAAAGCACTTTGTGGAAGCGACAAGTGTCTCTTCCGATAAGGATGCTGTAGGCAAATGTTGGACAAGACCTTTTCTATGTTTTACTTATTCTGGCTTTAACGTATTCCTACGTCAAAGGAACAACAATGAACACTTTTTGTGAGCATACTTCTAAGTACTTTTTACCTTATCTTATCCTTGACCATTGAAAGCATGTTAATTTGTAATCTACAATATTAGACAAAGTAATTCGATTACCTCTAGAGATAAGCTATCTAGGATTGGTAAGACATTCCAATAGGTTGGGTGTGTAATTTTCTTATGAATAGAAGATATAAGTGCTACGCTATCGTTATTCTGGAACCTCATTCCACGTTTGAAGTTAACGCGCAAAAACAGCGTTTGGCTTTGAAAATAAACTGATGGTGTGCGCGGAACGCGGCGAGTTAAGTTTTTGCTAAGTCTAAGTTTGGTTCGTCTCCGCACAGGTGCACCGCATCCTGTCGAGAGCGCACCCGCTGTAATTATTGAACATCTGTCGCCTGAACTGCATCGATCCCATTATAAAGAGTCCAAACATCTTTGTGAAATCAACAAATGAAAGTTGAAGGCATTATATTGAACAGAATAGCTTCACAGATGTTAAGACCTGTTGATTCATCCAGTCCATTTCCTCGTCAATGCGATTGTCGGAGCAGTCTCGTCCTGTTATTTCCGTGCACGGCTGCGAACACCGCTCGACGGAAGGAAGCAATTCCCAGCTCGCTAACGGGAATTCTATGAGCTCGTCCATCTATAAACTACAATGTATAAATGCAACAAACATTAACACACCAACTTATCAAGGAAATCAGATTGATACATTGAAATAAATACTGTAAAATTTGGTATATCAAACCGTGATTGTTATCAAAGGTAATTTGTTTCGTATAACAGCTGTACCTATCGAAGAAATTCCACGGTGATATCGTTTAAAGAAACTCAGTAAACATGGCATTTACCAACTGATATAGATCTAGAATCAAGACAATTCTGAACGCGAAACCACTCCATTGCATTCCATTTACCTATTGGAGCATTATTTGTTCACTGTACCTAGAGTTAAAGATAAGAATAGATTGCTACTTAGTCTGTCAGTGATAGATAAGAGTGCTGCCTCAGATTCTGCGGCAATATTAGGATATTGCCGCAGAATCTGAGGCGGAAGTAATTAGTTGGGATTAAATCACACTGACGAACTCCTCATCTCCTGGTAACGGCTCGGTGGTTTGATGCAAACTTCTCGCCGCTCGCCTGGAAACTAATCCAAAATATTACTGCTCTAAATAACTCGATTATTGCAAGGTGTGTTTACATTTTGCTAATAGACTTGAGTAATGTATTTTGAAATATATTTCAAATAGTTATCTGCATTAAATATCGCAGATAGAACAAACGGTAGCTTTTATGAATAAAATGGGATGTACAAAATTGAATTGATAAATATAATCAAGATAGGAGAAGTAAACCAGAAGCTAAGCGCAGACAGAAACAATACAGCCGATGTATTTCAACACAGATGTGCAGCAAAATAAATAAAACAATGCAGTAACTTGTGACGTCAGACGAACAAAATAGTCCACACATGCAGGTATAGTGCGTGGGAAAGCCGCAAGGGAACTGTCTCAATAAAGAACAGAAGCCATTCAGTACACTACAATGTCTATTTTACTATGTAACGTGTAATTGTAGAATTTCTGTCGAAATTGCATTCAAAGATATTTCAACATTTTCAACTTTGTTAATGTGCAACAAATTACAAATTGCATTATTTTTCGACATTTATGTTTAGTCGGAATTTGATTTGATTAATATTTTTTTTACATCATAATGCTTTTATTAACATTGAAAGATGGAGATTCTCTCAGAATAGTTTAAAAACTATATGCGTTTTAGGCAAATGTGTCATTGATTTATAATTAAAAGAACGATTGTGTTTACGAGGAAAACTAATGTTAGATAATCTTAATCGTCTGTTCGTATTATGATAATGATAGGTACGTTAAACCCGACTATTGTTTACAGTCGATTTCTTATCAAATTTATACGTAATATGCATATCTTCAATAATATTTCGCGTACCGAGCACATTACCATATTTGGTCATGAATGCTTAAATTCTGCCTGTCATGATAAGATTAATGCTATCTTATACTTACGTTACTGTATCTTATCATTATCAAACTACGCTACGCTGAATAATTTTTTAGGTAGGCAACGAATATTAATGCTCCAAGTATTTATAATTATGTAATAACCGTTACAACTTGCACTTTACCGATGAAAAATAACCTTTTATAGGCATTTCGATTAGGCTAATGGATGGTTTTTTTCTGTTTCAGAGGCAAAAACGTCCTGAACCAAAAAAGTGAACTAGAAAAGGCCCTGTCGAAACACAAAGAGAAGCAAATAATGAACCAAGTAAAGGAACACAAGGAGACACCAGGTAACTATTACATAAAAACTTTTGATCCTTTCATTCATCGTACGGTAAACACATGCCATGCTAAAAACGAAGAACGACCTTGTCGATTTACGAGAATTATGACAAGGCGCAATGTGGTTATTAGATCCAATCAGTTATCATTCTAATACATGATAATAAAATTGATGAACAGGTGTCGGTAGTAGTAATCCCCGAAGTATGTATTAATAATGTAAACGAAAAACAAAGTTAAAACCCAGAACGCGACTATAGTTAGCCTAGTTTGCTAGTTTATAACAATAGTTCAAAGTTACGGGACCTTTGTGATAATAATGCTTATCAGAAACATCCGGCGAACGTTTGCTAATTAATAACCGACCGATATTTCAATATGTATGTATAATTCTCGTACACTATGTGGATTAGTAATCGTAGGTCGAGGAATTAACATATGTATTAATTGGTAGGCTTGTAAAAGTTTAATGTATTATGTAGGCAACGGTGTCAGTCGGTCTGGATACGAAAGCGCGTAGTTTTACTTATTACATCAGTGCCACATTATCACGTATTTGATATAACATTAGGCAACTGAATCATTAATCTGACCGGCAAGCGCGTACTGCGTCCGGTCGAGGCTTATGGTTACGCAGCTCAGTGGCTTTAATCAAATCTTACTACCTGCCTTAAGATAGATGGACATTGCCTATTACGACCCATTAAACGCTGGCGATCTAAAACTAAAATGATAATAAAATATAACGTGTGCGTTATTTGCTGGGCTCTCAAATATTTGTCGACGATTAAATCGGGATTCCACAAAACTTGTATGGAGTTTTTTTGCTCACATATTTGGACGCGAGCTCTTTATCCGGTGCAGTTCGATATGAGCCGCAGGTGCACTGAGCGGCCGTTCACCCCGTAAGCCAATAATTTGTGGACACATTCCTTGTAAGCACACAATGTAAATGAAAACTCAATGACACCGGGTTTTGTGCATACTACTGTGCATTTATCACAATTTTCTCTAATTGGTTTTGTGCGGATGTCGATGACCAATGTTGGATGAAAGTGAAACTGCATCTGGTTATTTCCCGTCCGTCCGTACTCCGATTGGTCGAACGTGGGAGAAATTACTGCTAAAGATAAAAGCTTACAACATTTGCGGTGATTTCCTTATAGACTTATTAAGTATCGTTTTTGTTACATTTAATTAAATGTGTCATTAAACTGTGTGTGTCCAGCGAACTCGGAAATTGCTGCAGCGTTAGCGTAATGGCCGCGTACACTACTGTTAGATCACACGGAAAGCTTTTGTTTTGTACACTACACACACTGCATGCGATAATCTAGTTATAAAGAGCACAATTTCACTGGTTTGAGGGATAAGATGCGGATGACGGAACGCTGGACTTTCTCGTTTACGAGAATCTGTAATGATTGTAGAAATCAGGTTGAGTTAGAGATCATCAACATGTTATTTTCCCGTTGACTAGCACTGTCGGCCTTTACCTTATCTGGAACTGTATTTGCAAAGACCGGTTCACCTTTACTTGCGCTTTCAATAAAATTGATGACGACATTTTTATATACGCACATACTTAATCACCCTAGATCGTTGTATGCCGATGAAATCTACTCCTCTAAAGTATCGCAATCTGAATAATTTCGAACCGGTACCACTCCTGTGCTGCACCGAGCCTTAAAGGCTAAAGTACAATTATTGATTTAAATAAGATAACATGCAGGCATTTGTGAGTTGTAAAGGAGTAGGCCAGATTGCTAGTCCCAAAACATAAGTACCAACTATTTATTTTAGTTCCCACCCCGTTGTTACTCACAACGGGGTGGGAACTAAAATAAATATATTCACTGCTTTTCCTATGGTAGATATTACAGGACGCCACCTGTAACGATCTCTGTTAGGGTTAAAGGGTGAACACCAAAGGAAATACCACTTCAAGTATTTCAATAATAACGGTTTATTATCCTTTTCTTTTAATACTGAAAGGTGTACTTTACTCATGTTACATGACGTGTGATGCTTGAGAACTAATAGATCATTGTTTTAATTCCAGAGCTAGAACGTGCAATAGCAGAGCGAGCTCGTCGTCTGGAGCAAGCAGAGCAAGTGTCAGAGGAACCTGAGACTGGCGCCAACCCGACACTGCAGCAGATCCGCGCGCGCCTGCGACACGCCGCGCCCGCGCCCGCCGCCTCCGCGCACTGAACGTACCCACTTCCTCCCCAATCGTATCTATACCACAGTCAAAATTAGAACACGATTGATGTTCCCGCCATATTGTGACGTTGACGTCTCAGCTGTCAAACTAACGTCAGTTACGTCACAAGGATAGTCAGAGAAAATATGTTTTGGCAAATTAGAGGTAATTCGCCACTTCAGTCTTCACCCGACTGATTAAGAATGACAGTTGTGATTTGATTATACGGAAAATTTATGTTCGTAATGAATTTGCTTCTAACTAACTAACTATCGGTTTCCCTGACTATACATGTGGAGTTAGTATGTCCTCGACTGAAGCCAGTCCTGTTCTAATTCTGATCGCGTAGTCTCACCTTATCTGCCAACTTTAATTATGAATATGCTGAAACTGTTGATCCGTTCCTCCACAAACCTCATAGTTGTGCTGATGATCGGCAAACAACCCAACCTTTAAGATTGGCTAGTTTTGTGCAAGAGCTGTTACTGCTTTGATATTCATTAAACCCTACATGGTACTCAAATCAGCAATAAAAAAAAACTAAATTATTGTTAGTTGAAGTAGTCGCACATCTTGAATGTTGTCTTTGATTAGCGCCATCTTTGTGTACCTACTAGAACGTAATTCTTAATAACATAATATTATTTCACTAGTTCTGGGTGATGGAGAAACATTGAGGAACTTGGTCTGGGGAACTGGTGGAAGTATACTGAAGTGTAACATTTTAAGGGTTTAAATAATGATATAAAGGGATTGAGGAATCGGAAGTGCACTGTAATTATAAGCATTGAGCATGTGTTGCTGTTGGTGTGAGTGATACGCTTTGATTGCCAAAGCTTGATTGATTATAATAATCGGTTATTTTATAATAAGTCGAACAGCTATGCTTTAATCTTTTTTTTCAACGAAAAAGGTCACTTAAAGTGTCACAAAATTATAAACGGTAGCGATTTATTTGTTATTTACTATTAACATATAAGTAGTGAGAGTTAGTTACACTGTTACTAACAACTCATGGTATTGATTCGAACATTATTATTTTTATGTATGCACACATTTATTTTATTTTACTAATACGTAATATATCGAACAACTATATGACTGAGGAATCGACTGCGTGTGTTGTAATAATAAATAGGGGTAATGTCGACTTCAAACAAAAGATTACAAATATTTTTCTAAACTTTTTGACGTCACAAATCTTAACATTCGTAGCGTTCATTCGTAAGCATTTACCATACTGTTCTTGTTGTACTCTGTACTGTAACTTATCCTTCGCTGTATGATTTAGAGATAACTGTCAAAGTAATAATTGTAATAACTATTTTATGACATTAATTATTATTATAGAGAGTAGATAGATGTTTGCAATTTACAGATGTATGGATTTAGAAATATTAAAATATAATACATATTTTATTGTCAGAGTAGAAATCTTATGGAAAGTAGAGTGGATCCTAAATAGATATTACCTGTACCTACCTACATGTTAATGTTGAAAAATATATTCACATTCATTACAAGCCTAATCATTAAGAACTGTGAATTTAACAGATAGCTTTATGGGCACATAATACTACATATTACGAAATGTCTAATTTTCTACAGATCCTTGCACCTCATCGGCCTTTCTTAAAATGACTCCAATGAATAGTTGACCAGTGTATTAGAATTTGAAGTGTTCATGAAAGTGATAGAAAAATATATAAAAAGTATTTTTATATATTTGAGATGCCTGGAGGTGACTGCAGGTTTTCAAAGTTTAATCGATATTCGTAGTAAACCCCGAAGATACATTATAATCACTACACCAAGTAGATGTTAAATCATTACAATAATATCGTGTAACATTTAATTCGTATCTAAGAATAGAGTTACTCAACAACTGCCTAGAAGTTCAGTGTTTCAGTCGCCATCTGTCGAATGATTTGAAGCTTGCTATTTATAAATTTTGATGAATCTCAGTAATGTTCGACCTACTGGTTATTTTTATTGCAATTATTTTATTTATTTGTCACTGAGTTATTCAAACATCGTAAGTTTATAATAAATCCCGTAAAAAACTCTTTCTTTTCGATAAGACATACTACAACATGTCTTATTTTATTCGTTAATTTACAAAATAAACTATAACTTATTAAGTTTATTTTGTAAATTATCGAATTTGGATACAATTTATTGTAATCGAAACTATCTATTCACAATAAATGGAGGTTATATAATCAAATCAAATGATATACATAATTTATATTTATTAAAATCTTACGCTGTTTTCAATGATCCAGTAACATATCCACCACTCTTCATTTAACATAATATACTAATTATGTTCTCTAGTGTGCCTATTTATATAAACTTGTTATTTACTTTCAGAATAGTTATTTATCGTTATAAGCTAGATTGTAGTTGGATGACGATTCTCAAAAAGATACCAAAATTACAAAAAAAAGAGATATGTAGTTAACTATCATTCCACTTGTTATTCTTTCACATGCTATGATTTTCTTTGTCAAAATATTTTCTTTTTCTATTAAGAATATTGTTAAGTTATTGTAACTTAGTACAAAGTGGCTCCTTCATGAATGAAGGCTAGTTAGGCTTCGGAAGCTGCATCGTGGCCATCTAAAGTGCGACATTATTGACGAAAGTAGTGTTAAGTAAACTTACTCTTTGTATTGATAGTATGACATGGAACCTGTATGAAAATGATTTGCATAGTCAAATAAAAATGTTTTAGAATATTTTCAGTTTTTCTTTTTGTTAAACCCAAATACCTACTGATTTATTACTTTTACACATCTCACTAATTGGCACAAAATGATTCGTTAATCTGCTTGCCAGTTCATATGACTGCTAGGAGTTCATATTCTTTAAAAAAATATTGTTCCGATTTCAATCAATTATTTTGCTTAATAATTACGAATTGTAAATTCAAAGTGTTTATCGTCTTTTGTTGCCGACTGTGCCTACGGGTGGGTGGGCCACAACTCCCAATTCTGGAAGACTTAAACCCGCAAACCGCCACTGTTTTCTTACTAGCAATACACTCAGCGAAGTTGCTATTAATATTAAGTCAGGCAAGTGAATAGACCAATTCGATGATCTCCAATGGAACCTATTTTTTTTGGACTCAAGCTTTATTGTGTAAATGCTCCATCATATATCCATCAGTATTACATTTTTGCTAACTAAACTTTTAGAGCCAAGAGAGAGGGATGCGAGTTACAATAACACTAACAATTGGACAGAACTTATATCTAGTATAGTTCCCACAATCACTCTGTAAAGAAAATGTGTTAGCTAACCTACTTAGGTATCATCTTAGTAATCATTCATTAGGTCTTTAATGGCTTTCCTAATCGGGTTAGGAGTTGCAGTGGTAGGGAATACATAATCAGCCTTTTAATGTTCCCACTGCTGCGACACAGGCCTCCTGTTAGGGGAGGGAATGGGTCGTATTCCACCACGCGGCCATAGTGCGGGTTTGTCACTTGTCTTCGAATTTTTGGTTCTAGGACATGCCGGTTTCCTTACGATGTTTGATTAAATTAATTACACAAAGTAATGCGCCTGGCTGGGTTTGAACCCGCGACCTACAATTCGTAAGTCGGGGCCGGTACCACCCGGCCACCACCGCTCCAGTCGGGGCCGTTGACACTCGGCCACAACCGCTCCGATTATGTGGTGGGAATAGTGTGTACCTATATATCAATTAAGCACCTACCACTTCTTCCTGTAGTATAAAAATGAGAACCACGAATTAATTGTGTTACCGAAGAAGGCTTAACATAATTTTCTGCATTATATAGGTAGCGGTCACATGAGCAGTAACA
Source organism: Hecatera dysodea (assembly GCA_905332915.2). NCBI lineage: Eukaryota > Metazoa > Arthropoda > Insecta > Lepidoptera > Noctuidae > Hecatera > Hecatera dysodea. Next base: position 14,233,788 of record HG995291.1, read on the forward strand.
ATACAATAATAGTGGGCGAAGTTTGTGTTTCGAGTCAAGGCAGGAAGATTGCGATGCAAAGAAGAGTTATTGTTGATGTATATATTACATATGATGCAGGGTGTTGAAAAATGCTTTCGCGTATCAAAAACTATATTTTTCAACACAGTTCCGATGAAAAAACAAGGGTGTCTACTTAACTATGTTTAAAATTAAAATTTTGTACCTAAGTAATATTCGTAGGTAATCCGTTTTATAGCCACCGCGTGCGAAGTGCTCGGGATCCTAAATTCAATCACATGGTAACAGTATCCATAAATTACCTCTAGTTTTTATGAATTGCCTTCTTTTCTAGCAAAGCAATAATAGGTTTCATTTTAAATTTCAGCTACACCCATCTGTTGTAGTAGTTACTTCTTACAGGATTAAAAAACTTACTATGAAGCTAAGTAGACAGCTGTGCCCGTTTAGCAAAATTTAACTTAGCAAAGACCTACCGGCTATCACTTAACTCGTTTAATAAACCCAATTTGATCAAATTCCCAAGCAATAGTTTCGAAAACTTGAGGAGAAAATGCAACTATCCATAGAAATCTAAAACGTGTGGCACCTTGAGAATATTAATACGATATGGGCTCTACTCGTTCCTTTATTGAATATTGACCATTGTCATGGGTTCTTGTTAATACCTGTTAACGATATAGGTACCTACTTTCTGATGAAATACGCACTACCTACGTGATTATCGATTGGCCTCATTTTAATTTTTACTAGATACCAGCAGACAGAAATGAATCTAAAATGTAGTAGGTATGTATTACTACATTTTAGATTCATATCTGATCTATCTAAATGAACATGTTGCTGCTACATGCTCCTTCCTCGGAAACAGAGTTCGAAGCGATTTCCATAGCTAAAATTTTATTACTGGTGGTTGTAACCACGATTCCATGATTTATGATCCGTTAATGTGTATGCAGCTTTAAAAAATGTTGTTACCTACTATGACGGAAGACGACTTTTCAAATGACACGAGCAGCCAATTACCTGCGTTGCATTAATATCATCAGCTATTATTGAATGCATCGAACGTATTATTAGCGAATAATTAGTTGGGGAAATTCGTAGAGTTGTTGAAGCGTAAAACGCTTTCGTTTTCTTAGGACACGGGAGACACGTCCACCGGCGGTCAGCGAGCAGCGAGTGGAGACTCCACCCCGGTGGCCGCGGCTTCATCATCGTTCCGTAACGCGCCCTCGTTCAGTCGACAATCGAACTCCTTTCGTGTCTCACGTTCACGTACAATGTAAATAGTGCGTAGCAAGTTGTTACCCGTAACAGTGATTAATCCAATATGTTTAACAAGAAACTTTATTTTACGTTAATAGCATTATTAGTTATTAGTAATGTTGTCAGCGGCAAGAAAACTAAGAAAAATAAACGGCCTAAGGATCAAGAGGATACAACCACCATACAGCCTAATGTGGTCGCATATTCAACTTTTGGATTTAACGATGTTGGTTCCTATGATGGATTTGTACCGACCTCACCGGATTATGCTACCTTTCTGAGTGGTGTGAATCAGAATCAAGAATCGTCTACAAGATTATACGCTCCAGCATTTCCCAGTTCTTTGGATTCCTCAGGATTTGGCGGGAATTATGGTCCTCAGATGTTTGATAGCCCCTCCTTCGGAGGAAACGAAGACAACATGGGGCAACCCGGTATGTTACAGTATTCATCTAGTTCAATAAAATTCTTTAACAATCCCAATTTTGGTACCACTGCCGAACAAAATAAAAACATTGAATCTGAAGACACAAATGCGCATAATGCAGAAGATTCAGATGCTCCAGTGTACGGCACTAAAATAAATTCTCGACATAAATACAGAGCTATACATCCGTTTAATAATACTGAGTTCAATGCGTTCAATAATGGTTTTTCGAATCTGGCAGATCAGAAGTATTTAAAATTTCCTGATGTAGAGTCAAATCATGAAAATAAACCAACATTAAGTGAATCTAGTAGTAATTATCAAAATGCAAACACCAATGTTGAAAATTACGAACAGGCAGAAAATGAGGACTTTGGAAAACCGTCATCTTCCATGGTACATAACAATGTACTAAATTTCCCAAGAGTAGTGGATTTTACGAATTTACAACCGTATAATCAGATCGAGTTAGATACCAGTAAGTTTTACTCAGGACATAATCAACCACACGATCCACAAAATTCCATGAAAAACAGTCAAATGGATAATGCTTTTTCTAATACCTTTAACTACGATAGTAACAATAACAAGTTTATGGATTCCTCAGCAAAATTTGCAGATAGTTACAATATGAAAAATAATGAAGAATCTAGTGATAAGTCGGTAACAAAATCAAATTTATATTTTGATCAAGATACTACTTACAACCATGTTAATACCCGTCATAAAAACAATGCGCATACTACTAAAACTTCCGAACAAAAGAAGAAAACTAAGCCTAAGCCATGGTCTTCTGGAAATTACAGTAATGACTTTACAAATTGGAAGGATTCCTCTATAAAAGGTTACGGATATTCCACAAACTTTAGTAATATGAGTTTCAAATATGATGTCAGCGAACCAAAAAAACCTTTTAATCATGATGAAATAGTGCCAGCAAGTAGCAATGTAGTTGATCTAACAAATTATCAGTACCCAGAAACGGATTATTCAAATTTCAAGAAATTGCCAGAATTTAATGAAGATGATGATTATAGTAGTGTTTCATTTAAAGATAAAACTAGAGCAAGTGAATATTTGAATCAATTCAAGAATTCCTTTAGTACTGTCCCGACAACAACATCATACTGGGGGTCTAGTTTTAAAGCTTCAGATTATTCATCCTTTAGAGACCATCCAAAAAAAACTCAATACGGCGAATTTAACAGTGATTCCGTGGTTAACATACCGAAAAGACCGCATAAATTAAGCTTCTCAAAAGCTACAGAAAACAAACTGTCTGATTGGCCTCACACGTATCACAGCAGACCTCCTAAACTGAACAAACCAACGAACGATTGGACCAAAGATTTGCTTGACACTAGATACAAATCTGAAGAGGATTTGCTGGGTCTGAGAACACATGACACGTCGCATCCAACATACTTACCGACATTCAAGCCGAGTAACAATGTTTTTGATAATGATAATGAATTTAAAAACCTAGTTGAAAAGTGGAGGCAGTCTTACTTGAAGACGAAATATAAAGATGTGCCAGTTCGAGATTATGAAAGTTACGGGTCCGAAATGAAACCACAGCATGTGCCGATACCGAAGCCGTACCCGGTAAGTGATACATTTTTTAATGGATCTAATAATTTAATGTAAATCATTATGTGTTTTATTTCTGTTCAGCTATTTGTGTATAATTGAGCAAAAAACCTATGATATGATGGAATGCGGATCGGAAAAGCAGACAACTCACGTCGCGCACTAATTTCCTCGGTCTTGGCCAGTAAAATGATGCGCGTTCGTGCACCCAGGAGAAATCAAGTAATATAAGACTTCATCGGGATTATTAAACATACCTATACCTATGATATAAAAGTAGGGCTTTGTGTAAAGTTAAACGCACTTGGAAAGTGCCGCAAAAACAAATGAAAATATGCAAATTGTGCAAGTGCACTTAGATCGATGGTTTAACGAGTAGTTGGGCGACGATAATGAGCTCGACGACCTCCTGGAGTCACGCTACATTAGTTGCTTTTGTAACTAGTGAAAGCAATAACTGGTCAGCTTATCTTCTGTTCAATATAGATAGGGCTTAGATATCTATAGGTCTGAAATGTTTCATAGCAAAACCGTGGGACTGAACTGACTCAAACTAAAAGACAATATCTACACTTGACCGGTATCAGTAGTAATAGGTAGTAATTAATTAAAAAAAAGTAGAGATATTTGTTTTCATGTAAGAGCAAACGATGATGGTCATGGTCAAACAAAATTAGGCATTCAGAGAGAAGCACCAAGTAATACATAGGTATTGTTTACTACAAGTCGAGGTGCGTGCAAGTGGTGGTTACGAAGCTCGCATGAAAGTCAAAGCATTAGCTGTTAATCTGCGTACACGCTGCGCTGAACTTGTTAATGAAAAGGCGGGCAAGCGCGCATCACACTGCCACCGAGGGTTTCGTAGTATGCATTTACTTGTATGTACTTTGCATTGAATCAGAACATTATGTGAAGGAAAATAAGGTTTTAGTGCTTGGACGTTCGTGAGATATTGTTGAGGACCGACTAGTGACTAATTTTATATCCTGGTATGTCTTTCTGGTACTTACCCTACCGTTTCTAACTTATGTAACCCTAATGAAACTGTTTACACCATAGCATGTGGTCGTTCGCCATAACAACGTACTTTACCTTTAGATGTTGCATGGCATGCATTATGCGTAGTACTCACAATTTCACTTTTTACCATTCCTTCGATTTCGGTGCAAGTAGAGCAGTAACAGATAGTTTGTATGCATTGTTAGAGGGACAGAAGAAAGTGCTAGCGGTCGTGTTAAATAAAATATGATCTTACTTTTACTTGGCAATATGTACTAGTACTAGCATAATAAACATAAAGAATCGCTTACTAGATCGGTATATCGATAAAATTGTAATGTAGACAGGTAGGTACTAGGAAAATATTATTAATTGGAAATTATTTAAGTATTCGCGTGTTGTGTTACTTTCTACCAAATGTTTGACGTCACCTATTAATTGACTTTGAACGTGTAAAGTTAGTCCCGTTTCAAGTTCATATCATAAATTTAAAATGTTATAGCATACTTTATTTGAGGAATATGTTAGTTCGTTTTGATTAGCAACCGCATAAATACTGAGCTTGTTAATCAGAAGGTGGGCATCGATCATCTAGATTTGAATTAATTATAAAGTATTTATAATATCTAGTAATAACAAGCGAGTTGTGTAGCGGAACATAAACTTGCAGATAGAAGTCCCTCACCCGGTAATAGTACCGGTGCCGCGGCCGTTCCCGGTGCGCGTGCCCGTGTCCCGGCCGGTCGCGGTGCCCGTGCTGCGTGAGATCACCGTGCCTATCATCAAGCCGGTGCCATACCCTGTCTACAAAAAGGTTCCCTACCCTGTAGAGAAGCTAGTCCCTGTGCCTGTTGAAAAAGAGGTTAGTGTCCTCGATTTTACAGGGCAGAGTACGTATCAACGAGAACGCGCTCTTGAGACAAGCGCTTCAGTTTACGCAACGGTACCGCAATGGCAGTCGACATTTACTTAGCATTTGCATACAGAACTGACTACGGGGATCTCATGGTGGTGGGACATTCCCCAATTGTTTACTAGGCAGGGTGTATCTAACACGATCACACAGTCCTTGTGTTAACTTTGCATGTATGGTATCTATCGATCTAAAGATCTTTCACGGAAATCATTGAAAATTATTCCTTTACACGGTTAATGATTTTAATTTTCCCCATATTCAGCTTGTTGCATGATGACTGTATAATTATTTCCTTCGTAATAGCAGAGCATGCAAATTACATGGCATTAGACAAGCAAATTAAATGTTTAGCACCTGGAACTAAAGAATGAAAATTGTATTTGTGTCTAATGTAATATATTGTATTTTGAAATTTGTGGTTCAGGTGACCGTGCCGGTGGAGAAACCTTACCCAGTACATATTCCCTACGTGAGGCCAGTATTCCATCATACAAAGCCAGTTCATGAGGACCCAGAGAATATAGAAGAGGATGACTATATGCGGCGCCCCGAGATAAAGAAGCCTTCGCAATATAAGAAGAGACCTTACGGGTAATTTGAATATCTTTATGAAACAGCTAACCAGATTTATCGACTTTTACCACAACTTTCTTTGTAACTACTTATTGTCTGTAGTGTTCTCGAAGTAGCAATTTTGCTGTTTCTGTGACTTAGTCTGGAAAGTTACAAATAGTCCTTTCCTAGCACCATTGGTGACTGACGTTGACTTTTGGACATGTTCGTTTTTGTGCGTGTGCTTAACCGATTGGAGCTAATATTTCTACAATACCGACATATCTTTTGCGGCGATTAACAAACGCTCGTCAAATAATGTTGTGTAAATTAACACGCGTAGGTAAAGATTAAATCATATTTTACATAATTATGCAAACTTGTGAGCAGTTACGCGTATCGGTAACGCACGAAAGGTGCAACTAAAGTTTATAGACTTTTTCAAGAAGTACCATCCAGCGTGTTATTTTCAAGGAACACTATCCTGCCTTTACTTTTCAGGTGTCTGTAAAATCTTTTGAATAAGTGTTTCAAGTAAAATAGGAGTGCATGCATTGTCAGCAGTAGTCACTGCTGACAATGCATGCACTCCTATTTTTAGTTGTTATATTGTGCGTTGGTTGTAGGTATGTATGTGTTTCTAGCGAGCAAGTGAACTTAAATAAGAATTTATACGTGTTGCAGTACCCGAAACAGATCCCGAAGGCCTTCTCGCGCAAGTTACCAGGAACGTACCAGGAGGCGGTGGCCCGAGCGCCGCCGACCCGCGCCCCACACCCCGGATTACAGACATCACTCCAGACCCACGGAGTACCACGCTCCGCCGTACAAGCATCGCGAATACGAACACGAGGAAGAAGAAGAACACAGTGATTATACCCTCTATTGTAGGAGAACAGGGAAATGCTGATCGTGAAACTCTCCCTAACACAGTGATGAAAGACTGCTTGAACCCCAAATTATTTAATTAAGTCCTAAATCATTGCATTTGTAGATCGTTTCTTGTATTTTGCGTTTTATGTTCCATACTTTAGGGAACCTATAAAATGACAAAGTATTCAATTTGAGCATGTGGATACTTATGGATCAGTTGACTCTGTGTTAGATATTCGTAGAGTAAGTTTTTCGATTGGTGTTGAAAGCCACTGTGCCAAATAATCTTCTTTGTTCTAATGTATGTACCTTTTATATTTTTTTAATGTTTGTATTTAGTTTAAGTCCACTGTTAGCTCGTCTTATTTTGTATAGTAGTTGTAATTATTTATCGATTAGCCAGTAAATTGATTTCGAAACAACTTTGGTTTTTATAGGTGTTGACAATTACGCCTAACTACCGTCTTCACTCTTCACTAAGAAAACTATGGTTACGGATACTATAATTATAGTTTCAAGTGGTAATTATTGCTAATAATTTCAATGTATTTATGTGCAATACGTGTTTTGTTGAGAAGATCAGTCAGTTTCGCATGGGCGCTCGCTTTTACCAACGCTTCGATAAGCAGAATGCGCCTTACGCGAGTAAAGAGAGAAATAATGCGACGCCAGACGTTCCTGACTCACAGTTTATTGTCCGCGCATATCAGATATTTACTACTATCACAAGTCGTTAACGTAGTAAGATGAATAATATACTCAGCAGCTCATGTTTGTTTAATGAAGACTTTCTCGTGGCATAAATGATCAATCATTAATCATCGTCATCCTACCAGAGGCGTCTCAATTTTAAAATGTGACGAAACGTCATCTTGGGAATACACCGCACATTTGTAAGAGGATATCTACCGCTTTGATTAACTTTACGAAAAACGCAGCTCTCGTTTGGATACAATTGACAGTTCCCTATAATGTAGTTAGAAGCCTAACTTGAAGGATGAGAAATTACTAGACATATGTATAAAATCCGGGTAAGTGTGTGTCCAGCCACGCAGTTTAGGGATCCGCAGTTACCCGGCTCATAATACAAGTCAAAAATTGCACTTAGTTATAAGTACTTAAGTAATTTTCTATAGAATGATTAGGATTCTTTTGCTTATCAAGTTACTGTTTATCTGTTGGTCGACTATCAGTCATTAACTCGTTAAGCCTAGGTTTCAAGTTTCAGTGATAATTTTACTTATTTTTCGTGATGTAGGTACATATATCTACTACCTACTATCGTGCATACTTTTCATATATCTAAAATAAACGGTTTAGTTTTAAATATTTTAAAAGAGACCTATTCAACGATTCCCCACACGATAGAAAAGACTACAAAAAATCCCCTCTGTAACCTGTAAGGTAAGGTAAGGTAAGGTAAGTAATTTTTTTGGACAAATTCTTGATACTTGGATGGAAAAAAAATTACATAAAAATACAACCGACTTCGGAACTCGGTGTTTTTGGTTGCTTTTTCGTTTTTTGAACACCGACTTCCGAAATTAAAGTTATTTTGTACTTTTTGTTTTTTTGTTTAAAGTCGGTTGAATTTTTTTTTAAAGTTTTTTTAATTTTCACTTTTTAGTGGTTCACTCCCAGGTCCCAGCTAAACATACCCATCACAGCTTGCGTGGTATAAACTGGTGTAAACAATAAACATGCGATTTCAGCTATCCCGAAAGATTTGCTATCATTGATTGAAGAGTTCCGTTTCCTATATCTGTTCTTCATCAGATGTTCACCAAACTAGAACATCGTACACAATTTAATTTTTTAATTTTACATCGATAAGAGGGAATGAGAACATCATCAATATAGTCTAATCCATGCATTAGGGATAACTCAAATACTAGTCGTCAGATTTCAATAATAAATGGGACGAATTGAGAACCTTCTCCTTTTTTCGAAGTCGGTTGAAATACCAAAATCGACAAGGAGGAAGGCGAAGCGCTATTCAATTCTTTTTACTTTGATTGATGTCGTGGTAAGTACCTTTATTTTTTAGAAGCGGGTTTTCCTTTTGTCGTATGTAAAGACTCTTGACTCCTTTGGATTTGCAAACGTTGTGTATCACTTGTTACCTTGAAAAGAAACCAGTTAAAGGTTCTGCCTACATTGTTGTTCTTTTTAGAAAGGAGAGAGAAGGAGTTTATTTATGCCATGTATGACGTCCACAAAATAATCAAAATACAAAAATACAGCCTCCGGTCTGCATAGATAATGCCGGAGCGCAGCGGGGATGACGTCGACGCGAGCGACTTATAATTACAATTACATCGTGTCTAATGTCGTGAATACGAGAAATGGACCCATTATTTTTATTTTTATTTGATAGGAATAACAAACAGCAGTATATTACATAGTAGTCACACAATATAGAAACTTATGATAAAAGTAACAAATACACTACTCAAGACGTTATCCACAGATTACTATACCTACAGAATAGTTGGCTGTTAGCAGAAAAAAATAACAAATTAAAAAAAGCACTTAAATAAAAAGAACAATAAAAAAAAACACTTATTAACTAATTACCAGGATTATGATCTCTTAAAATAGTCGTAATTTCACTCTTAAATTTAGCTTTGTTAAGAAACATAATGTCAGTAGCGCCAAACTGTTTATTATAGGTGTCTACCAGGCGATGTAACGGCGAGCGAGCGCCTGACTTAGTTCGACAAAATGAAGTAGCATTATGATGTGTGGAATAATATTTATCTACAGGAGAGGCCTATGTCCAACTGTGAGCTACATTAGGCAGGTTTTAATTATTGACTTGAAAACGACTACCTCGTTGATAGAGCATTTTCCTGGAAATACTACTACTACGAGTATTTAGTCAGTTAGATTAGAAAAAATATTGGATACGTATTATTTCGTTTTTTCTGTTTTCACGTAATAAAAAATTAGGAAGACGATACTTTAACTTTAATTCGTTCAATATTCCAACGTAACTCTAATTACGTTTTTTAGATAATAATGTACTAAGTATCGGAATGATAATGAAATTTTAGATTTTATTTTCCACTACCGCCCACGTAAATTACAATGTACCATGTAGATCGCTATAATACAGAGCGGTAAAAATCCGCGTGACGCCACTCGTTGATATACTTTAAAAACACCAATTAATTCCTAAAACCAGGCTCAAAAAATAGGTGGTTCGTTTCGATGTCAATGTATACATTTTTATAATAAACTTCCTAGCACTATTCAAGCATAAATAAATTCAAATTATTTATAAAACGTAAGCTATGCCAGGGCCCCAAGTCTGCTATTGGAATAGTGTCAGAATGGTCTATCATTGATCTCATAACGGTCGATTTTGACAAGTTTCGTAATCTACTAATATAAAAGCGTCATTATGACTTTCCAATGGTCGACCACTGACACTCCATTGAAAGAATGGTAATCTCGTACTTAATGACAAATGAATGACAGACGTATGCGGTAATCTGCTAAAATTTTGAGAGTTCCTTTGATCAGTGACCTACCATTTTTTTTTTTTTTTTTTTCTGGATGGGAAATCATCAAATGACCCCTCCCGCCCTGGGTGGAGCGGTAGGGAGTGTCAGACTTTTACTGACTAAAACCCACCCGTGATCCTTCTTGTGCCCTATGCGTTCCAGGGCCGCGGTAACTCTTTCGAACAAATTCCGCAACCCTAGCAGGCACCGACCCTATGGGGCCCCGTCCTCGGTGCTGACGGCTCCGTGTGACGCGCGTAGAATACAACGCGTCGTCGACTCAACCTGGTATCGGACGGCGAGCCACCCACGCTCACCGTCCCCAGGCATCAGCCACTGCGCGATAACACAGCGGCCGACTTGTCTCTGGAGGGGGCCGAAATGGGACCATTACTGGCACTCCATCTCAGCACCCTCCCGAGTGTTGGGAGACGCAGCACCCGCAGCAGAAGCGGCAGTGGCGGCGACAGAAGCCGCGGCGGCGGCAGAGGCGGCGGTGGCGGCGGACCTCTTGCCCGTGGTCGGGGCGGATGGCGCGCAGGCCCTTCCCCCAGCCCAGTGCTCGGCCGGCTTGCCAACAGCCGCACATGCACTGCAGTGCGGCGTGGCCTCGCAAGAGCCGGCCTTATGACCGGGCTGACCACAGCGGAAACAGAGTCCGCTGCGGTCGACCTCCGAGGGGCACATAGCTCCCGTGTGGTTGCCCACATGGCAGCGGTAGCACCTCAGAGGTCTGGGTTCCAGCAGTTTTACCCGCGCAGACACCCATCCCACCAAGAGCCTTCGGCCCTCCGACACAGTTCTGGCCGCCGTCACGGGGCAGCTCACCACAAGGGTTTGCATGCCCGTGTTGTCAGGCCGGAGGGTGCCCGCCTTGACGAGCTCGGCAGAGCACCCCCCAGTCCTGGCGAGGACGGCCATAACTTCCTCCTCCGTCACGGAGTCATCCAGGCCCACTATGCGCATGTCGATGCGCTTAGTCGGCCTGGACACCCGGACCTCGTCCGCGGGTAAGACCGCCCTCAGCCTTTCGGCCAGGGCGTCCGCGAACGGGCCACTCTCCGCTCCGGCGAGCTCGAGCTTGCGGGCACCGGTTAAGGTCCTTCTGACCCCGATGCCCCCGCTGATGCCCAGCTCTTGGAGGCTCACCGCCTCCTTCGCCCGCTTCAGTACGGCGAGATACGTCACGCCCCTCTGTTCCGCTTCCGGCTGCAGTGTGAGCACTACAGCCGCGGATTTCGGGGCGCGAAGCCTCGCCGCAATGGCGTTGGCCTTTCGCCGCTGCCTCCTCGCCTTGTTTTTGGCCGCTTTCGCGGCCCGCTGTTTCTGGCCAGCAACCTGCCACTCGGCCTCGGCCGCAGGAGGGTCCGAGGGTGGGGGTGGGGGCGGCTGCGGCACTACTGGCGCCGCAGCCTTAGCCGCTCTTCCAGCCTTCCTCCTACCCCTCTTCACCGGGGCCGCCTTCGCCTTCGCCTGGCCAGACGTTCCCGGGCCGGCAGCCACGGCGGCCGCGTACGAAGCCGCCTTTTGCTGTCCCGGGGGCCCCCGCGTCGCCGCCAACGGGGGACGCCGGACCATGTCCTCCAGTACGGAGACCTGCCTCCGGAAGGGAGCCAGCTCCTGCCGCACCAGGTCCCGTACCTGGCTCAGCACTTGGCCTCCCTCCGGCGCTGCCGGACTCAGTCCCCCTCGCGGCTCCACAGAGGCCGCTCTGGCCATCCCCGCCAGGTCCCTCCGGAGCGACTCATTCTCCCGAACAAGTCGCTCCGTAAGAACTGCGAGGCGGGCGACCTCCGCCCGCAACTCCGACGCCTCCTTTGAGGCAGGTCCACCAGCGTTGGCTGCCGCTGCCGCCAGGATGGAGGCTTTGGCCGCGCCGATGGCCTCCCGCTTTGAGGACTGCTTCCTCTTGAAGGCCACAGCGCGGATCGCGGCCTCCACGACCTCCGCGAACTGGGCCTTCTGCTCCTCAAAAGTGGGAGGCACCTCTCCCGGGGCCTCCGAGTCGTCGGAGTCGAGAGGAGGCGGAAGAGCAGAGGGAGCCCTACGACCGCTCCCTCCAGGGCGACGCCCCTCCTCCACCAACCTCCCGGCCCGACGCTCCACCTCCCGGGTAGAGGGAGCCAGCCCCCTCCCTGCCTCACTGCCCCTGCCCCGCCTAGCGGTGGGGATTTTGCGGGCGGAGGCGAACTCGCCCTCGGAGGACGACTCTTTGTCGTCCTCCCGTCTGGGCCGCTTGCGGAAGAACTTTACGTTCTCCGCAGCAGCCCCCCCTCCTTCGTCTCCAGAGCCCGCCGAGCTGACCGTTACTAGGTCTGGCGCGGAGCCGGAATCCGACTCCGCACCACCCCGGCGCTCAGGCGAACCCTCCTCTACACAACCGTACGCCATCAGCTCCTTAAAGGAAGCGGACTCGGATGACGACGATTGGGAGCCTCCTCGGCTCGTGTTGCCACTGGCAAGCGGAAGGCGTTTGGTGCCCACCCCAGAGTACGGAGGGCAGCCCGCCGAAGCGGGGTGGGATTCCCCGACCGCTGAGCAGTCGGGACCCACCTGGGGACTCATTTTGCATTCGCCTTTTTTCATTTTTTGTGCCTTTTAAGGGTGCGGTCCCTGTTTGCTCCGCCCTTTCTCAGGGCCCTCTCTTCTCACCTCTCCTCTCTGCTTGCTCGCTGCTCCCACAGTCACGTCTGATGATCAGACGCGTACCAGAGAGCAGCGAGCAAGCGGGTGTGTGTCTCTCTTGGTCTGATCCCTCACTTGCGACCTTCCGGCATGAGTGGCTCTACCGGGAAAGCTCGCAAGATCATTGAGACGCTCAAGCCCCACCACGACGACAACGTGGAGACACATTCGGTGGGGATCAGTGACCTACCATTAGAACGTCGTTTTGCAGTCATTTCTTTTAATAGCTTGATTATCAAAAAGTATTACGAGACCATTGACCGACCAATGATCGACCATTATGAATTTAGCAGATTACGAACTTTTAACAAAATGACAATGGGATCGTGTTGGAATGACAAATTTATAAAAATAGCAGACTTGGGGCCCAGAAAGCTTTCTATACAGTGAAAGATTATCTTGAGGACAAGAAGGCTTGGGATTGAGCTGCTTCAGTTTTGTACACGGCCCAATGTTTTAATGTTTTTTTTTTTTTTGCTTTCTGTTTTGTTCTCTTTTGTGCGCTTTTTATTTATATTTATACAGTTTGACATTTTTATATTTTCATTTACTTTTGACATGAATGTTTACTTTTTAAAGTATTCTTTTTATTTTATTACAATTTCTTATTTTGACATGAATACTTACTTTGTAAAGTATCATTTTTTTTTATCGCTACGTCAGGGGTTCATTCATGTTAGTCTGGCGGTTTGAGTTCTTTAGGTGGCCTACCCAAATGTCCTTACTTTGGTATTGTTCGTCAAATCGTTGAGCTCCTTAAGTTCTAAGTTTGAGCTACACGATAACTGACAAATGCTTGCACTGTTTGGACAGGTCCACTCAAATCTGTGTGGTACTTTCCTCAAAAGACCACTTCAGACACCAACCTACATGGTTCTCATATGATTTGACCAGTACAATTGTATAGACTTTAAAAGAGACCTTGACCTCTGAGTTTTTTTCGGTGTTTCTTCTCAGGGTAGTCAGTTAGGAAACACCGGCCTCATCTAGTTTTTATAACGGCCAAAAAAGATTGACGTGTAAAAGTGTTTTTTACAACCTACTTACAAAAAATAAATCATTTATCATTTATTTATCATTTATAAGAAGTCACCAGACCCCATTCCTGAAATCCGATGCGCTTTATCTTTGTCAATTTCAAAAGTTTCGCGAAGGCAAAAATACTTGTCTATATTTTTTAATAATCTAACGGATGGATTAAATTATTTTCCCATCCAGGAAAATGCCCTTTAAATAGCAGAAAAAAAATCGTTAGCGTCCATGCAGTGTGCCCCACCTTCTACCGGCTAAACGGTTGCTTCTGGAAATGTGAAAAAAATTCACGGGAGTAGGAAATATGCTAGATTTGAAAGGAATACTATCACGGCTAAGAAGGCTTCACAAGTTCCTGACTAATAGTCGATCAACTAAAAAAAATGTACTCGGAGAAGTATAAAGGCAATTTTCGTTCAAATTGCTTTGAACATAACAGAGATGACGTTGTTAATAGCGTAAAACCCGTTATAAATGTAAATTCATTGACCATACAAAAATTATCTAAAACTAGCGGTTAGTCCCGGCTCCGCACGCGTTGTCATTTTTTTCAAATTAGCCTATGTTACTAAAAGCTGATGTAAAAGTAGAAAATTTATAGGTTCCTAACTGATACTTACAATTAGTTCGATATAGAGAGGCAATAATAGCTTCTTATTTAGAAATGCTAATCAAAAAGCTGATAGACAAAACACTCACAACGAATAAAATAAAACGTCACCGGCCTTTTGGGGAAATCGGGTAAATATATTTTGTCATGTCATTATGTGTCATGAGCTGAACAACGAAAAAGAAAAAAGTAAAAGGTTGGGTCGTCGTGCCTTTAAGTACCGTATACAAATAAATATCTACCGACGGATCGTAGGGATGTAAATCTGTGTAGACTCTCGAAGATTCATCTTCCCATGGTTCTCAAATTTCCATGGATCATTTCACAACAGATAAACGTATATCGATACCGGAAATCTGAATTAACTAAAGACACATATCGGCATTAAAAAAAGAACCCTATGCCAACAGTCATAAGGAACATTTCGGCTTTTTGGTTAAATGTCCCTTACGTTAATTGATATTTCTGGTATCGATATGAAAATACTTATTGCAAACTCTGGTTCGCAATAAACGTATTTAAATATAATCTCTGAGTTCCAAGCTCTACTGACTTATAAAGGGAGAAAAATTGACTTACTCAAACCTCGAGTGGAAAACAGGATATGGCCGATGGGACATCAGTAAAATATTTTACCCTTTTGATAGTTTAGATAATTAATAATTTATTGGAACGAACTACGAGTATATTAGTATGATACTGTGCCGCAGTCATTAGGTAACGCCCAACCAAGAAGACAAAAGCAAAACTAAAAGATTTAATACAAAATTTTGAACTTAGAACTGAACAATATTTTCACTGTACTATGACTATTCTATGGGATTGTATAGACGGATTATGTACTTATGTTTTGTGCGTGGATTGTATATTATGTGTATGTGTGTGTGAGAGAGGTGCCCGTTTTTGCAGGGCAGTTGGAAAGTCAGTTTAAGTTTTTTTAGTTTGTTTCTAATTCTTCATAAGTGAGTGTATGAAGCCATGTTATCCGTGATCCTTCGAAAATCTCACAAAGTCAGTGGATATATATTAAGCTCTTTATTTACTAGATTATGCAAAGTGGAGCTAATTTAAGCGTCGCGTCGTCGGTTGCATTAATTCAAGTTCATGCATTCAGTCTTCCAAAGTGCAGGTGTTTGGACACTTAAAATAAATATACCTACTTTAACAATAATCATATATTTTATTGTACATGAAATTGCCCTCACGTTATTTCTTGTACAATAAATAGAAACCTCTGATGTGACTACATTTGCACGTCCAAAATGCTGATCCGAAGGTTCCACTTATTGTACCTTATTCGTTCCAAATCGGCATGATGGTCAAAGCCAATCAGAATTAATTTTCTACCAGCCTGCATGCTGTAAGGTTCACTTTAGCAAGTATCCTTCATAGTACCTGTTGTAATGGGTGGGAAATCATCAAAAGACATATTCCGCTCCCTGCGGAGCGGAAAGCAGTGTCAGACTCTTACTAAATCCACAGTATTACAAAATATTGTAGGTAATACTGTGCTAAATCCATACGCCTGGGTTAACGACGCGTCGTGTTCCACGCGCGCCTCAAAGAGATGTCGGCAAGGAAGATGGGACCCGTTAGGACCAGGGCCTGCTAGGGTTGCAAAAATTGTTCGAAAGAGTCCCCGCGGTTCTGGAACGCAAAGGTTATTTATAAATATATAAAGGTTATATATAAAGGGAGTTACACGAATGGGTTTTAGTCAGTAAGACTCTGACACTCCCTAACGTTCTGACCAGAGCGGTTGATGTCCAATGATGATATCCCATCTAGAAAAAAGGTCTCCCAAAATTAGGAATAGGTTAATGTCCGATCCTATCAAATTACCTTTGTTTACCTAAAGGTATTTACTATATAACAGTAACGTATATTGATATTCTATAGGTATGTTCGACTGTTCGTATTACTTCGTATAGTAACCAGGCTACTTGGTTCTACAAAAACTCAGATCTAAAATGCTGTTTTTACGATTACCTGAAATTGTTTTTTTCCATGAGATTTTACCTATCCATTTTTCCGAATTTCCTTGGACCGGAACAAGCGTCATAGGTAGGTTGAGTTATGGGTGTAGTGGTTCGTGTCCCTAAAATGTGGGGCTGAGAATATAGGTTAGGTTAGGAATATGTAAATATTCACAAGAGTCAGGGCTAAGGCAGACTTAATGAATTTTCCCACACCTATGTAAGTGAGGTGTGGGAAAATTCGTTAAGCCTGCCTTTTCTGTCAATAGTTACGGCGCTCAGGTGTAATTGCTCTCATAATTACGGCAGGGGTGACGTAAAGTGCGCTTGATTTGGACAAAGTGAGTAATTTAATTATACTCAGCACCGCACTATTCAGGGACAGCGGTTGGTGGTCACGACTAAACTAAATAAAATTGCCGAGATCTGCTCTTAATTAAAGGAGGCACTTTTCTATGAAGCTTTGCTGTAACAGTCACAATGGACCATTTAATTATGTTCGAACTCTGACTCCAGTCGGCATTCACTTATTGTTACCTGTCAAAGACAAATTGCAAAGCTTTTAGTAATGATATTAGTACTTAATCAAAATGATGTGGTCAGCCATTTCGCAAATGATGTGTTAGAACTAATAGTAGGTACCTACTCAAATGGGCAGACGACTCGACTCGACTATGGTGTGGTAACTGGTAGAGAACTAACTGGTATATGGCAGAGATTTTCGTATGTGGAATATGATATTAAGTAGATAATTTAGCTTCTGCTTAGAATTTTTTTAAAGCTTTAGAGGCCAATTACTAATTTGCAAGGTCCGCATTCACATCTCGCAATCTGTCGAAAACACCTCAAATTTCCCTTAATTTTTTACAGATTTGATAAGTAGAGTTCGCTCTTTGGTTTTTATAGTCTTTTCTTTAAACGAAACGATATTTACAACAAATAGGTACCTTCCAATATGTAAACATATATAGTTCCAGTTCAAGGGCCGTCCCAGTTCCGACAAGGAGTAGCTACTACTGGTGAGCTGGCAAGTCTGCTGAATACGAGAAACACAGGATTGGGCGACGTAGCGGCGCTTGTCCTGGGAGGCGTATATCTATCAGCAGACATCACATGGTTATAATGCAATGATGATGATCTACATTTCTACAAAAAATGTTACACAAAAGCTGTATTATGTATAGCCTTCACTAACAAGACATTTCTCCCACCCGAATAAATCAAATTGACATTTTAATCTTGTTATCAGTCCTGGGTATTTTTCCGCTGTCATTTCAATTGATTATATTGTAGTGGAGGTAATTTCCTTCAAAAAGACTAACCCATATATTCTAACTCATTTCCCCAACTCGAATAAATCAAATTGACATATTTATCTTGTTGTATATTTGATTTTTTTCAATTTCAATTGGATTTTTTTCATAATGCGATAGGAACTTTCCTTTATAAGAACTTATTATATATTTAGAAATACAGGCCAAGGCACTAATTCTACCATGTTTTTATTGTATTTAACTACCATGGCAAAACTATGATAAGCATCATGTCCAGATTAATTGATTATTATACCTATCTACATAATTCAATGATCTACTGTAGGTAGGTATATACACTACATAAATCAGCCATTGCAGGTATGCTAAGTGCTGCTAAACTGTTAGTTAATATCCCTTTACGTTAGCCAAAATGTAATTGGCAGTTAGTTAGGAAATAATTATTTAATTTGTCATCTTTAGTGAGAATAATTTATGAGGAGTTCAAGTCATTTGCCATACACTTCATGTGTACGATGAAGCCTCTCAATTAAAAAAAAAAAAAAAAAAAAAAAAAAAAAAAATTATTTCAAAGAAAAGTAAAATAAACAATTACATATGTGTTCTCATTATCTACGTTTATTGAGTCACTAGCTGCTGCCCGCGACTTCGTCCCCGTGGAATCCCCGATTTTAAAACATTCTTTATCGCTGCTCCGCTCCTTTTCGCTTAAGCGGGATGATATATAGCCTAAAGCCTTCCTCGATAAATGGTCTATTCAACCCAAAAAGAATTTTTCAATTCGAACCAGTAGTTCCTGAGATTAGCGCGTTCAAACAAACAATCAAACAAACAAACAAACTCTTCAGTTTTATAATATTAGTATAGATTTGGAATCAAAATCAATGGTCGATGTTATGAATTTCCTTTTTAGGGTCCCGCAGTAAAACAAGGGTTCCTTACGGTTTCAACACGTCCTGTCAGATCGTCTGACCGCTGTTTTAGGTACTCACTACTATTGATGCTGCCGGCTGCGAAGCTGTAATCTGGCATGGTTATAGATATTAATCAGGCCTAAAAAAATGTACATATAAAACCTGTTTTTTTTTAGGGTTTCCCGCGATGATTTTAATTGTTAGTCGTCTACTCCATCGTGGCAAGTACCGTTGGATAGGTCTATTAAAAATGTTTACGGGCTGATTGAAATCATGTCTCTATTTAGAAATCTGTTTGAGGAATATGTGTGTGTATGCTTTAATACGGTATTTTTTTCTTAGAGTCGTGTGTTCCATCCCTTTTACCAAATAAAAGTAGTTTTTGCATACTTTTCATATAAAAGTATGCATGATAGTAGCACACGTAAACGAAGTTCAAAGAAAAAACTATCATGGCCTGTTTAACCAACCAACTTAAGCTACTTACTTTACATATCAATTTTTCATATAACAGTAAAAATATCGTGAGAATTCAATAGAACATGACTAAAACATTCTCAAAAATAAAATCCATGATGGCACCAACAAAAGTTTTATGAGTTTTTCGTTATGCAGCTTGGTGTCATTTTCATGATTTTCGGGTTCGCAATAACACATTTCAATTCAATTCTTGACATAGTTATGGCTTTTTTTTTTATGTGACCACTTGCAGTTCAGCACACTAAGGCTGGTTACTGCTTAACCGGGCAATCCTGTGGTGGCCTCAAATGAATTTAAGGCCCCCAGCCAGGGCTAAAAACTAAATGACCGCTTGGCTAAGGGCATCCCCTGTGGGATACGGGCCTCGGCTTAACGGGCTCATTGAGAGGGGCAGCAAGGGACAGGCTGGGTCTAGTTATTATTATTTAGGGGATTAAATGGCTACTGGCTCAGCGGCGCGGGCTGGCTCGTTAGGTAAAAGTCGGGGAGGGATGTTACGGGGGCGTCGCGATGGGCCTCGTCGGCGGGGCCGGAATACGAAACGCGGTCTGTTTTTGTATTTTCTAATCGTGCTGGTTTCCCTATTGCTTTCCTGGAGTAAGGTGGTAGGGTCGTCGGGTACATGGTTATGGGGGCTACCACGGGACTCTATACTGTGTGTGACACAACACGCTCTTTGGCTTTCTTATTCCAATAATTTCTGAGTTATTACTATTTTTGGCAGAATTGATATTAATTAAGGTTGGGGGAAAAGGGTTATGGTGCAGTTATCACTACATCGATCGACGTAATATTTATCTTCGTAGTAGATCCGGTAACGTAACGTTCTACAACCACGTTTTCCTTCGCGGATTCTAAAGAACAAACGGCCAATTTCAAGCCACAGCCATAGTTATAGGTGTAAGAAGCCTGAATTGGTGTTTTTTCTCATTTTTCCGTTTTAAATATTAGACCAATTATTATGATTGTGAGAGATACCTAAACGCCGTCATTATGCTGTCAAGCACTGTCATATCATACGCGTTATAATACAAATAACTGAGTAGTATTCAATTCAGTGCGACATTTTAGTTCTTTTTTTGCAAATTAGCGCAGCTGTGTCAGTCAGTCGTGGGTAAAAATGTAATTGGTCTGTACGAATAGTCAGCGGATGTGCTGGTCACGGGGATGGGCCTTGAATTACCTATCCGAGTCGAATTCACAACATTGCGCTCGCGCAATCGCTGAGTGTTTAAACATGACATAGTAATAGGTGCTGTATAGCAATCGGCAAAGCGTAAACACACTTTTAAATCTTTTTTTGTTTGATAGTTGAGCGTGATTTGGCCAAATTAAAATCAAAAGCTTGGAAGCTATTAGGCATTCTTTCATCTACATATCTCTGGTGCAGTATTAAATCGAAAATGGTTTATGTATGAAAAGAAACCATTGTATCGAGAAGTTGTTATGAATATATAAAGGCTAGCGAGACCTCGAACTGTTTAGTCTGTCTGCGCGGTCCCGTTGAACCGGTCGCTGCCCGATTGACCCCCTCTACCTTTGCCTTACTTCATCACTTCTCACCTTTATCACACGTAAGTTTATCAACATATAATCTATTTAGTGCACGCTCCAGATTCATGATATTCAAGTTTTTGTAAACTTTATTACAGGCTTATGAAAGCTTGCAGATTGCCACATCATTTTGAGATTATTTTCTTTCTTTGTATTTGTTTTTTAATTATAAAAGAGCCTGTTTTATTTTGTTTTTGATTAATATAAGTGAAACTTTATAAACAAGGCAACAAAGGGTTTGTTTATTATGACAAGAAAATTGACACAAAATAAATCAGCTCAGAGAAAGAGTAACTTAATGTCATGGCAAAATGTTAATCAACCTGTGTGCAAATCTGAGGTGCATCATCGAACAAGGAAAAGAAAACAATAATGCTTGTGTTCATTGTTTTATACTGATTTTTTCAGATCTACGTCACTTAATGCTATAATAAAATAGAAGACATTACTTCAAGTTAACTTAATTTTCCACTTTATCATAAAGTTTGAACAATCGTTCCCAGTGTCTACAAAAATTGCCATCGAAACTAATTGTAACTAACTTAAAAATATGTTTGGAACATTTTTTTTTATTTATGTTAGAACTTTAGAAATCAGTAGTAAGTAAGCTTTTTACATAAAATTAACGAAAGTAGGCTCATGTCATATTTCTCGATAGGTTAACAGACTGTTTGACATTTTCATAGGCCGTTAGTGATGAACAGTTAACTATATAAGCCTGCTTCTTATGTATGTATGGTTTTTGTGACGTCGTTAATAAATAAGCTGTTGTTTTTTTAGCCTTTATTCTTCGTAATATAGCCGTGACACTTAGTTTGCGGTTTCATCAACTTGCGGGTTTTTCGGAGAGTTAAAACGAATATATAGGTATGTAAAACTCTGAGGCAATTACCTACTATTAAGTAGGTATTTCACATACTTAAAAGTAGATGAAGTTAGTTAACGATGACTTTACGTTAAAGTTTAGTTTTAAGCTTATCTACTTAATTGAGATGTAGAGTCCTTGTTCGATGATTGAAACATTAAAGTCATCATAAGACCCTCTGCCTGCGTCTGTGTTTCCGAACGTATTCAAACCTAATCTCTTCACAGACGGAGTGAACAGACTTCTTCTGGGTAAGCTCATTCCATCGTCGACTTTGTCTTTGTTACCTCTAAACTAGACTTAGAGTCAAGAGCAAAATCATCTCAAATAAAATAAATAAATAACTTGCAAAACGTTTAGTTGTCGCTTCACGTGACCCAAGGGCTGGCGTTTACCTCGGACAGAGGAGGATAAGCATGCACAGCAATGTGACAATGCCGCCAGTCGTTTGGGTTCACTTCCAGTCGATATAGCTAAGCGGACAAAAATTCGTCCGCTTCGACGCTATATTCTAGTTAGTTTGATTTTGGTATATTTAAATTTTAAGTGTATGTAGTTAGTTAGTTATTGATATATAAACTGTTCATGTTTCTAGTTATTTTCTTAAAGTGTAATTTGCTAATTAAATAATCAATAATTAATGCACCCAATCACTATTAGTTTTTCCCGCGGCTCCTCTCTCTCTGCTTTTTTACGTATACAGACTACCCTATGACACTCTCTAATAGTGTAACTTAAAAATCTACACTAATATTAAAAACACAGAACAGATAAAATAAAAAGAGGAAAGATTTGATTGCTTTTTTGTTTGTTTGCAGTGAATAGGTTCCGAAACTTCTTGACTGATTAGTAAAATTCTTTCACTGTTGGGAAGATATACTATCCCCGGGTGATATATTATATATGCTATATTTTATCCCCATATTCCCACGGGAACGGGTACTACGCGAGTGAAACCGCGAGGCGCTGCTAGTATAATAATAATTTTATCATTTTCACGGCCGTATCAGTATTTCCAGAGATTCTGCTTTTACAACCAACAAACATATCTATAATTTAGTCTTCAACTTTTGTTCAGGGCCCAGTGCCAACTTTTACATGGAGTTTTACTGCTGTGGGAGAATACCTTCATGAAAAAAAATCACATTTGTTTTCACCGTTACCGCGTACTTATTCATTCAAATAATACCTAAATCACTATCGTTTACAGTTGCAGCTTGAACTAAAAATACGGTAAATTAATTCTCAGTTCAATTTAGACATCACTGTACAGGAAGTGTCTCACAACAATGGAAGTATTATGCAAAATAGAGTAAACTAAGTTACCATGCATTTAGCGTGTGGGTATCAAGATTTATTACACTTTGCGCAATTATACAGGTATCATTAAATACTATCGTTAGCTTGTTTACATTTGATGAACCTTTTAATGTGGTTTCTTATAATCGTGTATTGGTATAAATCCATTACAAGCTACTGGAGAGCCTTGAGCGAACAGTCGCAAAAACAAGTGACTCGCCACATTCTCTTACCTTATGACTTGTTCCTGCAAGAGTACGTCTCAATGTGTCGGAAGTGAACACACATACAGGTATATTATATGTACCTACGTGCGTGTTTCTTCTCGACAAAACCTCCGACACAAGTTTGTATCGCTTTATTAGCAACGCGATGTTCCTTTTATTTAGTTTTATGTAACCACGTCACAGTTCCCAAGCTATCAGAATGCATAACAAGCCCGATCTACTCGATAAGGAAGAATACAGCTAACTTGTCGTTTCTCAATAATAAGATCAAGTCATCTGCAAAAACGTGAGCCAACAGTTATGATGGAGTTTGAGAGATGCTCCGCTTCACAATACTGTCATTACCAAGTTACAACATCTCGCTAGGTTGAATACCATTGTCACCATTCAAAAATACCAGACGCGGGATTTAATTATGAAAACTTCTCTCTATGACATCAATTATATGATTTCGCAAATTCTTTAGATTTAATTGGCTTATTTATGAACGTCAAAGGAAACTTTTGACGTTTATTACAACTTTCACAAATACTCAATCATTTATGCCTGAATCAAACCCTTTACCTAGATTAATAGCTGCGGTTAAAAGTGTCATTAGTATTGCAAGAGTCTAATAATAAATCACAAATATTTCAACTGTCCGTCATGAATTTAAATGAGCAATGTGTAACCGGAAATCGTAACCTATGTATATAGAACTTGAATTCAATTCTGCATGTCATTTAAAAGTTGTATTTTTTTCAGATCAATTATGAGGGCGGTCGGGTTCTTCGTAGCCCTTGCGGTTGTGACGGTGTGCCAAGCCGCAACACCACAGCTGCGGTTCGCATGGAAACAGATGGATTATACTTGGGAGTCACCCGAAAGTCGAGCAAACGCTATTAGTGAAAAAAGGTTTATACCTGAGAATAACCTCCCATTAGGATTAGCTCGTTGGAAGAACAAAATGTTCGTAACCATTCCAAGATGGAAGGCTGGCGTTGCTTCTACATTGAACTACGTTGACCTGGATGGTTCACAAGACCAACTACTAAAACCGTACCCATCTTTCAAGGATAACTTTGTACCTGATTCAGCGAAGGAACTACCTTCAAACAGCTCATTGATCTCGGTGTTCCGAGTGTTTGTTGACGAATGCGACCGGCTTTGGGTCATCGATTCGGGAATGGCTGATATTTTTGGTAAGTTCCATAAATATATTTCACAAGCTCGAAAAGGACCGGTATTGTTAAGTTTAACGCACTTAAAGGGTATGCATTTAAGTGCGTTAAACTGTGAAGGTGTTTTTGATTTTGCGCGCAGCTCTTATACTGCTTACATACGACCCATTTTTACAATGCATATTTAGAAAACAGTGAGACTGAGTTTGTACACAAGTTCACACTGCGCTATCTAGTCATACTAGGGTGAATTGCGCAAGCAAAAAAAATACACGGCAAACCTGAGAACGGTAGTGCAATGTGCTGGTTTTTTATTTTATATATTTTTTCTCAACAACGTAAGTACTTCTCTACCTTGGCAAAAAAAATCATTGATTTCTACCCTCTAATATACCAAAAAAAAATAATTACAAAGTGTTATTTTATCATCACGGTGGCCTGTCCTGAACCCAATTCCGCTCATAAAATACCTTCCCCTGCCAATAGATTCATAATATGGATTTAAATCAATTCTCTTATCATTAAATTATAATATATTCGATCAAATAAAACTATTTTTGTTTGTTTATCTTCTTTCTCATGGATTTGACAGGCAGTCAACTTTTGTCTGGAAAAAAGTTATCATTTCAGAGGACAGTAAGTTTTAGTAGATTATCCATGTCAACATTGCGTTGTTACGCCCCTCTCACCTTTCCTCACTTCGGATCAGTCCGGCTCAAGCTCTCGGCGCGAACGCAGCGGTCCCAAAGCTTGCGGTTTTTCCGCCAAAAAAGTAAGTTTATCATTTCAGTAACATGGGGACAAAAATAGTTTCATTTCGGTGCCACAGTCCACCGGAATTAAATGTATCTCCGAAATGATAAAACCATAAAGTTTTAGAGATCCTTTATCAAATATAAAGTCATAGTTTTGTAATGTAAGTAAGTGTAGATTAGATTATTCGGGTGTATTTGTTGTGTAATATTTGTGTTTAAGATTAAAGATATATAATATACACATATTTCTATGTAGCTAGTACCTACATGTATATATTGGGTTGGTAGGAAAGTAATGAGCGTTGCAAATAAACAAAACAATTTTAAATTATATTTTTAATTTACAATTACTTGTCTTTATAGTAGGCACCGTTGTTATCTACAACCCATTTCCAGCGATTAGGTAAAGCATGGATACCCTCAGCGTAAAAACTTGGGAGCCGTGAGGCAAAAAAGCTTTCGATGAAATCTGTTAACTGTGCTCTATCATCAAATTTTTTGTCCTGTATATGATTACTGAGAGAGCGTAACAAATGAAAATCCGTTGGCGCTAGATCGGGAGAGTAAGGTGGATGTGGCAGTAGCTCCCATTCAAAATCCAATAGCTCTGACGAACGACTTTGGCTATGTGCGGCCGAGCGTTGTCGTGAAGGAAGTATATCTTTGTTTGTTCACGGCGCTTTTTGTTGATTTCTGTACGGAGTCGGTCAAGCTGATGACAGTATATTGTCGAGTCCACGGTGATATTATCGGGTAGTAGCTCCCAGTATAAAATATAAGAGTTGATTTAATTTTAGAAGTTTTACTTATATACCTGTAGAAACACTATTCTCGTTTCGTTACCAATTTAACTAAATTATACCTAGCATTTTTCTCTTAGTGCAACGGGTACACATTATGTATTACTATTAATGGCATAACTTACAAATGCAGCCATCATATTAATCAGAAACTTTAAGCTTTCTTATCGCGCTTCGTTCACTCTTTTGAAAATATATCAAGTAAATTAGTATTAGTTCATAAACAAACAAAAATATTTATTTATGGTTACCAGCATTTACGATAAAGTTTTCCAACATTTTCACACAACAACAACCAGAAAAATTACCAAAGGTTATTTAAGTGAAGAAACAATTCATTCATATCATAATAAATATTACAATAATTTCATTCTTTGAGGTTATTGTAACCTCAAAGAATGATATATGTAATAGTAATTGTAATATCTATATATTAATGATGATATTAAAATAACTGTCTACTGTCCTGTCTCAGTGTTTATCTAAAATTTGTGGAAATCAAACCTAACAAAGTACGGAACCCTGGCTGCCCGGCACGGTTGTTCTTAGCTGTATCATATCGGTGGATTTATTTCATTCCGGTGCACAGTTTATCATTTCGGTGGTCATTTTTATCATTTCGGTAGACACTTTTCATTTCAGTGGACTCTTAAAAATTCATCCTTAAATATTTATGTAAGTTTTGATGAAATTTGATGTCCACTCACGCACAATGTTATAAAATAGGCTAAAGTTTTATTTGTCACTAAAAATATGTAGATAGCATTGAAATTAAAAAATCCCACCGAAATGACATATAAAAATCACTTGTTGAAATTCACCCACTAAATCTTAGCAGGTATGTTTCTTTGCCTTAACATGTATTGGTATGCATCAATCAACTCTTTTTTGCTTTAACTTGGAAAATAATTTTTCAACAGTAAGTAGTTGACATAGATTTAAACGCAGTTAAGTGCTTTTCCTTCCTTTTACCTTGGTTGGCGTAAAGTAACAATTTAATATCTAAAAAAAAGTAGGTAAGCGTTCAATGTTAATAGAAAATAAAGTTTTAGAATTGGATTTTTGGACAAGGCTAACATGCAAATAGGCTTTCTTTGGAAATACATACTCACAACACAAGCCACAACGTGTTGTGGAAATAAAGAAATGCCATGACGTGTTATGAGCCCTAACTGTTTGAGTCAGAACGCGACATGGCATTTCAATTTTTCGACAACGAGTAGTGAGCGTTTTTTTATGTGCCACGACGTGTTTTGGCCGTTTATAAGAAACCATGACGCGAAGAGGTCTTGGCTAGTAATAACGTCCACATGGATCGATCTTCAAGATTAAGCAACGCTTGCCGAGGTTCCAAAGGAGGTACCATCTTAACAAATCGAGATTCCTCTGTGCTTTGAAAAGCACGTTAAGCCGCTGGTCCCGGCTGTCATTTGTAGATCTGGTGGTCGTTACGGATTGTCCGAAACCAGAAAATCTGACACCAGTCTTGCCAAGAAGTACCGTGTTACCCGGTTGATGGGTTGTGGAGATTTGGTAGGTAGCCTCTACATAAAATACTGGTAATCAACTGAATCAGGTTTGATTGGGAGCCGACCCCAATATAGTTGGATAAAGGCTAGGCAGATGATGTAAGAAGCCAAAACTTGTCGTGAGTGTCTTTTTTTTTGCTTTAAGCGTTTTCGATCTTCAGGCCTAACTTTCAACCTTCCAACCTACACACTGATAATAATGATACTAAATTAAGCATTGAAATCATTCGACATCAAAAAAATCACATTGATTGGTTACGCTGATAAGGATTAAGAATAGGCCCGCCATTTACTGATTCCCGAATAACTCGATGGACCCTATGCACGGGCCTTACAACTTTAACCGATTAATGATGTTCGTACCTTTTCAGTATCAGAAGAGCCGTTTATCCTGCAAAATGGCAGTTACAGGCTGATCATAATCATAATCAGCCTTTTAACGTTCCCACTGCTGGGACACAGGCCTCCTCTCTAGGAGAGGGAATGGGCCGTAATCCAGCACGCGGGCCCAGTGCGGGTTGGTGAATGTCACATGTCTTCGAATTTTTGGTTCTAGGACATGCCGGTTTCCTCACGATGTTTTCCTTCACCGTACACCGCACAATACCGTACAGGCTGATATTATTTACCTAACAATCTTTAATTAAAACTTTGATAGTTCTATGTTAGGATGTCGAGATTCTAGTTAGGCAAAAACGTCAAAGTACTCTCAGTTCCTGCCTATTCGCCGGTGAGGTGAAGGTTATACTCAAGTACTAGATGTCAGTCATCTCTATAAAGGCTCCTGCAGACAAAAGTGATGCGACAACGCTTTGTCATAGAAATAGCTACGGTTCTATCGTACATATACCAGTGGGAAAATTAAAAAAAAAAAACGCTTTCTTGTATGCATGTATGTATATTGATAGCACAGACGGACCAACTGCTCATTTAACACAGATATGGTTTACTTAGATTAAACACATTGCCCTACTTTTTGATTTACCATTTATCCACCATCTTATGGCGATTAACTACACCCGACACCCGGCAGCCAAATACTGAAAAGATATTTGTTATTTCAATTAATTACGTCACGTATTTCAGTAGGTAATAACCGTTTTTGTAATTCTAAATAGACTTTTCAAAAATAAATTTATCTTTTTTAATTTGAATCTATTTTAAATATGTGATCCTTGACAAAAGTAAGGGTACCTAGGTTTCTTCTTGTAAATTGCTATTATATAGCTATACTAGCAATAAAAAAATTGTAACAATGCAGATTTTTTTTACAGTAGGTATGGATTTATAATATAAACAAACATCTATCTACTTAATTATACAATCATCTAGATCATATCGTGATAGCCTACCGTGGTTACTAAACAACATTCAATTATCTACATATTAATAAAGTTACATAAATATTAATTAATCAGGCAAATACGAGTATATTCCACTTATTACTAACCAGTTACCTAGGCTTAATTACATAATTACGCATTTCCTAACGTTTTATATAATCGAACGTTGAACCAACGCAACTGTCACTCTAGTAGTCATATCCCTACAGATTAACTTTTAATAAAGAGCGATTTTAAGTTACTGGTACAAAAAGAAGAATCCCTCTTTGTTTCGCTCTTATATATTTTTCGTAAAAGCTTTTAACTAACAAAATTAAGAACTAGGTTTCGAGCTCACTGGCATCCGGTTCCATTAAAAGAATTTGGACTTGAAAGCTCGGCAAACCCTCTTTACTTCTGCAGTGATTCGTAATAGTGTAGGTATGATGTAGGCCAAATCCTATTGTTTATTAACTGTTGTTACAGGAGAAGGCAATCAAGTGAATGGCCCTTCAATCGTGATCTTCGACTTGAAGACTGATCAGCTGATTCATCGCTACCAGTGCAAGGCTGGTGATATGAAAGAGGACTCATTCTTTGCTAACATTGTAAGTAAATAGCTTTTGTGGACAGTAGAGCATCAACACCTGTAGAATAATATGAAGCAAGCATATCCCAAACTGTTGGATACATAGAGCTCGCGCAATAAACAAAACTGTTTTGCCCCTCCATATACAAAAATATATAATCCATATACAAATTTAACGGCATGCAGACTTGACCGTTGTTAACGGATTCATTGACTTTGAAGTCTTGCAATAACTTAGCAGAATATTCAATAGGTGTCATCCCTAAACATGCCAATTAAACTTGCTTAGAAACTAACAAGGATACAACTTACTGTATTGTGGTCTCGATATTTAATTATATTTTTTTGTACCCATTTCAGATTGTTGACGTAAACAAGGACACTTGTGATGACGCATACGCCTATATCCCTGACCTGGGTGGCTATGGAGTAGTGGTGTACAGCCTTAAGCAAGACGACTCTTGGAGGATTTCCCATCACTACTTCCACTTTGAACCCCTCGCTGGGTCCTACAATGTGAGCGGTATTGAGTTCCAGTGGACCGATGGCGTGTTTGGATTGGCACTTTCAGAACCCAGAGAGGATGGGTTAGTACCTTTAATTACCTGAACGTTATAGGATTTAGTCAAACGTAGGAAGATCAGGATCAAGCCGTAAAAATCTCCTAGCGGGAGTGAGAGTTTTCGATTTTCGCAGCAACGTCGTAGACCCTCTACGAAAAGTAAGGACAGGAGAGCAAAGGTCACTAGATTGTACAGCAACTTGAGAGAACATAATTATTTACCAGTAATTTTAATCTGAACAGGTTATCCTTGTTATATTGTAGAATATTTGCAAATAAAAATAATAGGCATGCGCTACATTTACTAGAAAATTAAAGAGATACTTCATCTGCTACATCTGCTTAAAAACAATATGTATGTCACCGAAAAATTGCAAATTCCGTTAAATTGTACTAAATCTCTAGAAGATTATTGTTTTTCAATATATTATGAAAAAATCTTACGGCGTCAGTGACATACATAATATAAAACTCTTATGTTGCTAAGTGACTAGTGACCGACAGACAACGCACAGCTGAAACTACTGGTCGGAGAAAGCTGAAATTTGGCATAGCTTCGTTGGGGAGCGTAGGGGTAAAACGGGTAAAACGGGATAGGTATGAGCGTACGAAGTTGCGGGCAAAAGCTAGTTGTCTATAATTTTATTATCATGAGTCGTAATTATCCTGTATAATTATCGTAAAAACGAGTGCCAATTACATTAGCAACAACACAATATATGACGTTCGACACTGACCCCAAATTGAATAAAAGCTCTTGCGTCCAAGGTCAAGAGACGGTACTCCATTAAACGTATCTAGTGCCTAATTATGATTTTTGCATTGTCTGTCGAAGTAGCGAAATATTTAGTTCACAATATTGTTTTAATTTCAGGTATAGGACAATGTTCTTCCACGCATTCTCGAGCACCAAGGAGTTTTGTGTGTCCACGGAGTTACTACGCAATTACAAAAGTATCGACAAGATCGAAGCGTTCCACGACTTCAAGGTTTGAATGCTAACTGTTATGTCCCACGCTTACCTACGTTGAATTATTTATCAGTAACAACGAAACAATTCAATCACGTTGGATCTACAGTTTTTATTATATGAGTGTACCAACATGTGTGTGCATAGAAAGTTTATTCTCATCAAGGATTGTTTTGAAAATGTTTGATGTGGCTTGCCTTCAATCCTCGATCTTAATATGTATATTCACTCCTGTAAGTAGATACTTCTAAATGAAAATCAATGCTTTTATTCTGTGTTTACAGCTTCTGGGTGATAGAGGTGAACGTACACAATCAGCTGCCAGCTACTATGACCCCAAGACACATGTGTTGTTCTATACACAGGTACACGAACATTTTTTGATAAATCATGGGCCTCTTGGGAGATAGGTTGAGGTAAAGGACAATGGCAACAAGCAGTGAAAAAACAGAGAATGGAATGGGGGTCATCGTTTGTATATGCGAAGAGTTCACGTTCGCTTACTGCCTCAATAAACGCATTCAATAATAACCTTCGTTATAACAATAATACTGAATGGCAAACCTTCACCACGGTTGACATTCTTTCTATATTTACTTTATCTTGCTATACAAAGGCACGCAGCCCACAACCTTCGCCCAACGTACACACCAGCAATGGAATCTATTGTTAAAAAGCTTGAATAAATTTACTTTTCTATGCTTATTATGCATGTCTATTCATTGACAATGCATCGCCTTTGCGTGCTTAAAAATTTAAAATACAGTATAGCAACGCTATTCTAAATACATAGAAGTCTTCTCGAAAATATTGGATTCCGATGCACCTTGGGCAAAATGGCCGCTTTATGCTGTACCTATAGCTTAAAAAACTTTTAAAAAAATGCAAAATCTTTTTTATTTATCTTTTTTTTTGGAATTCAGTTAAAAAGACTATTCAGAAGTAGACTTCAATGATTTAAGTTTTAGTTCGTCCTTTATAATGATACCACGTTTTATTTACCAGGTGAACCGCGATGGCGTGGCGTGCTGGAACTCCAACAAGCCCTACACTCCTGACAACAATCCACTCATCATCACCGACCCCAAACTCTTCGAATTCCCTAACGACATGAAGGTAAGGAAAATATTCTTTTTTAGGGTTCCGTAAATCAAGAATGAAAAAACAGAACCTTTATAAGATCAGCCGCGTGTCTGTCTGTCTGTCAAGCCGATTTTTTCGGAATCAACTGGATAGAATTTGCAACAATTTTCAGAGACATTTTCTATGTTCAAATTGCAGGTTGACGATGAAGGTACCATGTGGGTGCTCACAGACAAACTGGCTCGTTTCCTCTACAGGACAATAGACCCCAATGAGGTCAACTACAGGATATTCAGTATCGACACCGCCAAAGCCATTGAAGGAACTGCTTGTCAATAAATTTAACTTGGTTTCAATTTTTTTGTTCAGTATTTAGGTAATTACGCGTCCTAAATTACTTATATTTTATACATGTAGAAAACGGCATAAAGCTTATTTATTTTCACATACCCAGTGCTTTGTTTTGTTTTCTACTAAAAATAAAATTGTATAGTTTGTTCCGCTCTAAAACTTATCTTGAAGTCTATGCTTATTGTGCTATGTTAAACAAAAAAATAAGTGAGAAGGGAGTCTTTGTAGATGACTATACTTTGTCTTCCGATTTTCCAATCAAATTCATAAGTTGTCATTACCTTTTTTCAATGTCAATAAATATTCCACAAGTATTGTAATATCTACCCTAAAAAAGACTGTTTGAGATTATTTTCGCAATGTGATAGTGCTGAACATTATGTTTAACTACCTATCGCTATGTACTCATATTATGTTGCTAACTGTATCGTTTGTTTTCAATGTTACTGATAGGTAATAATTTAGATAGTATTGTAAAATATACTGAAGCACTTTCCTTGCTATTTGAGATTAATAAACACTTCATGGTTTACATATTTATCATTTATGAAGAAGCAATAATGATAAATTGATAACAAACGTATCTGTAAATGAACTTAAAACTTATTTATATCATGATAATAAGAACTTAGCAAACAAAACAACATTTTAAAACCAACAAATGTCTTAAGGTCACAATCTCTTGTTTAGATCGGTTCATCTTTTACGACTAAAATATCTCGGTATCAACGGTTCTTAAAAACGATGCCAATGATACATGGTAATTTAATTCAGTGAGAGTCCCAGTAATCTTAAAACTGGCGAAGTGGCATCTTTTTCGAAACGCTACAAAGCGATTTTTTTTCTGTATTAGCTTGAGATTTAAAGTATCAACTTTTTGTAGTGCATATTCCTCTTCGTTTATCATAACTTTTTAAGTTATCAAATTATTGCTGATTGTATTTCAACGTCTAGAAACTTCTTTAATTTTATAAGCAGTATGTTTGTCTTGCTAGAATTATAATAACGCTCTGTGCCTGGAATGTACTGTATGAACGTTGGTTTTGTTTTTATTAGTTATAGTAGGTACTACAAGAGTACAAATTATGTAACTTCTAAGAACATTATTATTAAATATATAAATTATAACGGTTTTTATTTAATGATGAGTGCTGATTTACCTTTTCATGTTTTCAGTTTTACCGAGAGAACATAATTTGTTACTGTGGATGTAATCATTCTGGAGTTATTGTACCTAATTAACTACATCCAGTAATCATTAGTAATTCAGCATGAATTTAAGGTGGATTGATTTAATTGATCGGACTAGCAAACCTCAAGGTCCGTGAGCCTTAATATTCAAACGACCACCAAATCTATCTCGAGACAGTAGATCTGTTGATAAATCAGAAATGGATAAGAAGAGATGCGTTTGTCAATACATTTACGGCCAAACCCAATAACCTATCTATCACCTACTGGAGATAGAAAAACAAATGAAACAACAGAAAAATTATATAGGTTTTCTGTTGTTTCATTTGTTTTTCTATCTCCAGTATGTGATAGATAGGTTATTGGTTTCGGCCGTTAAAGAACAAGAACAAAAGTTTAATAATAATCAAAATATTATGTCAGTGTCACCGGAAATTGCAAACGCCGTAAGATTTTAAAATGTCGCGTGAAATTATAAAATATTTTTTTCACTGATATCTTGTAAACTATTGAATTTGGGAGGGATTTATTCTAAACAAAACTATTTTTACACAATATATCGAAAAATTATAATCTAATAAGTAAAGATTTATTACAACCATACGGGGTGTGCAATAGGGATGTTTCCTGAGTAAAAATTATATGATTATGTTTAGTCCGTCAGTTAGATTATAGAAAAATATTGGACACGTATTTTTTCCTTTATCAAATAAACTGACGAAGATAAAAAGCATCAAAGATCAGGAGTGGGAGCGTGTGACGTCACGGCTCGCTAAAATTGTAGCGAGTAGTGACGTCACACGAGTTTTCAACGCACTGTATCGTCTTCATTTTTTGTTTATGTGAAAAAAGAAAAAATACGTGTCCAATATTTTTTGGAAATCTATTCGACGGACTAATTAGATTTTTTTAGTCAACTACCCTATTCTCCGGTGACATAAACTTCGTTCATACACGACGACGGTTTCTAAACCACTTTATTGAAATCATCCATTAAGATATTGTGGAAGGCATGCCTTTTTTAATTAAGACCATAAAAAATAAACCAATCTGGCTGGAAAGATAAATTAAAAGATTTAATAAATCATATATTTACGAAATAGGATTAGAAAATATAAACTTGTTTGAAACAGGTAGTTTACTGCAAAAAAAAAAATGCAATGGTATGTATAATAAATAAAATATGCAGATGGATGTGTTTGTATATAAACAAACTGAGTAGGTACAGACGTACAGTAGCCATTATGGACATCCAATTTGTCTCGATTTTGCTCATTAATGTAAATTACATTAAACATAACTATATGTAAGTACCAATATACCTAAAACATATGTCTACCGACATGTAGAATTGGGTTTATGGTTAGGATTGTGCACAGATCAGATATTTTATCTGTTCTGTAGAATTGTGGATGAATAAGTTGTGTAGGTAGATACGTAGTAGGTAGATACTTTTTTAAACAAAAAATAACTTCTTGTCTGAATTACATAATAATTCGTAGTTTTCCTCCATAAAAGAGGAAAACCACACCAGTGTCTTAGAATTTTTCAGAATACTGTTTTGTATTATTAATTTATTTATCAATTCCGGCGCTCACTTTGTCCTAATTATATAGAAAACTAAAACAATATTAATATCAAGGCGCCTACTGTTTAAATAGGTTTGAATTCCGAGATAATAATGTATTATTGCTAATGAATTATCAAAGGTACCTTTATATCTCGTAATTTTCACGTTACTAACAGTTGCTCGGTTGCTAGGTGGACCTCATACTCCTCAAGTTACGTCAGTTGAAAGAAACATGTAACGACTTTGCAAAACAGAAACCAGATTTGTTTTGTTATAGTGTTATACAATGACAGCTACAAGCTCATTAATATTAATGAGCTACATGTCTGATAGCGTTCTTTCCGTCATCTTGTGCTCTCTCGCAAAAATTCAGAGTCAGCCTTGTATGTAGTAGGTAGTAGCGATAACTAAGTAGTTTGTTTAGCTGTGGTAGTTTTAAGCCCAGCGCGTCGCTCGGCCGTGTCATTCACTGTCATTCACTAGTTGTGTATCGGTCGTGTTGCAGTAAACTCACAGCGCTATGGCCTCCGTCAAAACTGAAAAAGTCGGCATAGTTGGCAGGTAACCAATCAATTTGCTTGATTTGAATTCAATGTTATGCTTTTTACTAAGTAAGGTTGTTGTATTTTGTGTTTTGGCAAAAGGTACTTATAGCTTATTTGAATTGTACTTTCAATGAAATTAATGACCCAAGTTTATGTTATGGTAGATTTTATTAATTTGCAATTCTCATAAATGAAAGCAGTAGCTAATGACGGATTATGTTTGTCTACCCAAATCAATAACTGTACCTTCGTACTCCCATTTTTGTATACGTATTTAAAAAGGTATACTTTTTATCCGAATCGAATATTTGCGTAGATATTATTTGAATTTCATTAATCATCTGCCTAGCCTTTTCCCAACTATATCGGCTTCCAGTCATACCGACTTCAGTTGAATAGAAACGAGAAGTATTTAACGTGGAGTGGCTGCTTACCAGACCTCCACAATCCAATAACTGGGGAACACGGTAGGTACTTCTTGGCAAGACTGGTGTCAGATTTTCTGGCTTCTGACAATCCGTAACGACTGCCAAAGATCTACAAATGACAGTCGGGACCAACGGCTTAACGTGCTTTCCGAGGCACGGAGGAAACTCGGTATATTAAGATGGTCACCCATTGACAGACCAACCTTGGCAAGCGTTGCTTAACCTTGAAGATCGACCTGTGCGGTTGTTATTCTTTAGCCACGAGCTCCTAGCTTATTTGAATTAAATAATGTTAGATTTATCTACTAGTTTACTTCATTGAAGGCTACACCTTCCACTATTCTGCGAATCAGTAATGGTAGTGAAGGAGGAGGCGGGCCGCGTGAGGGAGAGGGTATCCTAAGAGATGAAGACCCCGCGGGCGTCGGTAGTCACAAGGCGATTCCCGGCCCCGTAGGTGCGGGCCTACCAAAGACAATTCTCTATGGGGCCTACGGACGGCGAGCTTTGGGTGGCTCGCCGTCCGATGGAAACGATAGTCCGGGTCGACGGCGCGTTATGTTACACGCGCACCTCAAAGAGATGTCGACTTAGTAGACGGTCTCGCTAGGGTCAGTGCCTGCTAGGGTTGCGGAATTTGTTCGAGAGGTACATCGCTGGAACGCAAAAGGCATTAGGAGATAAAAACAAAAAAAAAAAACTAGTAAATTCTAAAGTCATATAATACTATATCTACCGATATTTAGGTAGGTACTTATGTATATAGATATTTAAGTAAAGTAACGTAACATAACTAATCACCGTACACTGCTAAATCTAACGACTAAATCACATACCTACATATAGAACATACTACTATAAGTAGATTGCAACAATATCAAACTTCTCAATTGTTTGTGATTGTGGCATTATTATGCAGTAGGAATATGGCATTTTATTTACGAGGGTCTTCAGGTAATATTTTATTTTCCGATAAAGTAAGTGGACACATATATAGGTTTAGTTACTAGTTTACGGTTTTGATATTGTAATAGAAAAGTAACTGCAAAGATATTATGTGGTCCAATTCAAATAATACGATCTCAATGGAATTTAATTGATTGATTCTGTACGGTCAGTGTTAGTTGCCTTATGTTATTTATGATATTTGAACACGTTCTATCAGCATATGTACATGATACGTTTATACGTCAAACATTGATTCTGGATCACGATAGGTTTATTATTAAAAAAATATATGGAACGTTATCATTAAGTTCACAAGGGTTAATTATTGCTTTTGATAAATTAATGTTATGTTTATAAACAAAACCTTGGTATGTTTTTGTCAATAGAATAAAGAAATAATCATCAATAAAAATTACAGCAATATTTGAACATTGAATATGTATTTGATTGATAAATTGGTAGACTCATATTGTTTTCTGTACCAAGATAAAATTCTGATTATACCACTAATATAATACTTGGCATCTACGATCTAGGAACTTCATGTAGCTTAGAAGAGCACTTTTTAAGTGTGTATCTATTCGAGACCAATTTACTGATCGACGAGTAGAATGTACTTGACTGACTACACTTGTCGGCATTGAAAGTTTTAATTGCAAAACATTTTGTGGCTGCAAAACAGCTCTTGTTCATTTTGATCTATATTCATATTCATTAGATAATAAATGTAAGGAATTGCTCCACGTTTATATGATTTTGTCCTAACACAATTTGTTTAAAATTTTCCAGCGGCCTTATCGGAAGATCATGGGCCATGCTGTTCGCGTCTGTGGGCTATCAAGTGACGATCTTCGACATCGTCCCACAGCAGGTCACCGATGCCCTGGCTGACATCAAGGTTCAGCTGACGACACTTCAGAGGGATGGTTTGCTGCGAGGCAAGCTAAATGCTGACCAGCAGTTCAAGTGCATCAAAGGTTGGTCTGGTTTTTGAACTACGATCTATCATTGTCGGAGCAGAGCATTTTGAAAGTTCCTTTTACAAATATGCATCAGTGAAGAAAGGCACTTTCTGGACTGCAAGGTCATGAAAGCATGATTAAAACTTAGCCTATTGAAATTGCTGTAAATATATGTATATCTAAAGCAATTTCACCAAAGGTTCGTCTGAAAACCGTCAGTGATTAAAAAATTAAACTTATCTGCAAATGAACATAATGAGAGATTATACTCAGTAGTTATACCGTTAAACTTTCACTTAAACGTTTTATATACCTACATACGAGAAAAATGTGAGGGAAAACACAATTAATATTGATATATTAAAGCAATTATAACGTATAAGTACGAGGCATTTCTTCATTTCATTCCGAAAAAATCAATTTATACTTAATATTATAAAGAGGAAAGATTTGTACTTATTTGTGTATGTAACGAATAAACTCAAAAACTACTGGATCGATTTCAAAAATTCTTTCACCTTTAGAAAGCTATATTCACCCTGAGTAACATAGGCTATATTTTATCCCCGTATTCCCACGGGAACGGGCACTCCTAGTTAGTAAATAAACAGAACGTTCTATTCTGATTATTTAGTAATAAAAAACTATTCCAGCGATTTCACCAAGATGCGAGTATAATAGATAAAATCATGTTTTGTTTATTTTTACGAGGGGCATGACTTCATAAGTTCTTACATAATGTTTGTTTTAATTTAACAAATTAAGTAGGTGGTTCTTATCAGTAAATATTATCATCTGCCAAGCAATTCC
Source organism: Hecatera dysodea (assembly GCA_905332915.2). Taxonomy (NCBI): domain Eukaryota; kingdom Metazoa; phylum Arthropoda; class Insecta; order Lepidoptera; family Noctuidae; genus Hecatera; species Hecatera dysodea. Next base: position 14,272,414 of record HG995291.1, read on the forward strand.
CAACTCAGCTTCCAGTCAAAGCGGATTCAGCTGAACACCAGTATATTATGAGGAGCGGCTGCCTACTAGACTTACCCACCCATTAACTGGGTAACATGGGACTTCTTGACAAGACTAGAGACAGATTTTTTGGCTAAGATCTACAAATGACAGCCGGTAACCAACGGCTTATCGTGTTTTCTGAGGCACGGAGAAGTCGGTATGTTAAGATCGTGGTTAAGATGGTCAACCATTCACAGACTAACCCCAGCAAGCGTTGCTTAACCTTGAAGTTCCACACGTGCGGCTGTTATTATTTAGCCACAAGCAATATGTAAATATATTTTTTCGTAATGTAGATGATCTAACAGCCATGCTTAACCAGTGCTCATAATTATTATCTACATATAATAAAATCATAGACTAGCTGTGTCTGTAGGTATTTATACTATACTAATATTATAAAGCTGAAGAGTTTGTTTGTTTGTTTGTTTGAACGCGCTAATCTCAGGAACTACTGGTTCGAATTGAAAAATTCTTTTTGGGTTGAATAGACCATTTATCGAGGAAGGCTTTAGGCTATATATCATCACGCTTAAGCCAATAGGAGCGGAGCAGCGATAAAGAATGTTTTAAAATCGGGGATTCCACGGGGACGAAGTCGCGAGCAGCAGCTAGTATTGAATATTTTTGCATTAAAATGACTGAGAAACGTTACAAAAAAGACAGAGCACAAACATGCAATTTTTGGATTTTTTGTCCGTTTATCTCTTTGCCTGTGCGTTTGTGGAAGCATCACGTAAAAACCACGAAATGGATTCGAAAGCTAGGTTCATAAAAATATTTAATGTTATCTCGAGTTTTATTGAGCGTTTATTTAATCAAAATTGACCAACAAAATCAAAACATATTGAATTTTTAAGTTTAGGTAATAAGAAACTTCAAGGACCGCTGAGCGTAGCATATATTGCATTTTATGCGTAACTATGACTGCAATTTAGTTTTTGTCTTTTTAAGAAATTAATTTTATAGTTTCAAGAAGAAATTAGTTGACACTAATTAGCAGAGTACTTGCAGCGCTATCTATTGAGCAAAGAAAATGAACCTAACTAAAATAAGAAAACCAATTGTGAAAGAATGCACAAAAATAAAACCAACACATATGTAGGTACCATTTGAGTTATTGGTGGATATTTTAAAATATATATCTTAAAATATGAGACTCCTGCGGGGAGATTTCTTTATTGAGATTTATAGGCTGACCTCGGCAAGCATTGCTTAACCTTTAAGATGGACCCGTGTGGCTGCTCATTCAGTATTCTCATTCTTCATTCATTACTAATATCGATTAAAAATAACGATATTCGATGACGAACAAGTCAATGTTGCTCCGCGTCGCAGCCGCACCGCACCTTCAACGCTTTGTGTAGCCGCGCCCTTACCTAATGCGAAAACACTATCTTAGTTTCCTAACATATATACCAACAGCAAACATTTGTTTTATAATAATATCAATGCTTTGTTGGTTCAGTAAGCGACATAGCAGATACGCAATAAAATTGTGCAATCAACTCTTCATACATACATTTGTTCGAGGGCATTGTTTTAGAACCACTGGACTCTCTGTTAAATTACTACCAGGAAGTAATCTTATTTACTTAATTATGACAATCGATAATAATGAGTATTGTACCTACTATTTGTGCGATTAAAATTTTCCTGTTCCACGTTTCATGTTGGAGTGCCTGATAAGATAACGAAACAAGGGAAGAGCATTTATCGACTCCAGAACACGAGTATTTTGATTCAAAATGATAGGGCGTACTCAAGTACGTAAGCACTTGAATTCAGGTAGTTTCAATAGTTTCACAAACATAAACATTTGAAATGTTATTGATTATTAAAAGCAATTTCGCCATCGAAGCACATGCTCTAAAAGATTTGGCGAACAAATGTCATTGGCTAAGTTTGTGTGCCTCACAATCCAGGGAGGTCGGAATACCTACCTTCCTCCTTCCACCCTTACTACATAAAAATTTGGGTAGAAGCACATTGAGTATACATGGAATGGTTAGTAATGTATTGGATAACACGAGTTACATAATGGGGAGAAAACTTATAGGGTAGAGTGACACATTAATGACTTTTTTATATTTTACTAGCGACCCGCCCCGGCTTCGCACGGTTGCAATGTAGATACTAATGTTTGCTCTACTATAATATGCATGTATTATACATATAAATCTTCCTATTTTTCTGTTGTTTCATTTGTTTTTCTATCTCCAGTATGTGATAGATCGGTTATTGGGTTCGGCCGTTAGGCAAAGTGAACTGTTACATCTGTTTGTGCATACGAACAAGATGGAATGACAGTTCATTTCACGCTTCGCTAAGGTTTACACGGTTAGATGTTTCCGAATCAGTCTATCTATTAAAAAAAAACCGCATCAAAATCCGTTGCGTAGTTTTAAAGATCTAAGCATACATAGGGACAGACGGCGCATAGCGACTTTGTTTTATACTACCTATGTAGTGATTCCAAATATTTGAGTTGAATTTTATATTTTAGTTTGTTCATTGCAGGAACTTCGGATTTGGCAACAGTAGTCAAAGACGCCGTTTTCGTACAAGAATGTGTCCCCGAGAGCCTCGAGTTGAAGAAGAAGGTTTACTCAGACCTCGACAAAGTTGTGGATGACAAAACGATTCTGTCCAGTTCTACGAGCACCACATTGCCATCTTTATTCTCTGAACAGATGAAGCACAAGGCACAGGTAATTGAACTTTCGTGGTTCTCATCTTATTGGTTCTTGAATATCGAGATATTGAACATGAAAGTCAAGTAATCCCTGCTACTTAGGTATACATATAGAAGTAACTAGTAAGGAAATTGTATTTTGGTGGAAGGTAGTAGAATGTATCTACGCATTTGTATTCTAGGCAGTCAGACAAGATTCGGTAGGCAAGTGTACAGGTAGGTACACGATACGAACACATGACTTTGAGGAAAATACCAAACCAAAACAGAAGACCTAAGAGACTGCGTTTTCCTTATGCTTTGAAACAACTTTTCTTATTGGTAGGTAACTTTTAACGACAGAAACACTTCTTATATGTATGTATGTCATGTGCGTAAGTTTTGTCATTCCACTTTCATATTATTTGTATTAGTTCACATTTTCCTCATACGATTCGATAAATACGAAAACATCTTGAAACGATTATACTAATAGGATCAACTCATTAAGAAGTAGGTATGTAACCTAATACGGCCAAATTCAATGAGTTGATATTAATGATGGCATATTTTCCTATTATTTCAGGTCATTGTGTCCCACCCAGTTAACCCTCCTTACTACGTACCGCTGGTCGAGATCGTCCCCGCGCCCTGGACCAGGAAAGAAGTCTGCGAGAAGACGAGGGAGATCATGCTGGAGATCGGACAGGAGCCCGTGTCTCTGAGTCGGGAGATCGACGGATTTGTGCTCAACCGTATTCAGTGAGTACCTACCTATCTTCGGAATCTATACTAGTTAATATTATAAAGAGGAAAGATTTGTATTTTTATATGTAACGAATAAACTCAAAAACTACTGGACCGATTTCAAAAATTCTTTCACCATTAGAAAGCTACATTCACCCTGAGTAACATAGGCTATATTTTATCCCCGTATTCCCACGGGAACGGGATCCGAACTACGCGGGTGTAACCGCTGGGCGCTGCTAGTCGTATATAAATTAGATTCTTCGCTTTTCATTCTCAATATGTTTTCAATTTTATTGTATTTATTTATTTATAATTCGTTTTGTATTTATCTTGTCTATTCTACTGAAATGAATTAAAATGGGTGCTTTCAAATGTTAAAACAAAGATCTTTTACGAGTGTTAGTACCTTTTGTTAGTGTTAGTAGGTACCTACCTACCAACTCGTATAACCTACACCACTCACCGACTGATCCTTTCGAAAGTGTTAAGGTATAGAATTTTGATTATGTAGGTAGGTATCTAGGTTGCTAAACTATCTTAATTAGTAGTACCTAAACCCTGGACGTTATTATATACTATTTCTAATTATAATTGTACCCAATTTCTAGATACGCAATTCTGGATGAAGTCTGGCGCCTGGTTGATAACAAAATCGTAAATGTAGAAGACATCGACAAAGTCATCTCCGAAGGCCTCGGTATGAGATACGCTTTCCTTGGATCTCTGGAAACTGCGCACTTGAACGCGGAGGGCATGAAGTCCTACATTGAAAGGTTAGTAGGTATTCTTGTTAACTAATATTATGAATGCGATGCCTAAATCGCAGAACCGATTTTGATTAGTTTTGGTAAGTACACAGAGAAGCTCATGGCTAAAGAAAAACAGCCGCACGAGTCGATCTTCAAGGTTAAGCAAAGCCTGCCAAGGTTGCGCTGTGGATGGATGAACATCTCAACATACCGAGTTCCGCTCGTGCCTCGGAAAGCACGTTAAGACGTTGGTCCCGGCTGTCCAGTATAGATCTTTGGTAGTCATGACTGATTGTCAGAAGCCAGTAAATTTGACTCCATTCTTGCCAAGAAGTACCTATCATGATACCCAGTTAATGGGTTGTGGAGGTCTGGTAGGCAGCCTCTCCACGTAAAATACTGGTATTCAGCTGAATCCGGTATGACTGGAAGCCGACCCCAATATAGTTGGGAAAAGGCTAGTAAGTTGATGATGATGATGGTAGGTACAGAGAAAATAAAGTGTATGTAAATAAAGCTATTACTGCCAATATAATTAAGTTGCAAAGTCACGCCAAAAGAGTGAAAATTGTAGGTAAGCGTAGGTACCTACCTCCTACCTGGCTCTGCATCTTCTGTATGGATGGCCAGTCCTGATTTTTATTTGCAATGTCTTCGAATTACAATTATTTTTTTTTTAAGTTCATTCTTCCCATTTAAATAAAAGTAAAACTTATCACATAGGTACTACTTTCCTGGTAGGTAGGTACCTAACTATCTCGATACTAAATTATAATAATTCCTTAGATACGGAGAGACCATTTACAACGTCAGCAAAACAATGGGAGATATTCCTCGAATGACTACAAGCAAGAGTGCCGACACGATTTGCGAACAACTGAACAAGATGGTGCCCTTGGACAAACTGCAGGAAAGACGCGCCTGGCGTGACGCCTGCCTCACACGCCTTGCTCTTCTCAAGAAAGAGATGAATGAACAAAAAGTTAAATACTAAAACTGGAATCAAAATCAAAATCATGCAATATTATATTTTCAAATATTTACGAATGTTACGCCTAAGGAATATGATGTTATATCTTTGTTATTTATTATGTACCAAATAATAATTATATTCTTTGATGTGTTTACACTATTTACTTACCTAAACGTGTTTTGACTGAATTAAACACATCAAAAGTATCTAGGGATCAACATATATTTTTGCAATAACTTTCCTCCTGATTGATATTAATTAAAATTTTCTTTAAGGATTCATCAAATAAAGTGTTTTCGTTTGTCACAGTAACGATAAACCAAGTCACCTTTGCATTAATAAAGAAATTTGCCATTTTCCTAATAAAGGGATTTTTGACATTTGAACCACTAACATTAAAGTTCGAAAAAAAGACTGAAATAACAGTTTTCTTTAAAATTTTATTGGGTAACTTAAACAATTAATAATCCGTGTTTCTACCGCGAACACTAACAACACAAGAACATCGGTTTGGCATACTCAAAATGAGTTCATCCAAATCACGCTGTGGAATGGCCGCCCATGTTCGTTGCAACAACAAAAAAAGGTCTTCTTGCGACTGGATACCCTCCATATTCGGCAGAGCTCTTCTCTGTAGCATATCCCATGCATGCTCAATCGGGTTCAAGTCTGGCGACTGAGCAGGCCAGGGCAGGACATTGATGTTAGCTGCGGCGAGAGTCTGTCTTACAACTCTTGCGGTGTGCGGTCGTGCATTATCATGCATTAACTGAAATAAGGGACCGATTTGCACTTGTAGAGGAACGATGACGTCTGATACAATCGTCTCAGCATAAATTTGAGCGTTGAGGTTGCCTCTGATCCAAATCAACTCAGTTCTTCCGCCGATCCAAATACCCGCCCATACTATGATGGTTCCACCACTATAAGGATGGACTTCCTGGCAGGATTTTAATCGCTGTTGGCGTCCAGGGGTTCTCCAGTGTCGTATACGTCTTGTATCCGGTCTCATACCAAAACGAGACTCATCAGAAAAGCACACGAAACGCCATTGTTCTTCTGCCCAATTTCTGTGTTCAAGAGCCCATTGATATCGAATCCTACGATTGTGCATTGCTATAGGTGGTACCCGTAGCGGTCTTCGGGAATGAAGGTTCACTTCATGCAAGCGGTTTCTGACTGTTTGGTCGCTAATTAAGTTCCCTGAAGAGTGATGAAGCCTCACGGCTAACATCATGGCGGTTATTGTTGGAGCTCTTCGAGTTAAGATTTGAATGTATCGGTCTTGTCTCCGTGTGGTGCAGCGATACCGTCCTCCATGGCGCTCAGCCAAGGTAAGCGAAGAGCTCTGCCGAATATGGAGGGTATCCAGTCGCAAGAAGACCTTTTTTTGTTGTTGCAACGAACATGGGCGGCCATTCCACAGCGTGATTTGGATGAACTCATTTTGAGTATGCCAAACCGATGTTCTTGTGTTGTTAGTGTTCGCGGTAGAAACACGGATTATTAATTGTTTAAGTTACCCAATAAAATTTTAAAGAAAACTGTTATTTCAGTCTTTTTTTCGAACTTTAATGTTAGTGGTTCAAATGTCAAAAATCCCTTTATTAGGAAAATGGCAAATTTCTTTATTAATGCAAAGGTGACTTGGTTTATCGTTACTGTGACAAACGAAAATACTTTATTTGATGAATCCTTAAAGAAAATTTTAATTAATATCAATCAGGAGAAAAGTTATTGCAAAAATATATGTTGATCCCTAGATACTTTTGATGTGTATATTTTCCTACCTTCCTTGAGACTTACTTACTCTCTATAATGTATTTTTGTAAACTTTTTACAAAGTAAAACTTTCTCTGCACAGATTTAAAATTACCGCGAAAAAAAAGTAGTTATGTTTCTGGATTTAGGGAGATAGAAAGTAAACAAAATAGGTAAGTATGTATTAATCCCTAAGTATTTAGTCTCGGAAAAATGAGTAGGTAACACTACAATAAAAAAAGAACTGAGTTTGGAAAAAATGGGATAAAAAAAAACAAATCGATACATACATAACTATATTTGCCATTTCTGAATTACTCAAAATCTACTAGCACAAATCTCAATTAAAGAAATATCTTCATTAAAATTTTACAAGGTGTACATTAGTATTGAAATTCAATAAAATGTTACTGACCGGCTGGAATCGGTAATATCGAATACTAGGCCTGCCTTTTCTTTCATGAATCCTTCTTTTGATAATAACAACCACAATAAAAAAAAAATAAGCAAAATTGGTCCAGTTATTTACGCGCGATGCCGTCACATAAGAAGAGGCAGAAGAATTTGAAACATACTTAGAAAATGTATATTTTATTGTACATTGGGAAAAATATATTTGGGAATTCAATCAAGAATAGATTAAAATAATGGGAAGAGTAAGGTACATAGTTCTCTAATAGCTTTATTTATTAATCTGTTCAATCCGTGTCACGCTGTTATATAAGAACTTAGTCGATTTTCAATCATACAAACAACTTTTGGGTGTGGCAACACTTGCATATGAACATCAAATTCCATAAACAATTATTCCTACTAAAAAAGTGTTATCTGTGGTTCTTGTCTAATGGAGCATTTGCGCGATCGTTCATAATTTTATTTACCGTCAAATTGTAATACAATACAAACAAAAGGAGTCTAATTTTTATATAGTTATTTGTCCACGTGAATGGTGTAAATTTTGAGATATGTGTAATTTAAATAAGTAAATTTATTTTGATATAGCCTTCATGATCTCATGACAAAAGGCCTTGCAGTACGCATAGATTTACAAATGTGTTGTTTTGATAGATAATGGATCCAAGAATGTGTAGAAAAATCAGTAGTAGTGAAAGTCTTCCAGATGTGGACAATGAGGAATATGAGGTATCAAACATCATTGCACCGCAAGAGAGCGACGATAATTTCATGTTGGACGGTAGTCCCGAGCCGCACTCCGTGACATGGCTAGACAATGATCAAATAGACGAATTAGATCTTAATTTAGACCAAACTAATCTATGTTTTCATAGAGTCGATAGCGCAGATATAATTTATAGAAGCAAGAAGAAAAAATGCAAAATGGTAGGAAAATATGTGATGGGGGATGTGTTGGGGGAAGGTTCATATGGCAAAGTGAAAGAGATGCTGGACTCCGAGTCACTGTGTAGGAGAGCTGTAAAAATATTGAAAAAGAGAAAACTAAGAAGAATACCCAATGGTGAACAGAATGTACAGAGAGAGATACAGTTACTGCGAATTCTTAGACACAAAAATGTGATAGAACTAGTCGATGTTATGTATAATGATGAGAAACAGAAAATGTACCTTGTGATGGAGTTTTGTGTTGGAGTGCTTCAGGTAAGTGTACCTGTTAAAACATTTGTTCAAATTGCCAAGCATACATACATTATGTTCCACATTTGAGTTGTTATGGTTTCCTTTGACCTACTATTTACTCCATCTAAGTACGGAAAAACATTAATGTTAATGGGGTGGTAAGGACTTCATATGCTAGACAGATAACAGCATTGAAACAACATAGTTGCATTGCACTATATATGTTAATTTTATTTGACAGTTATCTCTATTAGACAATAATTTAGCAAGATGACTATGACCTTTCAAGGTCTAGACCGTTAGGTGTAGAGCTCACAAGTATGAGAATTGTAGAAAACAATAAATTTTAACAAATGATAACATATTGAGAAACATTTCTGTAGTAACATGGCCTGAACTCTATCTATTTCTATATATATCTAGCTTTATGAGACTCTTTTAGACTATTAAACAATAAAATAATCTGTAAATGTAGATTTTGAATTTAGAACCTTTGTATCACATTTTACTGATAAGCTGATTTTAAATTAATCTTAGATATTTTTATAAATAAAGCTAATGATTCTCATTTTGATCATGGTATTATTGTCCAGGACATGTTGGAAGGAAGTCCTGGCAAGAAGTTTCCTCAGCGACAAGCACATGACTACTTTACTCAACTGCTGGATGGGCTAGAGTACTTGCATGGTCAGGGTGTGGTACACAAAGATATCAAGCCAGGGAATCTGTTGCTGACATTGGATCAAACACTGAAAATTACCGACTTTGGTGTTGCAGAGGTAAAGTAATCTTAATGTAATAGAATAGATGTTTTTTGAAATAGATTAGATATTGTTTGTGTTGTTGTGTTTTAAACTCTATAACATATGGATAATTTTAGATTTAGTGTTAATCTTTAAAGAGCCTATACAGAAATGTATTAACATTTGAACATCTAATTAGCTCAGTCCACTGATAATTTAGCCAGTTAATTGAATTTAAGGGACTGTATCTAGTAATGTTACTTAAATTACCTATAGGAACCTGTTAAAGTCCTAATTTGCTGTAAAATGAATGAATCAGACCTACAACCCAATTGCAAAACAGACTTTCTACCACATTCTTTGAATTGTGGAGGAAATTCTTTTTCCAATGCTTAATTAAAGTGCACCCCCGATAATCTGGCCCCTGTCTAACCCAGCACCCCTTGTAGTCCGACATGTCTATCACTGTACATAAGATTTACTATGGTAAATCTTCACTAATGCACTAATGCTAAATAGTTAGAATGTTATCACTTTCACTCATAATTTGTTGGATTACAAGAGACTCTTTATTAAAAAAAGTCCAGTCTATAGGGGGTCTGTGGAAGTACTCTATAATCCAATAAACTCGATAGTCCAAAACTGCTCTGCAAACCATTTGTCGGATGAGGGGGGCAACTGTATTTTGAAAAATTGATTTTCTTAACTACATTAAAAACTTGATGAATAATGTTGGTTTGGCAAAAGGAAAGGCATTGCCATTGACTGTGAATTAACCTATAAGTAATCATTTACAGTCATTAAAAACTCAAACAAAAACAATTTCAAAACAGGATTCTGATAATACAATTGATTACAAATGATTGAATTGTAAACAAGCCTTGCAGAGCTCTTGCTGTTTCTAAGTTATTTAATTAATTTTGATCACCTCAATATTACAACATTTTTTTGACGTTAGCCTCGATAATTTGGTAATAGAAATTTAAATGAATACTAGGACTTGTTTGGAGAGCCCTATTTCTCGTACTCTTTTTAATGATTTGATTGATTGAAAGGTTTTACTGTCCCACTGTAGGGCAAAGGTAAAACCTCCCCGTGTTCCTCCTAGTGCCCATTGCGTTCTTGGGCCGCGCCTAGCAGGCACTGACCTTATGGGGCCTCGTCTTGTTTGCTGACATCTCTTTGAGGCGCGCGTAGAACACGACGCGCCGTCGACCCGGGTCTGGTTGCTATCGGACGACGAGCCACTCATAGTTCGCCATCAGCAGGCCCGCGCCTACGGTGACCGGGAATCGCCCTGCGACTACCGGCACCCGGGGCGTTTTGTTCTATTGCGGCGGTTGGCGTATGTTCTACCGTGTCCACACAGAGTTGAAACCCGGACGGGTCCTCGCATCATCTCGGCCCTTTTTTTTCTGGTTGGGAAATTATCAAATGACTTCTCCCGCTATGGGCGGAGCGGAAGGGAGACTGAGTCTGACACTCCTTTCTGCTCCCCGAAGTCATTTGATGATTTCCCATCACCACCATCTCGGCGACAATGTCGGCATCAACGTCAAAACCTGTGCGCGAATGTTCTTAAAAATACGATAGTTGCCCCTGGGATCGCCACACCACATTCTCCGCTGTCGATCTCCAAGGCGTCTGAGATATTACCTACTAATTAACTTATTAAATATCTTATTCCAGGCTCTAGACATGTTTTCCCCTGAAGATACATGTTACACAGGGCAGGGTTCCCCAGCTTTTCAGCCGCCAGAGATCGCGAACGGTGCGGAACAGTTCTCCGGCGTCAAAGTTGATATCTGGAGCAGTGGAGTCACATTGTAAGTGAACGAAAATAGAACATTACCCACTAACACTGACCTTTTGTGCATTGTTTCCTTCACAAAGGGCGCATTTATCTTTGCGACTTTATATTCAGAATTATTTGATTGTCATTTTGTGTTTTGTTTTGTGTGAACAAAACACAAAATAATCTATATATATAAAAATCAATGCCACTTTTCGTTGTAATTCCATAACTCAAGAACGGGCTCACCTATCCAAACCAAATTGCTTAGGATTTGGTCGGCATATTTAGTAGATGGTTTATGTGAAGTTTGCACAAAATCGGTCGAGCGGTTCCTCATTTGTCACATTTTTTGTAATAAATGAATTCAATAGAAACTTTTTTCACAGAAACTTTTTTGAAGTTTTGTTGACAGGACAAGCACGTTGTTATGTCATTCATGCCGTCAATTCATTTTGGACGTGGTTTGATTAAATCATATTATCAGCGATAAATTTCTACTATATAAAAATAAGTCGGGTTTTCCTTCCTGACGCTATAACTCCAGAACGCACGAACCGATTTCCACGGTTTTGCATTCGTTGGAAAGGTCTCGGGCTCCGTGAGGTTTATAACAAAGAAAATTCAGGAAAAATTTCAACAGAAAAGCAGGAAAATATTTTTTCATTTTTTTATATAAGTATGGCAAAACAACGTTTGCTGGGTCAGCTAGTTTATTATATAAAAACAGTCAAATACCTAATTGAAAATGTTTTTTTGCTAAGATTTTTGTTTGAACAATTGATTTTGTTTTAATACTGAATTAGTGAGACTTTCGAGATCAGTATTGTACGTGGAGCGGCTGCCTACTACACCTCCATAGCCCATTAACTGGATAACACATTGCTTCTTGATAAGACTGGTGTCAGATTTTCTGGCTACTGACAATCCGTAACGACTGTCAAAGATCTCCAAATAACAGCCGAGACCAGCGGCTTAACTTGCTTTCCGAGGCACGGAGGAGTTTCGGTATGTTCAGATGGTCACCCATCGACAGACCCACCTCGGCAAGCGTTGCTTAACCTTGAAATCGGCCTTGAATCGAGGCCCGTGCGGCCGTTACAATTTATCGACGAGCTCCTTTAATGTTAGCTTTAATGATGAAATTACCTTATCACTGTACATAGTTCAATTTCACACCTATTGCACATAACTTTTACTTTGTTAGTAAACACTGTGATTCATGATTAATTATAAACTATTAATCATCGTCGCTCCACTATCCATGACTTACTTGTTTGTCACTTTGCTTACATTATAAAACTTATTTAGGTACGTTACATACATAATTTACATATATATATTCTGAAATAATGTCAGTTTTCCGAACAGTGCATTTACATTGCTATAATTATGTGGTTACGATCAAATTACCCAGATTTACCTGTTTTGCCATTATAATGAATTGTTTTGTTATTAAAATGGTGTATTTATTAATGTGTACTAACAGTATTATATATTGAACTAGCTGATCCGCGTAACTTCGTCTGCGTCACATAAGAGGAGAGAAAAAAATACCCTGTTTTTGCAACATTTTTCATTGATTCTTTGCTCCTTTTAGTTGTAGCGTGATGTTATACAGCCTATAGCTTTTCTCGATAAATGGGCTATCCAGCACTAAAATATTTTTTTCCATTCGAACCAGTAGTTCCTGAGATTAGCGCGTTCAATCAAAACACAAACTTTCCAGGTTTGTAATAGAATAGAGGTTAGGGCTGGTACATAATGGTTAACAGTTATGAACTTAGTGACATTTTTTTTTACTACACGGTTAGCGCAGTGGTTGAACGCTCGGCTGCTGCGCTACGTGTCGCGGGTTCGATCCCCGCACGGTACAAATATTTGTATGGACTACAGATATTTGTTCCGGGTCTGGGTGTCTTGTGCATGTGAGTTAACATGTTTGTGGACGCACCCACGATACAGGAGTAGATCCTAGTGTGGGGCAACGTTTAAAAAAAAAAAAATATATATATATATATAGTGTTCATCATAATTAATAAATTGTAGGTCAAAACATTTTTATAAAATAAAGCTAATAAAAGTACCTACTACTTTTCGACAGTCGTTATTGTTGACAGATGATCAATTTGTCTTGAGGTCCTTCATACACCCCCACTAATTCGTCAAGTTGTTCCCAGATACAACATGACAACGGGCCGGTACCCGTTCGAGGGCGACAACGTGTACCGACTGCTGGAATCGATCGGGCGCGGCGAGCCGGCGCCGCCGCCCGCGTCGCTGGGCGCCGCGCTCGGCCTGCTGCTGTCCAACATGCTGAAGAGGGACCCCGACCTCAGGCCTACCGTGCACGAGATTAGGAGGCACTCGTATGTATTATAACTAATGGGGCTGTAACTGAAAAAGTCTTCATTTTTTAATTTGTTAAATTGACTGTCTCAAAACTTCTTCTACCATAGTGTCGTAAGTTACAGCGTGGAGCTGAAATAACCCACCAAGAGTGCCGTTAGCTCCGAGGCCATACCCAGAGCGCACTTGGGAACGAGTTCACTTAGATACGAATGGAATGGGGTGGTAGATAGTTTGTATGAAGAAAGATTTTCCCTTAAACTAACGGCGATGCACCTTGAGCAGAATTACAGTTTTTGGTTTTCATATTCTCATACTAGCGTTTGCCCGCGACTTTGTTCGCGCATATCCCGTAGAGCATAATATGATAGCCACATTCATGAAAAAGGGTCTACCCTTTTTCATGAATGTGGCTATCATAATATACAACAATATTTTTTTTTAAATTTCCATCTGTCCGTCCTGCATTCAAACAAACGAACAAACTCTTCAGCTTTATTATATTAGTATACATTTTTGAATCTTTGATAGGTCCCATTAAAAGATAGATGATGCACAAGACCAAAATGAACATGGTGGGAAGACTTCACTATAAGGGTCCCAATTTCAAAGACTTATATTATGACAAGTGTGTAATAAAACGAGGTGATAAATTTCTTGTTTTGCGATGACTCAGGCTATTTAGGTATTATTGAAAACTGACTATCAAAAAGGTCAAATGTGTTACTGGCCGATGAAAACCTTGACCGCACTTACCGTCAAAAATGACACATCAACAAAGTACACAAGAATTTAAAAACGGTTACTACTTACATTACAATACACGAGTAGAATGTGACTAAGTCCAAAAGTGACTAATTTTTTCGTAAGGTGATTGTACTCGCAACCAGTGCGGGTTTGTATGGCCGTGGAAGAAGCAAAAGATTCTTAGAACATTCTATGAGAGCTTCCATCGGGAAAAATGGCTAACGACCGTGCTAACTTAGGTAGGTACACCTCCTTAACTCCTTAATAATTCTACATCTAGCTGTTTAGACGGTGCGTGGTTTTTTAAGAGTGAACGATTGAGTATTTAGGAATGTACTGTGGAGATCAAATTAAAGTGTGTGATCACCGGCTTTATAATTGACTAGCTGCTGCCCGCGGCTTCGCCCGCGTGAATGTCGGAAATTATCCCAAGGGAACATAATCCCGGGATAAAAATTATCCTATGTGTTATTCCAGACTATGATATATTATCAGTGCCAAATTTCATCAAGATCCATTTAGAAGTTTTTGCGTGAAAGAGTAACAAACATCCATCCATACTTACAAACTTTCGCGTTTATAATATTACTAAGATTATACGAATGCTAAAACAATTGTCCTGTCTGAGTCCGGTAAGTGGTTCATATCAATAAAAGTGGCATTGGCTGTCTCTAGTGTGCAAAATGCCCTTGGAAGATGATAATAACCGAGGGTTGGTAAATATTCAATCGTATTTGCCCTGCGTTTTTAACCGCTAACTGTGCGCGCATCTTTACGTTTATAAGTCCTTCGTGACAGGAAGCACGAATGCAAATACGAACAAAAATCTTGGCGTAAAAAAAATGCTTCAAAATAAAAAGAAAAACATTGTTGAATTTATTGTACTATACTGTGTGGTGCAAAAAGTATTGGCACAAAATACAGTGACTAAACGAATTAATTGCCACTACAGATTGCAATAGGGAGTTTCTAATCCTTGGAATCAGTTTACGTTGACGCGTACAAAGCATTATGAATTTCATGTCAACGGTGTAACGTAACAGTTAGACACGAGCTTAAAAAAACCGGTTAAGTGCGAGTCGGACTCGCATGCATTTTGTAGGTAACATGTCACTTTAAAACCATAAACTTCTTATAGGTTTTCTTGTAATATTTAGGCAAAGAACTTATACGAATTTAAAAAAAAATTGGGGTCGTAGTTTCGCAGATATTTTTTTCCTTCAAAACCATTTATTTTCAAATCATAATATAAAATAATATTTTTTTTATATAATATGAAACCCCCATAATTTGAAACCCTCACAATAATCCCTTTCGTCTCTTATGCCACAAGGTACGGTTTGAAAAACGTCTTTTTACATCCTTTGTCCCCCGTAAAAATATATGTATTGTTATTTTATATATGTACGTACGTCTGTGCGCTCTAATTATTAAGCTTAGTTTTAGATATTGTTTCTCAGTAAGTGAATTACGTATGCAATTCTTAATGAGAAATAAAGTTGTTCTTAAACCTAAATGTCTCCCATACTCAAAAAATATTTAAATTTCAACAGAACCGGTCCAGAGTTTCGGTGAAAATTGGTTGTGACAGACAGGCACACGAGTGATCCTATAAGGGTTCCGTTTTTACGGTGCACGTTTTTTATTTTCGCGCAGTCTCAAGAGTACCCGCAGCTTCCGGCTCGTATCTAGTTTGTACGCTGCACTTTCCACATGAAATTCATCATGCTTTGTACAATTTCTTTACAAAAATCGCTTCGGAATGATTTTCGGAAGCGATTTTTTCCGCGGCAATGTTAATTCAGCGCCCTATGCGGTTAAATGCATATTACTTGCAATAGTTGCTTCACATTGTACGCTATATGATAAACTTGGATTTTTATGTCTTCATAAATACCTATAACAGTTACAAAATAGCATGTAAAACGTGTTAAACGGAGGTTACGCTAGAGGTGAACATTTTAATAGTAACCACTTAGTGATTGTCGAGATTATGTTGTATACGCATAAATAACCGTTCTATTTATTCGAGTTTGCACTTAGGTGAAGAAAATGTTGAACTTCAAGGATAATGTGCCAAGCTGTAAACAATATTTATTTCAACCAAGTGTACTTGAGGTACTTGCGATTTTAATGGGTCATTGAAGTTTGTACCTACTTAAGACATTGTTTTAATGACTTGGTAACTTTCAAGTTTAGGAAGTGACCGACTTGACCTTACCAAGCCACGATAGTCAGCAGCGATAGTCGACTAAAACTTCAGTTTGTAAATAATAATGCGATATGAAAATGAAATCGTTTAAAATTAAAATATGAAAGCAGCATAAGTCTTTAATTACTTCTAAAAACTAAGCCTCAAATTATTTCCGTCAGTTGAGATGATGTTATGTAAAAGTACGAGTATTAATAATTGGCTTTAACTGCTGAGTGTGATTGCTAAAGGTTTGGCCTTAAGCAATCACGCTCTTAGGCTTTGTGTGGCTTCTAAACCACACTAACTCGTATTTCAAATCCGTTTATTTAATCCCCTGTCCCGATTCTAAATACCGTGATTCATTTATGACTAGCAGCGCCCCGCGGTTTCTCCCGCATTGTTCCCGTTCCCGTGGGAATATCAGGATAAAATATAGCCTTTGTCACCCGAGAATAGTGTAGGTTCCCAATTGTGAAAGAATTTTTCAAATCCGTCTATTCAATTCAAACAATCAAATCTTTCCTCCTTATAATATTAGTATAGAAAACTACGTATCTATGTATTTTTAATATCTAAAGCGCGCTTATTCCGAGAAGAGTCAATAAGAAAAACGTCCGTTCGCATTAAGAGTGACAATGTGAGTGAAGTGGTCGCGTTTTTTTTTTTGGAATGGACTACTCGCAGTTCAGCACACTAAGGCTGGTTACTGCTCAACCGGGAAATCCTGTGGTGGCCTCAAATGAATTTAAGGCCCCCGCCTTAAATTCATTTGAGGCCACCACACAGCCAGGGGAAGTCGGCGCGTGAGCGCCCTCGCCTTTTTATAGATGCAGCGGATGGCCGTTTCGCGCGTTAAACAAAAATCAACCGTATAGCCGTACCCATACTGGCGCGGCTAGCTATTTGGAAGTTTTATTTCATCTATATCTTATGTGTTTATAAACGGATTTCTATAGATTTTTTTTTATATAATATATTTTAAAGTGTACTTTTTGAAGATGGGAGGTTGATAAAGATATATCTATGTGAAATACAATATATTTATGTATTTAATTAATACACTTTGAAGAAATGCGTAACGATTAAACACGTTATTGTGGCTAATTTATAAAAGATAGATACATCTATACTAATATTATAAAGCTGAAGAGTTTGTTTGTTTGTTTGAACGCGCTAATCTCAGGAACTACTGGTTCAAATTGAAAAATTCTTTTTGGGTTGAATAGACCATTTATCGAGGAAGGCTTAAGGCTATATATCATCACGCTTAAGCAAATAGGAGCGAAGCAGCGATAAAGAATGTTTTAAAATCGGGGATTCCACGGGAACGAAGTCGCGGGCAGCAGCTAGTATACTATAAAAGACTTTTTTGTAGATCTTTTGAAGACCATCATCTTTGTAATACATACTTTTGGTGTACGATGAACGTATGCGAGGATAAGAGCTCGAAAGCGCATCTTCATTCGACTTGCTTCAAATTTATCGTCACTGGTCAGCTCCTATGTGTCTTAGCGTTATGTTATATAGCCTAAAACCTGCCCAGGAGTATGGACTACAATCGTACCAAGTTTGGTTAACATCCGTTCAGTAGTTTTTGACCCATGCGTGCACATACAGACAGATACCGATACAGAACCCGACCTATAAAACTTACGAAGATCGTATCGAGCGTGTTCAAAAAAAATTTACAAGATGCATGAGATTCAAAGACCAAAAATGCCCTTACAGAGCGAATTACGAAGAAAGGCTACGTTACTTTAAATTAGACTCGCTAAAGCAGCGAAGGATATTTAATGATTTGTTAACACTTCATAAAATTGCAAACGGAACATCTTCAACGCCTGACCTACTTAGCAAAATCAGACTAGACGTACCGCGTTATTCTCACCTCCGATCCAAGCGCACCATTAGTGCGTTTGCTACTACGTCATGTCGTACAAACCTGGGCCGACATGCTCCCCTAAACAGAATGGTGACTTTCTATAATAAAGCCTCCGCTATCGACAACAGCATTGATATATTCTTCGACAGTCTGCCAAAATTTAAATCCACAGTAATTAAAATAGACCTGTAATCAGCCGCCTAACACTAATACTACTACTTTTACTGCTTCTTTTACTGCTATAGTTAAAAATCCCTTTTATATACATATTATTATCAATCAAATATTATTATGCAAATTTATGATAATCGAATCTTTTGAAATGTTATTGATAATGTTAATAGTGTACTTTCATTTTAATTTATAATCTTAAAATCATGTATTCTCAATCTAAGTTAAGACATTCAATTATTCTAATTTTGGTTAGGACATATATTTATAAATTATTTTATTTTTCTTTCTGTTCAATGTGTATTATTTGTTACATTTTACTACAATTATTAATTAGACCTACTTTGAGAGTGATGTGCATGCCTGTAAGTGACTTGTTTACTCAGGATTCTCTTGTAAATGTTTTCATAAAATAATGTTCTGTAAACAAGTCGTTGGTGTGCCTATGTTAAATAAATAAATAAATAGAAAGACAGACAGACAGACAAAAAATTTACTGATTTCATTTTTGGCATCAGTATCGATCACCATTCATCCCCCAATATTAATTTTGAATATATATTTAATGTACAGAATTGACCCGTACAGTTTTATTATAAGCAATCAATACTACTATCCAACAGGAAAATAACCTTGTGTGTTGTTAACAACAAAGGAAAGAATTAAGTACTTTGTTTATTCAATAATATAATAAGTTGCTGATAGCCCTGTTATCAACTGAATGTTTATTAATAACTAACATATCTCGAGTCTGTAGTATACGTATCTGAAGGGCAGACTGATGTTTACACCCACTTTTCGTGTGTAAGATCACCAGCGCCCCGCGGTTTCACCCGCATAGTTCCCGTTCCCGTGGGAATATGGGGATAAAATATAGCCTATGTAACCCGGGGATAGTGTAGCTTCCCAACAGTGAAAGAACTTTTCAAATTGGTTCAGTGGTTTCGGAGCCTATTGAATAATAACAAACAATCAAATCTTTCCTCGTTATAATATGAGTCTGTCTTTTGGATTTTATTCACACGTAATTTCTAATTTAGGGTGCGTCTTTGAAGTCTTTTTTTTTTGTGTTGCACCCCACCCCCCATCCCCCTCTATCATTTGAATTTTCTATTGCGTCGTGATTCGCAGAGTGAAAAGATCTTACATTTCCATCCATTCCATTCTCATTCTAATCAATAGAAAATGTGGTCCTTTTTGCTTTTTCTAATACTCTCTTTTTTAACTGATTTCAAAAAAGGAGGTTATTAGTTTCAGTTTCTTTGTTTGTAGTTTTTAGACTAGCAACATTCCTTCGCTAGTCTGTTATGTTCATTTTGATTCTAGTTACCAAGAGATACCTGATTTGGTCGGCGTTTAACGGTCGAACCCAATAACCGATCTATCACATTCTGGAGATAGAAAAACAAATGAAACAACAGAAAACCTATATAATGTTTCTGTTGTTTCATTTGTGCAAATAAGTAGATACAGTCAGTGCCTTGCATTTCCCTTTTTCTATAATATTATTTATTCTAATAAGGGTCAGGTTGCGCAAGGTATTCACTTTACGCACATTAAACCTATGCGACAGTATGTTTTTCATTCCGACATCTAATCTAATCTTTTAGATTTTTACCTAATTATGATTTATTCCTAAAATCACCCTCTTCTGTTCCAGCTGGGTTCAAGCACGGCCGCCGCTCGAAGCGGGCGAGCGCATGGTGACGCCGCGCTCGCGCCGGTCCGACGAGCTGCACACGTCCACCGTCATCCCGTACTTAGTGGAGCGACACTACCCCTCGGCGCAGGAGTACTTCACCGAGCGGGACTACAGGCACGGTCAGTCTGATAGTGATGATGAGTTCTTTTATGACGTCACTGGCTTGGTGTACAGCCACTGACGGTTTTTAACCGACTTCTAAAAAAGGAGGAGGTTCTCAATTCGGATGTTTGTATTTTTTTTTTTTTTTATGTTTGTTCGCGCATAACTCCGTCGCTTTTCAACCGATTTGAAAAATTCTTTTTTTGTTCGAAAGGGTATACTTCCCAAATGGTCCCATGAAAATTTTATCGAAATCGACCAAGCGGTTTTCGAAAAATCTAAAAAGAAATATCTAATTTACCTACATTGACGACCTCTTAGTTTACTCTGCAAAGGAGCAGTACGTTTTTTTTACACCAATGTGATTGGTTCGTTTAGGTGGGGGAGGGGAGGGGGTTTAGGTACCACTAAAAAGTGAAAAATAAAAACTTTTTACAAAAAAATACAACCGACTTCCACAAAAAATCAAAAAAGTACAAAATAACTTTGATTTCGGAAGTCGGTGTTCAAAAAATGAAAAAGGAACCACATTACACCGAGTTCCGAAATCAAAGTTATTTTGTACTTTTTTGATTTTTTGTGGAAGTCGGTTGTATTTTTTTGTAAAAAGTTTTTTAGTTTACACTGGACAGTCGTAGAATGAAAAGACATTCGTCCACCGTCATTCCCTACTTAGTATAGCGACACTACCCCTCGGCGCAGGAGCACTTCACCGAGCGGGAAGTGATTAAAGACAAGGTCGGTTTGATAGTGATGATGTTCTTTTATGACGTCACTGACTCGGCGCATAGGCAGTGAGGGTTTTAATGTTACAGTCTCAGATTGAAAAGATTTTAGAACAATTTTGGACCGTATAGTGACACATCGAAAGTCTCATGTGTTTGTCATAACAGTATACGGACATATTATACAATTGAAAACTGATTGTACTTTTCGTTCCGTGTCTGACTCGTTGCCTGTGTGCTCAACGGTGGGCTGAAATTTGCCAGTCCAGGCAATTGTAAAACTCAGTTAATATTGTCCCGCATTTGGACTATTGAACTAGGCTGTCAAGGTGCCAGTCTAATATTTGCACTTTTAATTCTGTAAATATTTGGATTGCTATACATAATATGATTGCGTTATGGCACTTATGGCTAAAGATGTGTGTGTGTTTTTTTTTTTAATATATTTTTGTTTTTAATATTTCTTGTCTATTTAAAACCGTATTCATTTTTGCTGACTTAGCTGGCTAATCTTACATTTATTTTTACACTCATCTTTCGTCGTAAAATCTGCATAACGTGACTGAATGACACACTTTTATCAAGTCATTCGCCACTTCATATCTTTGAATGACTGCATTAGTGATATCAGTAATTACATTATGATTTTATAAATTATTGTTAACATCATAATTATTAGGTACATGTATTTGGGTACTGTAAACATTTTATAAGGATGTGTTAACAATTTCCAGATGTTTTGAATAACTGGTGCTTGCAGAGCCTAAATTAATTTTATCTTAATCAGTCCATAGATTACTCAGAGAAGAGCTATCTATGTCAATATATAAGAAGTAAATAGCGTCGTGCAATTTTCAGAGCCTGAAGAAGTGCGCATAGCCGGGCTCGTGCGCGCTCGCGTTTGTTCCTTGAGTTAGGTTCGTTGCATGCGAGTGACGAAAACCCCGTTTTATTGGCTTTCAGCCTTACATATCACCGATTTTATCTATATCTATATGAACAGCCATATATGTATGTAACTACATATACTCGCTAAATAATAACAAGCTTATAATAATTTTTATATACACTAATTTATTTCCCAAAATAAGACGATATATTATGATGCCTTAATATAACTGATAGAAAGTGCAGTAAAATATATTTTTAAATATACGTGCTGTATGTTTGCGTGTATGTAGTTCTTCACTAATAACATAGATTTGTTCTAAATGATTTTGCATTATGAGAATGAAAGTGTGTAGCGATACGCAAACTACATGCTATGCAGATACTGACCAAAGACCAAGTCGCTCAGCTCTCCAATGTTCTTAAAGGCGGTAGCACAATTGTTCTAGCTCGTTCACCGTTGGTTTGGGTACCCCTATGAGTTCTAACAAAGACTCAATACGTTTGTTGCTTGTTACCCCTTGAAAATTTTTAGTGACTATGGAATTGGCCAACGACGCTCTTAAACACTTATTCCAAATTGCATACCCACCCGAACTTGGGCGAACAGCATTGTCATTGTGCGCGTCTTTACACGGGACCGCAAATTGCAAATCAGGCATCTTTTTATTCATCAATCGTATGACAAGGTTATAAAATTGCAAACTGACGTAGTAAGTGTGCTTAACAATAATGTTCCGTCTGTACATTGAAAGGTTTGATAAGTCGAGTATCTGGATAGTAGTGGGTGGTGCAGTAAGACGTGACGTAGGACCGGTGCGTGTTGCAGAGCTGGGCGACGGCGGGTCGCGCACGCTGTCCACGGCCGAGCTGTCGGACGCGTCGTCGCGGCGCAAGCGGCGCTGGCACTCGTCGTGCGGCCGCCTGCCCGCGTGCCGCCTCACGTGATGCCGCTACTCCTGTTACTTGTTTCCCCACTCTGAAGTAAACTTTGCCACCACTCTCGTTGCCGGATAGTTCAAGGTTCATCTTTAAACTCCTCGTCTCACCCGTTTTGCCTCTAATAATAGCACCGAGACGTCGTCTCTGTTCGATGTCCGATCAGCATTAGCTCTGAACAAAATCGGCTTTGGCATACTTAATGTTGCTATATATTTGTTTGTGTATGGTTGTTACATGTAGCTTTCTGTATACTCCTCTAAATAGTAAAGCAATTTGTAGCTTTAATAGAAAAATGTGTCTGAATTAAATATTGAGAGACCAATTATTTTAGTACATTTTCTGATATGACATTCAATCACATACGTCTGTTAAAGCTAATATTACCATAGTTGTGTGTGTATATCTAATTAGATATCAAGGAGTTCATGCAATGACAAAAATATCATGAATGTAAAATAGTACCTGTTTTATTTGTCTTTCAAGATGTATGATGTAAAGTGAACATGTATTTAGTGTAATTATTAGTAGATCTCAAATTTTAACGTGGCAATAAAAAAGAAAATATTTTTATAAAAAAATATCGCTATAAAACCAAATTATAATAGAGTTCTTGCCAAGAGGTAAGCACCCGACTATATTATCATTTTTAGTTAACTTGATGTTCGTTTTGGTTTTGTGCATTGTGGTGGATGGTATGTCGATCAACAGAAGTCGTAATTCTCATCTGGATGATAGAGTTCCTCGCTGTCTCAGTGGTCGATTGACGGACAAATGTGTTGCTGATTGTGACTACTTACTGTTAGCAGAAATGTTGGTTTGAATGGGATTGGGTATGATCGATTTTCTTATTTTAGTTGTTAGATGTAAAGTACAAGTTATTACGGCGATTATTATACATTAAATTGTTTGTGTAATATCGTTAAATGTCATCGATTGGAGTGAAAGAGAAGAATGTTATAGGATGCGTACAAATTATTGCATGATTTGGATATTCTAAAAGGACACGGCTTGTACACACTTCAACATTCTGTGTACCTACTTCCTAATAATCTCTTTATCCATCTCAACACCTCTGACGGACCTCACTTTTTGTAACTTATTTGTATTGAAATAAAATTACTTTAGTATTTAGGTTTAATTAGGTATACAACGCATGATTTTCTATATTTTCTATTTGGATTGTTGTTGCTGTGTACTTGGTATTGCTGGACCGAATGATCGATGTTATCTTTGGGTCTAATACAAACTTTTCGTCACTACTTCTGCGCTAAATTGTTTGTTCACATAATTTTAATGTTACTTAGTTGTGCAATAACTGTTATAACTTGATGAAATGCTGTTCTAGTACGTAGTTTAGGTTAAAAGCTTACTTAAGCCATATTGTAATGAGATTATTGCGCAGGTGATCTCTCCACGCCAAAGGCGGTTTTTGCTAAAAGTATTTAATTTTACTATAATAGTTTGTGTCCATCTATGTTGCACATGTATTTGAAAAGTGAGGTCTTACATATAACTGTTAAAACGTGTGTTTACGCTTAAATAAAATGAAAGGATGTATGTTTAGTGCCTGAAATGAAAAATAACGTAAAAAAACTGAAAAAAATTAAAGAGAATATTAATATATTGTAAATAAAAAGTCAAAGTAATGTGCAGTTTGTTTTTTTTTTTGTTTAAACACTAGACCACCTGTATATGATTGGAACCAAAGAAATACTTGACACAAGATCCGGCTGTCTACTAACTAATATCCTCTATCATAAATCCAATAGGTACTTGAAAGACACAAAAGCAAGAACTAAATAAACAGACTTAAACTAAGTAAACTTTATTCCGTCTAGTCCTATGTTTTGACAACTCACCTCCATGCTTGATGACGCGGTGACATCTCTTCCGAAGAAGCCTGATAGTATGGAATGGACGCCTTATTTAATACTAGCAGCGCCCCGCGGTTTTACCCGCGTAGTTCCCGTTCCCGTGGGAATACGGGGATATAATATACCCTATGTTACTCAGGGCGAATGTAGCTTTCTAATGGTGATAGTATTTTTGACATCGGCACAGTAGTTTTTGAGTTTATTCATTACAAACATACCTACATACACACAAATATACAAAAATACAAATCATTCCTCTTTATAATATTAGTGTAGATGAAGTGTTGAATAACGAACTATGGTTTCAAATCTAAACGCGTTTAACGAGTGCGTTTTGGACCACAACATGGTAAGTAGATGATTTGGCAAATATGTGAACTAATTAGTTTTACAATCTAACCGTAGCGAATGTGGGCGTTTAAATTACCAACGTGTCTATTAGACCTAAATTCAGTTCACATGAGAACCTATCAGACTAATCTTTTATTCATTATTATCGTGTAAATTATACTACCTACTCATTTTCGCTTGATGATATTCGTTAATAAACCTTTTTTGCTAACTCAGTTTGCGCAGTACGAAATTATTTGAGGACAAGCGAAGCTAATCAGATTGACACCTGTACACCCAAGGATATGGGAGGAATAATTACTTTGAAATAAATAAGTTAAATCTGTTTGGTCAATATTGTCAACGGTAGCAGGTACTACATTGAAGCATATAGTCGCTTATACCTTATGGTCTACGGTACCTTTTTATGGATGGGGAGTCATCAAATAATTTCTTTTGCCCTGGGTGGAGCGGGAGAGAGTGTCAGACTCTTACCTGCTGACTTTAACCCATCCGTGTTCCACTAGTGCCCTTTGCGTTCCAAAGACGCGACGACTGGAACAAAATCCGCAACCTTGGCGGGCAGGTCTATGGTACCCACCAAGTGACCGTAGAATAGGGTAGTTGCCTAAAAAAATCTAATTAGTCCGTAAGATAGACTTCCCAAAAATATTGGACACGTATTTTTTATTTTTTCACGTAAACTAAAAACGAAGACTATATAGTGCGTTGAAAACTCGTGTGACGTCACTCCGTGCGACGATTTTTACCACGCCCTGATGTCACAAGCCCCCACTCATGATCTTTGAAGCTTTTTATCTTCGTCAATTTTTAGAGATTTCATAGAGCAAAAAATACGTGTCCAATATTTTTCGATAATCTAACTGACGGACTAAATAGGATTATATTTTTATTCCTCAGGAAACATCCCTATTGGCCTAAAAAGTAAGTAGGAGTCTGGACTTTTGGATGTTAGCCAAAGACCAAGTTTGTGCACCATATGTCAAAATGGGGAGAATATACACATGTCCATAAGCTTCCGCTCGAGAGATATGGGCAAAGTACCCTTAATTCTTTCATGGACCAGTAGCTCCTGCAAGCATTTTCTATTGATTACTGAACAAAAATTATATAAAAGGTATAATAAGGATAGGTAAGTATATATTTTTCTTTAAATCTTTACCTGCAGTGGTTGTTGTGTTTATTTTCACCACTTAATAAGGGCCAAGGCTTAAGACTGAAAAAAATACTGATTAGTAACATTTTGTGATTTTCTTTACAAATTGTAGTTTTATACTGATTACTATGAATCCAATAGCCATCACAAAAAAAAAAATCAGCATAAAACTACAATTTGTTTCATAAAGTTGATCATCGAAGATCTTTTCGCCCTGTTTTGTCGACGAGTCGGGAGATCGTTTATAGCAATAAAACCACACCACGTACTCAGAACGTAGACATTTATTAATTTTCACCGAGTTGTCTTATACAATCCTCGGTAACGAAACCATAGCGCGAATTTAAATCGACGAACGCCATCTATCGAGCTATGTGGTACTATTAAATAGTTTTAGATATTAGGTTTGACTTAAATTAAATATTATGACATGAACATTCCGCCCACCAAGGACCTGGTCCTTTCAAACCGCCCACCATGACATGATAAAGAGTAAGAACATGAACAATTTCTCTTATACTAAAATCCTTGGTGCTCGGAGATCACATGTTCTTATTACAAAATAACATAACCACATAAGTAGAAGAAAAAGTTAGGTTTATCAACAATTAAATCTAACCATCAGTACAATTTTAAATTTCTAACATCATTATCTGAGTGGACTGTATATATTATATAAAATAAGGAATTTAAAATAAAATAAGACAGTAAAATAACACATCATTCATCGTTGACAGGTAAAAGACAAAGCTTAGAAGTTGGGCGTTTGACTCGGGAGTCCTTACACTGAAGGGTAACTACGCGCACTAAATTATCCTTGCCAGGGTGTACTTCAACTACTTTACCGTATAACCACTTGGCAGGTGGTAAATTGTCTTCTTTTACGAGGACAACATCTCCAACCTTCAGATCGCGCGTACGTTTAGCCCACTTGTGTCGTTGAAAAAACATAGTTAAATACTCCTGAGACCAACGTTTCCAAAAGGATTGAATCATCCTTTGTGTCAATTGCCAACGTCTTAAGCTACTGACTGTCACATGCTCATAATCGTAATCTGGTGCTGTCACCAGTGGCTGACCAACTAAGAAATGCCCTGGTGTCAACGGGTTTGGGTCTGAGGAGTTCACGCTAGACTGTGATATAGGTCTGGAGTTCAGACAAGCCTCGATTTGGGATAAGACCGTGCTCAGTTCCTCGAAGGTCAAAGTCGAGTCACCAATTACCCGCTTGAGGTGATGTTTTGTGCTTTTGATCCCAGCCTCCCATAAACCTCCAAAATTAGGAGAATGAGGTGGGATGAAATGCCATTCGGTTCCATTATTGGCCAAGACAGAAGCAATTTCCTGGGGAAGAGAAGCACACTCATCGCGAAACATTGCCTTAAGTTCCTTGGACGCCCCTACAAAATTGGTGCCATTGTCGCTGTAAAGGTGACTACAGTGACCCCGTCTAGCCACAAAACGTTTGAATGTAGCCAAGAAGCCTTGAGATGTCAGGTCAGAGACCGCATCTATATGCACAGCGCGAGTTGCCATGCATACGAACAGACAGATGTAACCCTTATAGGACTTATGTCCACGACCCTTTGCTGTTCGTATTTGAATTGGTCCCGCATAGTCAACACCTGTATGAAGAAAGGGCTTACTTGGAGTCACTCGGCATGATGGTAGCTGACCCATTAATTGGTTTCTTGTTACAGCTGCATGTCGAATACACGGTACGCAGTCGCGGATGTGAGCCTTGATCATATTCTTGCCACGAATGATCCAATATTTTGATCGAAGAAAGTTAAGGGTCAGTTGAGGTCCACCATGCATTACACGCTCGTGAGCATCTGAGATAAGTAATCTTGACAAATGGGACTGACAAGGAACTATGATAGGATGCTTCATATCTTCACCAAGTTGTGAATGTTGGATCCTACCCCCTACTCTCATCAAGCCCTTGACATCCAAATAAGGATTTAACGAAATCAAGCGGCTGTTTTTGCTGACGTCTTTTCCGGCTTGGATAGCCTTGATTTCTCGTTCAAGCCAAACACTTTGACTCTGCTTGAGACAGCAATGCATGGTATCCGCAATCTCAGAAGCTGTAAGGTAAGGCGGAAACCTTGACCGTGATTCTCTGGCTGTCTTTAGTTTCAGGAATCGTCTGCAATAGGTCAAAGTCCTGATTAATCTACGGAACGATGAAAATCTAGACCACATCAGTTCACTCGGCTGATCGTCTATCTGTGTCGCATGAACCTTCATGGATTTTAGTTCCAGTTTCGTCATTATAGCCTTGGGTCTGCTATATTCTATGGTATCACCAAGTAACCACGACGGTCCATGTTTCCAAATCGAGTTATTTAATAAATCTGTTGATGTACTACCCCTCGAAGCAATATCAGCTGGATTATTTTTTGTATTCACATAATGACATTGAGTGGAGTCGAGGGCATGAAGGATTTCAGATGTCCGGTTTGCTACGAAGGTTTTCCACCGACTCGGGTGATCACTCAACCAAGCCAGAACGACCGTGGAATCCGTCCAAGCATGTAAGTTGGATTTTTGAACATTTAAGACACGAGCCACTTCCAAAAGTAATTTGGTAACTAAAACTACGCCACATAGCTCTAGTCGTGGTATAGAAATTTGTTTAATCGGAGCCACCTTCGTTTTCGCGGTTACCAGATTGCAGTGGACTCGGCCTGCAGCATCAATGACTCTGATGTAAACAACCGCGGCGTATGCTACGCTTGATGCATCAGAGAAACCATGCAATTCAACTCTTTGATCATCGCTTTTTTGTTTCAACCACCTAGGAATTCTGAAGTTGTTGAGTGTATGCAACTCACAACGGTAAGACTGCCACTCTTTTAGAAGATCTTCAGACAGCTCTTCGTCCCAATCCAAACCAGCAATCCACAGTTTTTGGATGAAGATTTTAGCGATGATTATACATGGTGCAATCCAACCTAGTGGATCATATAAGCGTGATATCTCTGATATAACTTTTCTTTTAGTTTCAGATGCAGACGACGGCAACGGCGACGGTGTTGTAAAAGTTAAGTTTACAGTATAATGGAACTCGTCGGAATTACGATTCCAGGTAAGTCCGAGAATTTTAATGGTTTCATCTTCTTTTATTTCTAGATCTCTTCCAGTATCCAGTCTTATCTGTTTTAGCAACTCTTTTCGGTTACTTGTCCATTTTTGCAAAGTGAAACCTGTTTTGTTTAACAATTCATTAAACTCATGATAGATTTTTACAGCTTCTTCATCAGTCTGGCAGCCTGTCATTAAGTCATCCATATAAAAATCCGTCTTTACCCTACTAGCAGCGCATGGATACGATTGACCTTCATCGCTAGCGGTTTGCTGCAATGCCTTGACTGCCAGGTAAGGTGCACTAGATGTTCCAAATGTAACTCTCAAAAGCCTGTATATCTTTATAGTAGACTGAACGTCATCTCGCCATAAAATCCTTTGAAAGTCCGCGTGATCATCAGCTACCTTTACTTGGCGATATATTTTTATGATATCGGCTGCTAAGCATACTGGATGTTGACGCCACCGCATAACTGTATGACGTAGATCAGCCTGTAAGAGTGGTCCTACCATTAAAGTGTCATTCAAGGAAATACCGTCGGATCCCTTAGATGACGCATCAAATACCACCCTTAATTTTGTGGTCGACTTGTCTTCTCGAATTACGGCATGATGCGGTAAGTAAACTGCGCTAAGTTTATTTTGATCTTTTTCATTAGAAATCTCTTCCATATGACCTAGTGATAAATATTCATTTATTACCGACGTATATTGTTCCTTAAGCTTGCTATTTTTTGCTAGCTTCCGTTCAAGACTATATAATCTTTTTAACGCTATTTCTTTTGTATTACAGGGTGTTTTATTGGATCGCAAAGGCAATTTTACTATGTAGCGACCCTCTGCATCTCTACGTGTGGTAGCAGCAAAATGATCCTCGCATGCTTGCTCTTCAGGGCTAAGAATTGACCTTTCAGAACCTGTTGGCTCTGCCTCTAGTTCCCAAAACTTTTTTAGGATCTCGTTTTCTTCGACCTTAGCGTGCATGCTTAGAATTACATTGTGGCAAGACGTCACTCTGTCTTCATCGCTGACCTCTCCTGATATGATCCAGCCAAGATAAGTATCTTGAGCCATCGCTTTACCCATAGGGTCTTTGATTAAGCCTTCTTTTAAGACTTTGGCATAGGCTCCCGACCCTAACAAAATATCAATTTTGTTAGGCTTATTGAAATTTGGATCGGCTAAATTCATACTATTTAGCTCTGGCCAATCCACCAGTGTAAATTTCCTTTCAGGTAAAATTGTAGTCACCTTACTCAGCACATAAGCCTTTATTTGTAAGGTGAAGTCAGGATCGTGTAACGACTGAATGTTCAACTCAACCATAAACTTTGACGTTAGATCGCTCTGACCTCCACCCACACCTGAGATAGACGTTTTGACAGCTATCTTTTTTAACTTTAATAACTGAACCGCCGATTCGGTAATAAAGGAAGCTTGTGAGCCTTGATCTAACAAGGCTCGCAAAACTTGCATGTACCCATTTCTCGACCTTGCCTTAATTACGGCTGTAGCCAGTACAACCTGACTATGAGTATTTTGTGCGAAATGGGTTGAAATATGAGCTTCATCCGTGGCCTCGTTCTGTGGTGTTTCATTTTGCTTAGGAGAAGTGGTAGAGCTCGCCTCCTCTTCTGCTTCCGTTTTTAGATGCAAGAGTGAATGATGTTTTCTACTACAAATTTTGCACTTAGTATTTACTCGACAATTAATATTAAGATGACTTGAGCGAAGGCAATTGAAACACAAACCATGGGATTTAACTATTTGACGACGCTGATCAACAGTCTCCTGAGCAAACTTTTTGCAATGACACAAGAGATGCTCCTCGGAACAATGTGGACAGGTTAATTTTGAAACTACGTGACATGCTTTAGTATTACCTTTTGACTTGCTACTTTGAGGTTCTACAAATTCTAAAGCCCGAAAACGTTTTTCCAAAAATTCTCGAAAATCCTTGAAGGTCGGAAGTTCCTCGCAAGATTGACTTACTTGCAATTCCCACTGCTTTCGAGTCTCAACGTCCAACTTGGAGCTAATTAAATAAATAATAATAATATCCCAAGCGTCCACCTGCACCCCTAGATTTGACAGTTCATGCAAGCAATCAGTTGTTGTATCTAAAAGTTCCTTGAGAGCAACAGATGACTCGACCGTCATTTGTTTTTGGTTCAGTAAACGCTTGAGAATACAATTCGCTAGAAATCTCTTATTATTGTAACGACTGTTTAACAGAGTCCAACATTTTTTATAATTTGCATGCGTAATCGGTATGTGCTTTATGAGCTGTGATGCTTCACCTGACAACTGTGATCTTAAATAATGTAGACGTTGTACATCATCAAGAGTCTGATTGCTATCAATTAGTGACAAAAACAAATCTCTAAACGTTGACCATTCCTGATATGCACCACTAAAAACAGGAATTGTTATTTTAGGTAATTTAGCAATTGACACCATTTTGGGTTGACTATGGTCCGGTGAGACATCACTCTTTACAGAAGACTGTGATTCCGGCAAAGCATTTTTAAGTTCAACTTTATAAGTTATAAAGGTATCGGTAACAGTCTCAAACACATCATTCTTCATGTAACTGGTCGCACTCAATTCATTTTCTGTGTAGTTGACCAAAAGCTCCTCATGTTTTCTTGTAAAGTCTTCAAACTGTTTGTCTAATATTTCCAAACGGGACTCAATATATGGTTGACTAATTCTCTCTTTCGGAGATTTTCTGAAGTTAATAAGCCCCTTCTGAATGCGACCTTTAATATCTTCCAACAACCTTAACTTAGCCTCCATGATTCAAAGTATCAGATGTTTGAAATTAACTAAGTGTTTGACTGTCGTAATTTTTCTAAGTGTTTAAAACTGCACTTTAACTCTGAGTGAAATCGGGCATAGATTCGGGGTCTCTTCAATTTTTGCAGAATTATTCTAAGTCCCAAGTTTCTTTAAATTTCTCTAAGTCCATGCAACAACTTTAAACTTTTACAAGTCTCTGACACTTGGAACTGTTAATGAAGTAAAATGTACTCACAGTTTTTAAGTTGCACTTTGATCACTAAACACACTTTCCTTTGACGTTCCACTTAGCTCCGTTGACCTCGCTCCGCTCCGCTCAGCTTAGTCGACCACGCTCCGCTCTGCTCAGCTCCGTAGATCACGCTGCACTCCGCTCAGTTTTCAAACTTGCACCAATTCACCAAACTGCTATCTTTCTAATTCTCGACTCCGACACTAGAGGGCGCCTGTATCGTTTATCAAAAAACGTTCCGGATCGTAGGACCTTATGATCATCGAAGATCTTTTCGCCCTGTTTTGTCGACGAGTCGGGAGATCGTTTATAGCAATAAAACCACACCACGTACTCAGAACGTAGACATTTATTAATTTTTTTTTTTTTTTTTTTTTTTTTTTTTTTGGAATGGACCACTCGCAGTTCAGCACACTAAGGCTGGTTACTGCTCAACCGGACAATCCTGTGGTGGCCTCAAATGAATTTAAGGCCCCCAGCCAGGGCCAACATTTATTAATTTTCACCGAGTTGTCTTATACAATCCTCGGTAACGAA
Organism: Hecatera dysodea; assembly: GCA_905332915.2. Lineage (NCBI taxonomy): Eukaryota > Metazoa > Arthropoda > Insecta > Lepidoptera > Noctuidae > Hecatera > Hecatera dysodea. Next base: position 14,305,241 of record HG995291.1, read on the forward strand.
ACCATAGCGCGAATTTAAATCGACGAACGCCATCTATCGAGCTATGTGGTACTATTAAATAGTTTTAGATATTAGGTTTGACTTAAATTAAATATTATGACATGAACAAAGTATATTTTTTTAACTAGAAAATAAATTAGTTAAAACTGATATTAATTTCCTAACGGAAATTCATCTAATTCAGTGACGAGACCCTTATAAAGTTATAAGGGTCTTGTTACTAATTTAGATGAATTTCCGGTTTATTATATTATTCAAAGGCTACGAAGTTAATTGTAGTCAAGCCATTGATTTCTAAAGATGTGGTCTAAAACGCCTAAATCTCTTGCAGTTCAATTATGGACCTTATTTAGAACCCTAGCGCCCAATAAGGACCATAGACAAGCTTTTAAAAATCTTTTATTGTAAGTAACTGGCCATTGGTGCCTTGTATTTGTACAATGTTTTCTCTTGAAATAAACTAATTTAAGTATTTGATCATGATGTGTTACAAATTAAAACACATTTCAGTTTTTATTTATAAAGATTTCCAAAATCCCGGCCCTTATTAGATGCAATTACCTACCTTATTTCACGGTTTCAGGTTTGTTTATGTTTCCGTAGCAAAAGTTGTAAATATTTATGAGTGTAATTCATTGGTAGGTACTATTTTAGCCCCTGAAAGAGTACTAATGAATTACAAGTCACCCTGTTAATATATTTGTATAAGATATTACAAAGTAATCACTTTGAAATGAACTGTGCCGTGCACGTAACATGTCTGACCACCAAGCAATTACCGCTCCAAGCCCTGCTCATTCATGGGTAGTGCGTTACCTGTATGGTGTGAATTGCTATGTCGTAAACATGGGGGCCATGCATTTGCCAGGCGACCCGATTCGCAGCCACAATGCGCGGAAGTGACCGGTGCGAGCTACAACGCCGCAACGCCTTCCGCCATATCAGGTCCTAATATAATTAGAGTACTGGGCTACGCTGGATAACTATGTGGAACAGGTAGGTTATGGTTGTCTAGACACGTGGCAGCGTGTCAAGCCAAGTTCAAGCAAAGGAACTGGCTAGCCAGGGCCGAGTGTAATATTACACGAACCACTTGGTGCCACTAAACGTCCAAGTCAAATCGAATCTACTTTAAGATCTCAAATTTTTAAATAACAGCAATTGTTATAGGTATCCAATAAAGCAAAGAAATAGAGTTTAATACTTGTTCATAATGTTATTTTGTTCCTATAAATACATATTTCGATTTTGCATAGAACTTGACACTCATTTAGATCTCCATTTTTTTTGCAGCGAAGTCCACAGCCTAGGATATTTTTTTTATTGAACTTGGCTCTTCTTTTTAATATTTACGTTTTTGGTGGGATTTAATGTTATGGATCGGAAAAGCTGTTGACCGAGTGTAAACGAACGTGTTCTTGCTAACGCTTTTGTTTCGCTCACGCATGATCTTTGGTTTCAGTTCCAAGTTTACTAAGATATCTAGGCAGGCTTTCAAGGAAAACTGCACCAAGTTATTTAAGTAGGCTTAAGTTGTTACTCCAGCAATATCTGATTCCGTTTGATTAGACTGAAATTAAGAAATCTACAACTAAACTATTTAGAAGATAGAAAAGAGAAACAGCATTTCTTATTTAGTCTCGAATGAAGGATTTCCTAAGGTTGTTCGCGGAGTATGTTTCTAAACATATTAAAGGAATGTTAAGCATCTCTGTTTACGGTAGATTAATCAGGTTGCCAGAAGAGGCTTGCAAATACTTAAGTAATCGATGAATCCAGACTAATTTGGAAGGTAAACCGTTAATACTACTTATTTATTTCCCAAGTGCTGTACCTACAACTAAGCACGGTAAAAGCTATAACTCGGATGACAACTCGTAATTTAGGTAGGTACCTACCTACGTAACCGCCCCAAGAGCGCTAATCTTGAGACACTCTTAGGAACTTTGTGTGTGTAAGCTTCACATTTTTGTTTCCTTTAATATAGATGACGTTTTCAATCACACGCATTTCAGACATCTCATGGCCTGACCGCACTTCAGATCCAAATTATTGATGATTGATTGATGTGGATTAGGGGTTGGTAATCCCTAATCCGCTATTGCTTAAAAATAAGATGATCCTACTCTTTGGTGGGAAGCAAAATTCGCTGATAGTCGCCCGAGCTTAATTTTGATCTCATCAGTACCTTTTAGGTTTAAGTAGCTGGATACCTTAGGTACCTACCTACTAACCTACACACATCAGTGAGTGTTTTACAACAGGTTAAACAACAAAGTCGTAGGTAAGTAATCGTTGCGTACAGAGGAATGGTGTCATCAACACTTCATTACACGCGAAGTGAAGGGTTGCCGAAGATGGTCATTATCGTTTTTCTCATTGTCAGTGCATAAAGTTCAAGGTGCATTTTTTGTAGGTTAATCGAATCAAACTTACTAACAACAGTAACAACATAGTCCCAACGTGTTTTACAGTTGGTTGCTGATAGATCGATGAGTTACCTACCTATTTTGCATTTAAGTAGAATTATCTTCTTGAACGATTAGATTTAAACCCATAAAATCTTTCAACACGACGGCTCTTTCTTTCCCTTGGACTTTAAAGACTATAGGAAACTCTGGAAAAGAAAAGCCTATCGATTTTGTTTCGGTTTTTCTTTTTGCCTTGCTTTTGTGAGTTCCTTAATGGTAGCCTTAATGATGAGCTTCAATTCAGATGAAGCCGATATAGACGAGCCGTGTTACCTAGCTAAATATCCAACTGCCCTTTAAACAATGAGATACAGTAGTCGATGCTTCAATATCAGCATCCGATTTTGAATGCAATCAAACACCATTCGAGCAAGAATCTTTTGTATTAAATAAAATAGCTGGGAGGTGAGTAGGCAATCGCTTGTTTAAGCGCCCATTCATAAATGCCTCATTGTAGGTCGTGAAAGGATGTGCCGAGGATGCCAGCTCACTTTAGTCCTTGGAATAGTGCACAGACATTGTCATACGACCATTACTAACGTGAGTAAATATTGAAATACAAATGTTTGTCGCACTTAGGACGATGTTTTAACCTCGATTTAAAACGGTCGGATCGTCGCAATTTAGGTATGACTGAGCGAGAACCTAGGAAAGGTTCGGTTCTAAGTTTGAACTGTGACTGCTAACAGCAATGTCTTTTAGGATACATTTAACATTGACACTATTTTCACATCACATTTTAAGACGATAATCATTTGCACCGCTGACCTTCTCAGCAATAAACACGGGAAAATGCGATTACGTTCAGAAACAATTTAAAAGAATAACAGAGCAATCTCATAGTCTCATTTCGGACCTTGTCCTTAATAGAGTAATTGTTTTTATTTAGATTAGTTTAAAAAAAAACTGGCTGAAAATTTAAGAAACATTTTTTTGTAAAGTAGTGGACGTTTCCGATTTAATTAATGCTGAACTTCTTTAACAAACGAGTTAACATAAGTATTAAATGTTATGTCAAGCCCAAGCTTTTTTGAATGACCTTTTATATAACAAAAATCGCTTGATAAACTTTGCAGAGGCAAGCAACTTTACCATTGAATATTTTATTACAAGTATTACAACCTGTTGCTTGTTTGTAGCAGGTACACATAGGATTGTGTCATCTTACAAATGGTACTTATTTCCCAGCCGTTTTGACTGCAGAGGTCAAATAAATGCCAACGGCGAAGCATGCGGAACTTGCTACGGTACAGTAATGGGAAAATTGAATTCATGACAGTTTCTATAAGGAAGGGCAATAAATTGGAAAGCATATTGTGTGATATCGATTTCGTAGCTGAAAGTTGTTTGGTTTAATTGATCATAGTCACTCACATCGCAGGAAACAATAGGCTAGTTGCCTAAAAAAATCTAATTAGTACGTAAGATAGACTTCCCAAAAATATTGGACACGTATTTTTTATTTTTTCACGTAAACAAAGAACGAAGACGATATAGTGCGTTGAAAACTCGTATGACGTCACTTCGTGCGACGATTTTTACCACGCCGTGATGTCACAAGCCCCCACTCATGATCTTTGAAGCTTTTTATCTTCGTCAATTTTTAGAGATTTCATAAAACAAAAAATACGTGTCCAATATTTTACGATAATCTAACTGACGGACTAAATAGGATCATATTTTTATTCTTCAGGAAACATCCCTATTAGGTAGCAACACTAAATGCTTGGTACTATTATGTAGTGTCTGACATTAAGTTTAATTTGAGCACCGACATCTTGAGAATCAGTCAACACGATATATTGTTAGGAAATCCGCGATATCCGTCAGCCAAAACGAGTGGTGATATATTCATGTGATGTCATTCCATTTGATCATTAAAGATCTACCATATCAACTGACTGACAGTTCAAAAGGCTATGAGAAAATCAGTTCATCCGCTTTATTCTATTAAAATCGTTTCGATACCGCACCGTACTGGATCATCAACAATGCCAGTCTCGCACGGTTAAATTGATGGGGTCAAAATCACAGACAAATGACGATCAAAGGTAAGGAGGCGCGGGCGCAGTGAAAGTGCTCGCGCAATTCTATTGTGACTCTGATTGATTTGCAAGATATACGATAAGTTGCGCTATCGCATAGATGCGCTATTGTTCTTCCGACTTCAGCAATTAAATACCATATAATAACGTTTGAAGATAGCAATCAAATTCTAACCTGTTACGTTTAAAGCTCTGGCGCGGATCTTTTATGCGCGGTGAGTTTAAAAAAATAAATGTTTAGCAAGGTTTGGCAAAGATTTGTGTGATTTTAATGAAAATGTGGGTGTGTGAGAAAATGGCCATAAAACTCAACCTAACCTACGTAACGCCATATTTGATAAAATTAGTGCCTATTGTGGGTGGAGATTGGGTAAGTCAATCAACATCGATGACCCCTTGGATGCCGTCTTAGAGCGTTTTCATATTTTGTGTTTGGGTCAGTACCAACAGTCAAATCCACAAACTTAGGTAATCGTATAAAGATTGACTTACCTGCACTAGTGGATATGTAGCTGTTGTTTTGTGTGACCAATAGAGTAGGAGTTAGTAGGTACTATAATTTTCCCATAGTACCAAATGTCAGTAGTTACATGGTAAAGTGGCACGCCCAGGACGGGTTAGCGGGATGAGCTAGACTTAGGTATATTTAGGGGATTCGCCTTCACCTAAAATAGATATCAATAGACACGAAAAAGTGGCAATAAGGAAGGGAGGACCGTTATTTTTAGGATGGGAAATCATCAAATGTCTCTTTCCACTCTGGGCGGAGCCGGAGCGAAAGGGAGTGTCACACTCTTACTGAATGAAACCCATCCGTGTTCCTGCAAATGGTTCCAGGACTGCGGCGATTCTTTCGAACAAATTCCGCAACCCTGGCAGAGGGGAGTCCTGCAGTCGGATTAGCTAGATATATAATAATAATGGTTCCCTATCCATTAGCATAAAATTTTAAGACCTAATATAACTTAGCATAATGTTGTTTGGCATAATTATTTTTTCGCATAATATAATTACGCATAACAGCTCATGCATAATTTTTTTAAGCATTATGTCTGTAACCATAATAATGATTAGGCATAATATTTTAAAGCATAAACTTATTAAGCATAAAGTTCTAAAGCATAACTTTTTTAAGCATAAAGTTCTAAAGCATAACTTTTTTAAGCATAATATCCTAAATAAAATATTAATATATTATAACGTATTGAACAATTTTGTGAGTATTTTTTCGCTGTAGGAAGCAAGCATTGCAAGCATACAGCATGCAAGCAAGCATGCAGCATGCAAGCAAGCATGCAACATGCAAGCAAGCAGCATGCAGCAGGCAGGGTTTCTGTGACGGCTCCGGCGCTGCGGCCCTCCGGCGGCCCCACGCGTGCTAATCGTCGCAGACGGCTTTCGCTCACCACCGCAGCTTCGGCTTGTTGGCCGGCTTCGCCGGCCAGCCTCAGCCGCGGCGGCTCGCTCGCAGCCACCTGCTCCTCAGCCCGCGGGCCGCCTCGCCCCTACGCGCCTACGCGATTTTAAATAACACTCTAGGGGTAGGACAAACAAGACTACGTGAAGTCGGTTTTGCAGCAATTCGGTTCTGTGACTAACTTTTGTTGCACAGCATATTAATTTTTTAACCAACAATATTATTTGATTGTTACAGGTACTATAGCTAATTGGTTTGCTCAGAATATTATGCTAATAGCCATTAGGCCTACTAACGTTATGATAAAAGTCTTTAGGCCTACTAACGTTATGCGAATCAAATTTATGCCAAAACAAATTAGTCTTTAACATGATTATGCCAACATAAAATGTATGCCTAAAAAAATTATACCAAAGTATTATTATGCCAAAACAAATTGTGCCAAAATCGTTATGCCGAAGTATATTAGGACAAAAAACATTATGCGAAAAGAAGGGATCCCAATAATAATAACCATAATGTCCGTCGCTGAAAGCTTGCGAAGCACCTTTGGAAACCTCAAATTAATGGATCTCCTTCGTTCAAGTTAACACCGTCGCTGAATTAAGTACTTCTTGGGCACGATTTCATGAGTAACGAACAGTATGACGGTCTATCTACATTATTAAATTAAAGTATCCATTCACATTCGATGCTTATTGCGTAAGAACCATTTATAACTAACACAGTCATCATAAGGCTATGAGAATGTAGTCTTCGTGTTGTATCGGTATCAAGCTAACACATTGGTTTGCTTTACTTTAGGTACATTGCAAGTGGTTTAAATGTTCTGCACTACATACCAATCTATCTACAGACAATATGTGTCACAGGATAACTGGAAATATGCTAAAAGTACTAGAATTTTTGCTTTTTTTGATTTTTGAAAAAGAGAGAAAAATACACAGTGACAATACATTCCAGGTTTTTGTAAAAATGTAAGGATTCAATCGAAAAAACAATTTTTCCTAGTACCCTATATAGCAATAAGTTCTGACATATTCTAAGATTTGCATTCCATCACTCCTCGATATATGCAGTCCAAATATATGCAGTTCATGCAAATATGGCTGTAACGGAAACGAAGAGTTATGTTAAGATCGCCGTACATAATTACGAGTTTAGCTTATCGGCGTTACCCAATCTGCGGATGTTGCCAAATGCTGCAGCTTCAATTTCATACCCTAAATTGTATATGGGCGTCATAAAAGTTAATAGTGTGTAGTTGAGTCATGGTGAACAATGTATAAAAAGTTGTAATTTGCATAAACATTTTGGAAGGAACCATCTTCAATTAATCAATTAGGTACGTGTTTAAAAAAACTTGTTAATAATTATAGTTGGGATTAGGAATAGGATGACAAGTAGCGTTAAGATTCAATCAAATGAAATAAAATTATGTATAGGTACAGTAAGTACCTACATAAAAAAATAAACCATGATGAAAGTTTCGAGAAAGTGCATTTTTGTGTGGTTACAGCAGAGTAGTAATGAGATACCTTAATAGCGGCGCAGCTCCTTTTAAGTTAATCCTAATTAGCATTTATTTACATGCGACGCTGCATGCCTTGATTCGAATAATCAAAACTAATGTACATATGTACATACATATGTGTTAAAAGATTTTATATTGATTGGATTTGATACTTCTTAATACCATCTACCTAATAGCTATTCGTCAGCGGATTGTCGGAAATATATCCCAAAAAATACGTACCGCGATAAAATTAAGTTACGAGTATGCATGTCTTAATCCAGGACAAGATCCACCCGTGTGACCAGTTTTGTCCAAATTCGTTTGGCCGTTGAAGTGTGGTTGATCAACAAACATCAAAAGTTCCAAAAATCCAGACTTTCCCGATTACTTAAAATGCGCTCAAATTATGAGCACATATTGTTTAGTATTAGCCTACTCATATATTATCCTACTGCTGGGCAAAGGCTTCTTTACATCTTTCTAGTCTCTGTTTTCTTGCACATTTGTATTAAGTATCTTTGAAGTGAACTGGGAAGTCTTCTTTCATCGTTAATGTAATGCATACCAATCTTGCGTGCGTTTTATTAATACAATAGCACGCAAAGTCCCCGATGCAACTACCGAAGAAATTGTTATCTTTTTATCATCGCAGGAAATTGAAGATACTTCACATCGGCCTGATAAATACACCAACGTCTGTGGAATGTGTTTTTGTATCCCCTTTAATATGCATTCAGAGCCGCTGTAAAATTTAATGATTTGGAACTGAAGGCCAGTGAGGTTGCATTCGATTCGATAGTTTGGATGGTGTCCAATTGCTGCTCGATCTAAACAAGGTATCAAATCTCAGATTCCACCTAATACAACGTAAAATAAACAGGGTAGTTAGTGCTCTATTTCAGTCTTTCTGCTTTCTTCTATACCTTCAAGTTGTATTGATCAGGGTTTATCAATAGAGTAGATCGTGTGAATTACAAAATAGCCAATTAGAGAGCGTCAACTCTGTCACTTAAACTTATAATTTGTAACTTAGCTCCGTAACCGTAATTAACCTGAGATGCCTGATGGTGTCACAGACACTAATGTTTCACACGCTACGTTTTGCTGTTGTACTCGTATTGAATATCGCTTCTTTGCATTGCACCAATAAAAACGTCGACCCCAATTGGAGGCACATAAACGAGCAAAGATCATTACAACATTGTTGAAATTGAACGCATTTTCGACATTATTTGCGTGTCGAGTTGGTACTTCGTTTGACATTTTGAGAGATAGCATCTTCATTCCTCAACCTATTGACCTCCTATAAGAAATTACTATTGGGATTATCAGATCTTGATGGTGAATTTTTTATCCCATACTTTTCAGTTGTTTTCAGGTTCGTGTCTCATAAAATGAAGGAATAAACTTTTAGAACATTTACCTCAGAATATTGAAAGTCAGTTTTACGTCACTTATTGTACGTTACTAGACTGTTCCATTGTTTATTCAAACAGTTCATCGATTGAGACCTCGAAGCTGTCTCTAAATGGAAATGTCGGATACACTATTCTCTATTTGGGTTGCTCTTTTCGTCATCGTCTCGTCGGCATAGCAACATAAACTTTCTGTGACTTTATTCGATCATGAATCTTCTTTAAACACTATTTTGACAACTTCTCACTATTCAAGATCCTTTTTTAGAAAACTACTCTTTTTATTCTTATTTTGAAATAGTTTAAAAGGAATTTTGCAGTTCATGATGTTCTGCAGAAATACATAAGTATTTGGACGGTTAAAATATTGACATTATAAGTAAAAAACAATTAATGCATTTAAAAATTGAAATCGATTTGTAAATAAAAAAACCGCTTGAGCTTTCTACATGATTTTGCATTTAAAAATAAAATGTTAATTTTTATCTTGATCAAAATTGCAAAATATTGCATTACTGCACATGCTTTCATTTAAAATAATTTGCTTGAATTTATCGAAGATGAAATGGAACTTGAGGAAGTTGAATTAGGTAACATTGGTATAGCTTGCTGCCGTCCAACATGATATAACTAAGACAGGGTTGGTTTATTTACAGGAGACTGAATTGTCCTGATGATAAACGCTAGTTTAAAGGCTGTGTCAGAACTGTTAATCATCTATCTTATCTATATATCTAAAAACGTGATAGAGCAATGTGTGAGGTGTGTGAAATGAGGTCGCATTACATGATGCAACATTTTTAATATATACAATTACTGAAAGAGATGCGTCCGCTTATACTCATTTTGGGCAGTTAATGACTATTCATCCGGCTTTGAGGTTATAATGGTGAAGGATGATCAAATAAACGGTGGATATATTTTGGGAAAGATTTATTGGTGGTGGATTTAAGGAGGTGGCAAATAGAGATGTTTGGAAGAAGCAGACATGCTGACAACAAAATGCATGCAAACAAATTCTACAGGTGGTTTTTGTTGAGGACCATCAAGCTTTTGAATTCATGGCTGCCCTACCAGGAGGTCAGGTGCGGGTCGCGATGCGCCCTCGTAGCTCGAGGCCTGAGGCTCACGGAAGCGGGCGACACGGAGGTAAGGGAGGGAGGGGAGAGGTCGCCGGCTCGTGATATACCGTAGGTGAAAGCGCAGAACAGCACGGTTATCTAACCTCTCCTTAAGGGTCCACTGGGAAAATATCTGGTAGGTATATTTAGTTTAGTTCGACCTTTAGGTTTATGTTTGTCCTTAAATATATGATAATACCGCTGTTACCATACACTTTGTTTAATTGATACGTCATACCACTTTCTATCCAGTTGTATAAACGTAAAACCGTCATGATTCCATTGTTAATTGTCATTGAACTTATCAAAACATTGTTTTTAACGAATTGACTGTTACTACCGCACTAACCCTTTTTTGCGACTCGGAAACAATGCAGTTAGAAAGCAATACCAACTAACAAAGCTCAATTAGAAACTCTCACATCATCAGTAGCTAATATCGTATCAATCAATCCATCCAACTCGGATTATCTTTCATAGCTGATCACAATATTGACAACACTGAATGGAGCCAATCAGAAGCAGTAATTAGTACAAATCGCCGTCAGTTGTTCACGTCAAGTGGCCTGTGTAATATGCTTCGAGGATATTAGATAAGGAGGCAATTAAGGCCTACATACATACATAGATGTAATACGAATATGGGTTATGTAAGTGATGAGTAATATTAGATTAGTTTATTGGTTCATACTTGTCGTGGAAAATTATGAGCATCTTTAATGGTGTTATGAGTTCGTATGTTAACAACTTTATTTGTGTAATGGGGTTCAATGTCAGATTTTTATTATACACACATAAGCTCAAGCATATCTCCCAACGGGGGAAGGCAGAAACCTATATAAATGCTCTTTGCGTTCCAGCGCCGCGGTGACTCTTTCGAACAAATTCCCCATCCCCCTGGCAGGCACTGGCCCTGGTGGGCCCTGGCTTCTGTGACAATACGCCGTCGACATGGGCTTGGATTGAATCAGAGCCGGAATCGAGAGGTAGCCACCGTCGATCGCCTTGACGTGGTCATGGATGGCGGTGCGAGCACCGACGAAGCAGAAAAAAAGAAGAAACAACCAAAAACACAGATTTTCGAAATTAAAGTTATTTTATAGTGTGTTTATTTGGAAGTCGGTTGTTATTTTTTTAATTTAAAGTTTTTTTTTATATTCACTGTAACGTTACTATACTTACCTACGACAAAACATTGATTATTTTATACTTCGTAGTATCTTTATTTGGAAGTTAGTTGTATTTTTTGGAAAACGGCTTTTTATTTTTCAAACCGAATAATCTCTCACTTTACTAAGTTTTATTGATTTTAAGTTACGCCCTAAGATAACTCAAAAACATGGTTGACTTATCCACATCTGCGTGCTTCACACCGTACCGGCGGCGGCGTGATGTTATGTTATAAACAATAAACATACATGCGATTTCAGCAATCCCGCAAGATATTCTATCATTTCTTGAAGAGTTCCGTTGCCTATATCCGAAGTTCTTCATAAGATCTTTACCAAACTGAAATTGAATGGGAAGAATATTTTCGGTTGATGATTTCTGAAAATATCGCTGAACATAAAAAAACCTCCTGTTTTGAAATCTGTTCAAAATACAACCCCATAGTATTTTGGTTTAGTTTTATACGATATACACAATTAGTATCATACAAAAACAAGAATATAGCACCCAGTTCAAATAAATATTATATGCGAAACGAGTTTTATAGATAAAGTAACATTTCGCGTACGTTACTATATGTCAAAAATATTCGTGTTACGCCCTAGACTCTGCTCTTGTTATTTATGGTAAGAAAATAATTTGAGTCTCCCGAGTTTTTTGTCAACGACGAGAATTGCAAATCCATAGTTTTTATATCTTTCTCCTTGATGCAATGAGGATATTAAGGTGTTGGGGCGTAACGTGTCGGGCTCATTTCATCGCATTTACAAGTACCTACTTACTTAGATAGCATGCGCCTACGCTGCAATAAGTGACTTAACTGCTATCATTACCGGCACGATACTGAACCATTTTTCAAATGAGCTGCTAGTTTGTGCTAACACTGCAACGTTTTTGTATCTCAGAACTTTAATTAACAATTTTTTACGTTCCTATTTGGTTAGAACCAATCACCATTTAAAAACTCCTGTACTTATTTTATGTTTTCGGGAAGTACCTACCTATGTATACTTGCATCTATTATTTTTCCAACTCAACTTGAAAGAGATTCAGCGATAAACACTCAAAAGGATCAGTATGATCGGACGCAATTCAACCTCCTTATATTGAACCTATTTAAGTCACAAAGTTATAGCAAATACGTAGTATTACGGTGATCCAGCAGGAAGTTATTATTAGTTAAGAAATCTAGGTGGACATTCCTCGCAACTGACCACATGCCATAACATGTTAACACGTATGAGTTTACACTAGAATTTCAGCAATTATTTATCTACTGGGTGCTTGCACAGCCTACGAACAAGTTTGCAAAAGTTTCAAAAGAGTATTAATGTGCGGTGCAAATCGATTCGCCATGAGTTTACACTTTACATTCTGGGTAAATGTAACGAATTGGTCATACCGAGAATGTTTACGCTGTGGCCTATCGTTTAGGGGCACACATCGGAGCGCCAAAAATTATGAAACCAAATAATTTAAAGCGTGTTGTAAGAGCGGAGTTATCCGCGACCTTCGGCAGCCGTGAGAAGCATCGGCGCGGTGCGCGTGCGACTCCGCATTGTTTCTCGTTAAATAATCGACAACAACCGCGCAAGTTTTGCAACTAACACTAACAATCATAGGTTTTGATAGCCGCGTGCATCAATACGTCGTAAATATAACAAAAACATTGTGACGGCTACTAAAAAGTTGGGAAAATAGGAAACCTATTGTCCAGTGGGTTTGGTAACACAGTAACTTCAGCAGGAAGACGTGTTGCCGAGTGTACGCACCTTGTATGACTGTACCAGAAATAGGTGATATTCCAAACCAATTACATTCAATGTGTGTGAGCCACTAAAACAGAAACAGTTATTTATCTCGGCGATCGAATGGAGCAAATTGTGGGAAAATTCTAAGAATAGACGAGCGGAACGAAAGTAAGATGGCTGTCGGTCCTCGCCTCCGGGTGCAATAGCAAGACGTAATACTGTGCGACGCCTTATTTGCATTAAATTAGCAATTGTTCAACGAATCATCAGCTTTATAAGTTGTGAATTTGCAATTCAAAAGAAAGATTCCGCTGATTCGATTTCTTTTCTTCTTAAGTCACAAACGGTAGCTTTGGTTACTAGAAAAGCGTTGGCATGAACGCAAGCTATGGACGGAAACAGGATATTTTAATCGAATTTATTAATTAACTTTGTGGTTTCTTTATTTTTCAGTTAATTAAACATTCACACTGGTAACATTCACCTTCAAATAATTGGTAAGAATTGTCGAAAATGCGGAACACTTTAGACCCAATTTTAACAGTGTGGAATAAAAACTTTAATAACGAGATCCTGTACGATTAAGATCTCGGCGCAACTCTTGTTCCGTGTTAAGGTCGTCAGTACAATAAGGATGCTTCTTCAACAATAACTTCCTGACCGTTACCACTAAATTGTCCGTTTATTTATAAATTATTGCTGAGTCATAACAATTTGGAGCAGAACAATATAAAAGATGCACTTCAAGGATACGATGTCACGGTTAAAACAAATACGTGATAGATCGGTAAAGGTTGCAATATGGTTGCAATTAAGCTTCTCGGCAATCTGGTTAACTTAAAATCATCACGTTTTATTTGTTCGTCAGTCATAAATCGTGAAATACATGTAATAAAACTATTTTTATTTAGCTGGTGGCAATGTTTGAGATTACATGCTTGGTTAATTAATGGCGGTCATGAATGATATATGAGTGATCCCCGGTCGCGGTTCTCACGCTTGTTATCGCGCATCAGTCGCGGACTTACTGGCAGGATCCGCGCACCCCGCCGCGCCGGCTTTCAAGGTGACTTCACAACGAATGTTTCAGACGTCTAAGCACATCTTTTGACAGTCCAATCCTATTGTTATCCGATGAAACTGTCTGAATTCTGGTTGTCATTGACAGTTTGTAATTGAAAATTATGTTCACGATTTTATTATTTCAGTAGAGTATTTTTAAACTGGAGTTAATGAAATTGAAAATTTATACATTTCGAAATATTCAAATGCTGATCTTGATGCTAATGAAGGCAATATATTGTTATAATAATACATCTTGTAATAAGGTGCTTCCTACCGCGGAATTGACACAGATTTTTATCCATCCACTTCCGAATGCGTTTACAGCTGTAGTTAGGCACCATTATGCAGCATGTTTATTGTGTGACGATCATTATCCAGCCTACTCGCGATGCTCACAACATCTGCTTATGTAAGTAAACTGCAATAGTCTCGGAGGCGGTAGACGGATGAATCCTTAATTGTAGAGTAAGTATGGTCATTTCCTACAATCTAGACGTGCAATACTCGATTAGAGACAGTTAAACTTGTGAATGTTAAGCTAAAGGAGTGCTGCTCAGTGCTGACCAACTCGTTGCAAAACAAATGAGGTTTTTACACAAGTGCGGTGCATATTCATTTTAAAACAATGCGTGTTATGGGAACCTTTGGAAGACAACAATAATTTTGTCGCAGTTGTTAATCTAAATTGTAATTTTGCAACCATGTGTGTTTAGATAAATAATCTCTGTAATGTTTTATATGTGTTCACTCAACACAGTTTGAATATAGCTGACGTATCGCAATGTGTTTCGTGAACTTTACAACTCTAAAACAAAAGTCGATACGTGTGTCGTAACTAATGAAAAAATAACAATAGATCATCAAAGATTCCTCAACAGGTTGCTTCAGTTCGCCATGGTCTGGTCGGCAGTGGGTAGTAGTGGCGATCCCCGGCCACTCAGCGTGAAGAACATTTGGTTCACGGCCACTGACAGAAGCCTCCCTGTCCGTAACACTCGTACGTGAGTGAGGGGCGACCGCTTCCACAGCGCTACGCTACGACTTTGTTACAAAATAATGAGTTTTGCAAATCCTATAATACCTGTACTTATGTAGATTAAATGAAAGTATCGGTGTTGTAATGCCAAGAAATATGTTGTGAATATATTTTGAGCTTATTTTACGTGCCCATTATCGCCTGCTGTTCTGCAATTAGATATCAACAATCCAATCTAACAGTAGGTCGAACTGTCTTCATATTGAAACGAACAGTGATGTAAGATGATATAAGAAAAAAAAAACATAAGAATTAGTTTTTGTCTGGTTAACTTGTTGGACTGGAAATGCGAAAGTGCCACAAAAACATGTAGCAAGAATATTTCCTTCATCTAATTGCGAAGTCGTCTCACACTATCGAATTCTTCGAAACAAGCATGCAGCCTGTACCTACACAAGCGCCAAACAAACAAAATGTTGCAATGTGAATGCAGCACGCGACTTCGCGTTTTCATAATATCCATTACCAGCAATGCATTGTTTCACAAGCCTTCAACTTTTGGCCAAAATTCGGCGCGACCTTTGACATGAGCAGAGAAGACCGACCTTCTGTAACCAAATACCGGGGAGGATCTTCTAAACATGGTAACTAATCAGCCAAGGTCAGATATGTGTCGCTAAAGACGCCATTTTTGGCTAAATTATAGGTATTAAGATCTGTGATTAGATGCTGTTTTATTTAGAAGGGCAGACGTTCAAACTTTTAAAGAAACACAAACCTTTACAGTGCAAGCTTCGAGGTTAGGGCACGAATTATATTCATAACTGCAGCAGACGGGCCTGGTGAAAATTAGAAAAATGTCTGTATAGTGTACATCGTGCCAAGAAATACTTTCTTCAGCTCAAGCTTATAGTAAGGTAGACACGAATCGTAAACAGACCAATGAGAGAATTAACTACATTGAAAGATTATTTAATTGGATTGCTTCTAAGTTACCTTACTTAAACATTGGTATAACTTTTATGGACGTCGGTCTACAACTATAAATCTCTCTCTAAGTCTCTTTAATATGGGTTAAAACAACCCATATAACATGATTGACCGACGCTGAAAGTAGAGAATACTATTACATACAATTATATCACTGATTTGCGTAACGTAGTAATCTTGGAATAGACAAACTTATCAGATGATCTAAGCCATGTACCGTACTTAATCGTACAAAGTAAGTAGTAGTAAGTACTGCCACTGATTAGGAAGTATAAATGAACGGAAGGAAGCCCGCGGTTCTGCTACAGTAAATTAATATGAACTATTGAACACACAGTATCTGGAGTGGAACATTATTGGTTGTATTATATAACTGAGCTCTAACTGTTCGTGTGCGTAATTGATGTTTGATTATTTCGACTGTAATGGTTTTGCTACACGCTCAGGTTATGGGAACTGTAATGTGAGAGGATATAAAAGTAAATCAGTACTCGTTTGGTTTAAAGGTTAATGTCTGATCTGAAATTATCACTTCTTTTTGTTGAGAGCTAGCAAAGGCTGGCCAGGTAATGGCTGAGAATGGTAAAGACCATTGGGAGTCAAAATCAAAACAAACAAATAGTTTGCAGTACAGCAGGATATTTATAGGTACAGACTAAAAAATTATGCCTACATTGGAATGACCACCAAGCAGCCATCTTGCATTCGTTTTGGAAGACATATACATATATAATGTACAATGTGGTAAATGTGGTATTTGTAGCAAGATTGACAATTTTATTTTCGTTAGTTACCTATCTATAAGAAAAATACATGGAGTAGATACTCGTATGATTATATAACACTCTTATATGTATGCTGTACAGTGTTTTAAAAGGCTTGGCCAGCTTTATGATGCAAGTGTTCACCAGTTTGTAAGGCATAAGGTCATTTCTACGCATCATCCTATTTATGTCAGAGATCACATTGTATGATTGCCTACCTGACACTGCGAGGTCATCGGTAATGTTTTTGATGCTTTTCCTTTTTGCTCATCGCTAAACAGACTATATGTTGTACAAAGGTAATGCACCTTCCATGTAGGTAGGCAAGATCATAAAAAAACATCGGCTATTTAAAAAAATAAAAAAACTCATTTCATTAAAAATCAACCCTGAATAATGTGGTTATTTTTTAAAATTTATTTGGACATTTTCTCTGGCCTACCCTAACTCGAACCCCTGCACGCCACTGTGTGTAGGTAAGTCACATGCAACAGGAGGCCACCCTACAAACACGCAGCACGGGCCAGGCTCCGATCCAGACTTCAGGCCATACTAACACTGCCTGATCCGGGAAACAAACCCATCAACACTAGACCAAACGAAAGCTGAGTCTCGCTTAAATATGTATGGTACTCGTTTTAGCAAAACGTATGGCTTCTCCACAGCAAACTTCATATATGACCTGTAACCGTATGTTATGTACTTTTAGCGCTGACATTTGACTTTTAAATGATGAGGCCCATTTGCCCCTTCACACCGTCATAAACATTAGTGGTTTTTCTGCATTACTTCCGGTGCTATAAATACTTTGGTCGTGCCAAAGGTAATCAGTGATTCTGTCTGATTTGTAAAGAGGTTGAAATACTTTTTATTGTTATTGCCTTCAAAGAGCATTTGTGATGCTCCACATATGATTTGAATTTGAGAGTGTTAGAATCATATTCCAATTTATTTTGGGTCAGATCCTCTTCTTCTATATATTTTTTTTGTACTCGCAACACTATTGCCAACAACTGCATTTCCTGAGAGCCATAACCAACACGCCGCGGCGACCACCAGAAAAACGCTGAAAAATCGACTAATCCCAGAGAAATGATTCAAGTATCTTGGATCTCGCAACTACAATGCTATAAGTCATTATCTCAGTAGACACTTCTTTCTAGACATATCACTTTTTACTATCCATGCATCGCTTCATTGGTGTTCGCTTAGGTTATTTGCATTCATACTCAAGTAACAAATGTCTATTGTGATATTAGTCTAGTAAGTAGTAAAAAGAAAAGTTCAAGTTGTTTTTCTTCGAGTTTTCACCGCGCCCTAGCCGCAGCCCTGGAACGTAAAGTAGTATTGAAAAAACACGGGTGGGCCCAGAGCGGAAAAAGTTAATTGATGGTTCCCAAATTTAAAAAGGTAAATACACAAGTTAAATAAGTTTCGCAAGCCATGGCTTTAATATGCAGTTATTTGCGGTACAAGTATTACCTACATACAGGTACTATTTTAAGACTACCTTGGAAAATATGCCTTCGAGTAATAGGCAATACTTTGATGGAAATACATTACGTTAAGTGTTTATTTGTAATTTGAATACCTGCGAACTTTGTATGCGAAATATTGCAGTGTAAACACATACATGCAAAAATAAAATTAGTACCTAATAACACCTATTCTCAGTATTATTTTGAAGGCATGTATATAATTGTTTCGGGAAGTGCATCAGAACGCTTTTGATTCTTTCAAGGTTCTTTTAAAAATCCTTAAAACAATCGAAAAATTAATCGATTCTTTGTTTTGACTAAAATATATTTTAACTAACCGTATCGAAATACTAAAAACTGCAGCATGAACT
Source organism: Hecatera dysodea (assembly GCA_905332915.2). NCBI lineage: Eukaryota > Metazoa > Arthropoda > Insecta > Lepidoptera > Noctuidae > Hecatera > Hecatera dysodea. The sequence continues at coordinate 14,323,791 of HG995291.1, forward strand.
GTAATCCGGATGCAGCATAGAATTATTTATACACCTTATATTTTTTTAATTTAGCCATTATCTGATAAGGGCCAATATCTTCAGTAAAGAATCTCTTGACGTGCATTAGAATCAGATAAACATAGAATAATATTCTGCCAGGGTTTGCTAGCATCAAACTCGAAAATTATACCAAGAGAACATACCTAACCGCGATAAAAAAATCCATTCCCTATTCCAGGACATGGTCTGCTACTGCGAACCAAGTTTCATCCAAATTCGCTCAGCCGTGAAGAGGTAACGAACAGACAGACAGAATTACTTTGGACTTTAAAATATTAGTCTCGATGAATCAATGACTGTATAATCGTTTGATATTAATCATCAGTAGGTACCTATGTCGAATCAATGTTGAACGCGGCGGCGAGAAGACACGCCTGTTTGAATTAGTCAATTCTATGGGCGGGAAGTTGCACGCTTTACATTTGCATACAATCTACTCTTTTATCTAATATGTTTTGCAAAAAATCTTCAAAGCACAATAGCGTGGTTCCTGAAGATCTTTAAATGTTATGGGAAGCTCAAAGTCTGTTTTTTTTTTTGTGATGGCCGATTCGTTAATGTCCTCGTTATGTTTGTTAATCAATTAGGCTATCAAAGGCTTAAAGGATTTGGGTGAAAATTGGTACAAGGGAAAAACTTCTGGATTAAGACAAAGGATATTTTCTATCTCGAGACGTCACAATTTTCGTGGAAGGATTTATTATTTCTACCATTTCAAATGCATTTGACTAATATTTATCTTGCAGTTTCACACGTTAAGCATCTATCAGCAGGTATATTCACGATTATCCCATCTTTGTCTATCACAGCTGCTGTGTACATAGTAACAAAGCACATTGTATTAATTAAAGAATAGCTCAATAGATAATATTAAACACTTTTTGTTTGTCCTAATGAGAGGTACAATGGATGTTTGATTGTGACTGCAGACAGTACAAATAAACACTCAATAAACGGACCTTTCCAATCCCATGTTGTGGTATGCGTGGCCTTACACATATACGTAATTAATTTTGGTAGCGATGTAACCGCTAAATTGCTATAAATTATAAATTGCTATTGGTAACTTAGTAATTATTATTCTCTTTAAGATTATGTTTGTCTGTATGTTTCTTGAACTTTGAAGTAAATAAAATAAAATTATTCTTGACGTTGTATCATTTTATTAGATGTGCCTACATGTATATTTATGGAAGACCTTTGGTTGGACGTGTTTATATTTTAAAAGACGGGTGTAAACCTCAGATTTTTTATATGTTTTATTGTTATCGCACTACTTAACATACATTAGATAATCCTCGCATAATTTCACACTTCACTAGTGCTCATTACAATTCATGAACAGCAAACAAACTAAGCAAGCGAAACCGTACAAAATTAATGACGAACAATAAATTCGGTGTAGTACATCTCCAGATATCAGGGCTTGAAAACGATACCAATTCACATTAAAAATAACGTTACGTAACGGTATTTTCATAGAGATACTTGCATATCGGTAAGATTTGGTAGCGTTACTTAGTAGCATAACATTATAATAACGTTAAAAATTATAACGGTATTTTTGCTGTTATTGTAAAAATAGTGGTAACTAGTAACGGTATATTTTGGTTACTTTATGCGACGTTGCCGTTTTCTCCAAGGCCGCGCCCGCCGGCGCGGCACGGCGGCGGCGCGCGCCCCTCTGACGCGCTTGCCGGCGCTGTTGCCATTTCGTTTGTCGTCTTTTCAACTCTCACGGCAGTCGCACGCGCTTCTTCAATCTAAATTGAAGTAACAATTCGCGAGCGTGATCTGTACGCTCGCGAATTGTTACTTCAATTTAGATTAGCTACTACAGCTGATTTAGTTCTTATGTTTTGAGTCACGATTCCGAAAAGTTCAAGATGGGGCGTAAGAAAAGAAATGTCGTCTATAGATATTTTGAAATAAATGATGACAATACCTCAACTTCTTTAGTGCCAGAGTGTAGAAAAAAATTAAATGTTAGTTTAAAATACTTAATTTTTATCTGAACTTAGTAGCTCAATGCCGATTTTCTATATGATCGACTGCATGGCGATTATAAAAATAAGTACCTTCAATCTTGGTCTCTTATTCTTATAAAACGCCCCGCGCTAAACCTGTTCAAGGACAAAATGTTGTTACCATGCGGTCGACTGAACTATAAAAATATACCTAACGCAAGATTTCGTTTGAAGAATAAGATACCTATTTTTATATATCTATCTTCATTTCAAACTAATTGTAATAATGTTATTTCACAGTCGACCACTTCAATTGGTGCGACTGTCGCCGTCGTCGGTCGGCTACCTACTAAGTATACCTACCTAAACTACATCTTAGGGCCACAACACATTTACACACATGACGACGTCCAGGCACGTCCAGGCACATGAGTAAAGAAACGGAACAGAGACCAAGCTTCCTAAGAACGTGCAAAATTGTTACCTATTTTGGTAGGGTTGTCACAATGGGTTGTGACAAATTAAACAAAACATTTTGTTAAATAGTTTTATTATTCAGTATGATAGAATACTTTATATTACTCGAATGTTTTTCTTTTTATAATTTTAGTTTTTGAATAATTTATTGTTTCTTTTAATGGTGTGGTAAATAATATAACATGCTACTAACCGTTAAAGAGTTCCCTCGTAAGGAGACAATTCTGGCTGCAACAGCAGTTCATGATAAAAATCGTTCTAAACTATCAAAATTAACACACATCATTCCTACCTACCTACTACATACCAACCCACTCACATACATACAAATGTTTAATAAAAGCTTGTAATAACAATAAAAAGGTAAAACACACCGTGTAGTACTACCTACTCTCTTCTTATTAAAAATGATCATACAATAAGATACTTGAAAAAATAATAGTCAAATTTGTACTTACCTATTGTGAAAGTTAGAGAAAGTTAAAGTATGATATATTTTTATTTTTTCTAGTATTATTGTACAAACAGTACAATAAACAACCATTATTAATAAATAATTAAATACCACGTTTTTACATTAAAATATTCAAACTTGCAACTAACAAAACAAACAAAGTGCGTCGCGCTGACCCTTACACCCGTATTCATAAACGTTACTATGAGGTCTCACAGTGCGCGCGAGCGCACAGGGCCCATTAAACTTATTCAAAGACAATACTTGAGTGGCGGCTAGCACTATGCGTCCCTTATAATGAACGCACAGCTAAGGTAGCCTGCTAGCTGTTTTAAGCAACGCATAGCGAGTGTCTCTCGATTCTCTGTGGTCTAATATGTGTTACGAGACATATTTTTTGGGGTTGGATTTCGCTGTTCGTGATAGTTTTCCATTTTAATAGCGTCCTTTTACAATGGATTATAGTAGTGAAGAAGAATTTGATAATTATATCAATGAGAGAAGTACAATAAATACCAGAAAAGTGATATGGGATTTCCAAAATCCTTTTGATTATTACAGTTCGGATGAATTTAGACGACGCTACAGGTTTTCCAAAGATGTGGTACTTTTTATACTCTTGCCACTGATAAATGAAGACCTAGAAAAATTAACTGCTAGAGGACTTCCAGTGCCAGCTATTTATCAGTTGCTTGTGGCCTTAAGATTTTATTCTTCTGGAAGCTTTCAGGTATCTACCTACTTATGAATACTTTAACATACCAAATATGAGTTTTGTAAAAATATTATGCTATATTTGAATTGTGTCTATTCACACCCATTTCTACGCACTCTATTGTTAAAAGGCTTTTAACTTCGAACGAAATAGTTCAGGAACGCCGGTTACCATTTATGTTTTAGTTAGGTTATATTGACACATGAAATGAACCTCAAGCAGCGAAGTGAACTACGCAACACAAACGAACCAATCACAGAGCTCTATTCAACGCTGTGCGTTTGCTTAGTCAAGGGTCGTTTGAGTATTGTTTTTGAATTGAAAGGCTTGCCATATGCAACGCAGTGAGAAATGCCTTACTTCGCATAGCGTTGCTACTTTACTAAGAAAAGTATTGTTTGTGAATACGGGTGTAAGATTGTCCTCTGGCTGTGCCAGCGTAAACTGGTTTTTTCCAGTCTCGCTGTGTACGCGACAAGCGGCCAGTGGACACGCACACATGCCCCGCGTACTTGTAGAAGTGCAACCGATTCGCGCGGTTGTTCGAAGCTTTATCTCTGTTCCGTTTATCTACTCATGTGCGTCCAGGGTCGAACGCCGCTACGCAGTGGTTAAAAAACCGAATTAACCAAATTATAATAAGCAAATAATAATTTTTAAGTCAGCCTTTTGGATCGCTATGTGCATAATAGAAATAACTCAGTCCCGCGACCTCGCACCACTGCACTGGTACCACATACATGTGTTTTGGCCCTTAGAGTAGATATGCGTGCGTCTCGCTCAATCAGTATCTACCCCCTGTGTACAATAAGTACACGTTACTTGTCTATGTATTTCAACTAAGTATAAGATGGCATTGGCACAATATTGTTGTGACGTTTAACAAAAAATACTTTGTGCAAATTAATTTTCAATAATGTTTATTATCATTATTAGTAATATTTTGATGTGATTATTGTTTATTTAAGAATGAAAATAAAAGAGAGATTATAAGAAAAACATGTGCCCTGACGTCGGACATCCAGGAAAAGGTTCTCTGGTGTATGCTGTTTGCCGACGACATTGTATTGGTTGCCGAGAGTGGCCTAGAGGTTCAGAGCAGATTGCAGGTGTGGTGGAGTGGAGTGTAGAGAGTGTTGGCCTAAAATTAAGCATCACCAAAACTGAATATTTGATTTGCAATTTCGGCGGTCTTTTCAGTCCTGTGCCCTTAACTCTCACCGGAACGCCCATACCGATCTGCTCCGACTTTCGGTATCGCGGGTCGCTTATCCAAGGGAATGGCGAAGTAGACCGAGATGTAACACATCGGATCAACTCAGAATGGATGAAATGGCGACAGGTTACTGGAACAACTTGTGACGCACGGATCAAGCTGAAGGGTGAAATCTATAAGTCCGTGATAAGACCTGTCATATTGTATGGATCAGAATGTTGGGCTTTGAAAAAAACGGATGAAAAAAGATTGCATGTAGCAGAGTTGAGAATGTTGAGGTGGATGTGTGGTGTGACGAGAATAGATAAAGTGAGAAATTAGTATATTAGAGGAAGTTCGAAAGTGGCGCAAGTGGCTGAAAAGTTGAAAGTAAATCATTTGTCTTGGTATGGTCATGTGAAGAGAAGGGACGAAATGCATGTTACTAAAAGAGTTATTAGTTTAAATATGGATAGATGGAGAGGGAGAGGGAGGCCAAAGAAAAGATGGATGGATTTTGTGAAGAGTGATATGAAAGAAATGGGGGTTAGTGATAGCGTAAAGGGTGACAGGACAGAATGGAAGAAAAAAATGTGTTGCGCACACCCCAAGGAACACGGGATAAGGGCAGGAAGATGATGATGACGCCACTTACCTATCTATATTTTACGTGTGCTTGTAGTTTGCATTTGGGTTAAGCATAGTGCTAGTGCAGGTGAACAGCCTGTTGTTTTTTTGTTGTGGTACTATCCTTTATTTATTTCGTGTTTAGATAATTCCAACCGTTCCTTGTGGGTTATTCAAATAAAAGTACAGAACATTTTTCTGTTTTGACTCAGTTATTATGAAATGAATGATTGCGTATATGGCACAAATAATGTGCACACAATTTCGCATCGAATGACCCCCCCCCCCCAATCTATGAATTTAAAATTACAACATCAGGGTGCAAGCTACCAGTGGTCAGGGCTCCCGAGAGAGGAACCTCCTAACGATACGCGCCGTGTCCAGGACTACTGGTTTCTGGATCAAGCCCTTGATCCAGCTGCCCAACGAGAGCCTCTTGAGATGTTGATCGAGGCTCTTGGCAATTATGCCATTGGCCGTCACGATTATCGGCACAATGACTGCTGTGTTCACATCCCATATGTCGATAACCTCGCGAGCCAAGTCTAGATATTTCGATTGTTTATCTTTCTCAGCCTTCACGAGGTTCTCGTCATGCGGGACTGCTATATCAACAATCATTGCGCGACGCTCTAGTCGGTCTATCACCACTATGTTAGGCTTATTGGCAACAATAGTCCTGTCAGTGATGATATACCAATCCCAATACAATGTGCAATTGCCATTTTCGAGAACTTGTTCGGGCACATACCTATATTACGGTAGTTCCGATTCCACAAGATTGTATTTAAGGGCAAGTTGCTGATGGATAATCCTGGCTACAAGGTTGTGCCTGTGCAAATAGCCTCCGTTAGCCAGACTAGAACAACCGGAAATAATGTGGCGTATGGATTCCCCGGGCCGGTGACAAGCCCGACATATGTCAACCGTACCGTCCTTCACAATGTATTTCCGGTAGTTGTTCCTCATCATAACTTCGTCTGTAATCGCACAGATAAAACCTTCGGTTTCCCCAAAGAGGTCACCAAAACGCAGCCAGGCCACGGACGCTAGAAAGTCTACATCGGGCCCATGTAGGACCCGATAAAAGCGTCCGTGAAGCTCCTTGCTCTGCCATACCTCCCTGCGATCATCTGTTGTAAGTACTACAGGTTTGCGCCAGTTCTCGCTTGCCAAGGAGAGCGGGGTGAGGCCCTTGTCCACCACGACCACATCTCGCTGCATACCCACTTCGGCTTCTTAGAAGAATTCCCTGAGACTGCATATCTCGCGTGCAGGGATAAACCCTGCATAAGGCCACGACCTCCACACTTCCGCGGAATATACAGCCTCATCACCGAAGATCGTGGGTGATGCATCCGATTTGCGGTCAGCAGTGAACGGACCCTCCTGTCCAGGGCATCTAGTTCCGTCCGAGTCCATTTAAGTATGCCGAAAGAGTACATCAATACCGGCATGACCCAACCGTTGAAAGACCTTGTTTCCGTCTGATAAAAGACTATTTAGTACTTGTTCAGGCGGCCAAAGAAGTGCTCCTTCAACGATTGTTTCACGTCAGCAGCATTGATGCCCAACGCTTCCGACATACCCAAATACTTGTAAGTGTCGGTTGAGCAAAGGGATCTAAGGTGTATGGAATCCGAGAGTTGGGTTCCCTCGGATTCCATAATCTCACCTCGCTTCACATGCATGACTGCACATTTGTCCACACCAAATTCCATCCTGGGCCTCAAGTCTGCTATTACAATAGTGTTAGAATGGTCAATGAGGTTGATTTTGACAAGTTTGGTAATCTAATAATATAAAAGCGTCACTATGACTTTCCAGTGGTCAACCCATGACACTCCATTGAAAGAAATAGCATAGAATGGTAATCTCGTACATAATTACAAATTAATGACAGATGTATGCGGTAGTCTGCTAAAATTTTGACAAACCCTTTGATCAGTGACCTACCATTTTTTTTTGGATGGGAAATCATCAAATGACCCCTCCCGCCCTGGGTGGAGCGGTAGGGAGTGTCAGACTCTTACTGACTAAAACCCACCCGTGTTCCTCTTGTGCCCTTTGCGTTCCAGGGCCGCGGTAACTCTTTCGAACAAATTCCGCAACCCTAGCAGGCATATGGGGCCCCGTCCCTGGTGCTGACGGCTCCTTGAGACGCGCGTGGAACACGACGCGTCGTCGACTCAGCCTGATATCGGACGACGAGTCACCCACGCTCACCGTCCACAGGCGATCAGTGACCTACCATTATAACGTCGTTGTGCAGTCATTTCTTTTAATAGCTCGGTTATCAAATAGTATTACAACACCATTGACCGACCAATGATCGACACTTATGAATTTAGCAGATTACGAACTTTTAGCAAAATGACAATGGGATCGTGTTAGAATGATAAATTTATAAAAATAGCAGACTTGGGGCCCTGATGGCGCTACTGAAAGTTTCTGTTACCTTCAGTAACTTCATCAGTTGCAAGTTGTTGGGTGCAAAGAGTTTCAAATCATCCATGTAAAGGAGGTGCGATACGACCTGACCACCTCATCTAAACCGGTAGCCTTGGCCCGAACCCTCTAGCAATGTACTAAGAGGGTTGAGAGCCAGACAAAACCACAGTGGACTGAGACTGTCGCCCTGAGATATGTCGTGCTCGATCCTTATCGGTTCACTGTTCGCTTGGATCTGTCGACATCCTGGATAGTGAAGGACCGTCCTCCACTGCCCCACACACGACATTAGGAAGGCGTGTAGAGCTGCATTGACTTTATACAACTCCAGCACCTTCATGAGCCATGTATGTGGCACTGAGTCATAGGCCTTCGACAGATCCTTGCGGGAGGGACGAACCTGTTGGCTTATGGCCATGTCTATGAGGAGTAGCTCCTTAGTGCCGCGGGACCCCTTCCGACATCCATTCTGAGAGGAAGACATAATCGAGTTGCTCTCAATGTGTCCATTTATTTTCGCTCTCAGGATGGATGTAAGAAGTTTATAGACCGTCGACAAACAAGTTATCGGTCTATAATTCTTGGGTTCCGCGGGACTACCTGTCTTATGAAGCAGGTGGGTAATGCCAGTTGTTAGAAATGAACCAGACTCTAAAGATGACTGGAAAAGCTGCTATACCACTTAAGCCAAAAGTTGTGCAGTCCGTCCGGTCCTGGAGATTTCCAGTTCGGTAACGGATGGACTGCTGTGGCTGACTGACTGATATCTGTTGGTGTTATGATGATTTTTTCCATTTGTGGTATAGCTTCACACACGCGCTCGACATCACGCATCCAGTCACCTTCGGTATGACGGACGGGCACTGACCAGATGCTTCGCCAGAATGTAGTCGTGGCGATATCATCCGGGCGGCATACGTCCGTCACACTTTGTTCAGGTCGCTCCTAAGCTCTATACACCAGTGGCGAAGGGTGATATGTTGAGAGAGGTAAGCCGAAGCAAAAAAAAAAAACTTGAGTGGTGTAAAGGGACACCCGGACGGAACGAAGTTCTTGTCTTGTCTTGTCTTGAAAAATCATACTTACGCATCTAAATGTTGATTTAAAGTTTTAGGTAATTTCAGTCTCACTACATTCATCTGATCTCTCTGCAGTTATGTTTTGTACGATTGTATTTTATAATTTCTTTCTCTCACGATATTCATTACATCTTTGTGCATTTGTCTTTTTTCTTGATGTTATAGTTTGTACCTAAAAGTAGTCGATGCTTTAGTATGAAATAAAGAATTAAACATGTACATACACACACACATATATATATATCAAACATAACTGTTTAACACACCCATCCAAATCGTGACCTCACTAACAGCTGCTTAACTCAACCCATCCTTGTCGCAACTTTGTCAACAGTTGCTTAAAACACCCATCCAAATCGTGACCTCGCTAACAGCTGCTTAACTCCACCCATCCTTTTCGCAACCTTGCCAACAGTTGCTTAACACACCCATTCAAATCGTGACCTCACTAACAGCTGTTTAACCCCACCCATCCAAATCGTAACCTCATTCACAGCTGCTTAACCCCTCCGATCCAAATCATAACCTCAATAACAGCTACTTAACCCCACCCATCCAAATCGCGACCTGACCAATAGTTGCTGAACACACCCATCCAAGTCGTAATATCATTCACAGCTGCTTAACCCCTCCGATCCAAACCACAACCTCAATAACAGCTACTTAACCCCACCCATCCAAATCGCGACCTCACCAATAGTTGCTTAACACACCCATCCAAGTCGTGACCTCACTAACAGTTGCTTAACCCCCCATCCAAATCGTGACCTCACTCACAGCTGCTTAACCCCACCCATCCAAAACCGCGACCTCACTATTAGTTGCTTAACTCCACCCATCCTTTTCGCAACCTTGCCAACAATTGCTTAACACACCCATCCAAATCGTGACCTCACTAACAGCTGCTTACCCCTTCCATCCAAATCGTGACACAAAGTGTCGTTACAGCTTCGTTCCAAAAAAAAACATTATATGCTTACTTCCATCTCGCTCACGCGCACGCATTTTGTATTACTGTCTCTTAGCATAACTCGGCGGATACCGGCTTACATGGACTTCAAAAGAGATCTTGACCTCTGAATTTGTTTCGGTGTTTCTTCTCAGGGAAGAAGAGGGTAGTCAGCTAGGAAACACCGGACTCATTTAGTTTTTATAACGGCCAAAACAGATTGACGTGTAAAAGTGTTTTTACAACCTACTTACAAAATAAAAATCATTCATCAGTTATCCTTTAACATTTTTCCATGGTTTTAATTGCATCGCCAATCGATTTACTACGCAATAGTTAGGTAAAAGCTACTCCTTGTTTTTGTTGATTAAAAAAAACAGTTAAATAAAATGACAGTTGACAGTTTAAAACACGTTAGTGCACATTGAAAAGTTTTTATATTACAATTTCAATTAGGAGCAAAAATTGAGAATCGCCGACTTATTTCTTTCATCTGCCTAGCCTTTTCCCAACTACATTGGGGTCGGCTCCCAGTCAAGCCGGATTCAGCTGAATACCAGTATTTTACGTGAAGCGGCTGCCTACCAGACCTCCACAACCCATTAACTGGGGAACACGGTACTTCCGCCGACTTATTTCTTTGTAAAATAAATATTCGGGCAAAACCGAATGGTTTATAATTCATAATTACCCGAGTAGACTAATTCCAATAAAAACAAAAAAAACTTGAGCTGGAGTGTCCTAATCCTACTCAACAGTACACTTAAACGAAAATCTATCGAATTAAAAAACAACCAGTTGAATACTGTACATGATTCTTCTTATAGATCGTCGGGTAAATCCAATAAAACAATAAAGCGCGTGAAATATCACTCGCTCACAAAAATGTTGTTAACAGACCAACACACGCTCAAAGCGTCTTGACCAGTTGAAACGCGGGGTTGGATTCGAATGTTGTTAGAGCAAAAAATTATGCTGCGATTTCTAGATATTTGATATTATTGGAATATCCCGATTTTCGGAGTTAGCCGAATGCACCTTACCTGTTTTTGTTTCATTATTTTAATGTACATTTAGTGATACCTATTCCGAAACCCGAAACAATTATCCGAAAAATCAAAGTCGCTTTTGTCTCTGGTACTATAACAAATGCTGTCTACCTATTCGGACTTCGGACCCGTCAAACAAATGGTGCTTTTAAATTATCATCGCATACGATACCCTATTCACAATAAGATTTTGAAATAAATCTTTTACTGTCCGTTCAACCGATTTTGACTTCCATTACGTTGGTGGCATGACAAATGGCAGCTGCAGTAAATAGTTGGTATTATAATCATGCTTGATGATTTTGCTTTTAATGCCATCTTTATGCTTACGGAATAGAAATACAAATCGGTTGAACGGACTTTTAAAAAGTTTTGTTTAAATGTCTAATCTTATTTGTAAATGAAAAAAAGCAAAGCTCCTTTGGGTGCATTAGTGACTAATTTACAATTACACTTGCTAGTATGGTGGCCATCACTCTGTTGTTAGTATCTACTGCTCTGAAGCGTTACGTACCGAACATGTAGGTACTATGGCAACTAAAAGCGGTCAGTAGGTATGCGGCGATAGAGACATCCCCGATCGGAGCGGGCGGGGGAGTGTTGCTACTCAGCAGCGATCGCACGCGCCGTACTTACGCGGCTCGTTATCGAAAATAGTTATTCGCAATTTAAACAAAAGCCATATTATGCATTTGTTGAAACTTTTGTGTGGTAGCAGAGTTTATTATTACGAATATACAAGTGCAAACTTTATAAACTTAAATTCAATATATCGTTAATCATAAAGAAAAAATACAATTACTCGTGCAGCCATATAGGTACTTAGTTGTTAGAACTTTTGTTGTAAGGTAATCTCTTTAAGTATATAAGAATTGATTTGAAAAACTTAAAAAATTTTTTGAATGAGTTACGGGACATTTTTAGATTTCTATTGTTCCATAGTACCTATCTGTTAGCATTTTCACTAATGTATCCTTTAGATAGTACTTACAAATAACCCGTATATTGTTTTAATTTAAATTTTCTAATATTTGTATAACACGAAATAATAAGAAATACCTACTTAATACCTATTGCATCACTCTAAACTGTTAGCATTTTTGTAAATAGCAATGAATTTACGAAACTTATCCACTCAGCGAAAATTAAACACTTTTGAATTATCGAAGGGCATAGACTTCTGGCTACTGGACTAAAACTGTAATTCTCCTTGTAGAGAAAAATTCTCATTTCTCCCATCATCACCAACACAGTTATTAAATATAACACTCTGAACAGGTCTTCTCGGAGGTGTATGCATTCTGTAACCGTTTTAGGTATTTTTTGGTCTCACATTTACTTTCTGTAACCATTCCAGCTTCTTCCTTGTTCTCACATTTATCTTCTTGCTTAATTATTTTCTGCATTGTCCGTATTTTAGTTTTATCGATGATGTCTAACATTTTTTTGCGATTGGACGAGAGCGACGGTAACAAAACTAACTCATAACGATAAAATGTGCCAGATGTAACGTTATGATAGTAACGTTACCAGTATTTCAAGCCCTGATTGAACGAGAGCGACGGTAACAAAACTAACTCATAACGATAAAAATTACGATAGCGAAGATTTTACCGTTACGTATTTTTAACGATAAAATGTGCCAAAAATACCGGTAAATATAGTAACGTTATTTATTAGATAACGATATCTGCCTGTAACGATACCATATGTTTAACGGTATTTCAAGCCCTGCCAGATATAACAATAGTGAACGGAGGCCAGGAGCCTTGCGCGGACGCAGCATGACGGAGCCTTGCACGGGCGCATCACGACGCGAACGCAAACGTCCGGATGCTGCGATTAATTTTCGAGCAGCGTGATTAATGATGGCCGCTAATTATTGCTTGTCTGTGAGGGCGTGAGAATGTTACACTACATACATGGTAAACCTTTTTCATGTGGAACTGTAATTAGTTCATTATCTTGTTTAACCTTTATGCTGATTTAGGGTGTCTGAAGGTTTTCGAGTTGTGTTTTGGTTTTTGTAATAGATAGTCTAATTAACATGATTATAAAGAAAGAAGGGGCCACAAATGAAAGGTTAATGAACTTGACTTCACTTGCACTTTCTGTTAAGTATTTTCTGTCTAAATTTTGTAATATTAGGAATGTAAATATTGATTGAATTTATTTACTCAGTTTCCATTTTTCGGGATTATTTCATGTCATGGGATTATTAAGGTACAAAATATAACGGGGTAATTGTAATTGATGCATTATTGAATAATCTAGTCGACTAATTCAATTAATTTTGTGGTCGAGCTGATCGCATGTTAAATATGCGAGGTTATTGAAGCTTATGAATCTATACTAATATTATAAAGCTGAAGAGTTTGTTTGTTTGTTTGTTTGTTTGTTTGTTTGAACGCGCTAATCTCAGGAACTACTGGTCCGATTTGAAAAAATCTTTCAGTGTTAGATAGCCCATTTATCGAGGAAGGCTATAGGCTATATTTTATCCCCATATTCCCACGGGAACGGGAACTACGCGGGTGAAACCGCGAGGCGCTGCTAGTATTAGATAAAGTAACCCAGTAATTCTGAGGTTAGCTTTAAGAGATCTCATTAGCAAAAAGAATGCCAATGCTGTAACCAAGTGAAATCTATACTTATAATAAATCTGTAGAGAGGTCAATTCTGTACAAGGAATATATTTTCAAAATAACTATCAGGGGGTGATTAGTGATCGATACTGGAGCCAAAAATGCAATCAGTAAAATTTTTGTCTGTCTGTCTGTCTTTCTGTCTGTCTGTCTGTCTGTCTGTCTGTCTGTATGTTCTTTATAGAAACAAAAACTACTCGACCGATTTTAACGAAACTTGGTGCAATTATTCTTCATACTCCTGGGCAGGTTATAGTATACTTTTCATCACGCTACAATCAATAGGAGCAGAGCAGTGAAGGAAAATGTTGGGAAAACGGAAGAAGTTACTCCATTTTTAAGCTTCCGTCGCGTGTGTAGCCTTAATGGTTAAAGTTACATAGAAATCATGTATTACGGAAATGTTCTACATAAAATTATCTAAAAAATATCCCGAAACAGCATGTCTATCTTTTATCAATTTTAAACCGATCGGGCTGAGAGTTTCAAAATCGGGGGTGAAGTAACTATTCCACGCGGACGAAGTCGCTGGCAGAAGCTAGTAGTAAATAAAATCGTATCTTTCGTCTAGGGACGAAAGATACGATTAGGAGTTATCTTCATTAACGTTAGGACGTTAATGAAGATAACTCCTACAAAGTACAGCAACGTTTACCAAGGTCATTCCGTGGATGGGTGACCATGTTAATCTACCGGGATTACTCAACTATCATTTGTAGATCTTTGACAGTCGTTACGGGGAGTCAGTAATCAGACAGTGTTGTCAAGCGGAATTGTCTTACGTTGCTGTTGTGAAGTCAGATAGGCATGGTCTATGTTAAATAGTGGTATTCGGCTGGATACGGTAAGGCAAAAAGGGAGGAGAAAAGCTAGGCAGATTGATCAAGTTTACCTCACTTAAATAGTGGACATACGAGTTACAAAGAGTATTGTGTCTGTCCATCTAATTATATTGATACATAATAAGTATGGTATTTGTAAAACAAACTTAACACACAAATCGATAATAATTACATATTTTACCAGTTCACATACATAACATACCATCGTTACGATTTTATAATAATAGTTTTTAAATAAAGACCGAAACAATGGCTAAGTTTCCACATAAATATACCCTTTGAAACGTTTGTCGGGTCGGAATGTGAGCATCCTCTAAGCTAAAGGTCACCGCGAGGTCACCGGTCGTAATGAAGATACTGGAACGTACTTTAAACTGAACACAATAGAAACGTTACAATTCAGTAGAAGGTGAACCACGGAATTTAACTTAATTATTTTAATTTGATCCAATTTTACAATTATTTGTAAACAGGTAAGGATTTATTTTGTGCAATAATTACACATACTCGTATACTACTACTATATTACGGCCACCTCTGTGTCAATAAAATGTTTATTAAATATATACCTACTCAGGAAATAGTCATCTGCGTCGATATGTTCCCGAGTACCATTCCTGAATGATAGGGGCGGACTACTATCTTGAACATTATAATTTCAATTTTACCAAAAAACCGACCATTATAATATCAGCCGTTATTTCATCCCAATTTATTCAGGGATGGTCCAGCAAGCCTGCTTCGGCCATACATCTTTGTTTGCCAAGAACCAGCCATTATAATTGCGCTAAATAATTTCAAACAAATCACGTTTTCATGGCAATCATCTGCTAGTAATCCGACGGAGACACAACTATTCTAAATGCATTTCTTAATGCCTACATATTTCGAAATATAAATGCACCCAATTTAAGTAATCTGCATGGACTAAACTTTGCCTCTTACTTGATATAATTTACAAAACGAGTCGGCCTCGATAATAGTCTAAATAAAGGATATTTGTAAACATGCGACGTTGGAGAAGATGCTAAGGAATCTCGTTGTGTCGGCAACAGGCCACATACCTACACACGTACATATACAGGATTATTTGTAAAACACCAACAACCTCTTAAGAGGTCATTGTACTCATCATTATTAACAACTTTTACTATGGGACCAAATCGAAATCGCGAATAAAAAATCATCTGTCCACTACATTTTGATGAGTTATACGAACATAAATGTAAGGAACAGCTGTTTTTTTTTTTTAGGTTGTTGGTGTTTTACAAATAAACCTGTATAGGTACACGAAAAACGAATGTCATGTGTGCTAACGATTAGGATCAACGTATAACGTTACATGGGTGCAGTAAGAGATGACTACAGTATTACAGCATAGTCGCCATGAATATAAATCCTGATTATACATTTGTAATGTGAATGGAAATATCTTGGAATTTGGGAAGCTAATTAAGCTAGGATTTTGAAGCATACCAATTTATATTTAAATAGAAGCAATATTATAACATTGGTGTATTAATATTAGTCAACTCGGAGACCTTCGTACCATCGAAACATGGCTTTTCTTTTATTCCTAAACCACCCCTTATTGAGGTGAACAAAACAAAGATAAAAACTCCAACCCGTTTTACAGTTTTAATGAGACTAACGAATAGAAATTTATTAAAATATAAATAGATAGAAGATGGGCTTTATTGACAACTATCTCACCTGAAAGTAAGCGACTAACGTAACCGGACCTTACAAATGCCACGTTAAGTTTCAAGTAACTGGAAAGGTTAAAACTAAACCATTTATCTTCAGAGCCCATTAAGACGGCATCATTTAATTAATACCAGACAAGTGCGTCAAACGAGTGCATGTATTTGATTTTATGAAGTAGTTAGGCTAAGGAGAATTCCTTAGCCTATCTACTTCATAAAATCAAATAAATTCACTTTAAGATTTATTTGATGTGTCACAAGACACAATTACTTATGTAGGTACTTCTGTTTGGCATTCTTCACTAATAGCTCCTATACTTAAATTCGTAATTCGAGATAATTTCAATCCATCGTCACCAACTCAACTATAAACTTTAGCTAAGTGTATTTAAGTTGATATTGAAATGACCATTTGTATTTAATAAAGCGGCACTAAAACAGGATAGGCTGCAGTACAATTTGTACTTTGTAACGTAAGTCATAGAGTCTATGATTCCAAAATTTGATAATCATCTCGAATCCCGAATTCAAATGAAGAATAAAACTGAACAACAGTGAGGTTATCTTGATGCTGCGTGTGTCGCTCATTCCGCTATCACCTCGACCTCGGGCCGATAGCACGGCGGTGCTTCGCGGTCGCTTGTGAGATGACCCCAGGCGCTGCCCGCGGCCATCTGATGCAAAGTTATCGCCATAAGGCGCATCATTGTTAGGATTATTTGCGGCAAGCTAAGGGTCTTGACCACATTTGCTTTAAAAAGCTATTGCTACTATTTTTGTTTTAAATCACGTTTTGTGAGGAAACCACCGGATTACGGCTAAAAGCCGTCATATGATGACTTCAGCAACAGATATCAATCTAGTGTGGTGCATGAGAGACAATTTATGTTCTTTAATCAACCAGCCTATCCTAACTAATACTATAATTGCAAAATTCAGTTTGTTTGTTACGGTTCCACGCTAGAAAACTACTTCTAAATAGTCATACTGATATTGATGAATTTTGGTACAGAGATAGATGAGATCCTCGAGATGGTTATAGGCAAAAGCTCGCGATCCAGTCGCACCTTTACGTAGGTTGGAACCAATTCGTGATACCACGTACATAATACCCTTTGTTTATGTTTGTTAATATTTGTTTACATAAGTATTCACAATAATTAGCGCAGGCATGGCTCCTCGAAACTGGCGTGTTTGCGTGAAGAATTATATGGAAGAGGAAGTGCTGAGATTGGAGCCGTTGGCACTCGACTTACAGCTGTATTTACTAGCATTCAACGATTCAACGGATAATTAAAAATGCACCTATCATAATTAAACATAATTGGTGTTCCAGTGAAAGTATTTATTACTTGTTTCAGCTTTCTTCGCTGCATCTTTGACTCTGCGTTCTTTCAGTACGTGTTTGCTGGTAAAGCGGAAATATTTAACCTAGTGTCACTGGGTGAAGCGAATGTTTAAACGTTGTCCTATTGCGGCTAGGGTTGCCAAGTCACAAAGCTGGAAACCCAGTTTAGTTGGACTTCTGTGTAAAAACTTGCAACCTTGTTGTTTGTTGTGACGAGGATTATGTCTTTTTTATTTGCCTATAGTAGACAGTATAGGCTGCTGGGCAAACGACCTCAATTCCTTCCAGGAATTGTTTTCCCATGCCACCTCCTACCAGCCCTTAGCAGCAATGATAATATTATTGTATAGTAAACAATTCAAATCTTTTTTCAAAATGGTATCATTATATTGACTTGAATTGTAACAATTTATGAATCAGTCTTTCAATTTTGCATTTCTGAAAGAACATAAAAGTGTCAGGGAAAATGAAGAAAACCTAACAAAAACTGGACATGCTCGACACTGTCTTTTTGATCAGACTAGCTTTCAAAAATCGTATTTTCTTGCATTGCTTTCATCTGTAGATGGTCGCATGGCAACCCTATTGCGGCTACGTGCACGTCCTACGTGACATTAAGTTGCGTACCTCTGTTCTCAGGGCATTACACACGTTGGAATTCATTATGAAAACTGTTTTTACTGGGTGTAATTCACGAAGGTAACCTTGCCACACCCACGGTGTCTAATTAAATCATTGTTATTACAATGGCAAATTAAACAGATGTTTTATAAAATAATCTATAAAGTTTTCATGGAACAAAGGTTTCATTTAAAATTATATGCAGAAATGCACAGAAACATTTTTTTTTTGGGCCCCCCACATATAAATTCAACTCTCTTTATCTCTAGTTTAATTTTATTGCTTTTAAAAACTGATTAAACATATTGGATAGCGGTAAATCCTCCTAAAAAACCCCGAGTGCATTAAGCATATCGCCCAGTGTGGTCATCTCGCGAATGAATTGGCTAGTTTTTATACGCACCGGATCCGTACTGCACCGCACTAAGATGATCCGACCCGTACCGCACGGCACCGGGCCGCATTCTACACATGTTTCACAACCACGCATTTAGCGTAAGAGCCCCTTACGAACGTGTGGCTTGTTTTATTACTCCCATATTGTAAAATGATTCATGAATATTTCTTGCTACAAACAACAATTATTCCGAATGTATGACAGAGCTCATTTGAATTTAATTTGTTAAAGTTTTGAAGGGCCTGTTGAGTATAATTTTATTGACTGGTTTAACTTGATCTTTAATGTATCTTGATATGTTAATTAGAAGATTGCATGCTAATATTATTGCTGAAGATGGACAGACTATGTATGCAAATTCTTCCCATTGATTTCGCTACTTCCCATGTCGTAATGGTTTTTTGATGACGTGGTAATTGTCATCTCAACTGCGTACATTAAAAGTTCGGAAGGGCGATAAAAAAGCACTTTACGTACGTGGGAAACGTAATTAAAGATGAGTGAATGGTTAATAAAGCAACGACCTTCGATTGTTTTATGAATCTTCATCGTAATAAAAATCACACATTTTATTTAAACAGAAGAATTTTGCAGCTTTTACGGAAATAACATTAAGAGCGTGTACGCCGTAAAGCATTTCATACAAATTTTCATGTCACTATTTGACGAAATAACTGAAAATGAAACTTCACACATATAAGCAGGATACATAGGTAAAAAGTTAGAAAAAAACATTTTTGAAATGTCTTATTTAAAAAAAGATAACTGGAAATTTATTTTTGTATGGATATTTTAAAATGGGTCTAATTTAACTGTAACACTATTTATCAAAAATATTTGAACTAATTTTTTAGACCTGTGTAAATGTATCCTGCTGACGTGTGTAAAGTTTAATTAAAATCGGTTTAGTCATTTCGGAAAATAATGACATGGAAATTTGTATGAAATGCTATACGGCGTACACGCCGTACACGTCTTAAAAGTAATAAATTAAAGTTTTATTAAAATTAATTAAAGCAATATTGCAAAAAATACTACAAATTAGTTTTTGACTACGACAAATCCGTAGCCTTCGTAGCCCTAAGAAAAGACATCAACGCGCGTAACACTTAGTTATGTACCTCCATAGCTTATAATCCTTGTGTTTATAATCAATCAATCAACACATGGCAATTGATTGATATGAAATAATTAAAATTGGCACCTAACAATAATTGAGCTGGCATTTACATAACACGAGGAGGTTTGAACTAGAACTCGTAAATAATGTAATATTGTTAGGTGTACATTTACTAAAGAAAAACGAAAGTTGGCAGCTGATCCTGAGGCAAACACTTAGATATATGTACAGCCTCTTCTAATGCAGGTCGTCTAACAGAGCTATGGAGATGTAATACAGGTCAGATGCTCAGTTTGCGACATTAGGCGGCACACGATTGCGTCCTTAAACGATGCCGCTTAAACTCGTTTGATGCACGCCTATCCGCCACCGCATAGGCAGAACATTCTTTGATGTTGCTAGAATCCGATTATTTATTACTTCCATTATGCAACTAGGCCAGAATCGTTTCCATGTTGTTAAGTTTTTAATTAGTCCCTATATACAGGTTAATTGACTTATGGTTATGCATGTGCATATTTAGTGATGAACTGTTCCTGATGTTAGCACATATATCACTAGATTATGAAATTATTGTAAGTTCGTAACTGAGGTAATACTTCACGTCTGCATGTTAAATTAGTTGATGAAAGTGATAGTTGGAAATGCCAGTACGTGTAAGTATAACAGGAACATTTCTCTTCAGAGATTTCTCTCGCGAATTGTTATGAATATGCAAAAATAAACACTAATGGGTTGACTCGTGTACTCTCTGCGGGTTATCTCGTTTTGTTTAACACGACGTTACAGTTAAGTTGACGAGCGAGATATGTATCGCTCACTTTTTAATTTCTTTGTGCAAGATGACTTGGAAATGTGCTTTATTATAACCACTACAACCCCAGTTAGTGTAAACGTAGTAAAGTGAAGACCACCTACATACATGAATATATCAATTAATATAATCAATTTCCAGGGATTTTGTTGCACCATTTATTCTTACCTTAAGAGCAGTGGTGGCCGAGTGGTAAAGGCCCCGACTTACGAATCGTAGGTCGCGGGTTCAAACCCAGCCAGGCGCATTACTTTGTGTAATTCATTTTCTTCACCACTGCTCTCAAAACGGTGAAGGAAAACATCGTGAGGAAACCGGCATGTCCTAGAACTAAAAATTCGAAGACATGTGACATTCACCAACCCGCACTGGGCCCGCGTGGTGGATTACGGCCCATTCCCTCTCCTAGAGAGGAGGCCTGTGTCCCAGCAGTGGGAACCTTAAAAGGCTGATTATGATATGATTTTTATGATTTATTCTTACCATCTAAATATTAGGTGATGCGATTTTCTTCGGGATTGTTTTTATGTAATACTGTACGTAATACGTTTAAAAAGTAATGTCTTTCAGCCCATCATCATCTGCCTAGCCTTTTCACAACTACATATATTGGGGTCGGCTTCCAGTCAAACCGGATTCAGCTGAATACAAGTATTTTACGTAGAGCGGCTGCCTACCAGACCTCCACAACCCAATAACTGGGGAACACGGTACTTCTTGGCACGGTACTTGTTGTACTGTCTCTCAGCCCATTTTCAATAAATCAACCAATTTACCTAGCCTAGCCAACTTTATCGGGGCTTTCGGGTCTAGTCAAATGCAGGAAAGTAAGTCAAGTGAAGAGCGGCTGCCTATCCGACCTCCACATCCCAGTAATAGTGTAATACGATATCCTTGGCAAGACTCTGTCCTTAGCCTATTTTCAATATTTTTTTTTTTTTTTTTTTTTTATTTTTTTATTTATGATTCACAAAACTGATGTACAATCGTGCATACTTAAAATTAATACTTTGTTTACAAAACAAATGACTGACACCTACTAGATGTGAATACTGCATGCATATTTAAAGCTAAACATATTATCCTATTGCTTAAATTAAAATATAACATAAATATTTAACCTAACTTTTACACAAAACTAAATTAATATAATATAAAATATTTGAAAAATAAAAATGAAAATCTTATTTAACAAACAAAAAGTTAAGTAAAGCGATTATTTAAAACTATACTGCAGTTATTTTATCTTGACCTTGAGTGCATCCCTAACAGAGGCCAAAGAACCAGTAAAGAGATCCACATCAGTACGAACGGAGTTGGCCAATGTAAACATCCTACTTAGCGGTGAATTCTGATCTGTGTTAGTCCTTCTGTGTGGTAAAATAAAGGTTTTTCTATTTATCAATCGGCTCCCAATACGCGGAATACAGAAGTCTATTTTTTCTAAAAGTTCTGGAGAATCTATCAAACCATTCATTACCTTATACAAAAACATAACATCTAATACTTTCCTACGCGAACTTAGTGACGACATTTTATAAAAACACAATCTAGAATTATAAGAGTTTAGAACTCGACACTTAATTTCAGAGTAGCTAAGGTGATAAAGAAACTTTTTTTGGACCCTCTCTATCCTATCAGAATGTACCTGGTAGAAGGGATTCCAAACAGGACTACAATACTCTAATATACTTCGAATGAGGCTATTATAAATACAGATAGTAAGTTTAGGTTCCTTAAAAATTTTCATTTCCCTCACTACGAATCCAGACAACTTCGAGGCTTTACTAATAATTTGGTCAATTTGAGTTCTGAAATCCAATTTACTGTCCATTATTACTCCCAGGTCTCTAACATGTTTTACTTCTTCCAATGGGACATCATCAATTAAGTAAGATACCTGACATTGTTGTTTTTTCCTGCTAAAGTTAATAAAATAGCATTTAGAATTATTCAAAGACATTTTGTTTAGTACACACCAATTGTAAATATTATTTAAATCTAGCTGAAGTTTTGTCTTATCTGATTCAGAGCATACAGTTCGATATATTTTTAAATCATCGGC
The DNA here is from genome assembly GCA_905332915.2 of Hecatera dysodea. Taxonomy (NCBI): domain Eukaryota; kingdom Metazoa; phylum Arthropoda; class Insecta; order Lepidoptera; family Noctuidae; genus Hecatera; species Hecatera dysodea. The sequence continues at coordinate 14,346,354 of HG995291.1, forward strand.
AAAAAGTTTGAATTTTGAATGTACTATATTATCTCCCAAATCATTTATAAATACTAAAAAGAACAATGGGCCCAGGTGAGAACCTTGAGGTACTCCTGTTGGTATTAAGTATGGCCTAGATTTAAAACCTTTGAGATATACTAGTTGCGATCGGTTTTTTAGATAGGATTCGCACCAACGCAGCAATGATCCATGAATTCCCATAGTCGAAATCGAATGCCTTTCTAAAGTCTGTGTAAATTGAGTGTACCTCTCTACCATTGTCTAATGCATCTGCAATATAGGTGACGTATTCAACTAGGTTAGATGTCGTAGACTTTTTTGGGCGAAAGCCGTGTTGGTTATCATTTAGTAGATGTTTTATATGATAGTGAATTTTCTTTTGGACAAGGGATTCAATTACTTTGCCACAAGCTGAGAGAATAGATACTGGTCTATAATTCGCTACGTTGTCAGAGCTCCCAGCCTTAAAAATCGGCGTGATGTGTGCTACTTTCCATTGGTCTGGAAAAATACCCTCGGAAAGAGAATAATTATAAAGTATGGTCAGAGGTTCAGCCAAATTTTTCGCACATTTTCTGAGAAATAGTGGGGGAATCGAATCAGGTCCTGGTCCTTTATCACAGTTCAGGGTAGACAAGCAATCAGAAACTTCTTTCAAGTCAAGTCTGCAGGTGCTAAATGTATTGCCATTTTGCGGAGTTAATGATGACTGCCTTACCAGATCTCTGTTTCCACTCTGGTCATAAACAGATTTAAAATACTCAGAAAATAGATCGGAGATCTCCTGACCACCTCTAGCGTGATTTAGATCATTTAAATTCATTTTATTAGGAATAGTACTACCGCTAATCCGTTTATTTTTGAGATACCTCCATACATGCTTCGGATTATTTCTAAGATCAGACGCTATATTATCTTTAAAGTTTGCAAAACAATCTTTTATCATAGCCTTGCAACGTAACCTCAAGCATTCATATGGCCAACTCATTTCCTACGACTTTTCCTATCTGCTTTACGACCGTGAGTAAATTCTCCGACTTATGCTCAGGAATACACTGGATCTCTATGTTGCTCTCACGTGCAATCTGGTCAATCTGATGTATCTTGGCTTCAAATTCTCTCACTCGACCATTAAACTCCGTATTTTTCTGGAGAATTTCTGTAATAAATTCATTGTTTTTCAAATTCAATGCTTGTTGTTCATCGTGAGCGTCCGAGAGAAATTCAACTGACTTTTTAAATTCTTCCAAGTCTTTGTTTATTGATACAAACTTCAAGGATAGGTCATTAACATCTTTTTGCACTTTTGTGAGGGTCATTTCAAATTTCGATAAGGCCTTTTTTTTTTTTTTTTTTTGGATGGGAAATCATCAAATGACCCCTCCCGCCCTGGGTGGAGCGGTAGGGAGTGTCAGACTTTTACTGACTAAAACCCACCCGTGCTCCTCCATGTGCCCTTTGCGTTCCAGGGCCGCGGCAACTCTCTCGAACAAATTCCGCAACCCTAGCAGGCACCGACCCTATGGGGCCCCGTCTCTGGTGCTGACGGCTCCTTGAGGCGCGCGTGAAGCACAACGCGTCGTCGACTCAGCCTGGTATCGGACGGCGAGCCACCCACGCTCACCGTCCACAGGCATCAGCCACTGCGCAATAGCACAGCGGCCGACTTGTCTCTGGAGGAGGCCGAAATGGGACCATTACTGGCACTCCATTTCAGCCCCCTCCCGAGTACCGGGAGTCGCAGCACCCACAGCAGAAGCGGCAGAAGCGGCGACGGAAGCCGCGGCGGCGGCAGAGGCGGCGGCGGCGGCGGACCTCTTGCCCTTGGTCGGGGCGGATGGCGCGCAGGCCCTTCCCCCAGCCCAGTGCTCGGCCGGCTTGCCAACAGCCGCACATGCACTGCAGTGCGGCGTGGCCTCGCACGAGCCGGCCCGATGACCGGGCTGACCACAGCGGAAACAAAGTCCACTGCGGTCCACCTCCGAGGGGCACATAGCTCCCGTGTGGTTGCCCACACGGCAGCGGTAGCACCTCAGAGGTCTGGGTTCCAGCAGTTTTACCCGCGCAGAAACCCACCCCACCAAGAGCCTTCGACCCTCCGACACTGTTCTGGCCGCCGTCACGGGGCAGCTCACCACAAGGGTTTGCATGCCCGTGTTGTCAGGCCGGAGGGTGCCCGCCTTGACGAGCTCGGCAGAGCACCCCCCAGTCCTGGCGACGGCGGCCACAACCTCCTCCTCCGTCACGGAGTCGTCCAGGCCCACTATGCGCATGTCAATGCACTTAGTCGGCCTGGACACTCGAACCTCGTCCGCGGGGAGGACCTCATTTCGATAAGGCCTCCTGCTGACTATCGAACTTTTCATTCATTTCTTTGCGCATTTTGCGAATTTCTGCAAGAATCGCCTTGTGCTGGCATTCTTCCCCCTGATACGGTTTAGAAGAAGTTGTTGATGCAGACTGCTCATCTGAGATAATGAGTCCTTCCTTAAGTGACGATGTCTTCGCGTTTCCTCGATCGACTGGTCCAGACAATCCCACATTCGGTGACACTATCGGTGACGGTCCAGAGGATTTCTGCTCCACTTGTACACCGTGTCCTTTACCATGAACTGGAGTGTTGGTATTGTCTGATTTTGGCCGGCTAGATGTGCATTTAGGACAGATCCATTTAGCTCTCGTTGTTACGGATTCTTCGTAATTCACGCATTCCAAATGATATTGCAGTGCACATTTGCTGACACAGCATTTAATGCGCTTTTGTGTCACAAGAATTGTACTATTGCATCCTGCACATATCATGGTAAAAGAAAACTGCTTTTAATTTATAATGAGTTCAAAAATAGAAACAAAAATTATTAAACAACAAATTGCAGCAAAAAAAACAAACCACCGAAAATATACAAAAAGAGTAATAAACTGGTGGGGTTTGAACACACAACCTTATGCCTTCAAGTAGCTGCCGTCCACACTCTGCTATCGGTGCTGTTAGCAAATTGTTCAAATTGTGGTATGTATTCGTCCTTGCTACAAAGTGGGTAGGCTTTGAAAGAAATGTCAATGTCACACTTTCATAAAGTTTTTCGATCACCCACACAGTTTTCAAAATAAAGTCACAATTTTACAAAAGTTGTAATGATTTCAATCTAATTTTTGTGTAATTACAGGCACTAATTGCTTTGCAAACACTATCACGTATACTTTGCACTTTTAACTTTAGTTTACACACTTTTTGATTTAGTTGGTTTATTAATTTCGGTGTTTGTGATTATTTATTTACGGAGCAACAAAAGTATGTCTTCACTTTATTATGACTCGAAGGTAGAAAAGAATATTTATAGAATATTGAAGAGAATTCTTAAGGAAACTCTTCAAAAAATGTTCAATGATGATACAGAGAATTTACTGATTGTGCTAATGTGATTTTGTTTTTATACAATTCTTGACCTAGTTTAAGTACCTTATTATTTAAGAAACTGTACAGTTTATACAATTTTTGATCTAGTTTAGTTATCAACAGATTTTTACACATTTGTGTTGTACTATAGAATCCTTTTGATTATTTGTTAATTTTAAATTATTTTAGATCTTCTCGCCTGAAACACAGGATTTCTTAGTTCAGGTTCGTAATACTTAGAATTAAGATATATATTTAAGACTGTATGTAATTTGTCCTGTAAAATTGGTAATAAAAAAAAACACTGTCGATGTATCTACTCAGATGCACAAGCTTAAAATATCACACTTTAAAACGCATTTTAGTTAAACAAACCTGGCTCTTAAAGATGTTAATGCAACAATCAGTACAAAAGTAAAACGATATATGTACGTCTCAATACAAACGAGCTCTGTACGAGGGTGCTGAACGTATCACACATGTAATGTACTTACACACTAGAAGTTATTTCTGTTTGCCTCATCTCCTCACTCCATTGTCTTGATTGTTATAACCCCAGACGGCCGACCAACGCAAGACAATACACGCTCATGAAGCAATCTGGTGACTAATCCATGTTCTTATTACAATAGCATAGAGTTTAATATGACTAGATGAATAATACATCATCAGCAGTCGGTTAACAAAAGACGGTGTGGTGATAAATGGTCAGTAATCGTGACCGATGGAGTGTTGAAGCTTGAAAGTTGACCTCTGAGCTTTGAGCTTCATTATTGTTTTAAGCTGGACGGTGCTTAAATTATTCTTGTTAAGGATGGCTTTAAAGTACAGAGGTAAAATTGGGAACATATGCGAAATAATGCAATTTCTGATTAACTTGTAATCCTCAAATCAAGCTTGTGGAATGCAAATTCAATTTCAAATTGCAGGAATTTGATATTACCTCTTGCGATGGTGACTGATACTTTGATTTCAATATCTTTTTCAAAACAATATTCGATAAATAATATTTTTTTCTGGACTGTTTAAGATTAATTTGCATTACATTACAATTTCTAGGTTGCATGTAGATTTATTTAAATTTCTTTTTTGTAATCTTTATATACAATCCTTCTGTAACTACCATTCCTCAAGATGCTCGAATGTCTAATTCCTGGGTAGCCATCCATCCTGATTTTGTTTAAGAACAGATAAACAAAATTTAAAATTTGGTTTCAGAAGGAAACATAAGGAAATGTCCATACACCTTTAAAATAATCCAGGAAGTAACAGTTACAAACGACGAAACGAGAAAATTGACACTTTTGACAAAAGAGTGAATTTCCTCGTAAATATCTTACGTGAAAATATAAACGGCGTCCATTGCATCGCATAAACAAAGAGTTATTAAGGTATTATTTATGTCATCGTTAAAGCTGCAAAGCTGAATAGAATAGAAACATAATGTTTTATATTTCCGTACTTAGTATTAGTTTCTTTGTTAGAGTTCCGCAGTTAAAAGGTTTAAAGAGCTGTCAGACACGAAGACGGGGCCCCATAGGGTCAGTGCCTGCTAGGGTTGCGGGATTTGTTCGAAAGAGTCACCGCGGCCCTGGAACGCAAAGGGCACAAGAAGGATCACGGGTGAGTTTTAGACAGTAAGAGTCTGACACTCCCTTCCACCCCGCTCAGAACGGGAGAAGTAATTTGATGATTTCCATCCAAAAAAAAAAGGGACGAGGGATGGACCGACTATTCGAAAAAACCGAATACTTGGCCACATTTTTATTGGATATCTAGTCGGCTTAGTACGTAGTCGGCCCTCCTCTATTTGGCTGTCTCTTAAGTCTTAGCAGTTGCGACCAATAGGTCACAAGCGCAACTGCTAGGCATGGGGCGTTGGATTCGTTTCCCCGGATATAAAAGCAAAGCCTTCCTTTCAATGGATAATTATAACAGCCCTGAGTCCGAATAATGACAATAGACTGGCCTGTATTTATGGATTTGAAAAACAACAGGCGAAAATTTAGTGTACAAAACCTCTACCTAACCAGAAATTTAGAGAAAGCTGGGGTGATGTTACATTTAATTGATACTTGTACATTATTTACAGTAGGATTAATAGGTAGCCGTACTTAACCGTAATTTGAGTTCAATATAAGCGAGTAAAAGTGAGGTAATTAGAATTTAGAAACGACTTGCGACAGTTACAAGGCGGGCGTTGCGTCGCGATTCTCGTCGTGGAGTCGCGTCGTGTCGCTGTTTGCTCGTTACCATGGGAACCGTCCTCAATCTCGACTGAATACATCAGTCTTCTGTTAACCTGTTATGTAATAAACTGGGATTACTCAGGGTACGTGATACTGCATAATCTTGGTTAAAATTAATTGACTCGGGATTGAGTTTCAGTAAGGGCTAGAAACGCAATGATTGCAGTCTCAGTTCTGCTTTTCCGCTTTGTGTAATAACTACTGAAACGAAATTACCAATTCAATTTTCAAGAATTGGCAGAAAATATGAAAATTATAATACATGCAAGTACAATAATATATTTTATTGGGGCAAACTGCGAAATAGGGTAGTTGACTAAAAAAATCTAATTAGTCCGTCTGATAGATTTCCAAAAAATATTGGACACGTATTTTTTCTTTTTTCACATAAACAAAAAATGAAGACGATACAGTGCGTTGAAAACTCGTGTGACGTCACTACTCGCTACAATTTTTAGCGAGCCGTGACGTCACACGCTCCCCCTCCTGATCTTTGATGCTTTTTATCTTCGTCAGTTTTTATAGATTTGATAAAGGAAAAAAAACGTGTCCAATATTTTTCTATAATCTAACTGACGGACTAAACATAATCATATAATTTTTACTCAGGAAACATCCATAGTATCACTGAGAAATAATTAAAAAATATAGTATATTTATACGTATATCAGCGACGAAGTTATAAAGCTTTAATTTTTGTATATTTTTCGATAAACTGATTAGAAAATAAATATTTGTTCATGAATATATGTACCTATTTAAAGACAACATTCAACACATTCTGACTGTCTCACCGAGTCGAGTGAGTGCACGATGGTAGGCGCCTCGCGTGCACACGGAACGAGGCGCATGAGGCAATGCGGGACACCTCATGGGAATCTTTCACGACTTAGCGCCTCCGCGACTGCGCCGGCTCGTGCTGCTGTCAATGTTTACTCTCGTTCATGCGCGTACTCACTTTTGCAACCAGCCGGGGAGCCGGGCTATATTTAATCATAAAATTGCACCGTGAAAACGTCGGTGATGTGAGCTCTCAGTCCGCCAGCTCGCCTATTATATGTAGTGCTATTCTGTAACACCGTCAAAGTGTAAACTTAGATTCAGGGACTGATCAACCCATAATCAAGGTTCAATGACGGTTCACTTCGAGCACACTCCACTTAAGTTTTCAGAGTGAAATGGTTTCAGAATATCTCGTAAACCTCTGTTTTAGTGAGCTTGAATTGAACTGTTATTGAACCTTAATTGGGACGGTTGGGGGGTCACTTAAGTTTTCACCGTGATATTTGTACAGAATCGACAGTCTAATGCTAGTGATTGACAGCACATTTGACCCAACGTGTCACGGTGCCTTTTTTTTACAAAATATCGCCACAGTACAGTTTATTTTCTTCTATACCGGAATGTAAGTCTACTCGACACACAATGATGTTTTTGTTATGTCTAAGGCAAGAAGTTAAAGAACAACAGTTGAATTGTCTTTGAATGTTTTCTAAACATAGAGCGAGGGAAAGACAGAGAAGAAAATGGTATCAAAAAGAACATGACACCGTTTGTATACACACATTTAGGTACATTGTTACATACGAGATTTTAACATCAAATCATAACATTTTAATAGAATAGCAACTAAGTCTGGAAGATAACTTTAATGATTGTGCCTAGTGTCTACCTATGTTAAGTAGGAAGATTAAACGTATATAGATATAATGGTGAAGATGCTAACAGATAAACAGCATCCTTGTGACTATCTAAATACTTATTGTGTTCCTAAAATATACGCCTTCTTAGATAAATCACAGTCGATGTTTGTTTATCTCAATGGCAACTTCTAGCCGTGAATCATTCAAACAATATGCAGTTGTTTAATTACATCTTTCGGATCTAAATAGTGGGCTGTAAGGAATTAAGTGTAGGCACAATTGGCATGGTGTCTCACGCCACTGATAACATCTTTAAGCTTTGTGTGTGGAGGAACAAATAAAAATAAAATACTGTATTATATGTCACACATTGTTTGGAAGATCGTAAGTGACAATGATTTATAGGTATATTGTAATGAGGAGATGACGAGGATACGAGTCGGGTAGGTTTTTTATTATATTCATATGCACGCATTTGACTGAAATTTAACCTGATGGAAAGTGATGATGTAGTCCACGATAGAGCACGCATGCCTAGAAGAAACATAGTGTTGACTGAAAGACCCCAGGAAGAACTATCAGAAAACACAGACTTAAACAGGGAATTCCATTCCATTCCTTATAGCTGCATACACAATGAAAGTTGTCCTAAAACATTTCGTGCTTTTGGGTTGGATGTCCACCACGCTTCGGTGGCGTATCGTTGTAAACGTTTGGAATAAAGCGAAGCACGCCTTCAAAAGCCTAATGGGATGTCTTCATCTCTCTGGTCTGTTGAAAGTAAACGAGAAACTTATCATTATGCGTAGCCCACCGCTCGATCACCTACTATCTGAAGATGCTCACTCTTTAAGAGAGTTTACTCCTCCCGTGTTTCAAAGTTTTTCAAAACACAGTTCAGAGGAAAAGAGAGTAATTTTTCACTTTATGTATGTAGATAAATTAAAATTGTTCTCTCTCTTTTTACCACTTAAATCCAAAAAGTTCTAAAATAACTTTTTAGACTGTTGTCTCACGTATGCGAACCAAGTTTCATAGAATGGCTTAATAAAATTTCATGAATAAGGACATGTAAGTATGTTTGTAACAACGTAAGGTAACGCTCTTAAGACCTTTTAAAATATCCCAAATAAGGTATTATAGTTTCATCGTCAACACCTAACTTTACACGAAAGGAATTTCGCCCGCTAGAACAGGTTCCGCTTAGTATTTCCACGACTCGCGTTTAACTACGTTGCTTAATCATTCGTCCGCTTCTTCGCAAATTGCTTCACTCACATGCTTCTGAGGTAACAGGAAGCAACTGCTATTTGACCTGCATGGCCCATTAATACTAGATTTTAGAATGTGAGGTACTAACTAGTAGTGTTCGTATCTTTATTTGACCAGTACAATTGTATGGACTTCAAAAGAGACTTTGACCTCTGAGTTTGTTTCGGTGTTTCTTCATAGGGTAGTCAGCTGGGAAACACCGGCCTCATCTGGTTTATAACGGCCAAAAAAGATTAACGTGTAAAAGTGTTATTTATAACCTACTTACAAAATAAATATCGTTTACCATTTATCCTATGACTATCCAATAACATCGCGTCTGATTTGTGGAATTTTATAAGCCGCCAATAATAAGTAGATGTTTCCAATCACATAAGAAAATTAAACAATATGATACTCTAGATTTTCCCCGCAACTTCACTCCCGTCGCCTTATCCTTACTCTGGGATTAACAAATGTACATACACCACCATGTATATGGCACTGAGTGATAGTGTAGTTGATCCGTGAAGGGCTTTTCGACACCGATTTGATACGGGTAAAATCTAAGAAGAAGCCTTTGAAAGATTTCCTGCCTAACCGAGTCGTACGGGTAACACAGGGCATTGGCTCACGGAAAGTGTTGTGACAGCTCTAACACTGAAATGCTTCAAGGGCTAATTAGACAGACTACATATCTCCAAGCTATTTAAAACACACGCATCCGTCAATAGCTCATTATGTGTTTTATCAAATAATAATAGTACTCCCGAGATTGCGAATTACATACAAACAAACGATTTTTCTTGTTTATAAAATCTCTTGAATACAACTGCTACATCATCTTATCGACTCTGTGTCGATGTGTTTTAGTAACTACATTTCTTTAACTTAACGTTAAACCGTTCAATAGATTTCAATGTAATAAAGTCATTCGAATGTCTCGGTCATAGAAAAGCGCACCACCTTTGTACCTAATTTTCTGTTCCCTTCTTATTTTTTTATTAAATGTGTGTAAATAAATTGTTAAATAAATAAACGGTTCATTGAGATGAACAAGTTACCTGTAATCACAATTAAATGTTGAGGATTGTTTGAAAGAGGTAATCTGGAACGCAAAGAGCATTTGAAGGAATACGGGTGGTTGCTATGTGAGTCAGTAAGAGTGTGACACTTCCTCCCGCTCCGCTCAGAGCGAGAGAAGTCATTCGACGATTTCCAACTAAAACAAAAGACACTGATGTGCCTTTATTATACTCATTTACATAATGGCAAGTTATGTGCGTCTGTATCATAATCGTTGACTTATAACACACGTGTGTCAGATGCAGTTTTTTTCTTCAAACGATGCGCCTATATGAAAGTAAAAGTAACATTATGGACTCCTGGAGGGGGAAACACTCTTTTGTCATATTACATTCTTCTTTCGATGTGCACAAGTTACATCAATAGTTTAATGCATATAAGAACTACACTTTCATCGCTGAAATGGAGACTATCAATGACTAGAGGATTTATAGCTCTTTATTGCAACATGAACTTCATTCATGATATCAAGACAAATGACTGTAACAAATCGGTCCAGAAATAAAAAGTAAAGTATCTCACGCCTATCATGTGAAACATGGGCATTATTTAATCAGATTCACGCAAGTGTATATTATCTTGTATAATATAATATTGTTTATAATTAGGGTCTCTCGGTGGAGTCACATTAATTGATGATTTTCTCAATAGATCGGAATGGCGTTGTAATGGATCCGTTGGTGTCGGTGCTCAGTCGTGACGTAATGCAATAAAACGTATGACTAATGAGCTCACAAAACAATAGTTCGTCGAGATACACATCGCTTATGTCTAATAAATCACGCGTCTGTTTCACTGGCGACCGCCACAGTGTAAAAAATATAGTGCGGTATCTTATGAACATTGCAATTTTCGCCTAATTACAAGAAAAGGCATGAAAAAATGGTTTTTCACAATAATGTAAAAACTAATTTTAAACATAACCTTCCCTATCCGAAATAGGTACATGTTTTTTTATTTGCGAGAACTGAAAATCTGTCCGCCTTTTTATATCAACAAACACTGGATATCAAAGCAGAATGGGGCAACAACCACGTCCGTTCACCACTGCTAACTATTGATAAGCGTTAACAAAACATCGAATCGGTCAACATCAACAAACATTGTATTGATAAACTGCTATTGTAGTACACTGTGTCAACTGTTCGGTCGGTCACGGGGCGGGCGGCGAGCTTTCAGATCTCCCCTCCTTGGTACGTTGGGCGGCGCGCGCGCAGCCAACTCCAGTCCCTTCGCGACGCTCCACGCGACAACATGTCCCCTCTGTGGATCTTGCTTACATTGCTCCCCGTCCTGGGTAAGTCGACCACACCGCGTGTGCCTCTGCTACACTGTGACATATCGGAAGTGACCGGATTTTCCCGTGTAAATTTCCTTTTGGGTGATATTATGGTAATGTTGCGAAAATTACGTGATTTTACCTCACAGTAGATTGTGTGATTTTCTTTTCAGTTTGTGTTTTGATGCTGCTTTTGAGTAGTGAGGAAACAATGGTGTTAGTGCAGGCCGGCGCGTGCGCACATCTGTGAAAGTATTCGTTATTCGTGTGCTCCTAATGTGCAGGATGTCCGGGCGCGTGGGAAGTTGACATTATTAGTTACTTGTTGGGAAATGTCACTGAATAGAATTGATTGCAATGAAATAAACGCATTGTGCTATAATTAAGAAACAAGCCTATTGTGCCAATTAAGAGGCTGCTTTATTATCACCAGTCCAGCATTTTCCAAAATGGATTGCTTAATTCAAAAATATAATAAATTAAAAAACACCGCTTCCTATGATTAACGTATAGTTACAATACTCGCCAAATTATTTTAATAATCCATTAAATGGTTATAGCCATAAAGCGCTAAAATTGAAACTCTCTTCACAACTCTGTCACAGCCGTAAACTGGACACCTACATATTTTGTAACAGCCCACTGTGCAAGCAGCAGGTTGCATTAGAGATGTTCCCCGTGTGACGAACAGGTATGAGCGCATGCGCCTCATTGCGCAACCGATGCACTTTCCATTTGCGCTGCGCCCGCCGATCGCGCATCGCCACGATAATCGATTCCCCGGATTTGCATAAGTGATTTTCCCACGCTCCGCTCTCCGAACTGGGGCGGCGTGACGGCCGGCGAACGGATGGGTAGCCTCAAGGTTCATGTGTTTGGGCATTTACCTGTACGCTGCCTTTACCTATGTGCGTTGTGGTTGAAGGGTCGCCCGCGGTTCACCTACAAACGCAGTTACCCAATTGGTAGCCCGTTTGTGGTTAGACATTTGTGTTTGACATATAATCCTTTCCTTTCGATTTCAAGAGTGTAAAACCAGACTGATTAGTAATAGTATTGATATTTCGAACACAGAGCGTCCTTAAGACATTTCGCACGATTTGCGAAAACTCATAATTAAAATGAAATTCATTACATATCTCGGTTTTGGTAACTGCACATTTCAATTGTAGATTCCATGGTTATTAACGCATTTAATACTAACGTTGCTAGAATATTTTGTAACAATGTGAACCAATAAAGTTTTTGCCACATAACATTATGATTGTGAGGAAAATCTAATGTATTGAACCGTAACAATCAAAGCGTGAGAAAAATAATGTTTACCTTGTGTTAGTATGAATGAGAGCGAAATTAAATGCATGTATTGGCGTTAGTTGTATGTTCGGCGCATGTTTCATTGAGTGGCAATGCATGGTCAATCACCTGTTGATATATGACTGACTCATCACAACAATGTGTCATGTCATTGCATACATTGAGAGAGCAGTGGTGGCCGAGTGGTAACAGCCTCGACTTACGAATTGTAGGTCGCGGGTTCAAACCCAGCCAGGTGCATTACTTTGTGTAATTAATTTCATCAGCACAGCTCTCAAAACGGTGAAGGAAAACATCGTGAGGAAACCGGCATGTCCTAGAACCAAAACTTAGAAGACATGTGACATTCACCAACCCGCACTGGGCTCGCGTGGTGGATGCCCATTCCCTCTCCTAGAGAGGAGGCCTGAGTCCCATCAGTGGGAACATTAAAAGGCTGATTATGGTTATGCTATGCTTATTGCATACATTAACTCAAATCGATGTGTAAGCCGCTCATAGTATTGCAACTAAACAAATAAACAAATGAAGTTCCGGTGTTGTAATGTTTGTGCATATTATTGTGTTGTGCCATTGATAGCATCTGCTGTAGCAATAAAAGTTGATACGTAATTTCGCCACTTAATTTCACGGTACATCAACTAACAGCCTATGAGATGTATATGTTTGCGAAAGTTAAAAAGATTAGTGATCCCGCAGTTGTTACCTTCATTTCAATATCATTTGATGTTCACACAAACTGTAGGACTCTTTGTATTAATCTAGAACAAACAATTCGTTAACTGTAAACAATTTTATTAATAAAACAATTATCAAGAAAATAATCAAAATGTTATCAATCAGTCTATAATAGTACTGGGGTCAACCAAAACGTCTTCCAGTTTTCAGGTTGTTATAGACTTTAGGGTGTCCACGAATTTGTGGTCTGTTCCGTATGTTAGAAATACCGAATACAAACGTAAAATTACGTTAGAATTACCGATTAAAGATTTCAGTATCATATGCAGATTTGAGAAAGAGGAAGTAGCCCGTACCGTTCGTTTCACATTCATGACAGTATAATGACAGCTCATACGACCTTTCGACTGTTCAAACAAAAAAAAAGATCAAAATTCTGATAGCGAGCGTACCTCAGTTAGACGTTATTACACTTACATAAGGTACGCGGTGACCTTTCGCGGAGGATGGCCTGGCACCTTACAGCGCGCGCGGTTGCGCAAGCGCCGATCTTATCGCTCACCCCGCTGCCCTGCGAGGCTTGCACATACACCGCACGCATGGGAATCTAGCGCTTTTGTATTGATCTTTACCGGACTGTAGCTGTTTGACACTAATTTAAACAGTTTTACTTTTTATCTTTTTTTTAAATCTTGAATGTGTGCTTGCCTCTTTAACGACCGGGTTGGTTTACCCTGAAACAAATACTACTGAGAGTCTTTTAGGCTTCAGATTAACATGAAGATTTAGCAGTGTTGAAAAAAATATAAGATGTTCTTTTGACCGTATTTCTCATCATCGAGGATCATTCTTACCGCATTGTTTTGTACCCAAGTAGCTTATGAGGGGATCTTAGCTACAATTAACAGCGTTTTTAAGCTAGATAGGTATTGATTGTGCTGTTAGTACTACAACTAACTACATCGACTGAGCCTCTCCATCGTCAAAAATAGAGAAAATCGAAGCATTGTTTAAATCTGGCTAACAGATTACACGTATTATTTGGTCATCTTAGTTAAGACGCACACATTTGTGATTATTGTCCATTACAAATCAGTTGTAACGGGTTTTACCCGAAGCGAGGTTCAAGACAATGTGCCGGAACCTTATTGTCCCCAATACGTAGAACAAAGCTAGAGCCCTAACTACAGCGGAAACGCGATGTTACTTACGAGTAGAAGTAGGAAAACGTTTTCAAGCGCAGTTTAAATTCTGATTAGCAGATTATTTATTTAAATCTTCAATGCAAGTATTTCAATTAATCTTTTTTTTCTGCTAATAAGTATTTAAAGAAATCGAAGTACGAGTAGAAATGTATATTTGAAAAAAATACCTTTGTTATTTACGATTGATACGAGTATTATGTATTTTTCCTGATTATTTCGGGCAAAATAAAGATGTTGCTTTCTTAAATTTTAACATGGAAGAAGTTGAATAGTCATGCTTCCGAGGATTAGTGAGACCGATTAATGAAACGGCTAGACGATTTTTTGCCTGTAATAACTAACTCATTGATCAATAGCCGTAACACATTCATTTTACACTCCGTCTTTCGAAACTAAATAATAAAACATTCGATTCATTAATACATCGTGAAGACTTTATGATGTTGTAATCGACGGATATTAATATAATTTAATTACGACGAATAAATATTTATTGGACTTTTATAGTGCAGTTTTTGCAGGCCTGTCACGTTTCTTTCGCAGAGCTAAAGTGGCAACATTCAACAGTCGCCGGGATTCGCGTGCTTGGAGTTGCCATGTCGCAATGTACTCGTCTCATTAGACGTGTTTACCTCTCCACCTAGTTATTGCAGGTTTTACTTCAACTGTCGCTTAGTACAATAGTCGCCTTGGACGATGAGAAATCTCTATCATTGCCATCAAACGTCGACCAAAGTCAAATTAGCTCGGCTACTCCCTGTTATCAGTAATCTATCTAAAGAATAAAGACTGAATTTTCAGGTTTTTAAAACTTAAATTACGTAGGTTATTCAGATGAAATCTAAGACATTTGTAACTTACTACCGACTGGTTTACTGTTCATGTTTCAGAAACCGCATTATACGACCGTTGGGTAATAATTAGAGCCAAAACGGTGAAATAATGACCATTTATAGCATAATTCATATATACACGTAAGATTTAAACTCAAAACCATGATTTATAACTCTTTATGTAACGATTTGCCAGCGAAACTCATTCAACATAGTATCAAACTTTTCGCGATGACGTAAATCAAAGGTAATTAGAAATCGGTAGTGTGTTGGTGAAGCTAAAGTAATTATTTAAAACCGTGTCAGTTATTACCCTTACATAGTTTGTAGCAATGAATCCAGTTAAAGATAGAACATTTACAATCCATAGGCCATAAGTCGTTAATCAATTAGGTGCAATTTGAAAAGTTGTCCTAGACTTGATCCACATGCTTTTTATAGCATTTTTATGTTTAGTCAAAGGCTGAATAGCTATATTTTGGTGTTGACTCCATACAGGTCTTAAAGGTACAATTTAGTCTAAGCTTCTAAAAAAGCAAAATCCAAAGGAAAGTCATAATAAATAAGCGGTCGGTAATCAACTCTCGTGAAAAGTAGTACCAGTCCAGTTACAACGACGTTCGTCACTTAGCTTACCTCAGAACACTGAAAGCCAGGAATCACCCAACTTGATCAGGAACCCTTTTCCGTAATCTTGTAATACTAATACAATACAATTTAACTTTATACCTCACAGGGAGCGCTGAGAGGTTCAACTGCAAAAGTAGAATCTTAGGCGCATACTACGCAGACGCAAAGTCAGGATGCAAGGCCTTCCACGTGTGCGTGAGGGTCGCAGGTGGAGGCATCAGAGACTTCAGGTTCTTCTGCCCCCCCGGCACGCTGTTTCACCAGGAGGCGCAGACCTGCACGGACTGGGGCGACGACGACCCCCTGGCCTGCCCCGCCGACATCTACGACGGTCAGTTCGATCTCTACAGGATCGGATCCGGTGAGCCAGCTTTGCAACTAACCCTAACGCTCACAAATATCCCGATAGAATTTAACAATGACTGAAGTATGAAGATTGTGATGTTGTAGAAGCTTTGAACATAGAAGCCAAGATGGGTGTAAATATTCAGAAGTTCCAGGTGCAGAACCTTTTGCCGTTCCAAGTGTTTAACGCTCAATTTGATTAAATAAATAGATACTAATATTGTGTTCTAGTCTCGGAGCTGTATTGTTGTACCCATATCGGAAAGAAGCCGTATTATATAAAGGCGCGGCAAATTGAAAAACGCTACTGTAATGTAATGCAGCTACCTCACGTTCAGCCGGATTGTGGTGGTGATACGTTCTACAAAGTGGCATCCAAACGTTCCAGCGTTGTTGTTGATTCAAACAACAATCAATGTCAACATTGTATCCTCGACGACGGGGCCTCGTTCCTGTCCTTTCTGTCTGCGGGGCTTAAAGAACCTAAGAACCCGTGCTAAAACTAATCCGTGTTGGGGTGCCTTGCGCGTATGTTCCGTTACTTGGCTAGACAAGTCATTAACCGATACTGGACCAAGTCATTTGCCTAGCTGTTACTACCTAACTGTCATTTAGACAGCTTATTAAACGACGACACTCAATAAAGAGGTTAGAATGCCAATTAAACGGCTGATTAAGTTAGTTTCATACTTTCAAAGCAGCATATCGACGATGCTCCTGTTTGTATGTGGGCTGAACGTCACTAAGCCGCTTTGACGCGAAGTGCTCATTCAATGCGGCATACTCGTACCTACTTTATTTCAGCTTAATAAAAATCCGGCTGAACGTGAGGTTGCCGCCTTACATTACAGATGCGTTTTTCAATCCGGCGCACCTTTGTATAATACGTTGTATTATATTATTTGGCTGCGACATTAATACGGTTTCTATAGACACAAAATGTATCAATACCGTTTCATTAATTAATAAAAGGATCGATATCGTTGAAATCGATTAGTGATTTACGATATTTGTGAGTGCTGCTAGATAATTAATTGAAGCTATAACTTATATATAATTAAAGATCGCTTACAGAGCATCAATCTTAGAATCAGAAGTAGGCAGTTGTTAATGAATGGATGTAATTTGAAAGGTGATTTCGTCTCATCAAATAGTTTGTATAGATAAACAATTATGTGTACCGGGCAGTGGGCGGTAATCAGTTATAATAACACACGTTATTAATATTTGCGCAACTTCTTTGAAAATTACAGTAGAAGTAATAGGCCATACAAGGTCAACATACAGAGATGACTAATTATACCTAATGAGAATTATTGGTATAATAAAGTACCTGCGATCTACAGACAGGTAGTTACCTAGATGATTGCGACTCCAGCAGATGGAGTCTTATTGGTAATGAATTGCAAAACATTTAAGCTTCAGCCGAACGCTTGCATTTCAAAGCTTTTGTAAACGTAGAAAACTTGTTTTTCAAGGCAATGCAACTTTTATAGCGCCTGTTTCAGAAAACATTGCGCAAGCTGGAGCTTCGTAATACATTATAAGCGTAGATTTTTCCTGAGACCATTATAAACCAGATGTTAAAATATGTTTGGCCTTCCACTACAGGATTTGACACCAAGAAGTTGTCGTCATATGGAAATCGCGATGATGAAGCTGAGTTCGGTCTCCAACGTGCCGAGACCGGTGACCGTCGTCTATCGCAGAACAACGTCGTCCCCAATCGTCCCGACAGCGACCTTCGTGCAGCACACTCGTCTGACTTCTTCAGCGGACAGCGAGACCGTGGCCGTGACGAGCAGTCCCCTCCCGCATCCTCCCCCTCCCCTGTCTCCTCCCAACAGCCTTATCAAAGACAATCTTTCCGTAGAGCTTCTACCCAACGTCCTTACCCTACCACCCAACGCACATTCCCTACTACCCAACGCACATACCCCACGACACAGTATACTACCCCCGCCCCACCACCTAACACTCAGCCTCCCGTCCCACAACAGCAGTATGACGCACCCTCTAAACGCAAGCTTGTTAGAAAACGGCCCATATATGTATCCACTAAAGCACCTCCCACCACCTTCCAATCCAACACGCAGCCCCAACAGCAATATTCAGAGCCCCCTCAGCAAAACTTTAACCGTCGATTTAATGCACAAACCAAACAATCTTTCTCTCCATCTCCTAACGTACCTCCTCAATACAAACAATACAAGGATGAATACGTTGAAGTTCCCCGAGTCACTCCCAAACAGAGCAATAGGTTCTACCCCAGCAGCGCACCTTCCACTTTCCCTCAGTCCCAGTCGACTGCAGCCCCACGGTTCAACAAAAAGGATGGTCTTGTGGAGTTGTACAACTACGATGCTCAGTCAACTCCTGGACTCAATGTACAGAATGAGAACCGACCCTTCAAAGTTCGAAATAGTTTCAATGTAGCAGACGTTCCTAGAGACCCCGAATTCGCGCGTGCCAAGAACTTCAACAATTACAACAATAGAGTGGAGAATAAAAATAGAGAGAATTTCAGAGAAACAACTGTTGACTACAGCGTTTCCGCAAGAACTTTCCCTACTACTACGCCCGCATACAAAAATTTCAATAGTGTCTCATATGAACCAGAAAAGAATAATTTTGTACCTTACTCGAAACAAGCCTATTTTAACAATCCCACGACCACTATCGCTCCGACCACCACGATCTACTCGACCTCGCGCGCCGAAGTTCCGCTCAACTTAAACACGGTAGCGTATAACACTAACCTCGCCTTTAACACTCAATCTGAGAACTTTGCTGAAGACAACGACGAAGATGACGGCCAATATCATCCTCCCCAGGGCGAAGACGATGGACAGTACCGTCCCGAGTTATACGGAGACCGCGAACTGCTGGCCGGAGCGCATTCCCTCAATATTGCTGCTAGCGGCAATAGGCTACCAGAAGACCACAAGAAGTTTGCCAAAACGCAACCTCCTCCTAAGCCATCGGCTCAAACCTCGGCTCCGAGGCCATTCAGACCTGCTCCTTCACCGACTGCACCCCCGACCACAAGAGCACCGGAAACAACCTACACGACGACGCCGCAGCCACAGACAGCGAATACGCAGCGCACATTCGATTATTTCCAAACATACACCACTACATCGAGGCCTGTTGACTACCAAGCAATAAATCAGAACTTCCAACCTGCCAACGATTCACCTGCTGGCCCGACGACGACAGTAGGTCCCAGAGTGCCGGAGACCAGACCACCGCGGCCGCCGAGCCGCGTGCCCGTGCCGCCCAGCCCGCCGACGGCGCCGCCGACGCCTGCAGCGCGACCCACCTCGCGCGCGCCGCACTTTGCGAACCCTCCCCACAACAAAGAAGACAACAGTTACGACTACGCATACTACGACTCCGACCCAGGGTTCGCAGAGTATGACCATATAGAAGAATTTGGTAGAACTAAAACAAGAGCGTAATTGTTATTGTGTAAATGTTAAATCACTGCCATTAAATTAGTCGCCTCTTTAGAACAAGTAATTAATTGAAAAGCAGCCTTGCTATGTTGGTTTTGTTTGACTATATTATTGGCTCTTTAATGTACCTACCTTAATAAGCCTAGTTTATGTGCAGAGATATAGTTTTTCGACTGCTAAGTCGTACCTACTTATATACTCAAAAAGACAGCATCTAAAATACTCAAATACGAAAGAAAAATAATTAAAGTACAACTTTTGTAAATAAATCTTGAAAATATAATTTATTGCAGATTCGTCAGATTGAATGTAACAAACAGCAGTTATATTTATATCTAAAGAGGCTTGTCCGTAGTTACCCTAAATTATTTGTGATATTATTATCGATGTTTCTATTGGTACCTTATACGTCGTTTGTTACTGAGTAAGAATTGACACACAATCGATTGCGAATTTGTGCAAGTAGAAGTTGTACTCTCACTTGCTGACATTGGTGTTACCGATATAGATTTATGTATTATCTATGTACAATAGAAAGTAAGTTATGACGATAGATTGTAAAATATTTCATTGTAAATAAAGTTTTCTTGATAAACAATAGCTTGTGCAATTTGTGTCACTTCTCAAAGCACGTGAGAACCAGTGAACAATTTAGACGTTTAGCCGAGCACTGCACATATGCAGACAAACAATAGAACGCTTTCAACACTATGCTGTGACGCAGATAACTATCTCCATACCGGCGTTAAGTCACATAGGTACAATCAGTATAACAACTATTTAAAGAGTTGCTAAAGTGAAATGTGCAAAAATGTATCTTCTAAAGAAAGGTAGCATCTTTTATTAAACAAAAATATCTTTCAAGAGTAGACGTCGATACCTACATATTAATTCCTAATTTTTCAATGATATCATACAGATTATTTTTAACTAAGTGCATCCTTGGTTTGAGAATCACAAACCGGAATGTCATAATTAAGTAATTATTCGATATGCAATTAAAAATAAAAACTATGAAAATGAAAAAAAAGCGCTGCCATCAGCGATAGATTACTCTGCTACTACCTACTTACTAGACTGAGTAGCAAGCGCAGCATGTGATTGTCGCGCACTAATCATCATCTGCCTAGCCTTTTCCCAACTACATGGGGATCGGCTCCCAGTCAAGCCGGATTCAGCTGAATACCAGTATTTTACGTGAAGCGGCTGCCTATCAGACCTCCCCAACCCATTAACTGGGGAACCCTGGGGAACTGGGGTATTGTCGCGCACTAATGTTGAACCTAATTAACCTCAAGCAATGTTATAATTTACGCATTTACAAAGTCGGTTTGGTACCTACTTTATTAGAGAGGTATGTATGTATATGGCATTTGATTTGAAAAACATGGAAAATTAAGTAGATACCTAATAATATAAGCAGCTTTATATCTAAGTTCAAAGGATTGTTGAATTTGCTTATCACTCATGGCCGGACCTACTGCCTAGACCCAATCCATCTACTGTACCTACCCAAGATGTGTTCTTCAAGGTCGCAGCTTAAACGGGACGTGTAATGGTGAATAATCGAAAATTATCTGTTATTATCAAGGTGGCACGAATGTAGGAAGCAATGTACTTAGGCACATTCGTATCTAATAATTTGGCTGATACCAATATTAGTTCATACATTGGCACTACCCTACATTTGATATCCATTCGTTTCTTTAGTTGGAAAGGTCAACAGTTGATGGGAAAAAACTGGCCACAGTGATATTAAATTTGATTCTTGAGCTATTTTTAAATCGAGACATTTTTGAAACACTCAAGTAGTCGATAAGGATGATATGTTTTAGTCCTTTTTTTTTGGATGGGAAATCATCAAATGACTTCTCCCGCTCTCGTCAGACTCATAGATATATTTTATATTTCTACGGTCTGACTCTTACTGACTAAACCCACCCGTGATCCTTCTTGTGCACTTTGCGTTCCAGGGCCGCGGTGAATTTTTCGAACAAATTCCGCAACCACATGTTTTAGTCCTGCAGCTCCTGCTCAGGAGAAGTCTAAAGCAAGAAACGAACGTACCTTAGTGTTAAAAATATACACCAACGCCATCTATCATGTTAAGCATTAAATGCCCAGATAACCTTCTGAGGTCCCACACTAGCAACGTGGGACTCACAGTTTCCCACTAAATTTGTACTTTGGTCACAGATAATATAATACTACAGTATTTGGTGTTAAATGTCTGCCCAAATAAGTCAAATATCAATTGATTTGCAATTGTATACACTGCCATCTGTTGCCGAGTAGCTAAAGTACGATTAATTTCTGTACCTAATAATCAGAAAAGGGTTTGCTGTCGAAATAAATAATTATGAATATATTTAGCTGTTAGTTTCAACCTATCGGATTAAGGTAAGTAGGTACGAGTAATTTCCTTCTTTAATTTTATTGTTCACTGTAAATATCACTATTGCAACATGTTTTTATGTTCAAATCACAGATGTCGCTAGTAGTTTGGTTTCACATGATACCTACTCTAAAAGAAAACCAACGGAAGTATGAATCATAGAACATAAAATCATTTACTTTTTTTTCAATTTTGTTTAAGTGTTATTCATAATGTGTGTTCCTGTGTGTGTTATTTTTTTAATGTTTACAAATAAATAAAAATAAAATAATATTAATTTTGAATGAAAAATTGTTGGTCATGAGGAGAACAGCTCGTGGCTAAACAATAACACCACAGTAGATTGATCTTCAAGGTTGAGGTCGGCTTGCGGATGGGTAACCATCCTACAGCGATATTCCTTGGTCTCGGCTGTCATTTTCAGATCTTTGTAAGCTGTTGCGGATTATCAAAAACCAGAAAACCTGACTCCGGCCTCGGAGCCAAATGGTACCCAGTTTCTTTGGGTATCATGCATATCTGTACACATAATAAAATCGTAGACTCGACGTATTTGTACATTTAAT
This sequence comes from Hecatera dysodea, assembly GCA_905332915.2. Taxonomy (NCBI): domain Eukaryota; kingdom Metazoa; phylum Arthropoda; class Insecta; order Lepidoptera; family Noctuidae; genus Hecatera; species Hecatera dysodea. Next base: position 14,368,689 of record HG995291.1, read on the forward strand.
ATTTTTGCATGAAAATAAATGCAAACGTAGAAAAACAACTGAGATGAGCCGCTGATGACTTTGGCCGACTAACCGATTAGTCGACACAGTTGATCACGGTTTCGGGGATTTCCGTGACGCTTCGTTTTGGTACAGCTAATTCACGCGCAAGTCGCAACCGCCACCTGCGAGCGTATAAATTTCGAAAATATGTCTACTAAAGAGTGGAAAATACTCGGTAAAAGCATTGAATTGCTGAAGCTAATTGAAGAGAAGAGTTCAAGTTGCTCTTCGATGCCTGAAGTAATACCTCATCTGAAAATCTTACAAAAATATCTAGAAATTTACAATGATGAAAACAAAGAAATGATGGAAATAAAAGTCCTGCTGGAAAATTATTTGAAGAGTAGGTTTTTATTTAATTTAATTCCCGATAAAAAGCCAGATAGTTGGCTCTCTTTGCCGAATAGTTGCCGACTACCATAGTGGCCGGATAGTCGGCTGTACTGACTAGTCGCCGACTACTCGGCACATATCTAGAAACAAAAAAAAAAACACAGAAATGCAATTTCTGAATTTTTTGTCTGATTATCTGATTTTCTGTTTGTCAGTTTATCTAATTGTATGTTTTTCAGTTTGTCTGTATGGTCGTAGGGGCATCACGCAATAACTTTTGATTGGATTCGAAATATACAGATACTTAAGAGTTACCCCGATTTTTATTTAGCGTCTAATTCATCAAAACCGACTCACAAAATCAAAAGGTATCGAATTTCTAGGTTCAGTAAAAAACTTAATTTGTGCAAAGTTTCGCGCTGACTACCTAAGTCTTGCACCCATCACGTAAAAAGTACAAAACCAATATTTTTACCGGATAGAGGGAACCTATTTCAAGGCTAAAAGGTAAGTCATATATCAGTATTATATATCTCGAAAGAGTAAATTCCAAAATTCCTTACTTTGATGGACGATGGCCCGTTTTACTGTAGGTATGAATAATAGTTTCGTTAGACCTTTCATAAAAGCATCTATAAAGCCAGTTTCATATTAACTTCTTGGAGTTACCTCGTTCCCTCTAATATATCTAAAATGGCTTAAATGTATTATTATATAAACATGCATATTGTAACGATGTAAGGCATTATTATAAGGCAGATGCCCTAAATAAGTACCTACGCAGTGAAATCTCAAAATGTGTTTTATTAACCACTGCGTTTTGCTTAGCTGTGACTGTGCTGTGTGCTGTGTGTGACTGTTTAGCTGAAATAAAGCAAGTAACAATTTGAGGGAAAATAAGGAAGTTTAAAAAAAACTACCGTAAATATTAAATTATTTTTTATTAACTTAAGTATCACAAAGTATAAATGTACGATTACCCTTAAACATATTTACAGCATGTTGTTAGGTACTTATAAATACATGATGTGAATAGCCCGAATACTTAAAAAAAAAACCTCGAATATCATCATTTGTGGAAAAACGATAGAAAGGACAGAAATTACAAAAACAGATTTACTTTCTTTGTTTTTGTTGTAGAATCATGAAAAGGAAGATACAACAGTCTTAGACAAGAACTAAAGTAGATACTTGGTAAAGTTATTACTTTAATATCTTCTACCAGCGATAACAACTGTCGAAAAAGGCGAAATGTATGGTTTGACAACGTGACGTTTCTAGCGCAAAAAGTTGTAAGTGTATCTATGTGATTCAGAACATACAACTTTTTGACTATCGCTAAGGACGGATCTATTCTACAATGTAGTTAGACTACTTGACAATTTTTATCGTAAACTTACTTTAAAACATGTATTAGCATAACAATAATTTATTTCCAATCATATCGACATTGATATCTGATATATTTATGGTTGCTTCAGTGTAGCTGAATAAAACTCAACTATAGACCTGAAACTATTCCACTGTTGTATTCATTGCTGTAAGTCTATTTGCTTAACTACATTTTACACAGGCTTTCCTTTGACTTTACGGGGCTAGAAATAAAGCCGCTATAAAATCCTCCAAGTATACTGAGCAAACAAATCAAGTCATAGAACTGATAACTATCTAAGTTTATAGAGAGAACATCGATTTCGCAACAATTTTCATCACTTCCATAGAATTCACATGATCATCTGAACTCCAAACATTCTCCTTATTTGCTATCTCATTGTGTCCATATTTGTGTGTGTGTATTGTTAATTTATTAACACCATTTTATGAAATATCGCCATAACACGTCTCAGTTCCTTCACAGTTGTAATCGTGGACGTAATAAAAGGAAAAGTACTAGCGTATCTATACTAATATTATAAAGAAGAAAGATTTGATTGTTTGTTTGCATTGAATAGGCTCCGAAACTACTGAATCGATTTGTAAAAATTCTTTCACTGTTGGGAAGCTACACTATCCCCGGGTGACATAGGCTATTTTATCTCCATATTCCCACGGGAACGGGAACTATGCGGGTGAAACCGCGGGGCACTGCTAGTGTATCTGTAAAGTTAATTTGCTGTGTACTTTAACTTATGTACTCAATGTATTAGGAGGAACTACTCCAATTTATCATAGGTACATCGGTTACTAAGGCCGTCCCTATAACATTGACAATGAGCAATACATTCATATTCAAATCCTAGAAAAATTGTACGAATGAAAATACTGGCTCTATCTTAGTCCTACCATATCCACGCCCGAATAAATAGTCAAGAATCCTAAGGACTTACAATATTCGGTTTGAATAAATTAAAACTACTATCACTAGTGAGCTACGTATACAATTAACTAAAACCTAATTGAGCTTATAGTCTCGTCGAGAACCGCGGCTGCTTGCGAGCAAATTTTAAGCGTCTCATTTTGTACTTTAACCAATTTATTGATACTCCTAATCCTAGGATGATGCTAACAATTATTACGAGTGACATGACAGAGAATATTATACGTAATAACTGCCTCACGGATAGTAGCTATCAATAATAACAAGTAATTTATGATCAATATAATGCACATTCCGTGACAAATGCAATTTGTTAGGGCTTTGTGGCAAAACCAACGCGTCACCCGCAACATGGTTAGTCTGTACTCTGTAATTAAAGGAATGTATGTGAGTACACATAGTGTATTCAGTCGGAGCGGTGAGATTCTCTACTCTAAGGGTAAGCACGAGCGATCACTGCGATGCCACGGCGCCCGCCATCCTCTGCCGGACGTCGCCGAGCGCTGAGCCGTTCCCGAATCCGTTCAGTAGCGGCAGCATCCTATCTTTCATCTCCGATTCTTTCATCTCGGGGTCTTTCGTGTCCTTCGAAGCCTCCACCTCCACCTTCACTTTGGCTTTTTCTCTCTGCAAATAAAGAATTCGATACAGTCAATGCGTTAGCGTTGATGGGAGGATTATGTAAATTTATTTTATAGGCTTCCGTTAAGAATTTATTAATCATTGTGAATCATAGGACGTGATAATTGATTGAGAATATGTAATGTGTAGTTGTTTTACTTGTTTAGAACGGTAAATTACACTATATGATGTTATCAAAGGCCTACAATACTAGGCATCTGTATAATTTTGAATTAATAGGAGTTGGAAGCTGTATATACAAATGGTAAAATATAAATGGCAACTTGGCGTGTACAGAACTTCATTATGTCATCATGCTGCATTAAAACGAAAATGTGTTGGCAAGGTAAGTAAACTTACTCTCGCAGCTTTCTTGAGGTAGGCCTGTTTGTAGAAGTCTGAGAAGAGATGGTAGAAGAGCACGGCGTGCATGCCGATCCACCAGACAAAGGCGCGCGGGTAGTCACAGTCGATGAAAAGCAGCTGGAACGCGTGCAGGAACACCAGCACAAACTGGACCTGGGGACACGATATTTTTCGTTACATTCTCTCTAGTGGAGCAGATGTGGTTATGGTATGCCAATCTTATCTGCTAGCAAAACCATCTTTACTGCTCAACATAATCCTTTTAAGCTTCGACTTCTATCGATCTAGCAAGAGTGGGTTCTGTCTACTAGACTAATCATATTACCATTATTATCAACCAAAACGAAGCTGACAATTTTCTAATCAGAATCCGTTAGTTTATTCCTACGTCACATCAGGAAGAAAATGGAGACGTTAATGTCCTATTCATTGAACCTGCTAGTAACGTGTGACGTCACGTAATGGGCCATCCGTGCCGACCGACGGCGACGTTCAAGGATAGGCGCTCGCCCCGTTAAAATATTGCAAAACATTGACATTGAAACACAACGTAATATAATAACAAAGGCTACTCGACCATCACCGACTTGTCAAAATTGTATTATAATATATAAATCAACATTTATTAAGGAATTACCCACATAAATCTTAATAATAAGGCAATTATAATTAATTTGCCTTATTATTAAGATTTCTGTGGAATTACCTATCTAATATATAATAGGCTTATAATTATAATGTCAAGGAGGATCTGTCTTTTGCTCAATTTCGGAATCAGACTGAGACAAGATTTGTTATAGAAATGTAAAAAGCAATGTGATTTAAAATTCAATAAGTAAGAGGCGATCGTTTTAGGCATTTCCTTCTGTAACTAGTCAGTGTCATGACCCACTCCTCCACACTGTCTTGAACCAGGTTTACTCGTTTCTTGACATTATGCAATTATTTAATATTTATTTATTTATTTAATTTTAAAGAAAGCTAACCAACTACTGCCGCAACTGCTGCTGCTGCTGACTAATAAAATTTTAGGATATCTTACATACTTTAAAGATGTTTGCTAATTACGAGCTTCCACATGTATAGTATCTAATTAGTTACGCGTTATTTGCGTTGACCAGTTACAGCGATTTGACTATGTAAGATCATAGTGTAACATAATAGTTATGTCGAGATAATATTATTAGGTACCAAAAACAAAATCAGAATTAAAAGCTATTTATAGTTGTCACCGAAATACTCCTTGTTTAAGATCTTTCTAATTGTATGTGCGCTGGTGCAAAATAATACGATTTCCAGGTGTGATGGTAAACTATTGAAAGCTATAACACTACGTATGCAGAAGGTGTTGCGCCTGTATTTAGTCGATGCGAGTCGGTGTTAATGGTGCGAATGAGTTTATATTTAATAATAAAGCTTACCATCTGCAGCGCTGTGAGGTATTTCTTCCACCAGAGGTACCTCTGGACCTTAGGGCCAAGGGCAGCCAGCAAATAGTACGAGTACATGACGATGTGTACGAAGGTGTTCAACATTCCGAAGAAAGTCGAGTGACCGCCTGTGGGGACATAAACACAAACTTGGATTATTATATACAAATAGACAAAATTGCTTTAGGTGCTGGACCAATCCTTAAGGCCCATATTTCAAAACTAAAATTCCAACTAAATTCGAACTCCAGCTCCAACGGAGCATCAAAAATTAGGTGATAAATAAAGAATTTCTATATCAGCTGCAAAAAAACCTACTCTAATCGCTTAACATTGTTCGACACAGCCAAATAACTGTCAAAAAATAATATTAAGATCTACCAGATTAGTTTATATTTAGTTTTTAAATACAAATAGTGACCGGTTAGTAGCGGTACACTGAACTGGTACAGTGACTTAAAATACATAGTTTGCCTACATTACACATATCTACGGTCAAAATACATTTTCGTAGTTCTAGAAAAATCGCACTTACGGATTGGACAGCCCAAACAAGTGCGTGTAAGCATACTTGTATTTTTTATGACTGTTCAAATATTATTTCATTTTTCATAGAACGCGTTTTTTTATAGAAATTTTGTTCTAGAAGTTGATACGGACTTTTTGAGAGTGTTTGCGGAATTACACTTATAAGAAGGAAAAAAAAAACATTAACCACATGTTTTAAGTGTATCTTGACTTATTACGTCAATCACAGGCAAACAAATTAAATAAAATTTTCTATTTGCAATACTTATGTACAAACGCTACTGATCTTTTATGAAGAATATTCTAAAATAATACGCAAATAGTTCGACTACGTTTTGCGGATTTTGTGGCCTAGAGTTTTTAATACATTTGCAGTTATTTGAGAATACGTTTAATGAACTTTCAGCTTAGTGTTCTAAGGAGGAAATAATATCTAAATGGTATAATCTGTTGTATTTGGGAAACAACGCATAACAATTTGATTTTCCTTAAACTGTGTGGAAAACCGAATACTTATGTTGGTGACACCTAATTCTTATTAAAAGAATCAATGTTTTATAATCGTGTCGTGTGTTTCCGTTTGCCGGGTTTGGTATAAATTAGACTTAATGAGTAGCATTCTATGGGTATTTGTGTCGTGGAAACTTAAATTTGAGGATGCTTTTTGAGGAAAATTAAAATTTTCCCTACATCTAAACCCCCCATCAAGCAAAAGTTAACTCGATTTTAAATTCCTGCGTGTCCATCCATTGTTTTCGTATGAGCTATGTAAATGAGCATTATAGGTAATGATAAATACTTAACAGTATTAGGTTGCGGGAAATGAACGTGTCTCGGTAATTTCCCACATTATTACTCTATGATAAAAACTCATACATTTACAGTTTTTTTCCGACGGATCATGTGAACATTTGTTACAAATAACCAACTATTACTGAAGCAAAAAATAATAACTAGTTATAAGCAGTCATTACGGCTAGCTTTATCGGTATTCCCAACAATTTCTTTTGCAAACTCGCAAATACATACCTACTAGGTTCATTCTTAGATAAAAAATATATAACTTACGTTTATTTTCAAAGAAGTGATTTAGCAAAATATGATAGCATAAAACTTTTTACTAAAAAAATACAACCGACTTCTAGACAAAAAAAAAACACAAAGTATAAACTTTAATTTCGGAAGTCTTTAGTTTTGGTTGTTTCTTCGTTTTTTTTTAATACCGATCGGTTGTATTTTTGTAATAAGTTTTTTTTTTCAGTTTTTGAACAAAACAGACAGACATGCGATTACAGCTATCCCGGAAGATTTGCTATGATTTATTGAAGAATTCCGTTTCCTATCTCCGTTCTTCATCAGATCTTCACCAAACTAGAAAGGGGCCACCTCAAAACACTAAGATGCTCTTTCAAACCATCGTACAAAGTTTTTGTTTAACATCGACAAGCAAGAATGAAAACATCATCAATGTAGTCGAAGCCACGCATTATTAGGGGTAACTCAAACACTAGTACTAGTCGTCAGATCTTACTCAAATTTAAATGAGACCACATGACAAGCACCAGCTTTCGAATGTAAAAAGAATCATCTTGAGGTAAAACACAAAAAATAGTCGAATTGAGAACCTCCTCCTTTTTCGGAAGTCGGTCAAAAAGTAATCATATCATTTCATCTTTGGTTTTTGGCTGGGTTCACACATGCGTGAATTTTATCAGCGTGAAAGCGCGCGTTTCTCGTACAGGTGGGTCGGCTCTCAGAAATTTACGAATTTTATAGCTAGTCCCTTGTCTAAATTTTTTATCAATGAAAGAGAGAGAGATGAAAATACACGCGCACGCTTTGCGCCCGAATACAATAATTTTGCTTAGTACACGTGTCACAACCGTGCAGCGTCCGCGTCATGTTCACCCTACTCGCCCCCCCTCCCCCCTACTAGGAGGGAGCGATAATTCCCCATAAAAATCGCGTAGTTATGAACGCCTTACGCCTCAATAACTTTTTGCGTGAGCAAAAAAGTAGGTAGTCTAAGTATATAAACTGGTTGGGGAATTTGTTCGAAAGAGTCACAGCAAGGCATGTCAAGCGCAAAGCCCCTTTGCGTTCCAGGGCCGCGGTGAATCTTTTTAGTCAGTAAGAGTCTGACACTCCCTTTCGCTCCAGGAAAGAAATAAATATTAAAAAAAAAGTAATCAGAACTTCTACAGAAAACTGAAAACTAGTCTCATCATAAAATATGGAAACAATGCAATAAAAAACAAAAACGATGAACTTTAAAAACTTGAATCGAATACCTGCTGCGTGTGATCGAGTAAATTGTAGCAATACAACTGCCTATATTAATTACAATTAAAAGTAGATTGCCTTGACATTTTTTAGAACAGCTGATAGTAAATAAAGGTACATACTTATATAAAATGTATATATTTAATTATTACTCAAATACTGTAATGCCTACCTATGTAGCATAATAATAGGGCCATAAAAAAAAAAATGTGTGATATATTTGTCGGTGCTGTGGACTTTGAATATTGAATTACCAAGCCACGCGTAAGAAGGACTTCGGAATAAGCATTACTATTAGTCGTGTAAATATAAAGGTGGTATTGAATGTGCTGACCTGGCGTGAACTTGACTCCGAACCAGACAGACATGGGCATGATGCCGTGATGGATGACGTGGAGCTTCGACACGTGGTCAAACTTCTTGCGCATTACGAAGAAGATCTAGAAAAAAGGATATAATATTAACAATACATCACTACTGAAATGACTTTTTATCTTAGGTCCAGTCATGACCAGTGATCGGAGTAGGTAGATTGATTTTACGTACTTGCATCATGAATAGTCATAGAAATCATAACATGGATAAGCCTTCTTTCCGGGATTTCATTTCGGTACTTACGGGATTGAATCAAGTAATTTATCAAGTAATAAAGTGAATCTTACTTTGTGCGTCCATTCGAAACTTACATATATACATATGTACATTAAAATGTATTTTTAATGTATGTATCTATGAATGTGTGTATATATGTGCAAAAGGGTTAAACCTTTCTTATTCATGTTCATATATTCTTCATCCTACACATTAAAATATTTGAAATTCCTAAAAAATCCTAATTATTACAAAATCCCGGAATCCCGGATGTGGACGTGCCAATTCATTAACCCCAAATCAATCTACCTACTCCGATCACTAGTCATGACAGAAAAGGAAATATTGACGCCGTAAAAGACAGTGAAACAAATTATATAATTTTACCAATATTATATAATTTGTTGTGAGTACCTATCGCCAGGAAATTTCATTTTTTCTTAGTGTCTAATCCACAATGCAATCAATGATAAAAAAAACTATTACCACGCAGAAGATTGCGGAACGATCTGGACAAAACAATAGACGACTGATCTAAAAAGCAGAAAGGCTTGGTAAGATCCCTTTACCTAGCAGTGGGGCGAAACAGTTTCGAGTACCTACATGAAATTCTTGACATAGTTTAAATCATTGTTATACCACTGCAGTGAGACCTACTCAGTCAGGGGAATGCAGGTAGATACTTTAAAGCTTTGAATAATATGATATTATATTTTATTATTTTTTCTCTATAGCCCCAACAAACATTAGTGGTAATATATTGACTTGGAGCACGATTAAATTCTGATAGATGCCTATGTCACTTAGTATAATATGCATTTGAATAAAACTAATCGTTAGCTAGATTTAAATGAAACCGCAGAGATAATAGCTATCTCAGGTATTCACATTAGATCGGTGTAGTGGTTTTCGAGATATTTGTTTAATGCCAGGTGTTCAAACTCAATGAGACAGCTAATTTATAGTAGGTATAGTTTAGTCATCATTAAAAATAACTGATGAGCCATGACAATGCGAAATATTTATTGAAATCTAATGTTATTTTTTATAGAGTGAATTATACCAAAGATAGTTAACAAAGGTCATATTTTATTAACTCAACAAAACCATCTGCTCAAGAGATATATTTCAAAGTTCATTACCCCTGTTATATAACCGAGTTGTCTAATGAAAATTAGAAGACACGATTTGATTATTTGATCACAAACTCTCGAATATACTTATACCTATTTATTAAGCGAATTCTTTACATAAAATCAACTGCTCATAAAATAAAACCAGTTTGTTAATTTAAAAAAACTGTATCTTCCGATCTAGATCCCGTTAGGAACCCATTCGATGCTCAACTTCACCGAGGCTTCCGGCGACTGGGACCGCAATTAACTGGGACCGCGGTCCCAGTCGCCGGATCCATAAAAAATAAATATTTTTCTTCCAGCGACTGGGACCACTCATAGATAACTTAAAAACATCTATTATTCAAGCCAAAATCGGTACAGTCAAACGAAAAAATCTAAATTATTTATATGAATATCATTAAATTGACTCATTCTACACATGATTTTATCCTATGCGCTTAGTAATAGATTAAGCTAGCCCATTTTTACATAATTCACACATGCAGGTAAACACACACAAAGGGCATAGCATTGTATGATTGTATAATACTATCCGTCTCTAACTCGAGTCCGTTTTGCCTGTCGATTTTAAGGTCATGTAGCCCTTTTGTTATAAACGGGACTTATTATTATTATAAGCACAATTTGTTATTTAATTATTTTTTTTCGATTATTGTTAGCATGATTTATGTGTACGTTTTTATTGCGAAAATTTTAATAACAGAACGTAGTCAAAGGCTGTTTTTATATCAATAAATTATGATTTTAAATATAAAAGTATCTATTTTGCTTCAATCTAAAAATAATTCGTTTGACTGTACCTTTTTTTGAATTCAGTTATCATATATGAGTGGTCCCAGTCGCCGGAAGAAAAATATTTAATTTTTATGGATCCGGCGACTGGGACCGCGGTCCTAGTTAATTGCGGTCCCAGTCGCCGGAAACCTCCTTCACCTGCTACGAATGTTTTACGTAACTGGAAATGTGACAGAATTGTCAAGGGGCTTGGTTCTCTACAAAATTTCGTGAGACTAGTCATTATGAATACTAAGCACCTCACTAGGACTATAAGGCATAATAGAGGCAGCCTATAATCCAATGTGTTTATAATATATAACCAGCAAATATTTAACCAATCTTACAAGGCTCAGCGTCTCCGAAGATCGAGAAACTTCCCAAAATAGATAACTATGTACTGTTAACCACGTACGTAACAAGCAAACAAATAAATCTAATATTAGAGCAAATTAAATGTACGTAGACGTTGCGTAAACATGTTGACAAGTTCGTACCACTTCGGGAAGTTAACAGCGCAAGTGTCCGCCCCTGGCCTTGACAATCAAAGTTGTTAATTAAGGCCCATAATATACAAAAACGTAAACTCCAATTCAACTCGAACTCCAACTCCATCAGAGCATCAAACTGTCAATTAAGTCCAAGCGAAGGGAAAATGGGCCTAAGCAGAATTATGCAATTAGATATTCATGTGTTTAAGTTGGCAAATGTGGATTTTAGAGCTATGTCATAGAGCATAGTGCCCTTGACTATTAGAGTGGGTAGAAATTTTGAAAACATGACTCGAGGTACCGGTTTGAACAAGACAGTTTGACGAAAATCCGTTTTTCTTATTAATTCCACTTTGAATAGCCTGACCCTGGCCTTTGGATAAATTTTAGATTTCGAAACTACCATAATAATATGAAATTGCATAAAATCTTATCTAGGTATTTTAAAATACAAAAAAAAAACACTTCCTACAGGTAAACCCCTAAGATATTAATGATTTTAAAAAAGAGCAAGCTCTTCGATATTTAGCAATAAATTACGTATGAAATGTATTTAATAGGCGACATGTTAAAAAAACCTGTATTAAAAAAAAAGATGAAATGGAAATTATTATGCTAATGAAAATGATATACATATTATGTAATCATCATTTATAAATACGGCTAGGAATTTAAATGAATTAATGAAATGATCTTAACTTACCGTATCGAAGAATTCTGTGAATTTCGAGAAATAGTACCACCAGCAGCCATGTACTGTCTGTAAAGATGAAATACACAATTTAGTAATTATAATAAGTATTTATATATGTGGCAGGAAAGGAGAGAGGTCATTGCCCAGCAGTGGGATAATTCGGACAAAGTATTAACAAGATATAGTTACGAGTAGCTGGTCAACAGTTATTGAAATGAAAAAAGAAATAACGATAATATTTGACAACTCTTTGTCGAGAAGGAGATGGCGGCTATGTTCATTTTTAAAAGATTAGCACATAATAATAGCGTCACATTGCTTAATGTGAAGGGTGGGAAGAAAAGCCCTTGTCCAGCAGTGAGACGACACTGGCTGATATATATATACAACGAGAATTATCTAACAGCCAGTGTCATGGCGTAGCCAGGGGGGTGGGGGGGGGGCGGGTTCAGGGGAGCGCTGCTGCCCCCTGCTTTTGAACAAACCGCGCAGTAGACATTGGCAAAATACACAAAGCAATTTCCGTTATTAAATAAAAATGTATAGTCAAATTTACTTTAATTACCTATAAAGCAGGATCATTCGCGGCTTTTGCTCTACACACTACATATAATTTTTGGGTAGTGTGTATGAAAAAACAATCTGACCTAAAAAACTAATTTGCCCCCCTAAGCCAGAAGCTGGGTACGCCCATGGCCAGTGTCGTTCATAATAATTATAATTACTCAATAGCGTATTTTTTTTTTTTCATAGACAGCGGAAACTAATTGTTTATTACGCTTTTATGTCCATTTATTGAACGACTTAAAACTTAAAGTATGTCTTATTGCATGTGTGTGGTAATACGTTGACGCATTCGACATAATAAAACAAAGACACGTAGATACCTATAGCATAATAAGGAATGCAACGGTTTTATTGGCAAGCATTTACCTTTATTTATTTGTTCCCCATTGCGAATATATTATAATTAACTTAATAAAACAACAATTTAATTATTTTAACCTTATGTATATAGTGGGTATATAAGCGGACTTAAAAGACTGAATAGTCGTTGTAACCCAAAGATTGCCTATTTTATGTACCTAAAGGTAAAGGTTTTACATATATTAATAAAAGAAAAATGTAAATTGTCACCGGTAAATGGCGAACTCCGTAAGATTATAAAATATCTTGAGAGATTGTAAACTCTCGATAAATTGACAACGGAACTTTTGGAATATATACCTTATTACACATCAACATTTGATGGTCTCTCGAAGTCATTTCTAGAAAATATGGAAAAGCAAGTAATGAAACGTATTACAATTTCATCATCCTAACCGACCGGCGCGACAGGCTCCTATTCTGTCTGCAGCTTTAAAAGCTTAACATGAACGGCATACATACCATTCGAACCTAACCTATCCGTGTCGGCCTTAAGCACTTTCTACCCTATGCTCCAAAACTTGGCTAGCAACGCACAAACGAAATTATGGTCGTAGAAAGCTGAAATTTGGCATGTAGGTTCCTTGAGGAGTGTAGGAAAGCACTGGGAGAGAGTTTCCCGCTACAACTCAAAATATTGGTCGTAGAAAGCTTGGCGTGTAGGTTCCTTGGGGAGCGTAAGGAAGCACCAAAAAAGGATTTGCTGAAATTCCTACTGGAACGAGATAAAACGGGATATGCACGTCCGAAGTCGCGGGCAAAAGCTGGTAAAAATTGTAGCAACGTAGTGACGTCACGTGAGTTTTCAACGCACTGTATCGTCTTCATTTTTGGTGTACGTGAAAAAAGAAAAAATACGTGTCCAATATTTTTTGTAAATCTATCAGACGGACTAATTAGATTTTTACAGTAAAATACCCTATTCGGACAAGGTATTATAACAAAATATAGTTATCTGGTTAACAGTTATTGAAATAAAAAAAGAAATAACGATAATATTTGACAACTCTTTGTCGAGAAGGATGGCGGCTATGTTCACTTTTAAAAGATTAGCACATAATAATAGCGTCACATTGCTTAATGTGAAGGGTGGGAAGAAAAGCCCTTGTCCAGCAGTGAGAAGACACTGGCCGATAGATATATACAATGAGAATAACAGCCAGTGTCATGGCGTACCCAGGGGGGGGGGGGGGGAGCGCGTCTGCCCCCTGCTTTTGAACAAACCGCGCAGTAGACAGTGGCAAAATCCACAAAGCAATTTCCGTTATTAAATCAAAATGTATAGTCAAATTTACTTTTACTTATTTAATTACCTATAAAGCAGGATCATTCGCGGCTTTTGCTCTACACACTACATATAATTTTTGGGTAGTGTGATGAAAAAACAATCTGACCTAAAAAACTAACTTGCCCCCCTAAGCCAGAAGCTGGGTACGCCCATGGCCAGTGTCGTTCATAATAATTATAATTACTCAATAGCGTATTTTTTTTTTCATAAACAGCGGAAACTAATTGTTTATCACGCTTTTATGTCCATTTATTGAACGACTTAAAACTTAAAGTATGTCTTATTGCATGTGTGTGGTAATACGTTGACGCATTCGACATAATAAAACAAAGACACGTAGATACCTATAGCATAATAAGGAATGCAACGGTTTTATTGGCAAGCATTTACCTTTATTTATTTGTTCCCCATTGCGAATATATTATAATTAACTTAATAAAACAACAATTTAATTATTTTAACCTTATGTGTATTGTGGGTATATAAGCGGACTTAAAAGACTGAATAGTCGTTGTAACCCAAAGATTGCCTATTTTATGTACCTAAAGGTAAAGGTTTTACATATATTAATAAAAATAAAAATGTAAATTGTCACCGGTAAATGGCGAACTCCGTAAGATTATAAAATATCTTGAGAGATTGTAAACTCTCGATAAATTGACAACGGAACTTTTGGAATATATACCTTATTACACATCAACATTTGATGGTCTCTCGAAGTCATTTCTAGAAAATATGGAAAAGCAAGTAATGAAACGTATTACAATTTCATCATTCTAACCGACCGGCGCGACAGGCTCCTATTCTGTCTGCAGCTTTAAAAGCTTAACATGAACGGCATACATACCTATCCGTGTCGGCCTTAAGCACTTTCTACCCTATGCTCCAAAACTTGGCTAGCAACACACAAACGAAATTATGGTCGTAGAAAGCTGAAATTTGGCATGTAGGTTCCTTGAGGAGTGTAGGAAAGCACTGAGAGAGAGTTTCCCGCTACAACTCAAAATATTGGTCGTAGAAAGCTTGGCGTGTAGGTTCCTTGGGGAGCGTAAGGAAGCACCAAAAAAGGATTTGCTGAAATTCCTACTGGAACGAGATAAAACGGGATATGCACGTCCGAAGTCGCGGGCAAAAGCTAAACTATTATCAAAACCATAATGATGAGCCCTCATTATTTTATTATAATTATGTTTTGATGATTACACCTAGTTACAAATTAATGGAGGTACGAATCAGAACGATGATTACAAGTACGTGTACATGCCAGTGCGAATGAACTTGAAGGCAAACAACCTCGGCACACCTCGCACATGTTAGATTGATGGACACCTTGCCTTAATTCAATGCAAGTATAAGCAACTAAACGGCTTGGTATGGACGAAAGAAGTCCGTGGATTTTGGATATTTGCTCTAATGTGTGACAATCACAAATTGTGCATGTGAAGGTAAACTTAAATTGTAAACAATTGTTGGTTAGCCAAATAAATAAATCAGTTGAAATCATCATCATCATTTCAGTCGAAAGACATCCACTATCGCAAGCCTCCCCGAAGAGTCGCCACATCGACTGTTCCTGTGCCTGTCGCATCATCGGACTTGTCAGTTGGGGGAGATTGCCATAATCACCACGCTTAGCAGACATGTTAGCAGTGTGGTACTTACAAAGAATCCTTCAATTTCTCTAGTGAGACCCTTAGTCGCCTTCCACGACACCCTAGAAGTTATGGGTTGGCACTATTATTTGCGTCCGACACCACTAAGAACGATATTTGCTTTACAAAAGCAAAATTGTTGCATGGTTAGGTACTAGTTTGCTGTGTTGACTGTACTTACACAAGCAATGCAATTCGATGCCATTATGGGGTTAATTATTTCAAATGAGTTGCAAGAAAAATACTCCGTACTTAATACAATGAGGTAAACGAGCCTAGTGCCTAGACCCCTGACGAAGTACCTAAGGGTAATGTAATCACATGACTATTCAAACCGACTGATTAGAACAAAGGATGAATGATTCATGCGACGTTATGGCAATTTAAATTGCATATAATCACCATATGATGCCTTTATATTTTATATATGTTTCACAGCCTTTTTTTGTTTTTTTTTTTCTGGATGGGAAATCTTCAAATGACTTCTACCACTCTGGGCGGAGTGGAAGGGAGAATCAAACTCGTACTGACTAAAACCCACCCGTGATCCTTCTAGTGCCCTTTGCGTTCCCGGGTCGCGGTGACTCTTTCGAACAAATTCCGCAACCCTATATATAGCAGGCACTGGCCCTATGGAGCCCAGTCTTATTAGCCCTCTCCCGCATGCGTTCTGCCTCCTCCCTCGCTAGCATTACTGCTTCGCAGAAGGAGGTGACCGCTTCCCATGCCTCCTCACTCCGGACCATAGATTGAACCAGGGCCGGACGCGAAAGGTCGCCGCCGCCGATAGCCTCGAAGAGGACACGGCGTTGCTCTGCCCAAGCAGGGCCGACCTCCACCGTATGCTCCACCGTGTCCTCCGGGCGATCCCCACAGTGACACTGACTGGACGTGTCTTCCCGCTGAATCCGAAACAGGTACCTCCCGAAACAGCCGTTTTCGGTGAGCACCTGCGTCAGGTGGAAAGTGAGGACGCCGTGGCGTCTCTCCAACCACTCCTCAAAGAGGGAACTTATCGCCGCAATGGTGGCGTGCCCAATGTTTCACAGCCTTAATGTGCTTCCTTGCATATTTCGATTCAACATAAATGTAATCATCAAACGAAGTTGTTAATAGACGTCTAGTATCTCAAAAGTTCATACTCTAATAGAGACTAATTGATGAAGGAGGATCTAGGCTGAGATAAATCTTATTCAGTAATTAACTATACAATCTGTAATTATTGTTTATTATCGTAACGAATCGCCGGAACTATGGTCAACATGCTGGTTACTAGAATTTGATTACTTAGCTTTTTCGCTGCATACCTATATGCAGGTATATGCGTTTAAATAAAAACTGGTTCACTGAAGAAGCATGGAGCGGTCATGGACACAAACTGGTTTAGAAAAGTGAGGTTTCTTACCCTTATCGCATCGGGAGAATTCGAGTAGTCAACAGGTTGACACCGAAAACTGTACGTTGTGAACCAGCCACTCTTCAAACTCTAGAAAGAAAAAAAGTGCTTATATTAATACAAAGAAAGAAAGTTGTCATTATTTAAGGAATTTAAAAAATATTTATTTGAATTCTTACCTCATAGAACAACCAGATACTGAATAAAACTTGGAATAAGTTGTAGAATATCAATATTCTTTTCAGTTCGAAAGGTTTTCTGTTTTCCATAAACTTTGGCCCCAACACCTGACAAAAATAATAAAAAACAAGGCTTAATACGGTGAAACGATGTATATATAAAAAAAAAACAAAAAATGTCAAAACAAGTGACTGTCCGGAAGAAGGGTACATTCAAATGTCATATTCTTTAATTGGACAATAATTTATTACGCAACTGCGTTCTAATAACGCCGGCAAGTTCCAGTGGAAAACATTCCTAATGATGTTTAATTCGTTTGACGTGATATCAATTGTTAATCGATTTCAGTGACGTTAAATCATTATGCTGACATAACTCTGGATTAATACTCACTTTGACTGTGAAGACATATGTCAGACATATCGCCAGTGTGGGGAATGGCGACGACATCAGGAACCAGTCTTTCACCCTCTGGTCACTCTTGTTGTCCATCAGGTCATGGTAGCCCTCGACAAGCCTACTCAGCGCCTCCATTTTCGCTGCAAAAATCACAACATGACATTAAAACGTGCACAGTTAAACACGATCACTTTTACATTTGTTTGTATTACATTAAAGGTGTGAGCACACGGTAACGCAATTGCAGAATGAGCGGTTTTGGGTATTATAGTAACTTTAGCGGCTTACAGTCGAGCGTCAAGTTTATCGAATGTCAGGGTGGACCAGGTGCTGAGCCGATTCGCCAATCGTCTCAGCCACGCATGTCGGGCCCGAATTGTATTTAAATATAACAGTTGTAAGCAATGAAAATTGTATTTTTGTTCATAGCTGATAATCATCAAATGACTTCTTCCATTCTAGGTGTAATAGAAGTCAGTGTTCCTCCTGAACAAATTCCGCAACCTTGACAGAAATTGCATAGAACAGTGTAGATAAGTCAATAACCAGTAATGAATGACCCTCAATTTGTTTATTATAATTAAAGGTTCATTAGCATTACTTTATTAGCATACGCATAGGCCCGACTGGTTTTTGTAATATTTTAAATAGCAAGTTCCGATTTATGATCTCCGGAAATAATGCTGGATTAGGTAGGCGTTTTACGGATATATGTATGCTTGCCCCCATGAGTTGATTGATTTGCATGAGAAGTTCTTCAATACTGCCCCTGACATGGTTTACGATGAATTGGAACAGTTTTGTTATCGTAGTGAAACAAATGTTAATTTCTAAAAGTTCTGCCCTGTGTTTTTGCCATTTTTAGTAAATAAATTCGTTCCTTTGTGTTTGTTCTGTCTGTGACTCCAGTGGTTCATATTCAAATAAATAAGTATTATAAGTCCATTAAATTATACAGTATAATCAGTCCATTTTTCAAAAACTACAACGTATCTAAATATTGAGGCTCAAAGATTCTGAAAATTGGTACACGCGTACCCATAGTCGTAGCTAAATGAAATATTTTTACGATGACGATGACGTATTAACTTCGTCTGATTCAGTTCTGACCGTTCCCACCCAAATTCTACTACGACGTACGTATACTAAAGCCAGTTTTGCAATATCTTAAAATTTAATGTCGTCAGACAACTTTGCCCTACCATAGAGTAGGTATCCTTCAAAACGCGGGAGAAAAGTTGACAGCATTTGTTGTGAAATTATATGGCAGTTTATTTACTTAATTAAACTGATAGTAATGGCATGTGCACAGCTTACATGTGTTGTTTTGTACTTCACAAGGTCGATCATGAAATTAATAACATGCATGATGTTATTGTACTTAAAATGACTGAAGAATAACTTCAATTAGGATGAAATTAACTGAATGTAAATTCAAATGGAATCGTGATTTAGGCTGAAACTCATTAATGCCTCTTTAGAAAACTCATTAGATGTCTTAATAGTAATCGTTTGTAAACAGTGTGATAATGATCATTGCAATTTAGTTACAAAGAGAATAAAACTAATTATTTATAAATATTGATCAACAAAGACAAGAGAGAGGATGAAATAGAATTTAACTGCGAAATATGGCCTTAAATGTTGAAAAAAAAAATGCTAAATCCACATAATTTTTTTTAAGTGAAACAACTGATTTTATTTTATTTACTTAAATAATTATCTCAAACAGTTGTACATCCGATTTGATCAAAGATAATAAAATAATTCCCACCTAATGTACGAAGACCTTAATCCTGCGTAGGTATATAAAATATTATTGGTCATTAATTCTAAAAATGTGATTCAAGGTTTTTTACTATTGTAAGTTACCTAATACCACCATATGCGAATAACTAATAAATTGATTCGTCTAAGGTGAAATTAAATTAAAGACGCTTATTCAAATTAATTGGAGAATGTACGTAATTTAATGATTGTAATAAGTTATTTAAATAGTTAATTGCTTGGAAAATCAATAATAAATATTGATTTTCCAAGCCCTTTCATTCCATTGATTTGAACAAAAGGGCTTGGCAAATCCTACCGACCTTTACAATTTTTTTAAGAACGTAAATTCATTGGCTCTTGTAAACGTACTCACGTTTACACAAATTGACCATTGACAAGGTGTCTCAATATTGATATCCACAAATAAATATAATCTATATTGGAACAACCTAATTTCGCACCTAGTGTTTGTTTGACAAAACTATGTCTTGTTCAATCATTATTTATGATTATGACGATAACCACCATAACTTTTGCTCATACAGCTTACCGTATAGGCTTTATTAGTCATATTAATCTCCTTGTTCTATAATATCTACTAAAATATTATGACATAAACGTTAAAAGGTGTATATTTATCGACAAAGAATCAAAACATTTCATCTTGATTGTTTGTCGATTTATAAACATCTGAAAACCCATCGACACGAGCGGCCCAAGGCTAATCGCTTGTACGTGGATTCACTTACAAAAATGTCTTTATACGTGCGTCATCGCCTTGATAACAAATAATATGCGACATTTTAGAGTTTACATAAAGAGATAATTTCACCTTAACCATTGGACTATGGCCTACTTGTTAAACCCGTTGGTCCCAGTACAGACAATGTGTCAGAGTAAAAAGCACAAGGTTCACAATTTAACCGAACCTTGCAAATGATTGAATGTTAAGGAGAGTCATAACAATTAAATAGCAGCAGGTGGAACTGACGTAAGACATCATCAATATAACCTAAGAAGGTAAACGGAGCAAAATCTGTGTAATCCTATAATTAATTTATCATAAAACTACAAAATAAGCTCAGTTTGGAACAGTTGTGGCACTAATTTAAGTTCAATCAAAGATTGCCAACGACCAACTGCTTCAGAATAAAAAGTGATTTATTTGGACTTTTTAGCCATGCTTTACGGTTTTTTTTTTGACTGAATTTTTTTTTAGCAATTGTTTCTTTACTGTATAACAGATACAGAACAGTACCCTTAAAAATGGACACGTACTTCTAAAACACCATGTATAGATCGGGGGGCAAGGCAGTGCCCCCGCCAAGTCGAATGCGAAGCAAACACTGCCGTACCATCCTTTACTGAAACCATTTCGCCGCATTTACAGGCCCCTATTTGAGAACCTCTGGATAAGAACAGTACGAATAACAGTTACTGTTTAACTTTTGTACAATTTGTTAGTAAGCGTTCTGTGTACGGGTAATTACATGAACAAGGATATCAAAGAGCCAAGATAAGGATATCGAAGAAACCTGTTCTAAAACGTTTTTGAACTTTTTGTAATATTACTTTTGTGATTCAAGGAAAATATTTTCCAAATTATTTTTTGCTCTTACTTGATAAAACAAGAAAAACATTGAATATACAAAGGATGCAAAAAGGCAATAACAATATGTTTTGATTTCTTCAATGGTGCAAATTAATTCTTTTAGATTTTCCTTGATTTCGGAACGTGTAGGTACTTTAGTGTCATTTCGTGGCAAAGCTTTGGCTTAAAGCGCAGTCTAGCTAGAGTAATACCTATTACGATGTTTATCTAATTCCCACAGAACGCGAGGTAAATGACTTGAAGATAAATTATTATAATTATAAACGCAGTAGGTACCAAAGTTTGGTATTTTAATGCAACCAGAAGGCTAATTTAGACATTCTCTTACTTAAAACCCGTTGTAATTCAAAATTTGACAAGTTGTAGGTACGGTAAAACGGGGTGGATAGAATCCAAGGGGTCAATAAAAACGAAATTTTGATTGCAATTTTTACCTTATTTAAATATTGTTTGCAGCAATGAAGAACTCCAATGTTTTAATCAATCAACTATTTTTAAGATGGATGCTTTGTAAGAAGCCATTAATATATTACTTAAGAGAAAATCCCAATCAAAGTTTCGTTTTTATTCACCCCTTGGATTCTATCCACCCCGTTTTACGGTAGTTAACAAACTTAGAGTTAAAAACTACAAGAATCGCACATCTTCTAATTATGTATTGTAGAACTAAATGGGAAGATAAATGATTGTATCATATTATGTTGTCACACACGATGCGAACATTTAGTTTCCCATTGTATTGTGATTTCAATGATTTTTAATATGAGGCATTATTTTCAGGCGTAATATTCTTAATTTACCTTTTTATGGTATTTTTTATCAATATAATATGTATATATTATACGCTAGTTATCCGGATAATAATCTGGAAACTGGAAATACTGCGCACCATTTTTGACGAATCTTTTTATTTTATTTTACTATAGTACGATAAATATGTACCTATTTTATAAATAGATCGGTACTTGAAGGTAAGAACTTAATATACATCACAAGTATGTATATGGCGACAAAAAAGCAAACTCTTTTGTTTCGAAACTAGATAAATCAAATAAGAATGTGCTACGTGAGAGGCGTTCGCTAGAGCCGAACAAAAAATTAACCTCACATCGGTTGAGCCTTATTCAATTTTTTGGATGACGATTTTTTTTAGATTTTTTATGTTGTACATGGACTTGTGGAAAAATTGTAAACGTTAGATACGGCAGATCGTCATATTCGTTAATAAAGCTCATTGTGTCATAAATTTTAATCTTGACATTTATCTATTTTCAACAAGTATTTACCGTTTTTCCGATTCTCGGCTATAAAGCTTAAAGTTTTGGCCAACAATCATTTTCTAGACTGACTAGATTTTAAGACCGGTTTAAAAAAAACCGTGACCTCTATTTTTTCTTTAAAACTATTTAGGTTATAAGAGAGCAATGAACTCTTAGTCTATAATTCAATTATAATAGTTGCACCTGTTGCATGATCATGTCTGTAGGTATATATATTAATATTTATTTATACCTTAGGACAAACATTTTAGAAGTTTGCGGAACTTATGAAGTCGGGAAATTTCCAGCTCATCTGCTCAGACTAAATAATAATGTTTTAGTTCTATTAATAGCCGACTCGCGTAAGTTTCGCTGTCTTAAAGCTACTAAATATAAATTAAGTCGAACCTTGTAGGTACCGGTGGAAAAATACGGCAGCCGGAACGTACGTCTAGTACGAAAACAATATAATAATGATATCATCTAAACTGGAATATAAATGTATTTTTAGATATACTTGTGAGATAGCAGCGCAGTATTTATTCATGCGTCGTAAAATTAGAAGAGAATGCACTTGAGTAACAGTATCAATCACAATGCGTTCCATACACAAAATAATCTTACTTGTGTTTTGTTTTTCATAACACCTACCTCCCATGTAGCAAATTTATGTTCTCATCTAAAAATATTGCATATCATTATCACATCATATATATTGGGGTCGGCTCCCAGTTAAGCCGGATTCAGCTGAATACCAGTATTTAACGTGAAGCGGCTGCCTACCAGACCTCCACAACCTATTACCTGGGGAAAACGGTACTTCTTGGGAAGAACTGGTATCAGATTTTCTGGCTTTTGACAATCCGTAACGACTGCCAAAGATCTCCAAATGACAGCCGGGACCAACGGCGTAACGTGCTTTCCGAGGCACGGAGAAGTCTCGTTAAGTTAGGATGGTTACCCATCCACAGACCAATCTCGGCAAGCGTTGCTTAACCTTGAAGGTCGACCCGTGCGGCTGTTATAATTTAGCCACGAGCTCCTCTCTTCCTAAATATTACCCATTAAAATATCAAAATAATGTAAACTTAAGCAATATTACTTAAGTATTATTTAAGATTGCCTTTACTTATTTAAAGACCTAAAGGTTATATAAATTGTTATCGACAATAACGTATACATATAAAAAACTCATTTTGTATAGTTTCGATATTGAGATAGATTCATGATAGCACAATTTTAAACCTTAGTGGTTTTTGGTTGCTATTTAAATAAGATAATACTGTATTGTTTTGATAAATAAATAAAAAATAAAATCTGAAGCTAGCTATAAATTGGCGATACTAAATTCTTAGTGGTCGTAAAATTTTCCGCTTGTTTTTGTATCCAAGCTAATCAATAATCGATTTACTAATCATAGAGCTCATAGATTGGCTGCCCAAAAATGTTTCTCGGTGTTTTTGGTTACTTTTTCGTTTTTGAACACCGGCTTCCGAAATTAAATTTATTCATACTTTTGTGTTTTTTTGTTTAGAAGTCGGTTGTTTTTTTTTTTGTAAAAAGATTATTTTTGATTTGATTTATTTTTCACTTTTTAGTGGTACATCCAAACCCGTTACACGGTATAAATTGATGTAAACAGAAAGTAAGCAACCCCACGTATAGGGAACTGCTGTAAATCGTTAAGGAATTCCCTCAACTGACTATGGTCTCCATCATCAGACCTGTAATGGCACTTATGACCCACATGGGTGCAAAGTTCCCATTAATAGAAATGAATTAAGTCCAAACAACGGTTAATTTCTGTAAGTCGTTGAGGAGTTCCCTCGGCTGTCTTTCGGTTCCATCATCAGAGCAACTTCAGACCTTCATTAAATAGTAGTGCTTTAAGATAATAATGAAAAAAATAATAAACGCACTAGTCGCCACTAATAACTCCTAACCGTTATGGAGTTCCGTCGCTTCACCATCAGCACAGCAGCATCAGATGTTGATTCAAGCACACCTCACAAGCAACGTGTTAGCCCTACATACTAAATAATTTCCACAATTTCCATACTGTCTCCCGACTCCTAACCGTTAAGGAGTTCTGTAGCTTCATCATTAGCACAGCAGCATCAGATGTTGACACCCTGAACCATATAATATACCGGAGTAAGACATGATTATTACGTAAAAAAAGCACCATACGAGCATACAATTTTTATTTCTCCTGAATCCCATCATCAGATCCTGACCTGGCGAAAATGGGACCTCGTCAGAAGTGAACACTATCCGATTTAAAAAAAAATTGAAATCCGACTATAATTGACGGAAATATCGGTGAACATACATATGATACATACACATGAATTGAGAACCTCCTCCTTTTTTGTAAGTCGGTTAAAAAGAGACGAGATCGTTAGACTAAAATCTAAAGTTAATAGAAACAACATTTTACATCATGCACTGTGTTATTATTTTCGCATTACTTAAGTGAATTTGAATAAATCGGGTCAATAACAGGCATAGTACCTAAATATAAACCAGTAGGTACATAAAAATAAGCGATGATAACTTCAGTCTACGTAAGTACTGGTACAAGTAACCTAATCAATGAAAAACTTGTTCCGTATTCAATACAACTTATAATTAAAAGTTACAAAGTTTCCATACCAATTCGCATGAAACCGCTCGAATAAAAAAAGTGTTCATCAAATTATAACCGAAGAATGTTTGCATCTTCCTTTCAGTATTTATTAAATCGCTGTGGAATTAAAAACAAAAACTGAATGCCATTACAATCACATTTAAATTATATTTCCGTAAATACATTTGTGAAGTACATAATTCCTACTGGCATAAAAACAGGAAGAATTACTGAGTCAGTGTGTTCAGTCCGAAAATTGAAATAACGGGTCGTTAAGCTTTCTTATTCTTTGAAGAGTTATATTACGAATGAATGATTGGTTTGTATGTTTATGAAATTAACTCTTTTTACAACGAATTCACTCACTGACCTGAAATCTCCTCTTGATTGCAATGGAAATTTTGCATTATTTGTTTGATGTAGGATTCATGTTCGCTAATTAAGATTAAAATGTCACTCATTCCATAAAAATAGGTCAGTTTCAGAAAACCAATTATGCAGAATAGATTTGGTAGTTTTGTCAATTAATAAAAAACCGTTGAAATTTCCATATTTGCCGCAAATACAAATAAATCTGTTAACAATTTTGGCGAATTTTATAGTTAAAATGACATGTTCAGTTTGAACTGTACCTAATAATGAAAGTCTCTGGCTCGCAAAATATAGTTACTGTAATTTAGCTCCTGTATTCATGGTGTCTCTTTTTTGCTACATAATGATTATTTATTTAGGATCTGCACGAAAGAGACGTGACATGCAAACAGCACTTCTTCACCAAAATACCCAGGGAATACATAAGTGAAATGTGTTGGGTGAGCTGTTAATTCTAGCATTATGGGACAGCTTACTTTGCATAAGTTTTCGCCGTGTCAATTTTATAGAATAGCACTATAGTACCTAAGCGCAATAAAGTTGACAACTAAACTATTAAAGTTATAGTAACAAAATCTGAAAACAGTTTGCTAAAGACTTGTTTAATCCAAATGAACTGTGAAACTACGGTGGTATGAGCGAATTGTGAAGTGTATCGCGGTGCTGGGCGACTAGGACAGCGCATGCCACGGCCATCAATGCGCACGGACTTTATGACGCATTGACAAAAGCGTCGGCGCGGCCGCAGCATACACACGACGTCGTTGTCGCGCCGCCACCAGCAATTCGCATAGGGCTGCTAGTGCTATTTACAAACGTTTACGTGATGGTATTTCTAATGTAGCAAATACTTGTTATATAAAAAGTATATCATGTAAAAACTGCTGGAAAATTCATATTCATTTTATGGTGCCTTGAAATTTATAAACACTTAACTATTCCGAGTAGTGCAGTAGATGGCATAAATACTATCATACGTACATTCTTATAAAGTTTGTGAACTTAACGTAGCAGATTTTTTTTTTGCAGCCCTGTGATCCCCGGCCAACGCCAATCGATCATCGCCCAACGCTCTAATTATTGTTTTGGCCGTGACATTATCCATATGAAGCCTATCGACGTAAAAATATTTGCGCGACTAACAAAGAACTACGGTCACGGTTAACCATCTTGTTTCTAATAAAGATGACTAACATCGTCACTGCTACATCAATGATTAATTACTTCAATGACAAAAGACTGCGAAACAATAACGGCAACTCGGGATTTACAATTACCGTGAATGTACTTACACACTAAGTAATTATGTCTTGTTGGTTGGTTCTGTAACCCTGCTGTATCAAATGCTTTATTTCCTTACAATGCATCATCTTAATTGTTTCTGTCAAATGAGAACGACCTAAACGGAAATAATTGCCTCAAGTAGCCGAAGTTAAATGGAAGTGCATAATTATGAAATGCGTGTAAGTAATCTGTCGGTCGTTACTTACATTGTACCAAACCAGTGTTACGATACTCCATATGTTCGTAGTACATTACGTGCGAGATTTATACTTAACAATGTGTATTTCTTTGCTTCATTGATGTTTATCATTTTGTACTATATTATTGTTTAACATAATCATGATTTAAATTCTAAACAATCTAATTTTTATTCAGAAAGTGAACGTTTAGTGGTTGCTGGCTACGTTCTCTCTGGCTATGGCCATAATGCATATATGTATATTTACCAATAACCAATGATTGATGTTGATTGATCGACGAGGATTTAAGTATTTCATATTTACTGTTGGCCACTTAAAAAACCAGATCGGAGCCTACAGTAAACTAAAAAATGCAGTTCTGACGTCATTGGGTTTGCAACAATAACTTGGAGGTCGTTTTTGAAAATCTTGAGAGGAATTTCTCGAATACCTTGATCGTTTTCAAAAGTGGAATGCGTAAACATTTTTTTGGATTTATAAATAAACCAGTTATTCATAACTAAACTTGTTATTTTTATTAACATTTTTGTTTAGATTCTTTCATACTGTTTCAGTCCCTTTCATTATATATGTACGTAGGAGAGACATACGTGGATGTTGCTATTGCCATTTAGCACCTTCTCTACTGATAAAAATAAAAATATTTAACGTAATTGAGGAATACTACTTTCTTCTTTCTTTTGCAGATTATTTAATTCTATTACTTTAGCCAATTGAATGGAATACCGTTTAAATTTGGTTGAATATACTCGTAGTAGCAATAAATAATCGTAAGATTTTTGGTTTCGTATTCAAGAATGTCGATTGTATTAAACGTATTTATCATTATTTGTTTCTATAAATAATAAATGAATTAAATGATCTTCATGTAATTAAAATTAATGATGCAAATTAATATTATAACCACGTTCTCGAGGAACGCAAGCATCTTATTTTAATAATTACATAATTAATAATTCTATTGTACATCTGGGTTTTAGGTTGGAACCCAATAAAATATAATCTTCAAAGAAAATGTTCGAAAAGTAGACCGATAATTTATTCCAGATAACTGGAACGTTACGTCTACTGGAGTAGACAAAACATAATAGATAGTATATTTAAGACTAATGACTCAGTATAAATTTTAATGATTATTTAGTTCAATGAAATTTAGAAAATATTTTAGAGTGAAACAAAATGGTGCGGGATTTAAAATACGCAAAAGACTGTTAGGTTAACAACCTCATCCAATTAGCGATGGCACATAATCAGACCTAGTTGAAACTAGTATTTTATATTGGAAATGAAACTGTAAACGTTCAGATACAAAAAACAAAGATATGGATTGGTTGATAGTAAAAAAACCAACCATTAGTAGTATTAAAAGAAAAGACAAAAACTTTTGGTATCATTGACCAACAAATTCTCATTTCCAAAACAATAAGGATCATATAGAGGCCGCCACCATGTCCGTTCAAGTACAGAATCAGCAAATAAGTCCCATACCGTTGCATCGAGAAGTGAGACAAGGGGATGTTATTTCCCCGAAATTGTTCACTAATGCAATGGAGGATGTGTTCAAGATGCTGAACTGGAAATAACGTGGCATTAACATCAATGGCAAATACATCTCTCACTTGCGATTTGCAGACGACCTACAACAGATGCTGAATGACCTGGCTGAATCTTCTGTACGCAGCGGCCTACGGATGAACTTGGACAAAACAAGGTCATGTTCAACGAACATGTGTGTTGTTGAACATGTTCTACCGGAACCGATTGCGATTCACGGTGCCGTTCTCGAAGAGTTTCAAAAATATGTATACCTCGGGCAGACATTGCAGTCAGGTAGAGACAACTTTGAGGGCGAGGTGAATAGAAGAATTCAGTTAGGCTGGGCAGCATTTGGGAAGCTACGTCACAGTGCATAAAAGACGAAAGTCTTCAATTAGTGCGTGCTACCCGTCATGACATAATTATGGAGCCGAAACGTGGACACTGACGGCTCGTATGGTCCAGAAGTTCAAAGTCGCTCAGCGGGCTATCGAAAGGGCTATGCTCGGTGTGTCTTTGAGGGATCGCATCAGAAATGAAGTAATCCGTCAGAGAAGCACGATCATCTTATGAAGTGGCGCTGGGCTGGCCATATTAGTCGTAGACAACCGTTGGGGTGAACGAGTTCTAAAGTGGCGACCGAGTCTCGACAAACGTAGTGTAGGACGTCCTCAGGCACGGTGGAGTGACGATTTGCGCAGGATGGCTGGCAGAAACTGGATGCGATAAGCCGAAAATATATCTAAGTGGCGTGCAATTGGAGAGACCTATACGATTATATAGAGATACAACTTCCGAATAACTACAAATCGTAGCCAATTGTATTTGAATACTAAAACAAAATATACCTAACTAATAAAACAACTAAAAATAAAGTATCGTGTACCTCAGGGGCGTATGCTGAGCCCGCTGTTAATTGTTGCAACATTAACGAGCTTGAAATATGAAGCAAAAAATGGAATGATAATCGTAATGACTACGAAGAATGAAAAAAAAAAACACGATAAACACACAAATAGAACAACAAACGCAATTGCAAACTATAAAGACAGATTAAGCGTTGCAGCAGAAACGTATGAATGGAAAACGGATCCCCGTATTTGTTAGAACATAAGATCATACGGTACGGAGGAAAAATAAGAATCATACCTGACCCGTAGTACTTAGAAGCACAGTACATCAGGCAAGCTGTCAAAATATGAATGATACGATTTTCATACATCTTTGCATAAAATAACAACTGGTACCATCGCGTAATGTCTTTGAGTCATTGTCCCTATATTTTTAGAACCATAGACACGCGGAATATAAAGCACTCTTAATGTGCCGCCCGGTCTTTGTTGTTTACTGTGAATATATTATAACTTCATGGTTGATTACACTTTTTATTATGCTGTAACAAGCATTATAATAACAAGCCAAGAAAATTATGTTGCACTTTATAATGATCACTCAAAATATAACAAGGTTGCTGAAAACATTAGAATATTATGTCAGTGCCACTGTGATAAAATTAATTTAAAAGTTTCAAGATGTGCCTACTTTGTATCTCGAATTGTTGCAACCGTGCAAACCATTTTCAGGTAGGTTAAAGTCGATCGAAAACAGTTGTTTTCTGAATACATATTTATGTTTATGATAACTGATAATAGAATTTTAACAAAAGTCTACCCAATTTGCAACTAGTGAATTTGCGCCTTGATGCCAAATAATATCTTAATTTATAATCAATTCAATCGCATGTTGGTGCTCCAACAATCAGCACAGCTTGCAATTTCACTTATCCGTGAGAACTAAAAATGTATCTCCGGATCATGGCGTGAGGGGTGCGCGGGGCCTTCCAGTTGCAACAGCGGTAATCGCTGCGCCTGCGCGGTTGCGTTGCGCGACGCGAGGACTTGCCGCCTGCGCTTGCGACACTTTCACGGCACTTGACACAGAGAGGCATGCATTCAGCCTGCTCCGGTCACCCGCCACAAGTTCAATATCATATCAATGCCCATTATACTTTCAACATGTAGATTATTATTTATTACTTTCTGTCTCTATTAACTGGACTGGTAATAAAGAGTCTTTAAAAAAAAACGAGGTGATTTCTTTCTTGTTCTAAATCCGACAGCACGATCATCTTTAATTTGACATTGGCGACTATTTATATCTAAATTTTATCATGACAAAAACATCGTAAAATATTTTAGAAACAACAGGTAAACAGGCATAAAATATTACAACCACATACAAACATACAGCAGCAGCCACGTGTAAATCAGGAGTAACGAGCAGATGGCTGACGTTCTAAACCTTCACGTTTTATCTATCAATCAGCTCCGCTTAAGTAACTGCTAGCCCAACTGCCCAGTACAACACGGATTCTTATCTTCGTAATGATGTAATATTTACAATTAAATTTTCCAGGATACTCTGAGCTAATTTACCAACTGTTTGTTGATTTTTAACTGTTCCAAACCCATGTATTTCCCAAAAGAATCGCAAACACGTATGTGTTGGTATAATAGTTCAGCTAACAACATAAGCATGCTGAATTCAATGTAATCATAATGTATGTGTCTATGTCAATATAACCTTCGGACTTGGAAAATGTTTTCCTCAAGTTTCCGTCCGTTCGTCATAAAAGACACAATAATTTCCATCGGTAATTATATATCTTTAACCCTGTTGTGACTAATGACGCCAATAACATCTATCAAGGTCTAGTTAGTTCATTCAATCTTTTCTCGCTTTTAATACGATGAAACAAATCAAAACTCTTTAAACTGCAAACTATGAAATCACGATGTTAGTCATTTTTATTAACGTTGTCTTTTCTTGCATGGATCAAAGTCGCAAAGCTTGAATGACCCTAATTTTCGACTAACTAAATACAAATAATTGATAATTCATAGTTTTAATTCAAATCTGATCATCAAGTACAAGTAGACATGTATGTATAGCTACTAATGTATACTAATGATTTTCATTAAGTTGATGTTACCTGGCATGTAGGATGACTTGATTAACTATTGATGTAATCAATGGATCTTTTATTCTTTTCACAATAATGTGCAGTAAGTAGACAGAGTAAACACTTCACAAAGAGTTAGTTAAACATAATTAAGTATGTATGTGAGTACAAACAATCCAAGCTTAGCACATTCCGTGATTTGATCAATGTAAGTGCGTCTTTTTATAATAAATACACCTTTATTTATTCTTTGTTAACATTCTTAGTTCCTTGTGCATAAGGTTGAAAATGATTAATGTCATTTAAAATATTTCCTTAGCTAACTGCGTCAGCATAAACAGCTAGTAAACATATGTTTTTCGCTAGAGATACTTCGTTTGCTTTGATTTATCTACAAAGGTTTTTTTAAGGTAACGCAAAAGCTCACGGAACGAGGAACTATGTATGTATCATAAATTCATAACATAACAAACAAATTAAGTACGGGCAAAGTATTTTTACATTTTCATTTTGTGACAAAGATGCTAAAAAAATGTACACGTCATTATATTTTTACGTGAATCTTGTATCATTATGAGGATCAAACTTATACAAACTATAATTCAATGACAAAAATACATAAGGCAACTTACTCTGACCTAGAGCAAACTTGGGTTTGTCGTTGTTTTCACTGTATTATTTTTATTAAAAAAAACTTTTTACAAAAAATAAAACCGACTTCTAAACAAAAAAACCAAAAAGTATAAAATAACTTTAATTTCGGAAATTGGTGTTTTTGGTTGCTTTTTTGTTGTTGAACACACCGACTTCCGAAATTAAAGTTATTTTATACTTTTTGGTTTTTTTGTTTAGAAGTCGGTTTTATTATTTGTAAAAAGTTTTTTATTTTTCACTTTTTAGTGGTTCACTCCCAGCTAAACATACCCATCACAGCGTATGTGGTATAAATTGGTGTAAACAATAAACAAACATGCGATTTCATCTATCCCGACAGATTTGCTATCATTTATTGAAATTAACAAAAAAACCGCTTGTTCGATTTCGACAAAATTTTCATGGGACCATTTGGGAAGTATACCCTTTCCAACAAAAAAAGAATTTTTCAAATCGGTTGGCAAGCGACGGAGTTATGCGCGAACAAACATTAAAAAAAAATGCAAACATCCGAATTGAGAACCTCCTCCTTTTTTAGAAGTCGGTTAAAAAGTAATGAATTTCGCATTATGATCATTATTCCGCTTCTATTAATCTTATAGCGGCAACGAAAAGAAATGTAAGAAAAATTTAGATTGTACATTATGTACATTAGTAAAAATACCTGTTCTTTCTTATTTAATAAACTACCTATAAAAATTTTGAGGACAATAGATTTACAAGATTTTAAGAAAAAATTGCAAGTATTTTTAGTAGATAAGGCTTATTATACAATTACAGAATATTTAAACGATAATATTAGATAATTTAGTTGCTAAAGTAGGATAGAGTTAAGTAATTATAATTTAAGATTAATGTTTTTATATAGAGGTTTTAAACCTAATATTTGTACGCTGTACTAGCAGGACATAGTGATACATTTGTTATTAAGCACCATCCTTGTTAACCTATGACCACAAATAAAAGACTTTGACTTTGACTTTCCTTTGTTATTTTTATTTCTTAGCCTGGCCATTAGTGGAAAATTTAAATTTGATAGTGTTCTTTTAAAAAACTCAGTTTTACCTATCATTTCGATTTTGAATCGGCACCTAAATTTATAAATCGAAATTAAATCCCTGTAGATTTAATTTCGATTTATAAATTTAGGTGTCAAGTTAAAGAAGTAAAATTTGCTAAGGTATCTGTATAATAAGGAATTAATACAATTTGAAAAACCCTAAAGGAGCTGAAAATGTCATTAAAGGTGGTTCGGAGGGGAAGTTCTATTATTTTAAGGAGTGCTCGTGTTCGCATCTTATTCACATATTATCAAAACAAATATATATATTTTTCTTCATTTTGACAAGTTTCGACTTCGTTACGCAACATCATCTCGGTGACAATCGTGTTCTAAGACACGATTGTCATATTGTGACTTGAATTTGAACGCTTTTTATGTTCAAGAATTGGCCTTCAGGAGTTCATAATTTTTGCTGTTAGAAATTAGGCACCGTCTGGCACATAGCCCGTATTATGATAAATTCAATTCAATTTTTCGAGAAAAAAATCCTCAAATAATAATAAAATCTGATCAAGCCTGTCCCTTGCTGCCCTCCCGAAATTACGCCGTTAAGCCGAGGTCCGTATCTCACAGGGTATGCCCTGAGCGAGCAGTAATTTAGCTTAGTATGTAAGCTTAATTTTTATCCCTGTCTAAATGGGGGCCTTAATTTCATTTGAGGTCATCACAAGATAGTCCGGGTACGGTGTACACAATAGCGTTGTACTGCGAGTGGCCAAGCGTAAAAAAAAACATTTATGAATACAACCTCATACCTATTTATAATATAATTAATAAAGAATTATAATAAAAAAAAATTTTTCATACCTTTATAAGAATTTTTGAATCTACTGAGCAATTAATTTAACGATGTGAAATATATGAAAATTATTCCACATCGTTAATATAATACGCTAATCTACCTAATTAGTATAATAACAATACAAAGTTAAATATTCGGGAATCAACATATTAAAGTATGTTCGAAATGCGTAAATTAAAAAAATATATAGGTATATACTGGTTAAAGAATCTTCTATTATGGGCTTGGACTAGTGCTAAGTGTGCTAAACGTAGCCGATCATTACTAAACAGTACATAGTATGTAGATATTACATACATCTGTGAGTATAGCATAGAGACAGAGCATAGAGTTCTATATTTTAGATGAAGACAATTGATTGCTTAACAGTTTCCATGACAAGTTTGAAAATGAAAATAATATATCTAGTTTTAATTTCCGCGAAAATTAGTGGGTTGCAGGTATGCACCTCCCTCCCGCCCGCTATATTATGCACATGCAAGATTACAAGGCAAATGCAAGGATTTTATGCACATGCAGGAAGGCAAAGCAAAACCCAACACCAATACCGACACGTGTTTCCCCTCTCCACGAGGCATCCTCAGGGGACGTGTTGACTCGCCGACCGTTGAGTTGCGACTCAACGGGAGGGAGGTGCATACCTGCAACCTGCAACCCACTAATTTTCGCGGAAATTAAAACTAGATATATTATTTTCATTTTCAAACTTAAAATGGATTTCCGCAAAGTAACGCCTGACTCAATCAATTTTTTTTGTTTTTTAGTTTCCATGACTTTAGACCATGAAATAGAGATGCGAAAATCTGAAAAGGTTTTTCCAGAGATGACACACTGAATGATCTTTAAATGGGAAAATCCTCATCGATAACCCTCCGGAATTGGCAATTAAGCTAATCAACTTACCTATAATAATGATTGTGGGTAGCGTGCTAGGAGCAATTTCTAAAATTCAATTCAATTCAATATTTAAAAAAAAAAACTATTATTCTAATTTCTAAAATTCAATTTCTAAAAAAAGGATGCCGTAGATGACGTAGATTCGTTATTCGCGCGTTGGTTTTTTCACTTAACAAGTACTTAATAACTACGTTAAGAAATGTTTGTGATCGATGATCAATTGTTCAAATAATAATATATTGTGAGTGTAGGACCTCATAAGTAATAATATCCTTATCACTTAGATACCTACATAGTTCTAGAGGTATTGAGTTTCTTGATGCAGACACTCCGCGTTCCTACCTACTTATGTTTGTAATTGTATACATAAAACGAAAGCAGAAAAGGTCCGTGGCTTAGACCTGAAGTGGTCGAGGCACCTGGGGTCGACGCCTCCTCTGCGCCTCAATCGATCCGATAAAAACAAAAATGGCGATTTTTTTATTAAAACCGTCACATCAAAAAAATAATGATATGAGATAAAAAAATTCAACAAAAGTTGAAGGTCCCACTAAACCTTTGCGAAATATTGTAATCTCAGTGCAGATCAATGCGTAAATAATAGTTTTTTTTTAATATTATTTTCAATATTAATTCGTGTGGGCAGTTGTTATTTCATCTGAAGTTGTTTTTTTAATATTTATTTTAATAGCAAGATATTTCCTTAACATTCCTGCTTAGTGGGTTTACATTATATGTGCAAAGTCATCGGTAAATATTCCAAAGAGAGACAGGTAGCTCAAGATGATCACGTCAGTACATTATGAGGGCTGTGGCTGAAGAAGCGTGACAAAAGATAATGGTGCTGGTAAGAAACCATAAGCATGGGAAACTTTCACATAGAAAACCTAAGATTAGATACGGTCCTATTGACCTAGAAGATTCATAAAGATCTGAAGACCGAAGCATTTACTTATTTATTCCGACATTAGCGTAAACATAGAATAAAAATGTAAAATAACGGAAAAACGAAAATAACGGAGTAAAATAACGGAAAATGTAAATCAAACAAATTGAATGAAATACATTAAATTAATAAATTCACAAATTAATTCAAAGACGGCCTTGCTTCATTGATCTTTTTATAACAATGTAGAAAAAATATGGGAAAAGATAAATTGATCCAGATAACTTTTTGGTAACAATTATTTTTTTCGCAAAATTGTAAAAATTGCACCTTTTTTGCAAGGTCTCGCAGAGTAAGCGATTGTAGATCCAGTAGATGTCCTGGTAAAATATGTTGCATTCTACTATAACGTAAATGAATCAAAAAGCTCAATGGAAGTAACTGATATACCTACCTATTAAAATTAAAGTAAATAAACTTCGCAATCAGCAAGACACAAGTTGTCATTCTGTAACTTGAACGACGTTAAACTTTGTTCTATTGCTTCTTAGACATAAGTAGATAGGTACCTAGCTGTTTATCGCAAACAAAGCCTTAGAGTAAACACGCCCTGTAATGCAAATACCTTCATGGTATTGCAATCTTGATTACCTTTGAATTTTTTCCTTATTATATCTGGAAAAATATTTTCCTCAAGATTTCGCGAAAAATTGGAATGAAGAAGTGAGGTTGAACTAGAGCCTCGACCTCACGCTAACGGCTTGCTACCGTGATCGTACTTGACCGGGACTTTACGACTTTATGCCGACACTAATAAATATAATGCCTATAATAAAACAAAACAAGTGTGAACTATTTAGTTTTCTAGAATGATTATTTATGTTTATAGTAAAATGTGCTTTTTTTGTGGTATTCCTAACGATCGAACAAAACATTTTAATTACTGTCCATATAATTTTATCACAATTTCCCATTAAACCGATAATTTCATTCAAGACTATTCAAATTTATATCTAGTTTGAATATGTTTCATTAAGTTTTCTGTTTTATTTATCGCAATAACAACGTAGAGTGTATAATATTCGTATTTTAAAGTAATCTTGTTTTCAGATACTTTTTTTTTTTGCTTATCGACGACTTGACGATGGATTGTTATGCACGAAATAGGTGTTACTTTTGTTCTAGCTAGACTCAGTATCATCTAAATAATAGTTGGATTCATTGGATTCGTTTGATTGTATTTGTGTGATTGTATGAATTTCTTTTTCAATACGGTTTATTAGCTAGTTGTAGGTAAACTAACAATTCAAAGAGAGAGGAGCTTAGTAGCCTAAGGGATTCTTAACGACTTTGAAATAGTCTAAACGAACTCCCTTTAAGTACCAAAAATAAAATTCCACACAAGATACATTGCCTAAGTGCTTTGGCTACGAAAATTAATTTAGTTTTGGGTTCGATAAACCATTTTCATATATCCATAAATGTTAATGATGACACTGAACTTGATAATAGATTGTCATGACAGATGACGCTTCGTAAACATATAGGCACTAAGTACATTAACAGTTTGGTGAGAAATTGTAACTATCTTTCATAGATCATATTATCACATCATGTTATCAAATTATATGATCAGATTTATAAGAAGAAAACTATTAACATTATTCTGACACCAGATAAGTAGTAATACGCTGAATGAAAGCAACAACAAATACCCTTTGCATCCGACAAAGAAAATTCTAAGAAAACTCATTTTTCAGTAGGACGCCCTATTGAAAATAAATTTGTAATAATTTTTTAAAGCAAATAACTAAGCATAACTTACCGGCTTAGCAAACGCTCCAGCACAAGTATTCACTTAAGACACTAGTTTCAAGCAATACTCGCTATTGTTAAGTATCGATCGCAAGTCGGGCGAGGCGGCGCGAACTGCGCGTGGGCAACCACGGAGTACTTTTACACCAATAATGTGCGCGCGGGCTCATTCCGCCCGTATATATCACTGCGCTATTCTACGTCACAGCAATGAAATGACAAGATAAGGGCTTCAAACCATCAATGTCTGCACAATGCGTGCTTTATCTGTAATCATAAATTTTCTATGGTTTAAAGTTTGGGCAGCGATATATACACATATAACGGAGATGCCGTGCATGATTTAACTTCATCATTTGGGTGATTTTAATTTTAAAAAAGACACGATAAAATTACTGTCATGAACTTACGTGATCACATTTATACGTGCACAATGCGTGCTCCACGCGTAACTGTGATCATCTATTTTCTATGACATCGAGTTTTGATATCGAAATTATGATATAAAAGAGC